>CM057810.1:90912091-92112091 GCA_030067965.1 Latrodectus elegans | reverse complement strand
GCTGTGTGTGTTTTCTCTAATAATTATTATATTGTGCTTTACTGAAAATATTTTTAGTAAACCTATATTAATTTATTTGTAAATCTTATAAAAAAAAGGCTTGTTATTAATGATGAGCACAGAATATTTATAAATTGGAGTGTGTTTAAAATGTATTTTTAAATCACATTTAACTCGCGGAAGTTTATTTAGATATTTGTAATTAGTGTTTGAGATTAATGAGTTGTAAATCAAAATCAGTGATAATTTTATTAATATAATAAACATCATATTATCGTAATTAGAATTTTATGACACACTACATTTTGGAAAATTTTTTGAACATTCCCATATGAATCAGTTTTTAAAATATCCTTACTAGTTATTTCCAGTGATTAATAATAGCGTCTTAGAATACCGGAATGAATAAACTTTAACTTTGGATATCATTAGTTTCACTCGTATATATTTTCTAGTTTATCTTAACTTTAACACTTATTGCTCGAAAAGAAGAAAACATCGATAAATGATTTCATGTGTAAATGTAAACTATGATTCTCTGACAGACATTGAAAATGCAATAGCCAGAAAGTTGCCAGAAAGTGACGAAACTCGGCAAACAGAGATAGAAATGAACAATAAGTGAACTGTAATTTGAAATGATATGAATAATACACAGCGCGAACGAATCGCATCAATAGGTTATAGGATCACCATGAACGGTGATACACGAAGCAGCACGACTAGACATAGAGTGCATGATTGTACAGATGGCATCCTGAAGAAAAGCTCTCCATTCTCTATCAACCATTTGTCAAAGTGCATTTTCTGAAGGAGGCAGTGGTAAGGTATGCAAATGACGCCCAATCGTATTCCAAACGTGTTCGATTGGTAAGAGGTATGGCAAGCATGGTGGTCAAGGAAGGAGCTGTTCATCTTGCAAGGTATGTTGGCTGATGAGAGCAATGTGCGATCTAGTGTTATCCTGTTGATAAAGGGCATTTGACAACATCTGAAAGTAGGGAAGTGTCACCAGCTGCAGCACATCATACAAGTAATGTTGGGCTGCCATATATCGTGAATGTGAAATAGTCGTGATCTGGAATTATACGCCATGGACCCCAATACATGATACCACTTTGTCACACAGCGACATAAGATTGGACCTCCTGCAAAACACCACAATTGCTGCAGGATTGTATCTGTCTCCACAGTGACGCTACACTTGTACACGAAGACTATCACTAAAGAAACAAAAGGGTAACTTATCTGAGAAGACATCCTGTGCCACTCCACCGTCCACATCGCTCAAATTAGGCACCATTCTAAAAGTTGGTATCTAGGCTGTTGGGTCAATGGAAGTATTATTAACGGACGTCATAAACGCAGACCCCAACCAATCGACAACATATAGTTATGTTCGATATAGGAGCATCCTGGGTGTCTTGCACATGCTGTTTAATTTCAGTAGATGTGATTCGCGGGGTCACAACCACTTCCCGTCAGATGCCTCGATCAATTTGTGCTGACGTCACTCTGGTTCCACCAGCACACCACAAATGTTTCACAATTACTTGTTTCAATCATCTTCTCCACAGCCGGTGCACTACGGACGCGTCAGAATTTTATCAGTTGTGATTGGCCGTAATGACCGACTGAACTTTTCAATCAGATCACCATGCTCCTCGTAAACTCATCTGTCTGCTGGAACTGACTCCATCGACTATGGCTTGACATTCTCTGCAACTACCGTCGTCTTTTGCGACAAGAACAAACTTTAAACGATTATTTCCCAAGCAGCAAATAACGGTGCGAATATTGTTCATTCTGTCAATTTCGAACCTTATATTTTATCTTACTCTGGAGAGGTTCTCTGGAGAGGCACGCAATTCACATCGTTTGCAGAACTTTGTAAGGTGCGTCTACAGGGAAATTTGGATAATTTTCTGGCCACTGTTTCTTGATGTTACAATTTGAATATCTGTAGGAAAATATTGAATTATTTCAAGCAATGTTTAACATATTTTGAATGATAAACCATTTTTGTTGGTTGGAATAATGATTAAAAAAGTGCAAATTGTTTTATCCATTTTCATAATTCCAAAGCTTGTAAACTGCTATATACATGAGGAAATGTGACGTGGAAACATTCAAGTTATGACATTTCGTGTATATTTATACATTATATATTAGTATTACCTTTTTATTACTAGTTTAAGTAATTCTTTAATCTATTTTTCTAATATATTTCACTATTATATTTCCATCTATGCCATCCACGTAAATATTTTTTAGAATATGAAACGAATTTTATGTAAGTACATTCAGTGTCAAATCTGATAAAAAGTACAGATTACTATTAAAAATATAAACAAATGCAGCATAAATTCGTAAAGTAGGATGATATTGAACTATAAACTGTTTCATATACTTATATATAACATTTTATTTGCATTAGAAATTTCAAGTTTTCAATTAAATTGCATATCAATGTAAAACATTTGAAATTTTTAATAAAACGAACTATATATATTTTTGGTATTTACTTTCAGTTAGTAAATTGTACTCTTTAAATAAGTTCTCTTCTTCATTTGAAAAAATTAATTTTGTCTTCTCGAATTTTAAAATGGAAATGTTTCTAAACCTCGATATCTTATGTTGTTCGCGATTTAAGATTGTGCAAACACTGTGTGAAAGTTAAATTATTTACCGATCAACGAAGC
The DNA here is from genome assembly GCA_030067965.1 of Latrodectus elegans. Taxonomy (NCBI): domain Eukaryota; kingdom Metazoa; phylum Arthropoda; class Arachnida; order Araneae; family Theridiidae; genus Latrodectus; species Latrodectus elegans. Next base: position 92,109,389 of record CM057810.1, on the reverse strand, counting down.
ATTCAAGGAATATGTTGAAATGGTACTGTAGCCGGAATTTTAAAAGCTGAATGTATGAGTTTTAGAATATTCTTAAAAGGGAAGTATTTTTCTACAAATTCAAAATTCTTTGACTTTAAATTTTATACGAAAGACATATTGAATATAATATTGTAAAGGTAAGTCTCATTTTATTAAAGCTGATTATTCGTTGAAGCAATACTTTTGAATTGTTAATTAAAGCACTGAAAACAATATTAAAATTGTCTTTCTTCATAGAAAGAAATTTTGTTGAAGAATTGATAGAATATTTTTATATTAACCTAAAGATTTTATGAAAATGAGATCAATAAATTTAATCTTTAAATTAATTTTTGATTCTAACAAATTAAATCTATTCTTATTCATGCCAATAATATATTCACATGTACTCATGACCAATAATGTGTTCAGAAACCAATTTTCAAATAGTATTTTTTCTTATTTTTCCTTTCTTTGGTTATATGATGCAATTTAATATTATTAATAATTATGTTATAAGTTATGAGAATTAATTAATATGGAAGAAAATATATTTGATTGATGAGCATATATAAATGCCGTTGAAATGAAGTAAGCATACAATGATAAAGAGGATTTTAAAATTATAAATAAATTTTTTTTAACATAATAAAATCTTAATTAAAATGGTAGAAAATGCAGTGTGAATAAAAATAAATTTTTTATGAATGATGTAATTCAAATTGATTTTTGAATATTTATTTTTTAATGATGCAAAAATTAATTTCTTAATGATAGTTCTAAGAAGTAACTCTTTTTTACCACAAAGTAAATATTTTTTTCTTTTTTCAAAGCTTAACTTCATGAGTAAATTACATTCCATAATGACATTCTTTTTAAAGCTCTCTATAAAATCTTCACAAGGCATTCTTGATTTGTCTTAAAAGCACGAATTTCTGTAGTATTTTTTGAAATATACAAGCATTTAAAATTATTTCATCAATAAAATACAAATTTAAATGTACGTTTGCTGTTCAGAAAAAATTGATTTCTTTTCATTTCAATTAATATTGATGGAGAAAATAATTTTTCATGATTGGATAATGAAGAATTAAATGATAGATACGATGAAAAAAATATTTATATTATATACAGATGAACTTGAAAACCTCAGAAGAACCAACCACTACATTAAAGTACTAAATAAACATTGCTGACAGAATCAAAAACTTTACTCACACACAGAAATATATGTTGAAAATTTTGTAATTTATGCTTTTGGTTACTGAAATTTTAGCTGTTTTCTTACTACTAACTTGTGTGGTTCTTTAAAGAACACATTTAAATTTTTTGAATTAGTTTAGAAATTTGATTGTTTAAATGAGATTTATTATTTCATATTCATATTTAAAATTAATCATGTCTAACTTAGCCGTACTGATAAGGATGTTTGTCTTTTAAGCAATTACATTATCGAAAGAAAGTTAGTTGCAGCAAGGAATTACTTTTATTGTTATTACTGGTATTACAAGGTATTACTGGTATATTTTTTCCACATAATTCATCAAAATTACATGGCCTATTAGGATGGGCGAAATGAGGAGAAATTTTTAAGAAATCCTCTCCTTTCACAAGGTGAGAACATATTTTAAAATGAACATTTTTAAGTACAAAAAATATTTAGTCTAGATACACGTGCAAAATTAAAAGTGGACGACCTCATGGATCTGATTTAATTTCATATTAGAGGGATCAGTAAGAAGACATCGATAAGGTATGCTTCAAGGAAATTAAAATTTCTGAAGATATTTGTCTGCTTACAACAAAGAACTACTCATGCACATAGCAGTTATCTGGATAACTCATTATATTTTATCGTCTTTTTCAGAACTATGAACAGTAAATTTTTAGAAGAATCCTGATCTAATTTTTACAAGATATGTTGATATATTTTATATATAAGATATGTTTTAAAATAAAATGTGATATATTTATATTAAAATGTGTTCTATGAAAAATGTGATGTTTTATATTTAAATGCTAAACAATTCGCATTGATCTATATAGGTAGAGATTTATTTTTGAAAAATTCTACTTTTCTGGAAGAAAGGCTTTACAATAAGGAAATACTTCCGTGTTTATCTTTTATTTCCACGAAATTAATTTTATATATTTGACTTTCTCAAATGTTGAAAAATAAGGGTTCTTTAAAAGAATTCTAGTTCAATTTTCACAAGATATAGGGCTTATTTTAAAGATCGCATTTTAAGTACTAAACAGGTTCGTCTGTATAGATAAAATATTTGTAACTTTGAATTTTTTAAAATTTGTAATAAGGTAATAATGTGCTTTACTGCTATGTCCATAGAGTTACTAAGTCAAATTTTGCTCAACAGCTACATAGAAAAGCTGCACGAAAACATAGATTTAAAAAATAAATCTTTTCTTTTTCTCATTCAAAACCTAAACAATGTTAAAATTTTAATAAAACCCCAAAACTTGTAAAACCCAAAACCAATGTAAAATTGAAAACTGTAATTATACAAATTGAAAATCAAAATTATAAAATTTAAATAAAATGTATGAAATCCATTGCTTTCATAAAGGAAAAATCGTTTCTGTGCGGTTGCTGTATCTAAACAAACTAAAAAGTATTGAAACATTAAGGAAAAATATAAGAAAATTAAAAACTGAAATATGGAAAATAGTAAATGGTTTATCACACATTTCCCACTAAGGATTTAGCGCCCATTTCAAAACAAATAAAGATAAGAGAAAGTCGTGTGTCCGATGCGCGAAGGCGAGTTATTTTTATATCAGCAGTCGCAATGGAAAAATTGGTGATGGAATGTTACATGAGAAAAGGTTATAAAACTTGTTGCTGTCCTGAAAATTTTATGATTCTTGTCATAGAGAATATATCAGTTTTAACAGCCTTTCTCATATCTAATAATGTGATCTGGATGCAGCTTTTGCTACAGCAGACTTTTCATTGTATAGAGATATACGGGATTTGGGTCAGCAAGGGAATAACATGGTCCGAAAATCCTTGAAACAAGAGAAGGACAAATAAAATTACTGTTCTCCAAAACTCAAAACACTCATACTATCAGTATGCAAACAAATATTTTGATTCGTATCATAATGATGTGTAAAAAAGAATAATGACTGTAACTTAAGCAGCAAAATTAGAGCAAGATGGATAAAGACTGTAGTTTATATTATCGACTAATAATCCATAACAAACATGTCCTGCAATCTACGAAATATCAGTTAAATACTTATATATAAAAATAAATGTGTGAAAAACATTTGATGTTGTGTCTGAACTTCTATTTCGTAGCAAATGCGTTGATTATTGCATAGTTGTTAGGTCAAACTAAGGTGGACGAGAAAATTATTCAATTGACTCAAACCAAAGAACACTAAATTAAATAATCCACGCATGCGATTTTATACGAGAAAGAAAAGGCGGAATATTGGATGGAGGAACATCATGTAATATTTTTGTTTGCGAGTAAGTATCATGGAACGTATGTGATGAGAAGCAGCAGGCATGATCTTGCAATAATAATTGAGAGACTGATGCATTCGTCACTGGCCAAATGAAAATTGATTACACATAGGCTCTGGTTAAGTAAGGCGTGAAATATTCAGAATATATTCTAAAAGAAGAGTTATGAACTGTGCCCAATGTAAGCTAAACAAAAAGTCTCACCGATCCTTCAATGAAACATTGGTAACCAATGTGAGGTAAAATTAAAGGCTGGTAAACTTGAAGAAAATTTATTCCAAGATGTCTTTGAATGTTCATTAAAGATATTTTAATCGCACACTCTTCTTTCATGATGTAAAACACGCAGAAGAAACATTAATTTTCAATCAAATATAACACGAAAAAACTTTATCAATTTGAATTGAAGTATAAGTACCTTATTGAAATATGTCACTAGAGATCATTATATTGGATTGTCTTTCCTTAAAAATGGGAACAAATACTTCAACTAAGACACAATATTGCCATTTCCAGAACACTATTCTGTAAGTATATTAACAGCTGTTTGTAAATGTATACCAAATTAAGACATGTCTGTCACTTGATATGACTTTTGCTGGCTTTCAACAAACAACATACAATATACATATGATGGTAATTCATAGAAGATGCTATTGATGTTATTAAAAATTGTAACGCTTAAAACAGAACCTTAAGGAACAAATTCTAATTAAATAAATGTATTGGATGTTGTTATGGCATAAACATACTTTCTTGCACTTGGCTCAAACTCAGACTCTACCAGTTTGGTGAAAGCAGTTAATCTAAAAGCCGAGAAGACGACCCCCAATATTTGATCTACTACACACACAAAGAGGTATTATATTTCACTTGGAGAACATTGAAAGCACTTCCTGTTTAACTTTTTCCTACCATATTTAGGGAAAATAATGGATCTTCAGCTGAATTTGGATTGGAATTCATTATCTTCCTATAATCAGAATGGTGGCATTACAAACCAGGCCTCAATATTGTGGATGTACATGACACAATACGAGCATTAAAACTAGGAAATGGAAAAGTTATGAATTAATATCGGGATATTAAACCGTAAACCAATGTTGTATAAAGTATGGAGAACCTCACATCGCCAAATAAAGCCATATATTTTTCTATTATTAAAGACAACTTTAACCTCCATAGAAATTTTATAACATGGTAAATATTCATAATCATTGTATACATTTTCTTTATAAATATTATATACATTTTCTTGATATAATTTTGATTTAATCAGTTGCTTATTATACATCTGAACTAGTAATCCTTCAACAAAAATGTTGGCATGTGGACAGAAAAAAGTTTTTATCAAGTGGGAAAAAGCAGCCTTTATAAATACATTTCTTCAATTTGTGATCAAACATCTTGAAAAAATGTTGATATAATTACAATTATATATTTTTAAATTGGAAATATACTTATTATTTACATGAGAAAATTTAGAGTCATACTCTAAGTAATCTAGAATATCAGAAAATGTATAATTTAATTTTATTAATTACAAAACAAACATATATTCAGGATACAAAATATATTTATATTTAAATATTAAGAAAAATAATTAAATTTGTAAAGAATACTAGGATAAAATGATATTAAATTCCAAATATATTTATATCTTTATTTGATTTTATTTCAAAATGAAACAACATATCGCAACAGAAAGTAAAGTTTATTTACGTTCCTTGATGTCAAAATTATGTTTTAAATTTTTTCGATATAATTAGCCATTCCCTTCTTAATGAAAAATGTAATGACTCAACTTCTAATGAATATTTAATGAAATTAGAGGCTGACCTATCGTATAGTGGGTTTCTCAGATAGATCAAAATAAAAATATTTTAAAAGACATTATAAATATAGCGAACGAGTAATCTTACGAAGATAAAAAATTTCACATTTAATCACTACAAATTTTATTTTTGCTGAATGTCATAAATATTATTCTAATGATTTAAGAAGTGCATGAGAAAGATACATCATTGCATTTAAAATTAAAAATCTGATTGTACTTCCGTTGAATATTTTTGAAACAACAATTGAAATCACGCTTCGTAAAACAACCAACATTATTTTTAAATATTCTCAGCCTTTCTTTTAAAAACTATATGTAAGCTCATGAGACAAATAATAATTTCTTGAAGAATGTTTCAGATTATGGATGAATAAATTCGTTGTTTTTAGTGACAACAAGTATCTCCAAGAAGTAAACATAGATCATACTAATCTGTATTGTCAGAAAATTACTAAATTTTTATAAATAAAAATATTTAAATAAAAGTACTTTTCTTACTCTGACACATGGGAACATTAAAGTTTTCTTATTCAAATGGATTTATTTAAGAAAGTTCATATATAATCATCTTTATATTATTACTATTCGATTTATTATCATGAGTGTTTTCGAACAAGTTAATGAGAGAGATTGAATTCATTTTTATTTTTAAATTTATATCAATGCAAATCGTAATGTTTTTAAAAGAAATTTCATTTAACTAAAATGTTTAATATTTAGTTCTCAAATTTTCTGATTGTTATAAACTCTTAAAAATTTTATATCATTATGATATCTATAGAAATTAAATAAACTAAAAGCAAATCTATTTTTGTGTAAATAATCATAATACCAAAATAAACATTTGCATTTATAATATTAGCTTCATTCAATGTAATTCCGTTGGTAATTCATTCAATTTTAATAATTTCTTAATTAGTACAATGTTTATAGATGATATATTTTAATGTGTTTGCAGTTTTAAAATTATATAAATTTTTGGAGATAACTCAAACATTTGAAAATTTTACAAATGCTAACAAGTTAAGAAATTTCTTAACAAATGAAAGATATTTCATTTTGCTATACAGTTAGCAATGCACGTATCGTTTGGCTATGTATTCTTTAACTTATAGGTTGAATACTTTTGGCTATGTATTCTTTGATATTTAAAAAAATCTAAAAATATATATTTTATTACAATCAGTGTCGGCGCCAAATCTCTGTAACGTTATAAGTGAATTTGTTTTTCTCAGTAACAAAAATTAAGAGTAGTTTACAAGTGACACTTATTTGACAGATTATTTTGCAAGGCATTTTTAAATCAAAATTTAACGAGCTCAAGGTCAATGTTAAATGATAATAGAAAATGTACTGTCTGTAAATATATGGCAACTTAACTACACATATTGGGAATTAAAAAGTAAATATTTCAATTATAATGTTTGATAACAATTGGGAAATATTTGGAAAAATATTCTGCTTACAATATAGATAGACCCTAGAGAAAAAAAAAGATATATTGTGAATAAATAACGTGAGTACGTACACTTAATCTTGTTCTTTTGGGGTTTCTTTAATAATTTCGTTAAATGTTAAGTACTTAGTCATCAATTTTTATGAAGTACACATGTTTTCTTTGTGATTACTTTTACCACCACCATGTCCAGTGTTAATTACTTACCGCGATCAACGTATTGCAAGGATAAATTCCTGTTTTAAAATAAACTTTTCACTGCAGAAATTTTTTATCAAATAATTTTTACTCATATAGACTCATATTGTGTAATTATAATAGATGGTCTTTATATTGTTTGCAGTGACAGTAGAAAATTAGTTCTTGTTACTAATCACACTTGGGCTTGCTATGCCTTGGCCATGCGAATTTAAGTCAATAGGGTGCGTCTTTCGTTTAAGTAAAGCACCACGAAGCTGAAAGCACGACTTTGCTTTTCAAATCCTCTGATAGATGGCACTACCAGAGGATCCACTTCCTCAATTTTGGCATTGATCTGAAGGGGGAGGAAATTTCCTCCAGATCATTGCACTCATGGCAACTTCTCAACGTCCGACCACAGGACTTTCGATTCTACTGATTTATCGAGAACGTACATCGTATGTACTCAGTATGTCTCTGGCGGCATTGGGAATCGAATCCCGCTCTTCCGGATGGTAGGCCTGCCCTAACCACTAAGCTACCACGGCTCCAGAAAATTAGTGATTAGCATTATTGCTCTGTGATTTGTGTCAAGTTGGGATTAGATTTAATTGTAAAAAATGCTTCCGGTTTCTCTTTAGCATTTCACATTAGTTCTTAGCAAGACACTAGACAGCATCAAACTTTTTCTTTTAAAATACAGCTTTGAATTCTTGAAATTCACAGTAGAATTAGCATCTTTCTCAAATGTTATAATTCTTCAGGATCATTGACTTTTAGGATCAAGATGATTTCTGCCATTGAATTTTCAATTGAAATGCGTTTTGTTGCTGATGTTCATGCTACATTTATTGTTTCGATTCATGCGATGATTGAAACAATGAGATATTCATTTGTATACTGAGATTGCTAAGGTACTATGTAAATTCCATAACGGATTTTATGTTGCTCCTCAGATAGCGTATTGTGTATATACTATGCTTTAACACACGTGTCATATGTGTTTTGCAGTGTTATATAACACTGTTACGCGTAATATTCTAGCCACAAGTATCAAAATTGGTTTTTTTTATCAAAATAAAACAACTTTAGATTTTTTTTATGATGATGCTCATTTTTCATCTGAGATTTTAACTTTCAGGTCTATCATAAGTGCAGGCGACTGCACCAGAGTTCATCAAAATGTAAAGTATAGGCATTTTGTCAAAAGAAAATTAGAGAGCGACTGAAAGTAATTCAGTTTATGAATCGAACAAGAATTAATATAGACTTAAAATTAGTTCTCTAATAAACTTGTATTTCTTATTTAATATAATCTAAATTTAATATAATTTCTATTTTATTTTAAAATTTTATAAAAAGTTAAAAAAATTTTTGCAAAATTCAGGAATTAAAAATTTTAATTTTTTCATCTAAATTTTTAAAATTATATGTAATTCATGGCATTCTTTTATTGTATATAATGATGCAGTTATTTAATTCATTAGTTACTTCAACCGAAAGGAAACAATGAATAGTCACCAAAAACTATTGTTTCTAACATTTAATAGCTTTTATGTTACAAAGAAAACTCTAAGAGCTTAAAAACACATTCGCTTCTTTAGATTTGTTTTTATGTCGAAACAAAAGGACAAAAGAATATGGTCTTAACTAAAATAACTTTCATGGTTTTAGTAAGAAAAAAGTCCCTCGATTCAATGCATGTAATTTATTAGAATGCAAATTCAGCTTATATTTTACAATCTAATCAGACTAAAAGTTTAAATTTTATTCTTTTGTTGGACAAAGGAAATGCAGTTAAAAAAATTTAGAATTTCATTTCACTAAAGGAGGAGACAGAAATCTAAAGTTTGGAAAATATTTTGAGTTAAAGCTAATGTCATGAAAATATTACATTAACTAAGACATTCTAATAAATCGTCAATTCTGAGTAAAGGAAATATATCTTTAATTGGCTATTTTCTGTAATTTAAAAGTCTATCTTAGACAAATATTTTATTAATCAAATAAATATTTGATTAGAATTATCAACAAATGCTTTTCACAAACTGTAAAACTATTTTAATCTTCCAAAATTACTGTAATCTTGTATTAGAAAGTTACATAATCAATTGTTTTCTACATTTTAACGTAATATAAAAGAAATTTAAGTTTCTATGCAGAGAATCAAATGTAAGCCATCATTGATTAATGATAAAATTAATATTAATATAAATTTCAATTTTTATTACTATAGGATATATTAATGAGATATTTTTTGATAGAGCATTTCAAACGGTGTAAGTAGTTCTTTATTGAATTTTTTTAATATATTATATTTTTTAACACATAAATTAAAAGTAATGTATGTATTTAATACTTTTTACATATTGATTTAGATCTAGTAATACCAGAAAAATGCTGTTATTATCTTTATAATGAATAATTATGAGTAAAATCATTTTATATATGGTCAAAAAATAAGGATAACAAATTTTGTAAAATATTTCTTATTTTATATATGGTATTGAATTCATTGTTTAAAATAACAAAAATACTGTATAAAGTATAGAAATTAAGTAAGACTAAATTTTTGTTAAAATTAAATAAAATTTAAGCAAATTTTATCGGAAATCAAAGAACAATATGTAATTTATTTGAAATAAATTTTGTTCTGCTACGTATTGAATTGTACTACTTATAAAAATTATAATGATTATAGATCCATATTAGCAAGAAATATAATTTAAATTTTAAAACATTTATACACAAATTTACTCACAAAAAATAAATTAAATCGACATACAAGTAACCACAAAACTAATTTTTTTAAAACTAATTTTCCTTTTGTGTTTCTTAGGAGTTTTTTTTGTCTCCATCCATTTCTTAGGGATATAGCTCTTATGCACAGTAAATAAATACAAAATAAACATCTAAAGAATTAATTTTTAAATATCAATAATTTAATACACCCAAAAATATATCAAAATTACTTTCCAAAAAAAAAAAAAGAAAAAATGAAAATACCCACTAATGTAAAATAAAGTATCATCTGTAATAAATGTTTTGTTTGTTTACATTAAATTTTTTTAATTTTTTCTTCAGTCTCTTCTCTACAGTGCTACAAAATATGTTTTGTAATATTGGCGCTGACAATAAAGAAAAGAAATTTTTACATTACAACTATGCCATTCTGTTTGCCATGTATATTTGAAATTATATTTCATAGAAATTGCCCTTTTTTGTGTTTTATCTTAATAAATTTTTATATATTTCCCTAATACTGTATTTTGAGAAATCTTGTCTCGAATTAAAAATTTTGAATATTCAGGATTGCTTTTCAATATTTCAATGCTTGGTTTGATGTGTTATTTTTTAATGTAAGAATAGAATGTTATTTCTCAAATTTAATCATTAATTTCAACTATGAATTAAATACACGATAGTTTTCTTAACATTATAGATATATATTAAATCTAATGACATATCTTTCATTGTAACACCTGCATATAAGCAATGCACAGTAATTTGTGTCACTATATTTTCTGATATTTGAAGATATAACTCTATATCTGTTTCCAAATATTAGAAGTTCACTATCTTTATAGCGATAACATGCATCACAAAGTATTCTCTTGGCACTGGTATAAATAACGTAACTGATTTGACATTGAATAAGACCTAACGATTTTATCAAGATTCATTGGCTAACAAATTATTTTTTTAAAAAATATTTTTACTTTTCAGATGTTAAATTGAATAGTGAAAAAAATTGAAATTAAATCAATTATTTTTCTTTTACGGTTTGTTGAAAATGTTTGGAATTCTATTCATTTTCAGCAATTACTTTAACTGCTAGTTTTTTAAATGTATAAATGGTGGAAAAAGCAACAAAGTATTTACACTTTGAGTAATGATTTTAGTATAGATAATGATGTAATGAATGTTAATGCTATGAGATGGTAGGACTATGAAAACAAACCTGGGATTTGAGTAGTAAATGAGATATTACGCATTCAAATCACCTGGCCATTTGATTTTTGCTATTCATGATTCAGAAACTCCAAAGTAAAAATTAAATTACAGATGACAACCACCTTTTAAATTTGACAAAAAAACCTTATGTATTCTAAAAGAATAAATTCCTTCCTAATCTACAAATGAATCAGACGGAAAACTTGAATTCAACATTTTCATCTATTATAGGTGTGACATATTATCAACATATTCCCGGAAATGTCATCGCAATGGATTATTGGGTTTAATAAAAATAATCCGAATCCTGAATCATGTGCCGGGAATATGCCTTCATTTTCTACGAGTATTATATATTTCTTTATATAGGAGCATATATTATTTTCTGTAAACAGTATAAAAGAGAAAAAATTCATTCATTTTCATTTAATAAATTTAAATTGAGAATAATTCGTCAGCCATTAAACTCATGTTCAATTTCATTTATATTAAAATAATTTAGATGTAAAAATATTTACTCAAAATAAACTTTTGAGTAAATATTTTTACATCTAAATTATTTTAATATAAATGAAATTGTATCCTGAACCATGTTAATCCTGAACCATGTAATGAATTGTTTAGATAAGAATACTATTGGAGGAATATAATTATTCGGAAACGTGTCAGTATTTCAGTAAAATGATTCATAAACATATTCTATAAAAAGGGAAAAGAGTTGTGAAAAATGTAGCATTAATTCAGACTCTTCCTTAAAAAAAATTATGCTGATACTATAGAAACCAAGTGATATATTTTTATTATTTCTAACACCCTTTAAATTATTTTGCAAAAAAATCCTTAGAGGGTAAGTAAATAGAGAAACTATCTATTTGTCTATTTATCTCTCTCTCTCTCTCTCTATCTATATATGTATAATGTATATCTATCTATGTATAAATAAACTCATAGACAAAAAAATTAGCTCAACAAGAAGGAGTCGTCAAAAAAATGAAAATTTACATACGTAATGACTGCTTTGATATAAGTAAATGATGAGAAAATCAAAGATAATTTATTTTAGAGAAAAAGGCAAAAGAACGGAAGAGTTAATACTCCATTGGATCCCTCTAAAACAAATGCAAAATGCTATATGTTCGGACATTGAGTCATACAAGTACTGTATGATGTCTTTAAACATTTCGTTCCATACTTGCTGTAACCTTGCCATTAGTTCATTCAATGCCATTAGTTCATAGGATGCCCAACTCGTCGTCCCAAATGATCCCAGATATACGCGATTGGAGACAAATCTAGAGATCTGGCAGGCCAAGGAAGGATAGTAATATGTAAAGATATAATTTAACCACATTAAATTTATAGTTTCTGTCAGCTGAAGTATCAAATTCATGTGAAATGCTTTGGTTCTAATTTAAAATATTAGTCGTTTATAAAATACGATATTGTACATGAATTGTGATTTCTATTCAATAATATTAATAAAGTTTTAACTATCAGCGTAGTAATTAGCATTTATGTTAGTACTACATTAAGTAATATTTTTAGTAGAGTTAACATTTTTTAATTAAACAGCTATATACACCCACCTGTATAAAAACTATATATACATATAATTACATATATATATTTTCTACACGTTTTTGCCATCTAGTAAGAAAATTATTCCAAAAGAATTGAACGTCACGTGAGTCAAACCAGTCGTTGAGCCATTTACGGACGTCTTCATAAGAATGGAAGTGCTGCTTGGCAAGTGCTTGTCCCATAGATGAAAACAGGTGATAGTCGGAAGGAGCAAGGTCCACTGAGTACGGCAATGGGGTGTATATTTCCTATAAGTGCTTCCAAAGTGTCCTTGACCGGTTTTGCTGTGTGACTGGGTGCGTTGTCATTCAGCAAAATCAGCCTTCTGGGACTTTTGCATGGCTTTCAAGCATTTTGAAATGGCTACACGAGAAACATTTAATTGCTCTGCCAATATTTCTTGAGTATGCGTGGCGTCCTCATCCAATAACGCTTGCAGCTCGGTGTCTTCAAACTTTTTCGGTCAATTTTCACGTTTGAAATTACCCTTCTGAATCGCTTAAAGCACCGTTCGCAAGTGTCGGCAGATAGAGTGTGTACACTGTATATTTCCACAAGAATTTGATGTGCCTCCGCTGCTCTTTTCTTCTGATTGAATAAAGAAATCAGAACGTGCCGCAAATACTCTTTGTCTGGCTCAAAATACGACATGTTTACCACAGAAAAAAATATGCTACTAACTCTTAAGCACTTAAGCAAATATGGTGTTTTGAAGCTTGCTGCCACAACTACAAAATGATATATTGGTTATGACACCAGCATATATAGGCTTAGTGCGCCATCTACTGGAAAAAATCTGAGTTTAAAGTTACAGACCTTGTTACATATATATATATATATATATATATTCGGTGCTGAAAATAGAGTGCTTAATACTGACTCTAACTCCTATCATTTGAATGAAATTCTATAAATTATTAGATTTAATTGTTTGATTGTTATAAATTATTGTACGCAAAAAAATATATCCGAGAAAAATAATTGATTGCTGGTAAATCTCACATTATATCTTGTCATTTTTTATTATTGAAAAGTGTTTGCAAGTATTTGTGGTTTCAAGGATTTTTTTCATTTGAAATAATGAGAGCAGTTTAAATGGATGCTATTTTAATGGCTTTTAAATTACAAAAGTAGTTTCAAAAACTGAATTGGAATGAGCGTGATAAACATATATTTTATAAGGTTTCAGATGATTACAATAATAAAGTGATTTATTTAAGTTACTTTTCTAAAAGTTGAAAAACAATTAACAACAAATGCAATAACGAATTGGAAAAATATAACGGTAAATTATGTGTGTGTGTGCCATAAGCATTTTATATGTTTCTAAAGATTCGTGCTAAAATATATTTGAAATTTTGCTTATGAAGAGATTTATTGTGAAGCATCATTTTTACTCGTAAAAAATATGATACGCAATTAAAAAAATCATTAAAAAACCTTATTACTTAATAAAAAAATTATCGTGGTTAAAAAATTTATTCGGATTTTTTATTTGTAACTGTAAGCAACACAAGAAACATCACTTGCTTAATATTAAAGCATTTTTATGCAATATTTTTATATTTTACATAAAAACCAATTTGAAAATACCCTTTAATACTATTTTATAGTTTTTTTTAATATATAGTGTATTTTTATTTATATCCAAATTATTTCTAAAAACTGCTTTCCTTTTATTAAAAGAACTAAAATGAAATATTGCACACTCTCTCTTATCCTAATGACAAAAATGTATTTTAAAAGAATTTGCATAATGGCAATATTTCACTTTCTTCTAACTTTTCCTTTCATATAATTGCCTTTTTTATCTCCTTTTTATCCATCTCATTTTTTTCCTTCCTAAATCTCTCTGAATAGTCTTTTGCTTTGAATCATATGTCAACTATGATAGAATTTACTTTTTAAATCAGTATTATGTCAAGCCAATAGTCAAGAGATATATTACTTTACCAAATACGATTGATGAAACGTTTAAATATTTTCATAAATACATTATTTATGTGATTTAAATGAGCACTATGTTATTGGAAGTCCAATTTGGGGAATTTAAATCTTCTCTTTCTCTCTCTCTCTCTCTCCGAGTAAATCTCCCTTGGATTGATGACACAAGGCGGAGGAATGCCTAAATTAAATGTCCTTTCACTGTCCATTGATTGATACTAGTTGTTGGATTCGATCTAAACAAGTACGTTGAAATCGAAATATTTAATGTTTTGTTTTGACTAATCTTGTTAATCAAGAGTAGTGGGCAATTAGTTTCTAAGTAAATTGTAAAAGAAATCAAACTTAAGATTTAAAGTAAGTCTTCAAATTAAATCACTCAAAATCTCTTCTTTAATCAGTAATTTTATAAATTTTTTCAATTTTCAGTAAAATGCATTTGAAAGTATCGTCATTTTTCTCATAGCAAAAGCATGCAGTAACACTCAAAATTTCTGATTCTCCCATTAAAATTAAAATACAGATAACTATAAAAATTGATTAAAATGTTAAAAAAAATATTTCATACACTTTTTGTAAACGCAACTTTTGGCCAGTTAATCTAAGCGTTTTCAGCACTCTAAAGAGCGGAAAGCCTATTTTGTTAAATGAAAAGACACTAATCATCACCACTATTCCATAATTTTGAGCCACAGTTAAATGATGAGATCCAAATATGAGAGGGATTCTTTTTTTCCGTAACATATCAGTCAAAGAGAACTTTTGGATCATTTTTTTCTAGATGGAACTTTTAATGTCGATTAAAAAGAGTTACATATAATTCCAAATAACGTAATAAAAAATACAATGTTAATAATTTTTAAATATACGAATCTGAAACGTTTTCTGTGTCATTTATTCTGAGGCATAATTTTGTGTTACTGATGATACGCGATTCCAATTACAAATACAAATAGAATGTAGCACATCATAAAGTAAACAACAATATTCAAAGAAATTAAAACGAACAAGAAATGGCTACATTAAGTTCATAGATTATTTTATGAAACAAATAATGTTTTAATTACTGAAAAAAAATACTTAAAACATTCAAAATTGGGCAGTCATAGTTAGCCATTTTATACTAAATAATATAATATATCTGTTGAAATCCAGAAAGGAACAACAAAAAAGAAAGGATTCTCTCTTTCTCTGCAATCTGATTTAAGTCAAAAATACAAGAAAGTGTTGGAAAATCAGATTACCAGAATTTATTAATAGATTCATTAATCTACAATGACTAGAATATACAGGCTATATTTATGAGTAACAGCAGCGTCTGCCAACGAATAAATTAAAAACACCATTATTGCTATACATAAAAAACAACAGCATCTATAAATAAACGTGTTAAATAAAATATTCATTAAATTTTTCAAGGTAAAGTTTGCTCTGTGGGTATCTATTATTATTTGAGTCTCCACAAAGTGATACCGATAACAGTACCTGTCTTGTGTTCATGTCTTATTTAATACGTTCTAAGTAAAGAAACAACTACGATTTTTTAGTTATAAAATGTTACAATATGAATATTTGTAATGAACAGATTATAGAATTTCAGTTTTTCAGAGATGTATGCTGATATTTCTCTATTAGTGGGAAGTAATTTTATTTAGCATTGGTATTTTAACTAACGAAATTACAACTATATGTAAATCATTATTTTTTATGTCTTTCAGATTTTATGTAATGGATATCCAGAAAGAGTTGAAAGTTGCTGTGAGATTTCTACAAAGATTTCAGCATACAGCATTCAATGAAAACATTTCATTGATAATGCAGTCATGCTAATGAAAAAAAGGAATGAGAGGTATAAGAAATGAAAATTTATGGGAATTTATTCCGTATACAGAAAAGGAGAAGTAACAATATCCATCAATCATAACGGAACATCGGTAAAAGCAAACCAGCAAAATATCTTGCAGTCTAAAAGGTGAAACATGCTTCCTAAATATTAATAAATTTAGAAATACTTTGAAGACATTTGTAAGATATTCATATTTAAAAATGGAAGTTAATTTCTTCAATGGCAGCTCCCAATAGTCATGTTGGATTCATTATGAATTAAGTTAAAGACTATTCTAGTTGATTCAATCAAATGAGAGTTTTCATTTGGTGAACATTGTGATGCAAAATTTAGCAATATTTTAAAGCATACATGCACCTGCAAATAAATTAGAAACTTATGAGATTTTCATTATATGCTTCCTGGAGAAGAAATACCCAATTTTTTTACATGCAGTTAAAATGCAGCTTAAATGAGGTACATGATTGGATTCCATTATAAATGGAGTAAAATATATATCATTTCAAAACAGCCATTTATTTTTATTGTCCGTTCATCAGGGACTTATATTTCGATGACAAAATGTCGCATTTGGTTCTTAAAATTAGCAACATTAAAAGTTTTCAAAATTTGTAAACAGATCCCCGAATCCTTGTCTAGAAGCTGCTTGAAATGTAGATTAAGCATAATTTTCCAAGAAGATGATTGGTGTCATGGCCTACGAATTCCAAAGCAGAATGAGAACTCTAGTATGTTTTAAATTACAAAACTCATCAACAAAGATTTCAAAGATTTACCATTCGTAGATTATTGCAGAGAATATGATTGTATATCGGTGTGATTGTGAGAAAACAATTGATATCTGTAAACAAGAAATTATGTACAATGATATTGAAAAAATGAATATTAAGGATGGGAGGAGTATAATTGTTCGAATGCACCATCCTATATCTTACTTTATACCGATCTAAGATGTTGTATTTGATGAGAGACTGGAGCCACAAACATGTCTTGCCTCAAACAATAGCACTATGAAATGATCTGGTGGTAATATAATATGCTCAGGAACATGTTCTAATAGCATAGAAGTGATTATCTAGTGCTTCCTAATGGTAAATTACTAAGAACCTTAGTATATTGGCAGATCAAGTGATTCCTGCAATGTTGCATTTTCACTTTCATGGCTTCATGGATGGTAAAGAAATTACACATTTTTCCAGAAGTGTTCAAAAGTGGTTTGGTGAAGAACATACTGACTTCAAGCACCTTATCTAGCTACTTCGTATCCTGGATCTTAAGCCTATAAGCAATCTGTGAAATATATTGGATAGGAAGCCTCTTACCGCACAACCTTCCTCCATCTAATATTCATAAGATATAAGAACTGTATAGACAGTGCAAGTATGTTTCGAAAATGATGCATTACGGAGAAGCCTATTGACTGAACATTTAATTAAAATACAAGTAAATAAGATTAAATCATAAATCCTAGCAAGTAACAGAGATTTTCAAATAAATAAAAATTGTTATCCATGCGAAAGATGATCGAATAAAATATTATTGTTTGATTTTGACTTTTTTGATTAGTGAGTATACAAAGAAAATTTCTTATATTAATCAAAATGTTAAAAATATTCTATTTTAAATTTAGTGACATATATAAATTAATGTTTCGCATCTTATATGAATCATCTATAGCAAATATTATTTTGAATATCTCGAATTGAGAATGATTCTTAATTACAAAAATTATTAAAACTTATAATATATGTATAAATGAAAATATTTCACAGTTATCTCTTTCCAATAACTTTTCAAAAGAATTTTAAGTCTTTTCAGCCAGAAATAAAAATAATGATAATTTCTGAACTCTTATAATCTAAATATAGGATGTAATGTCAATAAACGATATTGAAAACGCAAATTATATGAAACCACATTAACCTGGCATATTGTTAAATGTCCAAACTAATTTATATATAGGATTAAAAACATAATTTCAGTTTCAAAAATGTTAATACTTCATTTTTTAAATTTTTCTGAATCATTTTAAGCAAATTATTATTTAAAAGCAAATAACATCGAAAATCATTCCTTATTCATATGCGTGTGGTTAAATGCGTAAAAAAATTTAAATATCCAGAGTTAAATAAATGTCATTTGGTAATTTTTTGTAGTATATTTGTTATTTTTATAATAATTAAATTTTGAGTATGTTTTCTTAAAATTTAAAGTGAACTAACATAAAAGTATGTATTTATATATAAATGATACAAAAACTTCGACTTCTCATAAAGAAAACTGAAGTTTTGTGAATCTGTATAGAAACTAAATAAAAAAATCAACATACACTAGTGGCCATTAAAATTGCTACACCAAGAAGGCGACATGCTACAGACGTGAAATTTATAGGAAAGAAAGAAGGTGCTGTAATATGCAAATGATTAGTTTTTCAGCACATTAGCACAAAGCAGCCGCCAGTAGCGACACCTACAATGTGTTTAAATGAGGAAATTGATCAGCTGGTTCCTCATACACAAATTGAATTTGAACGTTGTTGCCTGGTGAAAAGTTGTTGTGATGGCTCGTGTTAGAAGGAGAAATGCGTACCAGCACGTTTCTGACTTTGATAAAGGTCGAATTGTAGCGTATCGGGATTTTGGTTTATCTTATCGCAGTATTGCTGCTCGCGTCGGTCGAGATCCAATGACTGTTAGCAGAATATGGAATCGATGGGTTCAGGACGGTAATACGGAACGCCATGCGGGATCTCAACGGCCACCTATCACTAGCAGCCGAGAAGAAAGGCATATTATCCGCATGGTCAATGCTTGCCGAGTAACTGGCTCGTCACCAAACGCCAGTCACTAACAAACGCCAGTCCAGCCAAATTACGATCCATTACGATCGTACAACCACGTCACGAGCCGTGAGTTAAAAAACGGGGTCGTTTGGAAGACAACAAGTGCCTGCACGAACAGTTCGACGACGTTTGCAGCAGCATGGACTCTCAGCTCGGAGACGATGGCTGCGGCTTCCCTTGACGCTGCGTCATGGACAAGAGTGCCTTCAATGGTGTGATCAACGACGAACCTGGGCGCACGAATGGCGAGACGTCATCTTTTCAGATGAATCCAGGTTCTGTGTACAGCATCACGATGGTCGCATCCGTGTTTGGCGACATCGTGGTGAACGCACACTGGCAGCGTGCATTCGTTATCGTCATACTGGCCCATCACCTGGCGTGATGGTATGGGGTGCCATTGGATACACGTCTCGGTCACCTCTTATTCGCATTGACGATGCTTTGAACAGTGCACGTTACATTTCTTGTGTGTTACGTAACGTGGCTTTACCCTTTATTCGAGCCCTGCGAAACCCTACGTTTCAGCAGGATAATGCCCGACCGCATGTTGCCGGTATTATACGGACCTTCCTTGATGCGGAACATGTTCGGCTGGTGCCCTGGCCAGCACGTTCTCCAGATCTTTCACCAATAGAAAACGTCTGGTCTATGGTTGCCGAGCGACTGGTTCGTCACCAAACGCCAGTCACTACGGTTGATGAACTGTGGCATCGTGTTGAAGCTGCATGGACATCTGTACCTGTACATGCAATCCAATCTCTGTTTGACTCAATGCCCAGGCGTAAAACTGCTGTTATTACTGCCAGAGGTGGTTGTTCTGGGTACTGATTTCTCAGGATCTATCGAGCCAAATTTTTTGAAAATTTAATCACTTGTTATTTCCAGTATATTTGTCGAATAAATATCATTTTGTTATCTGCATTTCTTCCTGGTGTAGCAATTTTAATGGCCAGTAGTGTATTTACATTAATTTGAAAAATTTTATTTAATGCTTATCACAGAAATGTGGCGTAGCCTTATTTTGCATTGAATAGTGGAGAGTAGTTACTAATTCACATCAGTTACCAACTGTTGGTTTTCAACGCCTGTAAAACTAGATTCTATTAATTAACATCAAAGTTTAGGTATATAAATTATCAAAAAAAAATTTCCCTTTCTATAAAATTTTGAGTTTAACTAATACCTTATTCATTTAGAAATAAGCAATAGGAAATGTTTAAAAATAAAACATTTCCAAATTAGCTTTTAAATATTTTTTTAAGAATTAAAATCTATTCTTATATATACAAGAATCTGTAGATTGTTATATATAATAAATTTTGGAGATTTTTTTAAAATATTTTATAAAGGACTTAAATGAAAAAAAAAGTAATGCTATAATTTCTTTTTAAAATTAATGTTATGTATTTATTTCAAAATATTGCGTTTTAATTGAAATTGAAAACAATGCATTCGTAAAGTTATTAATATTTAGGATTCTAATAATATGATTTTATAATTAATTAATAAGAAATATAATTTTTTCCGAAAAGTTTTAATCTTTCAAACTATCATTTTTTTATGGTTGAATAATTCAAAATTTAATTGAATAAAAACAATAAAAATGCTGTTTAAAACATAAAAAAAATCAAATATTTATTGAAATATATAACGAATGTAAGCATATATATATACACACAAAAGTAAATGTTTATGGACTGACAATAAAAAATTATAAATTGATAGAAATTTAAGAGATACGTATAAAAAAACAAATATGCAGCAAAGGTCAGTTTCGCTTAAATGCGTAAATGTATTCTAGATAGTAATACATTTAATTTAAATTAGAATATTTTGTTATCCTCCATATGATCTTCTCTTTGATATATAAATATAAATATATTATTTTATTAATTAATAAAATGTACAATTTCCCGAATACTTTTAAGCAAATTTATCTAACAAACAAAAAATGTATTCAAGTTTTGCTCAAAAAGTCTTGACAACTCATATGTAATATAACTAGAATTAAATAACAAAATATTTTCTAGAAACTAGAATTTATGACTTAATATATTCAAAAAATAATATATTCTACCTAATGTTTAATAACATAAATCAATTTTTAGGAATATTTAATGTCAAGCTTTTATTTTACGTTAGCTGTTGTTAAAAATAAAATTTTCTATTAGATTTTAAGTTCTTATGAATGCTAGTATTTACTTCTTTTTATATAAATTAAAGTACAGGAAATAATAGAAAGCAAACTATTTAATGAGATTTAACTGTAAAAAAGCGTAAATGCAGATTCGCGCATTTATATAAATATACATAGGTATAAAAATATTTTTAAAATTAACATTTTAAGTTAAATTTAAAAATGAAGCAGATTCATTCCACGAATAAAGATATAAATACCAAAGCAATGTATAAATTAATTTTGATAAAAAATATAATTAATTCATTAAATTATCAATTTCAATTAAATTTTTGCATTTCGTAATGAAACGCTTTATAATTAACAAGGCATCGTAATTTATTTTAACTTTTTATCCATTTTAGGCTTGAAATAGAAATATAATAGAGGAAGTGCAGAAAACTGTAATTAATTTGATAATTATATTTGCATTCTTAAGAAGGCAAAGTGAAATTTATAACTTAGTCATTAAACTTGCTGCAATAAAAATATTTGGTTTCAAATTTATCTTTTGAAAGTTAAAAGCAATATATTTAATTTTAAAGCAAGTAAGTAAAACTAAACGTGACTACGAAGTAAATCAGGGAAGGAAACGAAAATTAATTGACAGGGAAATAAGTATTCTTTATTATCTCACTTTATTATTCGTCAACATTATATTTTAAACCACTTATTCATAAAAATTATGTAACTATTCAATAAAATTTATAAAATAATAAATTTTATTTTTGAAATTGTTTTATATAATTTTATTGGCTTTTATGAAATGTAATTTTACTTACTAAATTGTTTGAGTTAGCAGATTGTAATTGTTGGCAAGAAATAAAACATCAATCACATCATAACTTTGTAAGATATTCAAATATATTTGTTTTTAATATGTAGTATCAATCTATTGGCAGTTATCTATTGATATATATTTATACATGTATGTGTGTATGCATTTATATATTTCGGGTGATGGGGATTCAGTATGTAGTTTCTAATTAAATCTTCTTCATACTAATTATTCTGACCTGAAATCAAATCAGATCCATGAGGTCTTCCGCTTTTAATTACAACTCAGTCAAACGGGGCTTCTTTAGGAGATCCTTACGAAGTAGACCAGCTCAGTTTAAAAGACGCATGGGACTGGTTTCGGTTAGACTGTACTTAAGGGGGCCTCTTAAATTCTCGCCAAGTTTATTGTCAAGCTGGGCGATGTTGTTCTGTTTATGGTAACCCCAAACGTTATTCTGAAATCTATTCACGATTCTGATTTGTTTAAATTTCACCGTTATCTATGAATATTTAACGGTATATGTAATTGAAATCAGTTACTTCTATGGTGGATGTCAGCTGGTAAGGTTTAATATATATATTATTTTTTTAAATTTAATATTATAATTATTTAATTTATTAAAATAATAATAAATTCTTTATGTATAATAATAATAAATTAAAAATAATAATAAATTAATTTAATATTAATTATTTAATGCCTCAAAGAGAGTGAGGATATTCCAGCAAAATAAAGTTAGTAGATATTTCTCCTTCTTTTTATGTGCTTACTGCATTATTTTTGAAATTTCATTGTGTTTTGGCCGCCATTAATGTTTGCACAGCATTCCGCGCGAACAGGAGTGGCGCCATACAAAAATAGTGAATCTTGCCAAGGGGCACCCTCAAATATATTTTTACCATGGTTTCTTCAATGTGGCATTTGGTGCAAACACGGAAGGTCTTGGCACCATTGGAAAATCAAATGGTGCACAGTTAAGCCAAAACAATTTGGTCTTTTCTGTCACGGATGAAGCATATCCATGTACCAGGACCCTTACTTATATACCATGGGTGTTCTGGTAGATGCCTCTTAGAGATGTTTATTATGGCCTTGTAATTCCCAAGGTAGATTAATGGAGCCTCCTAACTAAGTGGCATGGTAGTTTTGACAATCCATCAGCCATTTCATTATATTTTAATGCGACATGGGATGGTATTCATTAAAGGTTAGGCTAGAAGATTAAAAGAGGGGACCCTCGAGCTTCTCAATAATTCCAATCCCTTTCTTTCCTTTATCATTCTCCAAAGTTTTAGATATTGGATGGTGCTTTGGCGGTTCGAAAGTATCCAGATCTCGCCCGATAAATGATGCCAAGTATGCATGGCTTTTGTAATATAATTACACGGGACTATTCACGTTTTTGTATTTGTTGTCATACAGTGCCATATATTTGTTGAATATCAAATTAACTTTTATAAATATAAATTTCATTCTCATAATATACGAAGTATCTAGTTGAAGTCTTATTCATATTGTTCAGTAGAAACACGGTTACGAGTTTCCGCGTACTATCATTTTAAATTTAATTATGCACAATATATATATATATATATATATATATATATATATATATATATATATATATATATATATATATATATATATATATATAACAAAGTGCTATGTTCGATTCTTATTAAAATTTATGCTCATGCAATAAACCTTTCAGTACAATCGTTGGTTTCTCAGAAATGCATCAAAACAAAATATATTTCATTTACTGCATATACACTGTAATATGCAATGACTCGAATAAATGTTAATCATCTTAAGTCTATGTTTCAAGCAAGGCACTCTGATCCCTCTTTAATAGACAAGAGATCTAATTCGGAAAGCAAAACTCTACTTATTTTCTGCTAAACAAGCATATACAATTATATGGATATAATACACATATTAGACACTAGATAACTGAAAAATTTAAGGCAAAAGTATACGTTCGCTCTCTCGTAAAACTCTAAGACATGTTGCTAATTCAAATTTTGATAAAGATTTCCTGATTTTCTTTATGCAGAAATATACACGTGTTATATTTTCAGTGTCTTTAATGTTAGCAAGATTTGTGTGTGTTACTGCAATATTAATATATTTCATTTAAATTGCGTACGATAAAGTCAGATATTCAGTTAAATTAATTGGAAGACACTATTTTTTTTGATTTTTTTGCAGTTTGAAATTAGCTTAAAGAAGTATTCGGTTGTAAGAATTTTCTTTCAATAGGACTCCGTTTTATATTTTATAGCACTTTCTTTCAGGAATTATTATCAAATACTTTAATTTTTATACTTATACAAAAGTATAAGCTTTAATATTTTATATTTTCAAAAGTAGTTTTTTTTAACTTTACTGTTGATTTGAAGCCATATAAAGCTAAGCAAGCAAAAATAATTTGCTGAGAAGACAATAAAATAATCTTTCTTTATAAATGCCTGACCAAGCTAAAGGAATCTTTGAAACTAAATTATATTTTACTACGCTTTTGAAAAACTATATATATATATATATATATATATATATATATATATATATATATATATATATATATATATATATATATATATATATATATATATATATATATATAAGGCAACAAATATATTAAAGTAATGAATATACAATGTGAAAATACAATATAATAAAATATGAACCATAATACATTACAGGAAAATCTAGCCAGTGCAAAAGCAGCTAAGGAAAGACTTGCCAGTATTATAAGATAAAAAATGAAAAAAATACAAAATTTCCAATTTTGTATTTCTGGTTTCAATAATTTTCATGTTTTATTATATATATATATATATATATATATATATATATATATATATATATATATATATATATATATATATATATATATATATATATATATATATATATATATATATATATATATTTATATATATATATATATATATATATATATATATATATATATATATATATATATATATATGTGTATATATATACATAATTTCTTGTTCCTTATTATTAGAAACCTCTATATTTAATTCAGAAAATATATTTTATAATTATTTTAATGTATTTCCGTGTAAAATTTTTAATTCTTTAGATTTAAATAATGACTTGAATAATTTTATTTTGCGTATAAATAATATTTTTTTTTCAAATGGAAAATTTATATTTAATGTAACAATATTCAGACACTAAAATATAAGTTCTTAAATTTAAAAAACAAATGTATAAAAAATTCATGGGCAATGGTATTGTATATTAATTAAAATTAATAATAATATAGAACTAAGATATATATATATATATATATATATATATATATATATATATATATATATATATATATATATATATATATATATATATATATAAGCAAAATGAATTTGAATGAGCGATGTCATTAATCCTTATTTTGAAAAGAAAACATTATATCAGGTCAAAAGCAGATGTTGAAATTAAACACCTTATTTAAAAATGAAGTTAAAAACAAAAACCTTTATACTCATGTTCATTTGTCTAGATTAGTTGAGTGCTGTTGCTTAAAATAGTTTATATAATAATTTACTGTTGATACGATTATCTTAAATAAAATGAATGGTGTTGAGAACTTGAGTAATAAAAAGAAAAAGCTTTAATTCAAAGCGTGATTAATTTCAAGACTTTAAATCCAGTCTTTTACTTTTTAATTAATCTCGAACCATTTTTTACATAAGAAAACTTTTTATTGGGTAAAGTAAGTAAAAATAAAATTTATCAGGGAAATGTTTCAACAATTCTTTCACAAAAAAAGCATTACATAAAGTAACTAATTAAATGGTATTATTTACAGGAATTATTTATAATTTTCTAAATGAGCAAAACAAAATTGCTAACTGATATTTAATTTTGCTTAGGAAACAAAAATTTTGCTTCAAATGGATATTTTTCTTCAAATGATTTCAATAATAATAACAATAGTATATATATATATATATATATATATATATATATATATATATATATATATATATATATATATATATATATATATATAATTGTTAAATTAAGATGAAATTAATAATATTTAATTGTATGAAAAATCAGCAATTATATAATGAGAGTACAATAATTAAGGTAAATTATAGAAAGAAAACTGTCGGTATAATGAATCATATCTAATCAACTGAATACATTTGTTGTGCTTTAAGATTTAAGAGTAAACTATTTGCAACAATTCAATATCTATATTACAGACATAACATTTTACTAAACAATTTAGGTTTATTGATTGAAATAAATAAAGTTGTCAAGCTCAAATGTTAAGATTTGAAAATTAAAGAAGAAACGCACAGTTAGTTATATAATATTTTCTTACA
Organism: Latrodectus elegans; assembly: GCA_030067965.1. Taxonomy (NCBI): domain Eukaryota; kingdom Metazoa; phylum Arthropoda; class Arachnida; order Araneae; family Theridiidae; genus Latrodectus; species Latrodectus elegans. The sequence continues at coordinate 92,082,926 of CM057810.1, read as the reverse complement.
TTGTGAGTTTTATTATTATCAATAAAAAAAAGTTATTTCATTTTTTATAATAAAAGATAACTTCAAAAACTAATAAATTGAATTTTAATAGAAATTTATTGCATTATTTATAATTACTAAAATTCAAACAATAATGTCAAATGAATCTTTTTGTGTGAATTCATTTCCATAGATTACTCTCAATAATTTATTGAAAAAAATATTTGATTCCGAATGCAATTGAGTCAGTGTTTATTTAATTGGAAAAATCAATACAAGTCAACGGAATAATTCAGGGTTGCTGAAATACTTATGTCAGTATTTTCAACGAAATTAGAATGTAGTGAGTTAATAGTGAAAAATAATTTTTCTTATTTTCAAGAATGCAAATTGTATTCAAAATAAACTTGAAATGTCACTATGTTATATAATTGAATAGGATAAATGTATAGCTTATCTGCGTTTCGTTCTAACACTAGGAAGAGAATTAGTACAATACAAAACATCCTTTCATGAACTTACTGAAAACAAGTATGCTCTGTATGTACTAAAGAATGTATGTAAAGAATGTTTGTCTGCACTTTAGTACAATACTTTGTTTGTATTGTACTAAAGAAAATTAGTACAATACAAAGCATCCTTTAATGAACTTACTGAAAACAAGTCTGCTGGTACATTTGGTAAAGAAAGAGCAGATGAACTGGCCAAAGAGACTGCGAGTTCACCAGAGCCAATGCTGGACCTGTCTCGTCCAAGATCGCTCAAGGTGTTTCAAAAAGAAGCACTGCGTGTATGGCAGCTGAGATGGGAGAACGGATAGGTTTGTAGACAGATCTTCAAATTCTATGAAATAGGGTTCGAAAAAAGAGCATTCGGAAATGCTATCATTGCTCTAATAGCGACTGGTCACTGGCATGTACCGGAATATCTGGAATATCTTCATAAACGAAGGTATCCGATTAGTGAGCTATGTCGCTCATGCAGTGTGGTGGGAAATTGCCTCCAATTTGAGCGGTCTTGTACCAGGACCGCGGATGAAAGGAGCTAGCTGGTGTACGATAGCGAAAGCTTGAGTACCATCCTGGACCAGCCCAATTGGTCGATCTTGAAAAGGATCATGTCCATTGTGTCGGATGACATTCCAATGATGGAATACCAGCGTGCCACTAAGATGGTCCGGTCGAGGAGTGGGATATAGAAGAATATTATAGGATTTGACGGAAAAGCAAATGTATATGAATTAACGGTAAGGTGACTTACAAATCTTCCACGAGAGGTACTGTTTGCCAGTTTTAGAGAGTGGGTGCCAGCAATACTTTTCGCCTCATAAAGAATGGTTCTGTCACTCTTCAACCAAAGCAGGTGGTGGCTGTTGGATGGTAGTTTGAATTTTCCACCTTCGAAAGCCAAGAATGAAAATTAGTTACAGAAGCCTCGGCTTCTGTCACTAAGATTCGCAAAATAGACCCTTTTCTGTCCCTTCTGTACATTTGGAAGATATAAGGAAACATTTGTATCTGTTTTCCTGCGATTATTTGACTTTAAATTTATTGATACGGGATGATTATTTCAAAATATTCCTTATACACAAAGGCTTAGAAAAAATTGAATATTAAATTAAACACAAAAAATACCTTGATTAATACCAACCATCCTAGTTACAGCAGATGCTGTGCATTAAGAATAAAGTTTTTTATTAGTATTAGATTATTTTCAGCATCTGTAATCTTTAATATTATTGAGATTTGAAGTTTGACATTAGAATATCTGATTCTTATTTTTTATTTCAATGATCGTACAACTGATTCGTAATTCAATATGTCTTTTGATATTTGAATTTGATCTTTTGATGAAATCTTTTGAGATTGAATTTTACATTAAATTTCCCTATTATATTTATATATTATACATTTACATTGTTGTCCACCGTACATGAAACACCCTGCAGGAAACATGCAAATTTTATAAAATTTACAATATGATTTAGCGGAGGTGAGGTAATCAAATGATTAGAACTTCAGAGCAGTCGCACATCATGCGTGCCTGTGTCGGCACTTCAAAGTGCTATTTAAGGATAGGAGATTTTGACGATTTCAAGCTCACAAAATGCGATTTTTTGTGTTTTTTTTAAAAGAACAATTATGGCTCATAGAAAATAGCTATCATTTTTTGATCAAGTATCCGAGTTTGGCAGAGAGAAAGAATAGTGGACTAACGAGATTGTGGATAATCTTTTAGGGAAGTTGATAGTCGTGTCAGATGAAACAAAACAATTGTAATGCATATATATGATCGTTGAATGCAGGATGGTACAACAAACTGATCTGATCGATCGCATCAACTTCAATGCACCACTTCACCTGATGACAGGCAAAATGTGCGCATGGCAGTGGAGGATCTCTCAACCACATCACAAACCATAGCACTGCACTTTCAGTCTCTAATGCATCATTCAGTGTCTGCACGTACCAAAAGATACCATTTAAGCAGAGTGGTCCGTTCGCAAGACGTCCATTGCTTCGTCTACCCTTGATTAGAACCACGACGTTTCCACCTCCAATGCTGCGATAAAAGAAGAATATGGAATGAAATTGTCTTTATAGATGAGTCACGTTTCTGCCTCCAACACCACGATGGTCACATTCGAGTCTGGAAACAACGTGGAAAGAGGATACTCAACAGCTTCGTTATGCGCCCATTCACTGGTCCTACACCGGATATTAAGTTATGGGGTGATATTGGATATCACTCTCGCACTCCTCTAGTACGCATTGATGGTACTTTAAACAACCAGCGCTACATATCCGAGGTGTTAGAGCCAGTTGCTCTTTCTTAACTTCAGGGCTTGACCACAGCCCTATTTCAACAGGATAATGCGTGATCACATGTTGCACGCATTGTCCAAGGGTTCTTCATCAATCGCTAGATTGAATTGCTTCCTTGGCTGGCTCCGCAGATAGAAGATATGTGGTCCATGGTTGTTAAACAATTGATCGAGATTGCTTCTCCAGCTGCCACATCAGATAAACTTCGGAAAAATGTGGAAGCTGCTTGATCTTCTGTACTTAAAGAATGAGCTCCAGTGTCTCAGTAGCTTTACGCCGCTTCCCGTTAAGATCAGCAAAATGAAGCTTCATTTGTTTCGGGCAGTGGTTGGGAGGTTAAGCACCCTGTACTCTTCTCCATTAGGTCGCTGGAGCTTTGTGGGTTGGGGAGACGCCCACGTTAGTATGTGACGGCTAAAGTCCTTCCACTGGTGTGGCATAGATGTGGAGAGGAGGGTGCCAGCTCAGGTATGACCTTGTCACTTGACCGTGTTACAATATTACGAGGCTCTTGGTGAGGGGCGAGTATTCCAAATCTTTTAACCTAAATTTACAGTCCGGGGCTTGTCTGCACTTCTAAGTATATTCATATACCTCAAGAACACACCCAAAGTCACTTTGAATCAATGCCGAGACATGTAACCGATGTGATTTCCAACAATGGCAGCTATTCTAGCTACTGATTTTGGCAGGAACAACACTTCACAGAAATCATTAAATTTATCATTTAATACTTGGTCAACATGTTATCTACAAAATAAATTTTGTTATGATATCTTTTGCTTTTCTTGGTGTTGCAATTTGGGTGGCCAACAGTGTATACGTATTAATAAGCCAAAGAAGCCATAAATCTCAACATTAACAATAATAAAGTTACTCTCAGATGCTAATGCAATAGCTAAATATTGAGTTACAGAAATGTAAATTCCATTAAAACACCAGCTTTGTAATATGGACACAGATAGATAAAAACTATTATCAGGCTTAGAACCAAACATCACAGATGTATGAGGATCGACAGAGAGGGCAGGAGAGTCTGCAGAAACTGTGGTAACTGCCCACACATGCACGTGACAACAGTCCACGTTTTTCATTGCGCAGATGCGGAGTGCCGATCTAAGGAGAATTGGAATTCATCCCTCTCTGGTAAATCTATACGCAGAAAACAGTTAAGAAATTGCAGAAGCCGTCATAAAACTTACAGCTTTATTTGATACAACTGTCATAGACACGATTAAAATATGCTTTTCTTGGAAATATTTTGTGATTAAATATACTTTTAAATATCACAATAATAACCAACATGTTCCAACATAACAACACTGTCAATAACGAACATATTAACCTCAAATATTATAAACACGATAAAAGTTTTACGTATTATTTTTCACATATTTAAATACTTGAAAAATGGGGGTTATGGATAAACTGCCTAATTATTGAAATTAAAACTATTCTTAATGTCTAAATTATATAATCAGTATTTCTAGATATACAAATTCTGTACAATATCTTCCATAATCACAGTTATACATTTGCCTTTAATCCCAATTACATACTTTTCACGGCCTTACTGTCTCTAACAAACATTTTTCATACAGACATTTTTTTACGTGTTCTTCTGAAAGGATACCTCGTGAATTTGGAAACTGCATACCATTATTTACAGATTGGAAAAAAATGAATTAATATTTTGTTGATACCAATATAAAAAATTAGAAGCATTAAATTGAAGAAAAAATTTTAAAGTTTGCTTAAAGCAATTGTCAATAAAATATTTTTAAACTATACATGATATTTTAGGTAATAATATATTCTAGAGTAAGTTATATTCTAGAATAATTTCTCAGAATTCATTTCTCGATTAAATTTCTCTTTTAACATTATCTAATGAAGCATAATGAATTAACAAAATTTGTAAATTATGGCATTAATCATAAAATACCTAGCTATTGAATAGAATGCATATTAATGTGTATTTATAAATCAGTTATAAACAATAAATCTTTCACTATGTTTTCATGAATATGTCTTTTATAATGTTTCACAACATAAAACTCCACACAGGGGAATCAATACCGATATAAACTATGGCAGTTAGATAATGTTTTATAATGATGAGCACAATGGTTGTTATGACCATATTTAACCAAGTTACATAATTAGCTACTTCTGGGCACTCGATTTTAATTCGTGGATCGAATGAGTTTTCTAGGAAGACTGTTATACCAATGCTATTTGATTCATAAAACTATTCTTAACTAGTTCGAATAACATTCTGAATAACTTTCAATAATGTTTTGACTAATTATATTGTTAGATACGAATTTATGCAAACAAATGTGCGACTTCCTATAAATATCACTTTATAAATAAATCTCTGCCCCGACGATGCCTTCAATTATAAGTGGTTGTTAACTCAGAAATTTTGAAAATTTTTTAAATCAATTTCCAAAGACATTGAGTTAATTTTACATCAACTTTATGCACAGTACAGTGCAAAACTTCAATGTGATTTTTAAATAGTATCTTAGGTCATGTTATTCATTAAATTCACTGAATAAAAAGTTATAAAATAATGTTTCACATATTTTTTTTTAATATTTTTTCTTTTTCTTTTTTTTTTTTTGTAATTGATGAATCTCCTATCTTGCACAGGGCATGAAACTAAAGCCAAGTCCAATATCACCAGGTTTTCATTTCACGTGAACCTGTACCTTAGCAGGTATTTCTGCAAGAATTTATTGATAATCAGAGGAAGAAAAAATTAAAAGGAAAATGTAGAAAATAGAGAACAGTGTAAGTACAGTTCAACTAGGGGAAGAGGAAAGAGCAATTACAATAAGGGGTAAAAATAAGTATAACGAATCGTTCTTGAAACGGCAAAAAATCGAATCCTTTGATAGAGATCATTCATCGTTTGAGAATTTTATTAATGAAGTACTTCTTTCAGTTGGAATGCATCGATAAGGAATATAGTATGAAAGCAGGAAATGAAGTGATCTTAATATTAGCAGGAATTTAGGATTTCAGGCTCTTAGAAGCAGATAATGATTTTTCTCTTTCTCTTAATTTCTCCTCTAATTTTCTTCTAGACCATACTTAATTGGAATATAGCTGTTTGATAAAATTAGTTAGCATAAATTCTTTCATTTATATTTCTATAAAAGTTCCATTTCGTATGGAAATAGTCTTTTAATGTTTCACCATGACAAAGTCTAAATTAATTTCGCGATGATTTTAGGAATGATATTTAATAGTCTTTCCTTTCTTTAAAAATTAACGTAACAAATATCTATTAGTAAAAATTAATAGTCAATCTTTTGATATATTTAGACAATGATTTTAATTTTTATGAGTTATTGGTTCCAATAAGTACTATGTTAATAATTTTATATTAAAATGCTATATATATCTGTAGCTTTTTTATTAGATGTCTGAAAGATTTTACTCTTTTCTACTAAGAACTAAAAATCGAAACTAAGCATTGAGAACAACTTCAATAACTAAAGGTGTAAAAGCTCGAATAATTTTTTATATATTTTAATAAATGCTTATACAATATTTACATAAAGAGAATAGGCTGAAAGCCTCTCTAAAAATCTAAATTCAATGAAATAAAACATCATAGGCTATTAATCCCTTCAAACAAACGTATACACACGTATTACAATCGAACAAATTCTAAAACGAAAACATTCTTTTTTCAACAATCACAAAATAAATATAAAATTTAACATGCGCTTATAGCGTCATAATATTTCGTTACATGTCTAAGCACTTAAATGTCTCAAGTAAAATTAAAATAAAATCTGTTCTTTTAATCTCTAAACTTTTGATATTATTTTTAATACATTGATAGGTGAGTTGATAAAGGTATTGTGGCCCAATATTTCTTCAAAACATTCAATCACATATTAAACTTCAAGAACATTTATTTAATTATTTTCAAAATATATATGGAAAAAATTTAATTGTAATTTTGAAGTATAAAAGGAAATCTATATATTTTATAAACAAACTATTCAATTTCTTTATAAATTAACATTTATTCACTATTTTCAACGGTAGTTCAAAGTATTAAAGCAAGCATAATATTCTGTTACTAATTCAAAAATTTTATACCTATAAAAATGAAATTGGTTCATATAAAAGAACTAATTAGGATTTAAACTCATTTTCTGAAGCAGCATTTCAATTGGAAACAACTACCTTATTCTATTTCAGTAACCATCGCATTTTGTTTTCTACTAACAAAAAATGAAGTAAAACTTGACATTAGTGACAAAATATTATGTCTAAAATTGGAAATGTGAAATCTCTTCCCAAATTTTCCCATTTATTTCACTTAATGTTAAAGTTACTAAATAAAACCTTTCTTCATCTATATTGTGTTATTCATGCACTTTTTTGTGATAGTATGTAATTTGAAATTCAAATTGTTAATTAAAAAAATTCAAAATTGCATATTAGATGAAAAGAAATCAATGCAGCAAAAGGATTTGATAAAAAAGCAATATTTTTTTTTTATCAATGAATTTTCTAAAAATATATTCTTTAACGCTCACAGCGAAAGAGAAGGATTTAATTGAGATAAAAATGGAATGTATATCTTTTTTATCTACTTATAATTTATTAACAACTAAATAAAACCACTTAAATGCATAAATTGATAACATTTTTTTTTCATTTCAACTCCTGTGAAAATAAGAAATTGTTTTATCATTCATACACATTTTTCATTGAAAATTTCAGATTTTATAATAAAATTGGAAAATTTTCACAGTTTTTTTTTTAAAAATAAATTCAAAAAACTTATTTTGCTATCATTGTAATCTATCTATGTACTTAGCACCTATAATTTAACAGTTAATTCTATGAATTATTTAAATAATTTCTTTATAAACCAAACAAATAAGGAAATTCACTTTAATTGGTTTTTAGTAATTATATTTTAAAAATTACACTTTTTTTATTCTTTTTAACTTTGCAAATTTTAAAATTTTGCTGTCAAAACTAATCAAAATTTGCTTGCAGTATTTTTTAGTTTTTACTGGTTTTTAGAGTTTTATTCAAAATTAAAATAATCATTTTTAGTAAATTTTTCAAATTTTCCGTTACCTTAACTGATGATGATAACTCTAATGATAACCTGTACATTTCCTATTTTAAATTATTTATTCAGAGTAATTTTGCTTGTAGTAAAAATTACTAAAACTTCGATATTTTGTCATATTTGTTTACATAAATTAATAGTTGATTCACTCATTAGTAATAAAATATTCTCTAACCTGATTTTTAAGAAAATAAAAGAAATTGAATTAAAATTTCACATTTGAAAAGAAAACAGAGAAAAATTGTGGGGCTCTTTGCATTTGTAAATCAACCTAATATAAATTTATTTATATATTATAAAAACAATTAGGTTGAAAATCAAATAAACATGTTTGGAATTCTAATTATAAAGGCTAAATAAACAATAATAATGTAATATAATAGCAAAGACTTGGCAAAAAGGAGCACACACAGTTGAACTTTGTAGACATTTTATAAAAAACTACTTTGTACACATGATTCAAAACTTTGCTATAAAAAAGAAATAAAAACTTCAGCCACTTTTATTAAAAACGGGGGAAATAATGAAAAGTTCTTGATAAAGCAAACATTTCTAATGTTAATGACTTAGTTATATATTACTTGAAAATGCTTTTCAGTTTACTTAGAGAATCTTTCCTTTAAAGTATTACGTTAGAATGCCTGCGTTCATATCCATTAATGTAAGCCTTTCTCAAATTTTCGTTAAAATTTTTTTAAATATTGTAATAAGGAAAAAATTTCACAATTACAGTATTCGATAAATAATGACAAAAATCTATAAAGTCAGTCTATAATGTATTATGTTAATTTAATATTTAAATTAATTTTTATTTAACGTAAAAATATTTAAATATTTAACGTTAAAGTATAGATATCAATGCAATGCAATTAACATATTGTGTAAATGTGCATTCCTAGTTTCCCATTTAGATATTATTCACCAGATGAAAAATATATTTATGAAATATTTATTAGATTTTATGCAAAAAAAAAGAAATAATTAAATTACAAATCAGAAATTTTATTACATACTTGAATTAAATTATTTTTCAAGTTGCAGATTTCTCTTTATTTACATAAATGCAAGTACATTCCCCGATCTGTTTCAGAAAGTGATATTTATCTTTACTTCGCGTTAAAAAGTACAAAGGAGATAATGCAACGAACAAAAGCTTTTCCGACATTTTCTAACAATAGAATCTATTGAAATAATAGCATTATAAATTAGATTAAAGTAATTACTCTCCTAACAAAGTTTATTAATTGCGAATCATATTTTTAATTGGCTTAATGCTTTAATCCTTAGCGAAAGTCGTCTACAAACTCTATTATCAGTACTCTGTATTAACAACTGATACAATGAGGAAAATTCATATGTTTTTAAATATTTAGAATGCAATAATGCATAAAAGAAAAATTTATGAAGCAATTATTTAAAGATATGAATAAATTTTCTGGAAAAATTTAAGTAGTTCCTTTAATTCAGAGGTTTATGAATTATAATATGATATCTTTTGCATTTGAAATATAGATTATTTAATAGCAAGTATGTGACCTTTAATTTAGCTTTTAATATTTTAGCGGTGGATTATTAAATATGATATTTTGTATGTATAATATCAGTCTAATATATTTTAAAATATATATTTCTCCTTTTAATAAGATTACTTTCTCAGACAAATTAGATGCAATATGTTATTTTTAAATAAAATTATTATGCATTAAGTCAGTAGAGATGGTTGTTATTAAAATATTATATGTGAAGATTATTTGTTCATTGGTATTTTCATTATTTATCTATTCATAAACATACATACATATTCAAAGACTTAGATAACAAATGATGATTTTTATTAAAACAAAAGTAACAAAAACACGTTTTATTATGAAAAATTTTCCTTAATTTTTTTGAAAAAAATCCCAAAGATCTAAAAAAAATATAAAATCTTTATTATGAAGCAAGGAAGACTTCCGCAAAGTTAATACTGAACAATTTCTATAAGTTTTATTTAAAATACAAAATACATTGTCTTCAACCACTATCTCTGTGTGCTTATGACAGTTAATTGTGATTCAAAATGCTATAAGTTGAAAATGTTTGTAAATTTACGTGTAAAAGATGAACTAAGAAAAACCAGAAAAATTAAGTCAGACGAGGAAACAAAAATACTACCATCTTTTCACATTACATTGCAATGATTTTAATAAAATGCTAATACTTTTAACTATAGTAGAAACTGCACTTACCGTTCAGGGTTTGTAATCTGGATGGATTTAACATTAAAGTTTATTTGATAAAGAATCAATTGACATGATTTTTTAATGAAATATAGACAAGTATTGCCATTTTACTACTACACTGCAAATACACTACAAATTATATATTTAAAAACTACTATAAATATTTAGTTTAAAATAGGCATTTGTAAAATTAAACTATATCTGTAAATTATAAATATAATGAGTAATATTTTTTCTTTAATAATGAGTTTTCATACAAAAATTTTAAAATACTAAGGAATATTTATAGCAATCTGACATAAAACATATTTGATAAATGCATAGAAATGAAATAATTTGACTACGGCATGTATAGTAATATTGGCAAATTATCGGGAGGGACAGTTTACAAATATTTGTAAATTGTTACTCTTTGATTTGAAAATCTCATTGAAAATCCATTTTCAATAATTAAGGAGAATCAATTATTTTCATAAAATTTCTTCAAGTATATATTATTGTCAATTTATCTACACATAAATAAGTAGTTTTCAGCACAAGGCTTGAACGAAAAAAAAAGCAGGTCATTTTTCTGTCCTTTACAATCATGCAATAAAATTTATTTTCACTAGTGAAGTCTGAAAAATATTCTATAATCAAACTTTATCAGCCGCATAAGTTTATCTTCCTTTTTTCTAAAAATAGTTTTTTTTTCTTTAAAATTTCAATTGTGTTGACAAAGTCATTTGATATTATATTTTGGACTGACTAAAGAGCAAAGGATATTGAGGCCATTTTAAACATAAGCAATGTCTTGATTTTATAATTAAAGCCAAATTAAGATATCAGCCACTTCTATCAAAATGACGAATCTTACTTAGTTTTTGTAGAAAGGAAAAGTTATATCCATCATTTGAGCTTCCAGTCTAACTTGTCATTAGTTTCTTATACTCTACAATCACCATTTACAATCAGCATGCAATTGAAATTGCAGTTTAATATATTAATGATTAATTCAGCTTAAAAAGTGAAATGTGTTGAATCCGATAACGCATTTATTATATGAAAAGACATTTATTTATCTTTAGGATATCTTCATACAACTAGATTGTTATTTATTGAATATTATTTACTTCGTGAAAAATTTAGAAACGGTTACTACATATTTTTGTTAAGAGAGAAACTTATTAAAAGATAAACATCATAATGTATAAGATTAATGGAAATTAAGGAGAGTAAACTGATTTTTAGAAAAAAAGGAATGTTCTGAAAATATAAATTTATGTTGATAATCTTGATTTACCATTCCATAGTGGATTATAACTTTTAATCTAATTAATGATATAATTTTAAATAATAATAGCTAAGAATTATAAAGCATTTTATTGTTCCACGATAATTTTTTTATTAGATCTTACTAGAAGTTTATAAGATATAAGGGATAAGGGGATAATTTTAAAACATTTAATATGTCATGGGTTCAAATAATTCTACGTATAATGTGGAAAAGCTGTGTTTTATTTTTATATCCAGAACAATAAAACTAATGCAAAATTTTTATTTCTATTTTTTGTCTTACAGATGAATATATTTACGAAACATATGTATACAAAATATATAATGCATAATAAGTAATTAATGTAAAAATTTAACTTTAAATAAAGTTAATTACAGTTGCTAAGACCTTATTTTAAATTTGGTGATTCAGTTTGTAAATGAGGAATTTAGTAAATGCCAGACATTTTTACGTAGTGTGGTATCTCCTAAACATTCAAATGGTTATTTTACAACAGATTTACCCACACTTCAATGAATTTGAAGGAAACAAAATGAATATTTTTGAAATAATTTTCATAATTAAAATTAAAACGCGAATTAACATCAACAACATTAAAATGGAATGTACGTATGATATTTAACTTAATAATGAGAAATTCAGATCCAATATATTCCATAAATTAAAAAATAATGCTCATATATCTTATTTGAATATCAGAAAACTATGATATATTTTCAAATAAGAATTTAAAATTAAAGATTTTTAAATGGAAGGAGTATAATAAAGTTGAATCTTTGATAATATCAAAACGAAAATAATAATATATGCTTAACAAAGCAATAGTAAAATAAATGATTACTTGAATAAAGACAACACTAAAATTAATATTTTATAAAAATGATACAATTTTGTAAATTCATGGGTGAATACTTAGTCAGTAAATTAATGCAGTAATTATTCAAAAATAAGCTATCTAGTATGTTATTTTAACCATTAATTTACATAAATTTTTTTTTTCCAAAATGGCAGCTTATTGAGAAAGAAAAGCTTTGCATTTAAATTCTATATTAAAATTGATCAAGAAATGCATTAATCATTTACTGTTAAAAATGGCATTAATTTTGAAAACAGAATTAAATTATTATAATTAATATTAATTATTGTTAGATTTTTGTACATTATTATGTTGTTTATATTAAACGTACTCATTAAGTGATGTGACAGTTAGATTTATTATTATTGTTAAATTTTGCAAACAGAAAGCTTGTAGCATCTATATAAAAGAGTTTTGCTTCGATTCATATCTTATCTTCTCTAACAATACAATTTTATAAAAAAAGTGATTCCCATAATAATTTACAGTATTATTAAAATAATTGAAAGTAATGGATTTGTAACTCAAATTTACATTGAGAACTCTAACATGACCTAATCGCAAAAAAATCATGTACTTGTAATAAATTGCACTGTTAAGAAATAAATTAATTAATAAATAACAAAGTATCATTAATCATATTTTTCATATTAATACATTCATGTTTTCTTTATGAATAAAATTATATCTTCTTGATTAAATTTTCGAACAATAGATTAAAATTATTATTATAATTTTTTCATTTAGATTTAATAAGCTGTATTGAAATGGATATCTAAAAATTTTTTATTAGACAATCAGAAAATTAGTTTCTCAATAGAAAATGAAATGTTTTGTTGAAAATAAAATAAAATTTTAAATCTTTACTGAGTTTTTACGGTGTACTAATCTAAACGAATTCCCCTTACAAAATGAAAAGTTTGAACAAATTTGTTTTCTTTTTTTATACATTCTATAATTTAACTCTCGCAAATGTCTTTAAGGAAATTACTTAAGTTTGTTTCGCTCACGAGAGATATTTAAAATAGAGAAAAGAAATTTTGGATTACGTTATTTTAATTTAAAATATGAGATCTATATAATTCATTAATTATAAAAACAATAAGCTTTAATCCTATGTGTAAATAAAATTATTCATTTTATGTTTGTTTTGTTACACTCGTTTTGTAATAGCTACTTTAATAAAAACTCTTAGTAATAATAAAAACTCTTAATATTTAGTTGTTCTTTCATTCAGCATAAGTTTATTTAAGGTACGATCTTAACATATTGAAATATTTTATTAAATATTATTAAAAGTAATTAGTTTTACTCGTATTATATAACAAATGTCTTTTTTTAAAAATAATTAAAAAATGGTCAAAGAAAACTGAATGAATTTTTAATCAAATATGGACATACTTTTTATCATGGTAATATTAATTATAAATAAAATAATTTAATTTTTATATAAATTATTTCTAAATACTCTAATTTATTTTGCTGCATTTTCATAAAAATATAAAATAATAAATTTTAATGTTATTAATGTTTAGTCATATATATATTGTGTGAAATATTTTAAAAATGTATATATTTAAATGTATGCATTCTCATCAAGTGCAAGACACTAATATTTAAATCATTGAAAATAAACTAGAATAGGTTTTGAGTATGGAAATTCGAGTTTTTTTTTGTAATTTAAAGTTATTTATTTATATCAAATATACTATAGAGCTCTATTTACATTCAAAGTAAAAAAAGAGTAGATAATATCTAGAACTACAACATGATGCAAATTGCACTTTCATAACATTATATTGTAATTTCCAACATAAATTAAGAAAAAACTAAATGTAATTCCCCTCTCCCCAAAACAAATTAGTAAAAAACAATTACAAAAATATGTTATTACATAATTTATAAAAGAGTAAAAATTACCTAAATTAAATTTAAAAAATTGCAAACAATGTTATATATTTACAATATTTTTCATCATATTACATTTACTAAACTATTACTCTGATTATGTAGTTCAAGCTAATACTTATAAATTGTATATAAATCATATTTATAAATCAGTAGCAAATATTCAACTAAATATCCATTTCTTTAAAATTCAATTTAGCGGAATTGATATTTTCAAAAATGTGAGAAATTTAAGAATCTTAATTTATAATATAATAGCTTTTTTTTTAATCTTCTTTCATAAACTATGTTTTGCATATATTTTATAAATTTATTATAATTTTAGAAATAATGATAAATAATTAAAATTATTATTTTATCAGCGGACCGGTAATCTAGGTTGGAGATTGATGGTGGGGTTGATAAATCAATCTCGAGTAAACTATCTTGTTCTGAAGCAAGATAGTTTATGCGAGGTTGATCTCGAGTTGTTACTAATGGATGAAACCTGCACAAACGACTCGGTAAGAAAATGGACATGATTGTTGGTATATGGAAGACATTCAGTGGAAAAAGACTAATCTGATTAATATAGAAAATTAGATCAGATTTATGATGAATGTCATATAGAAAACTGGATCAGACTTGTTACAGATAGGACCACATGGCAAAGACTATAAGAGATAGCTTGAACTGTAACAGGCTATATGGCCTTAGAAGAACAAAAATTACAATAATTAATGAAATAATCTGTTTAATTTTCAACTTTATTTGATTTAATTTCTTAATGTAAATATTTTTTAAAATTTTATTTATATGTAAAATAAAACTATATTTTATGCAATAATTTATGAAATAATATAAATTATTCTAAGTTATGAAGGAATCAAAAATATATAAAACAACTATTCCTTAAGATTTTCATTCTTACTGGATGATATTATAAGATATTAAAGCAAAGTCCCACTAAGTTTTTCAAGAGCACTTGTTATACTGAAAACGCAGAAAAACTCTTGAAGAAAAAGTCTTTAAAACAGTTGGCAAAAAACATATACTTTGGAGGAGAGAAAAAAAAGGTACTTAAGCTATCTGTCACTTTTGAAAATATAAGTGACATTTTCTTGCGTTTATTGTGACAGTAAGCTCTTGTTACACTTAGAATCTGAATCACAAGTGAAAGTAACATCTTGAACTTTGGTGAATAATATACTATGACTCAGACGTGAAAAAATTAACTCATGAGCAGCGAAATACGGTTTATTTATATATAAATACGGGAAGCTTTATATGAACAAATTTTCCTTTCCTGAACTGTAAAAATTAACTGATAGATTTTCAGCACATACATACTTTTAAATAAAAATGCTAAAATATGAAGTATGCTTATAAATGTAGTATTCATACCCCCCCCCGTACTGGAAATAAAAAATTCCTGATTATATATATAATATCTTTATTTTAATTTTCATTCATTGATTTTGATCTCTTCCACCATATAGTGGGCGGAATCGTAGAAAACTGTATTATTTCAAGAAAGTATCTTCCCTTAAGACACACTTTTAGAAAGCAACAAGTTTTCATAATTTTAAAATTGTATTATTAATTAATACATTATATTAGGACATATTATTCTAGATTAATGTGTATTTGTAAGATTATACCTAGCATAATTATGTCTAACCAGCTGATATAACTCGATTACATATTTTGATTACTGAAATTTGAAAGAACTGCAAATTTCAGCGAAGAAAACTTTTCAAATTACAATAATGGCGTAAATTTTATAAGTGATAAATTACATTATTCTAGAATTTAAAATTATATTAAAGTATTATCAGTGTACGTATGACTCGTGTCAATTAAAATGTCATTTGCTTATTGGTTATTTTGTGTCTCTATTACAAATTTACTTAAATAACTGATTTCAAGTTAAATCAAATTATCATTGGGGGTACATTCATGATCTTCTGGAAATAAAACACTTTAATAAATATCATACATTAGTATGTCAGAGACAAAAATACTAAATAAGATAATTCATAATAAAATAAATAAGTAATCAGCAATTTCAAATGTAGATTTTACTTAAAAGATAATGATACAATAAAAAATATATTTTGCTTGAAGTAATACGATATAAATATATGTTTAGGAAATTTGCTTATTCATTGTTTTGTATTAAAATATAACACAGTATATTGATTTCATTTACTCAGTTTACAACACAAGACATTTTTAATTCTAAATACATTACATGTATAAGAACAGTAAGGCTAAAATAATCTTTCTATAGAGTTATTATTATCTGATATCAATAAATCGATTAGAAGAATAAAGGAATTTTATGAAGATTTATCAAATGATCTCAATTGTACAGTATTTTGGTAATCATAAGAAATCATAATGAAATTATATTTTAACACATCTACAGTTTATTTAGACATAAAATTGCTATTGTATACCTACATGAGTCTTTGGATACATGAAAATATAGTTTAACTTTCTTTATGATAATATTTATGCATACAGTTCAGATAATTTCATTTATTTGATGAAGGAAAGAGTATTTTGATATCATGAAAAAAGAGTCTCACGACTTCATAAAGGAAAGAGTATCTTGTCTTCATTAAGGAAAGAATATCACGACTTTATGAAAGAAAGAGTATATCGAAGTCTTGAAGGAAAGAGTATCTAGACTTTATGAAGGAAAGAGTATCTTTTCTTCATGAAGGTAGGAGTATCTTGAATTCATGAAGGAAACAGTATATTGACTTCATGAAGAAAGATGAGCCAAACACTCACAAAAACTATTAGAGCAGGATTCCATTGCTCTAAAATATGTAAATTACATACATCACTATTAATATGAATTTTAAAAATTCCTACTCAGTATTCGTATAATTTTTTGGTACATTTTTAAAAGAAATTATTATGTTTCATAGCACTACATATGATTTCTTTTTAGCACAAGAACACTCTTAGGTTGAATCTTATTATTGATGAATCATGTTGTGTCATGTTCTGAATACATTTATAATGTAATAAATAAATTATAAATACCTTACATATATATTTAGAATAATTTATTTGAATGTTGCTTTACTTCATGAGAAATCCTATATCAACAATTTAATGAACATTATAATAAGCAAAATAATTAGTTTCTAAAATATAATATTGATATTATTTTCACTTCGATATCAGCGCTTTATATAGTATTTAAAATAAATGTATTAATAATAAAATTTTAAATATTAAAATATCGGAGAAACACACATCTGAAATATTATGTGGAAAACAATAAAAATATTTAAATAAAGTAAAAACCGGTTCATTCCAGTGAAAGTATCGATCATAGTGAAATATTTATAAGGTATAAAAGAAAAAAATATACAAAAATGTAACTCTCTAGCTAAGTAAACACTATAAGTTCTAAGATTAGTCTCAATAACATATATTCATTATTGATCTTTTCGATAGATAAGTATTTTCTATAATAATTATTTTCTGCTTAGTTAGAATCGGATGTAATTTTTAACTATTTAATAAATCAGAAAAAAAATAACTGAAATTATTTTGTTTGAAAGCAATTAATATATAACTGCATCTTGCTCTGATATATTTTTTAACTGTACATGTCATTTTTTCTGGTTTTAAGAACGAAGTAAGATTACAACTACATAATGTCTCATAGAGATAAAATGGTAAAAAAATATCATAAAATTCTTTCACTCATAATAAAGGTTAATAAATAATTTTCAATATTTTCCTTTTTTCCTATTACGAAAAAGAAATTTGTTTCATGATGCAAAATTTTGACCCACTTTTAAAGTAAATGCTATTTTTAACTAACGCGAGTATTTTAATAGAATTATATCTTTCCTTATAAATATTAAGATTTATTTTAATAGCAATTTCATCACATGCTCTTAAAATTTTGCCAAACCCAACAATAGAGTGAAAAGCAGAAAATTGTATAGTTTCCTAAACAAACTTCATAAGCATTCGCAGACAATTTAATTCAAACAATTAAACTTGCAGCCTATTTGGTGTTTTTTCTTTTGTATATTCGCTATTTCATTAGATTTCATTAATTTGAGATAAAAAGTTATCCTGAATAAGTTAAAGAGTTTTCTTGGATTCTTTTGATTAGAAGCAATATAAAAAATGGTTTTCTTGTAATGGTTAAGCTTTCTTGGGAAAAATATTATAATTTTTTCGCAAGAAAGCTTACTTAATGTTGTTAAAATATTACTAATATTACATTTTCTTTGTGTATTACAGTGCTATTATTTCTAATTTCTTTCTTAATGAGCGATAATTCTTGTAATACATTCAAGAAGATAATTACACTACACCACAATAATTAAATAAATGGTTTCATTAAACCTCTTAAAAATCTGGTTGGCATAATGAAAAATAATTTATGAAATGAACCATAAACGAATAATTTTTTGTAGAATATTTAAGTTTTTAGAAAAAATAAATTTAAAAATTTATTTCTTACCAAAATATATTGCGAAATTCACTGAAGTGAAAATTTCTGTAAATTTCTTATAAAGATTTACTCATTTCAAAAATATATTAAATTTTAATTACTAATCAATATGAATTTTGTACAGTTTTTATGCTCAAAATCTTTTATTCATTGCATGCATTAAATAATGTAACATTTATGGTAATAGTTAATATAATTATTAAGACAATTTTTCATGAATTTATAAGTAATCTTAATTTATAATATAATACTGACTAAAATGTTTTGATATATATGATAACATTAATAGATTTTTCAATTTTATATTATGAAATTTAAATATATTTTGAGCAAAGCAATTTTTCACTTTTTGCTTAAAAATTAAAATATTGTAACTTGCCTTGTTTTTTAAAAACACTTTTTTTTATAAAAATAAACAGAGTCTTTAATTCATCTTAAAAATTTTGTAAAAAGTACTTCTATAAATCACCTAAATTAACCACCTAATATTAAACCCTTATTGAAACATTAATTTAATTAATTAAGATTAGACTACAAAAATTGATTAGCCTATTTATATTTAAATATTTACAAATAGAGATAAATTATAACATATATTGGCAATACTTGTGCATATATTTTAATGAAAAATTTCTCTCTCTCTCTCTCACTCACTCACTCACTCACTCACTCACTCACTCACACACACACACACACACACACACACACACACACACACACACACACACACACACACACACACACACACACACACGCACACACACACACACACGCACACACACACACACACACACACACACACACACACACACACACCACACACACACACACACAGAAACTTATTACTTTTGATTTGTGATGTGCTATACATAAATTACTTTAGTCATACTGAAAAAATTTCATTTAATCAATTTATGCTTGGTGCCAACACACTTAACGAATTATATTTCATAGCAAAACATAGTTTTAACGATTTATTATTTTTAAGTTTACTAGTTTTATTTTCAAAATTAAAATCTTAAGCACATTTAAAATAATATTTTATACCAATTTAATAAGTTTAACTAGAAATGGAATCTCTTCTGATATTTGATTTTTTTAAATATGGGAAATATAAATGGTGTATGTTGCTATTTAAATGTAATAAGCAAAAGTTTCTTATTTATCATAACACGTTAATTATTAATTAATTAATAATTACCATTCCACATTCAATTACAAAAGAAAAAACAATAAGAAATCTAAAAAAACTTCATGATTTTAACTTTTGCAGATAACAATGTTTCTTTAAAGAACTTTACGAAATGTTTCTGGTAATAACAAATTATTATGAAGATATTTTTGTCAAGTTTGCAAAGGCTCCTTGAAGAAAATCTCTGAAGCCTTAAAGTATTCGGAATGTTAACACAATGCAGACAAATATTAGGGCTAATATTGCTATTTAAGAATCAGACATTGATGATTAGTTTATCTAAAAGGATGATAAAATCAAACTTTTTAATGCTTTATCTATTGAATATGCATAAAAATAGTTACATAACATCTCTTCGATTATTTGCGCAAAGGAAAAAACTAAATACCTACAAGTTAGTATGAAATGTTAAAATTTAGTGACAACAGCTACTGAGTTGCTTCATTAGCAAGTTACTTTACGTCTAATGAAGTAAGGTTGGTTGGTTGGATTTTCTGTCGCAAGGTCCAAAAAAAAAAAACTAGCTGCACCAAAACCCAAGCAACATTAAAATCAAAATAAAACCCAAAAATCGTGTCTATAATAAATTTAAAATAAATTTTTAATTCAAATTTATATAACAAATAATATCAATTTAAAATGTAAAAAAAATAAAATTTATAAATAAATTGGAGAAAACCTATTGCCTTTAAAAATGCAAAAAAAGTTTTATTTGAAGGCTTTCTCAATAAATCAAAAAATGCTAAAATGCTTTTTTAAAAAATTGTAAACGTTCATGGCTAAATCAAGACATGAAATTAAAATGTGATAAACTGTATAAAGTTCATCACAGGCGTTTCACACTTTGTATTCAATTCATTTAGAAATAAATGTCTGTGTGTAAAACGTATGGGTCCGATACCAAGGTGAGTCAAACGGACATTTGTAGATCGCAACGGTGAAACTGATAGTGAAGTGAGGGATAGGTAAATGGTATGTAACTCGTGTTGCAACTTATTTAACGAGGCAAAGATCTCTAGGACTTTAAACCACAAACTTTGTAGATGATGGTCTATTAACCATTCTTGCTATTATACTCTTAATTTTACACCTATTAATGTCCATTTTTAAGCAATGTGTTTTAAATTTTGCTTGCTGTTTAAATTTTTTCAGCAATTTAATTCAGGTCAGTATAGTAATGGCTTTCTGATGAAAAATGTAAACATATCTTTACTTCTCTTAGACTGATTTTTTTATCATTTAGTTTGAAGTGCATAACTTCATTCATTATTATAGAAAAAAATGTTGATTTGAATTAAATTTCCCAAGTTTTCCCAGATTAAGAGATTTAAAGCGATTAGAGATTTTAATACATACAGGAAATGTGTGTAAAACTGTTTTTCCTTCAATGTTTCTTAATTTTTTCGAATAATTCCATTCAAAGAACTAAAGAGTAATTAACAATACCGTGTATATATTTCTATGTTATACAGTCCATATTTCAATGATATATAGTCCATATTTCTAATAAATTATATACTTTTCTTACAAAAATAAGGTAAAAATTATATATTATAATTGATTTAAGTTAATAGGACCTGTCTTAATTTTCAGAAAATATAGTTTGATTTCACATTATAAAAATATTTATTATTTTAGAAAATGCTAATTTAAATTTTGTATTCTGAATGTTGTATGTTTACAAAAATAAACTCAAATTTCACAAAAAATTAAAAGCCCAAATGGTAAAGAATTATTAATTGAAATGATGAAATTCAGTACACGCCATTTAAAATGTATCAATTCCATCGAATTGAAAACTGTGAGCTTGCAATTATGCATTTATAACGAAAAACGATAATAAACGATAATAACGAATAAGTTTATTAATATAAAGATAAATACTTCTTTAAAAATTAAATATAATTAATTTTTTTAAATACATAAGGCATTAAAATATCTTACATTTTATTAAAATGTTAAAGGAACCGCAAACAAGTGATGAAAATTCAGAGAATTAAGAGAAATTAAGAGAAAATAATCATCTTTTAAAAGATAAATTGATAGAAAACAATTAGGTATTATTTATGTTTTTAATACATTAATTTTAGTATTTAATATTATTTCGATTTAGGTGTTACATAAAAAAAGCTTTTAATATAAATTAGTTTTAAAACATTTTGTATTATTAGTAAATTAAGTAACTACTGTAATTAGTAAATGTAAAAAAAAAAAAGAATTAAATTATAACAAGTGATGTTAAAATTTAAACTAAGAAAATGTTGCTATTTTTAATACAAAGATTTTTGATTTTAAATAATCAATAATACTTTTTTCCAAAAATTTCATTTATTATTTAAAATAGCAAATTACGTATACGCAACATTAATTAAAATTACTTTATATTTATAAATTATTTATACTTTGCATTAATATATGCTTAATTTTGAGATACATAAAATTCTAAATGTGGAAAGGACAATATCAAATAGATTGACAACGCTTAATTGTTACAAATAAGTTGTTTCAGAATCCATATGTGTGTATTTAAACACACATGATGACACATGATGGATATGTAAACGATAGATTTATTAATATAATATTTACAAAGATTTAAAGATTTGATGTAGGAATACTATATTCTAAGCTTTCCGTTTACAAATATTTAAACACTTTTTCGTTACAAATACAGTTTTACACCGTACGATGTTTACATTGTGCAGCAACTACCACATTTAAGCGCTACATGAAGTCGAAAAATTGGATTCAGTAAATATTTTGATAGGGATTTGCAAAATCTTTTCTGTAAACCGCCAGATAAAATTTGTATTATATTCTACTTTCAATTATTTCCACTAATTTTTGCTTACGTTTTAAAAAATTCAATGAATTAACCTTATCTTTGATTGATTAAAATTTATTTATATCATTATTTATAAGAAAAACGATTTAAATAAACTTGTAAAAAATCATTTTAGAAACTACTTTTTCACTTAAGTCTCTTTGATAAAATCTTTCACACAAAAATCTCTGGGAATAAATGTACTTAAAATCTTATATTCTGGTAAGATATTTTTTTTAAGTTAAGCATAATTTGAATTGTAAAATTTGGAATAAATTTACAACGAAAGAAAAAGAGAAATGAACACTGCAAGCATTCAGGTATCGAATCTTCTGAAAATGATAATCCTTTTTCGCTTTCTAAATATTTCAAATAGTTTCTATATTTTTACTTGTGGAAATATTTTATTTCTCATTTTATTTAAAATAGGATTTTAATAAGATTTACTTTTTACATTATCATCCAGTGGATCTCTAACTAGCTTATTAGTTTTGAATGTGAAAGTGATTTATTTTAATAAAATATTTATAATTCGATAAATATTTCTAATAATAAGTAAGTATTAATCCTTTAAGTGTTCTAACATAAAACATCGTCATAACTTAAAAAAAAAAAAAAAAACATTGAATTTTTTAATAAAGATAATTAAGTATCAGATAAGAATATTTCGGTGATATAAGACATTGCGAATATTTTTTAACTATTAGTTAAAACACATTGTATGAATAGCAAAAAATTATATATATATATATTCTTTTTATCTTAGACATTATAATGTAATAAATTTTTTCTATAATTTTGCAAAAATAAAAACAAATACTATTAAAATTAGTCAACATTATTTTCTGCGCAATAATAATTATTCCTCATTGGTATTCTTTGTTTCATTAGTCATGAACAAATTCGTACAATCCATGAAACAAATGGTCTCAGAAAGTAATAAATTAAATATTTATTTCATTAAAAGTAAAATAGGGCGCAATAAAATATAAATAATTTTCTGAAATGGAAGGGTAAAAGCTGTTTTTTATTTTATATGAACATTATATTTTGTTGATATATATATATTATATATATATATGTGTGTGTGTGTATGTATATATAAGTTTTTCTTTTTATGACTATCATGAAGCAATGTTTCTGTGAATAAGAACTTGATTAAAACTATTAATGAATAAGAACTTAAGCAAAAAGTATCGACTGATTTTAACATTCTTCGTATTGGATATGGCCCACCCTATAAACAGGTTTGTTGTGGTGCGGCGTGGGTAATGCTACATGCCTCCGTGATTTGGGTCACAGATGCCCGCTTGATAACGACAAATGAGTAGTAGTTTCCGACCTTGTTGTGGAGATCATCACCCAAGTGGCTGCCGTAATTTAATTTAATAACAAATACATTATTACAAGTTTTTCTTTTACCTATGAAATATATCTTAATTGGATAATATGCTACTCAAAGTGAAACCTTTCACTAAATGCACAGGTTAGTAAAATCTAAGCATCTAATAAATGGTTTGAAATAAAATTGCATTTAATTCTTTAAAAAGATAAAATTTTGCATTATCAGGAAATTTAATTGTATTCAAAGATCCTAGAATGGATTTTATCCTCTTTATCGTTGAAAAAAATTGCTTGAAATTTGGTAAGTATTTTCATTTTTATATGAAACTTATTTAATTTGCGAAGAAATATACGCAACTTGTTTAATTTACCATAAAAATTATTATTACACATCTAATCAAATGTATACATTGACCGTACTTGTTATTCATTAAATATAATTTACAGCAAGAGTATAAATGAAAATTTTTCTTATCGCCCCAATATGCATGCTTAAAAATTTGTAATATTTTTTGTCTTCATATATTTAGTAAATGCATGTAAATAACATAACTGCATTGAAATGACTTTCATTTAGCTATTAATAAAAACTATTTTTCACTTCAACATTTTTTTCAATGCAGTGTTTAGAACTAACTTAGCTTAGAATTTTCATTAATGCGTAACTGCTGTGTGTAGAAAGAAAATATTTATAACTTGAATCCTCTCTTTTTTCTTACAATAGAATGAATAACGATGTAATTTCGTATAAAGAAGTAAAGGTATTCAATATTTTTTTATGATTTTTCAAAAAGTGGCGATTTCTCTCCTTTGTAACAAATACGTTTTTGTTTTTTTATACACTTCTACTATCGAAAGTGCAATGGAACGTTGATGAAAACTTTTCTATATTCAGTGTTAAATAACCCTCCATAATATATTTGCAAGAAAGTATCAGGCTTTCCATTTTTTAGCTAATTTAAAAATAAAAACATCGTGATTCAATACATTGCTTAAAGAGGTTACTAAAAATTATTTAAGTAATGTGCACGCTATTATTTGTCAAATTGTAAAACTTTGTTTTCACTTTATGTCTCTGAAGTGCAGATAAATTTCAGATTACTTTTATTTCAGTATGGCGTATGTAAAAAAAGAACTTTTGCCAGTTGTTCCAATTTTATTACTGTTTATCCTTTCAATTCATAACTCGATTTGATGTTTATACATGCTTTCAATCTGTAAACTGTAGAATACATGCTTTCACATTTAACTCAAAAAATCATTGAAAGTTAGTTTTTTAAATAATTGGAATAGCTATATTTTTTAATACACCGCACAAATAAAAGATCACTGTAGATTATTTTTGCAAAAAATAATTTTCAAAATTGCAAGATTTCCAAAATCTGGGTGACATGTTTCCCCTGGTGAAATACAAATTATAAAAATATTGGGTTAGTCAGATGATAACTAAGGGTTCTTTAAAACAGATTCAAAATGATTGAATAGAACTCTACAAAACAGGTTTATTTAGTTAACATAGTATATTTGTTGATGATTCCTCGTGAGTTATCCTTCCCTGGAAACATATGCAGAAAGTATTAATGAAATTTTTAAATGAATTTGAACATTCATTTCCTTATTCATGTGCAAAATCGGACCAGATTAATATTGAAATCCTAAATCCCACTTTTTTATGCTCAAAACTCTAATTTTTAAATATGTATTATTTCATACGGTTTCCTTAGTAATATATCTAAATGAAAAAAGTAAACATTTTAATATCATATTTGCTTATACTCAGTTCGCAAGTATTCATCTACGGTACTATCCAGCCTAGATTTCTTAAATGCAGAAGACAAGTCATAATACTGGCATTATAACTGTTGCCACTGTTCAGGATTATAACTCTAGAGAACATTATTCATATATTGTCCGTGGGATTAACTTAATGTTTTTTCAAGCGCTTCATAGTAAAGATTTCAAAATTCGTGACAATTAAAAAAAAAAAAAAAAAAAAAAAAAAAAAAAAAAAAAGGATTATGGAGAAGAAAATTGCTTGCTATACAACGATTAGGCTTAAATATAACACAAAAAAAATGTAGCTATAGAATTTAGGGTTGGGTAATGTACAGTAGTAGGCTGGAAAATTAAGCAAGCAGAAATAAAAAAAAGTGCTGTATTGCAAAAGCTAGTGGGAATTCCATAGAAATAGAAAATTATGTTGAAAAGTAAGCAAAGAAATTGAAGTTTTACTCTCCAGGTATAATTGCTTAACAGGGGCAAAGTGGTTAAAGCACGTTAAATAAGTCAAGCTTGAATTATTCTCCAAGTGAAATGATCCGCTGGGGGTAGATTATGTATTAGGATTTTCTAATAAGTCATTGCTTCTAAATTATAAAGTCTCTCATATAGGCAGCTGTTTCCTAGCTGCAGTTCTTTCCTTAGCTGTTAGAGTTTAAATCAGAGCTTAGTACAGGGAAGCATGTAGTCACAACTATACTTAACAGGAAGTAAAGGTAGTTTGCTTGCCTAGGCCGTAATTCTCATAATTTGAAAGTAGTGAATTCGATTTCTGACTTAATTGTAGATCCTTCGTGTTTATTAAAGACGGTTGGGATAAAAACATTGCTGGCCACTCAAATTGCAACAGCAAGAAAGACCAGGTTATCACAACAAAATTTATTTTATAGATAACATGTTGCCCAAGTAACAAATGATTATATTTATTGACTTTTGTGAAATGTTGTTCCCGCCAAAATCAGTAGCCATAGAAATAGCCATTAACTGAGATCAAAGCTGCCACACTCCTAAGCATTGATTGAAAGCGACTTTGAATGCGTTATTTGCCTACAACAGACCAAGCAGCACCCCCACATTGCCAAAGTTGATCTGCTGTCGCAGCTGGGGATGTCGTTCGTTAAGCAATCGTAAAGCAACCACGGAACACGTGTTTACTATCAACGAATGATCCGGAGAGCAAGACAGCCAGGGTAGTAATTCAATCTGGTGTTTGATGAAGAACTCTCGGACAATGCGTGACATGTGTGATCACGTATTATACTGTTGAAATATGAGTTTGGCCAAGCCCTGAAGGTAAGGAAAGACAACTGGCTCTTAATGAATGTCTTAAGAAAGCAATGAATACTAGAGGAGGAGTGCGAGAGTGATATACAATACCACCTCATACCATAATACCCTGTGCAGGACCAGTGTGGCAGTACATAACGAAGCTCTGTTGAGCATCCTGTCTGCATGATGTTTCCAGACTCGAATTTGACAATCGCAGTGTTACGCACAGAAGTGTGACTCGTCAGTAAAGATAATTCCTTCCATCTGGGGTTCTGCGTCAAGAGCAGCAATGGACGTCTTGCGAACAGAACACTCCACTATAAACGGCGTCAATTGGTACGCACAGAAACTGAATGATGCGTTACAGACTGAATATGCTGTAGTTCGTGCTGTGTCTGAGCAAACCATCTCTGCCATGCCTACAACTTGCCTGTCAACACGTGAAGTGGTGCACTGAGATGGATACCATTGAACACGTCAATCCGTCATATCATCCTTTTCCAATCAATACATATCCACATTACAGTTGTTTGGTTTGTCCAACACTATTACCGATTTCCCTGAAAGATAATCCACAATATCGGTAGATCACTATCCTTTCTCTGTCGAACTCGAATACTTGATCAAAAAAGGATCGCTCTTTTCTACGTGGCATAATTGATCATTTTTTTTGAAAAAAGCCACAAGAAAAATACAAAGGCTGAATAAGAGATCGTCGAAATTTCCAAGCTTTAATAGCGCTTTGAAGTGGCGCCACAGGCACGCGTGATGTGCACCTGAGCTGAATTCAAATCGTTTGCTGCTCTAATCTTGCTTCCTCTAATGCATGTTGTAAGTTTAATGCTATTTGCATACTTCCTTCAATGTGTTATATTTACGTTGGCTAGCAGTGTAGGTTGTGATAGAAATGTATTCCATACCCCATAATATCTCTGTGGATTGCACTTCAAGTATTGTATAATCCACTACGTGGTTCCTGCTTCTAGATTACGAAGATAACAATCCCGTTGCTCTCATCTAAGTGGTAGAGTCCAATTCAGGTCTAAGTACATGGAAATTTGCTGATGCAACAACAACACTTAAGAGGAAATTGTGTTCCTGAAATTATACCAATATTGCAGGAAAAAGGTTTTTTTAAATTTAAGTGGTAGATGTAATACGATTCAGAGTTTACTGCTAAAGCTGGATGATAAGATTTTTTGGAAAAACTAGTTAATATTCACCATATTACTGTAAGCGAGGTAATCTGCTGATAAAGCGGAAATATTTGTATTCATAGTCTATTTTCTAAGCTTGTAATGAGTAAATTTCCAGGCATTGGTCATGCAACTGCAAGAGACTTATTTATTAACTAGATCTTCCCTATAAAACGCTTACATCAAACAAATTTAAAAAAATGCTCCTGTATAAGGGTACAAGGAAAATAAAAAATGAGTGAATCACTAATTTGGCTTGCAACAGTGCAACCAGAAATCACAAGCTCAGGTTGATGTTAATAAAAATATTTAACAAATCTAGATATATTAAAAAAGCAAAGAAATCTGAAATCATTACTCATTCATAAAAAACAAAGAGGAATGAATTTAAAAAAGTAAAAGATGTTTCAAGATGAAATTGACCTATCTGTAGAAAAATATTTGACAAACAACAAGAGGGCATCAAAAGCTTTATTTATTTTTGACAACGGCTCTTTTCATCTGGCCACTGATAAACTTGCAAATATAGAAATAAATGGTTTTTTACCATTTTATGTAGTAGCTATTAGTTAACTTATAGATCAGAAAATTCATAAAAAACTAAAGAAAAATTATCTCTAGTATATCTTCAGTTTTTTTATCGACAATAATGAAGTCTGAGTAACTATTCTGAAAAAAAAATCTGGTATACTAGATGAGATAAGGTGATCATCAAAAGCATGGAAAGAGATTCCGATTTTTTTATTTGTAAGGTTTTATTTTTTTTCATTTGTAATTTCTATACATTATGGCCGATTTTGCAATCCTGAAAAAATGGATAAAATCAAAATAAAACTTGAAAATGTTAAACGTATTGATTCGCTTCAAAAAAAGAGACCAGCTACAAGGATATCACTGCAAAGGACACTACAAAATGAATGGCAAACGATGAAACTCATCAATTAACTGAGTATGATATTACAGAAAAAAATAAACAAGAGAAAGTGATAGGAGAATAAATAAAGGAATCCTTAGATTTAATCTTATTTGAAATGACTCAAAAGGATTGAATCATAGTTGTAAATACATAAGTCAGAAGGAAAACGCAATGCTAGCTATTATCATCTGTTTGCCTATGAGGAAGAATACTTATTTGCCTATGAGGAAGTCTTGCAAGAGAGCTAAAATGCAGTAGCATCCACATATTAAAAAGTTTTCAAAAACTTTTGTCAGTTAACTTAGAGTTAACTTTCCACTTCTTATCAGCGATATTAAAATCAATTTGAATCAATCACTCTTAGAATTGGTCTTATTATTCATGTTTTGTTTATCTTTTCTATATTGAAGTTAGGCTTTACAAATTTATGTTGAAAAGTAAATATTTTATAGTACTAAACATACTTTTTCTCTTATGAATTCTCTTAAAAGTGTGATGCAATATATTAATATACTTAAACTATCAGTATAGTCTTATATTTAACACGAGCTTCTGTGATTTACCAGCGGAGGTAGCACTCAACAAGAAATGAGAAGATAATTATTATAACAATAAATTTTGATATAAAAATTGTCTTGGTATTGATGAACAAATAAAGGGTTACATTGAATTATTTCCTACACACACAAACATATATATATATATATATGTTTGTTGTATATATATATATATATATATATATATATATATATATATATATATATATATATATATGTTTGTTGTATATATATATATCTCACAAAGTTATATGCAAAATAGTCCATATAAATTATTCAATATATATTCAACAAATATTATAACATTGAGAGTTATAAGAAGAACATGAAAATTTAAAATTTTTTTACTCATTGACAATAAAATTTGCACAGTTATAATAGATTAAATTATGTGGAAAATTATAATATCTTAACTGTACTATTCACCTGTTATAAATTTTGAGAGCATTCAAAGGTAAAACCGAGTTAAAAATCTGAAATTTAAATTAAAGATGTCCTATAATTAAAAGGACTAACCACATTAAGCCAATTTAGTTCTCATAGTTTCATTTAATAAAGAGCATAATATTGTGATTATTCTTGAAGTAATTTTTCAAGTAAAGATTTTAAGGCAATTTAATATAATTTAACAAATGGGACATTTTATTTCCATTTTTACACAGAATAGCTAATTTTTATTTTCAGAAAAAAATATATATAAAATTATATTCTTCTGAATATCATTACCATTTCTTCATTATTTTTTCATATTTGAAAAGAAACATTTCTTTTCAATGAATCAACATCATTTTTGCAACTGTTAAAGAACAAAAATTACAGACATTACAGCCTGAGAGTTTTAGATTAAGTACATTAAATTAAGAATATATTATATGTTTAATTGTTATTTCGCACACACATTTTACCATTATCCATTAAGATTTTAAATCATATTTTATATGGTAATTCATAAAAAAATCTACTTAAACTAAACTTTACAAGATATGTCATATTTTATGGCTGTAATAAAATTATTTTACCATAAAAAATTCTATGTTAAGATCCCAGATAGTTAAATTTTTGAAATGAAAGAAAATACTTATCCAAAATATTTAAGTAAATTAAATACATGATATTCTTTGTAATTAAAAAACAGTTTTTAGAAATTTAACTCTATATTAAATTTCTAGTGATATATATATATATATTTATATATATATATATATATATATATATATATATATATATATATATATATATATATATATATATATATATATATATATATATATATATATATATATATATATATATATATATATATACGATACATTGCATATTTCTATATCACATTTCTCAGTTTTAAAATTATATTTTATGAAGTATTATTACAGTACAATACTAATAAAAATGTCTATTAAAACCTTCGTATGTGACGGCAAAATTTTATTCACAGATAATGACATACGACATTTAAACTAATATATTGCATTGAATCATTTACGACATAGTTTATTTAAGTAAATGTACTATATATATATATATATATATATATATATATATATATATATATATATATATATATATATATATATATATATATATATATATATATATATATATATATATATATATATGTATTTTTGTATATATATATATATATATATATATATATATAAAAATTTATATATATATATATATATATATATATATATATGTATATATATATATATATTATACATATAAGTAATACATACTTTATGCATAAAGAATACATGTTCATAGAGTTTAATATATACATTGTGAAATTAAATGTAATTAAAAATGTTTACTTAGACAAATAACTCTGCTCAAAATATTTCTCTTTAAAAGAATAAATACTTGCTAAGATTAAATTCATGTTAATTTTTCTACGTTATGTAACTATGCAGCGCACACATTTCGTAATTGAAATGTCATATTAATTCCAGCTGTCATAGAGAAAATGCTAGTGTTACTAGACAAGGCAGACTTAGGAAATTCGAAATCAGTTCGGGTGATTCTGCAGGAAAATCATACACTTCTACAACACCTGTGAATGTCAAAAGTTTCAATTTCACGGATCCCTGAATTGTTTAAATTGTTAAGGAAAAGACAAAACAAATTTCCGTGACTTGATGCAACCACGTGTAAAAACTTACAGTACTTCTTTGGTAAAGAAATACTTGGCAGTCTTTAAGACTTTCTAGAAAATCTAAAACTTACTTGTTTGATTTAGAATCTTTGTGGAATACAACATTAAGAAATTGAAGCTTCATATATTTTAGTAATTTATTAATAATTAATAATATTATGTATATATTATTATATATATACATATTAAAATATGTATATATTATTATATACATACATGTTAAGTAGTTAAGTATATATTATAATATATATACATATTATAAAATTTAACAATTTCCTTATATAAAGAAACGCATTTTTCTTATGTTCATACTTAATAAATTTATGAGTTCGAGAATGATAATTACTTTGTACGAATTCTGGTTTTCATAGTTATATATATATATATATGTATATATATGTATAAATACATACATATATATATATATATATATACATATTATATATATATATATATATATATATATACATACACATATATATATGTATATATACATACATATATATATGTATATATGCATACATATCTATTAATGCATATATATATATATATATATATATATATATATATATATATATATATATATATATATATATATATATATATAACTTGTGCCGCATCAAGGCCCTGAAACTGTTACTCATTTGTCGTTACCCTCGGGCACCAGGGAAGCAAGTCACAAAGGCCAGTAGCGTTTCCTACGCCATTCTACTACAAATCCGCTAATAGGGTATGCCACATTCATACATCATCACATGAGAAAGAGCTGAGAAACGCAGAGAGATCAAAGAAGTAACAAAGTAACATCTACGCCCAAACTGTAATTTCGAACCCGGGACCCACGCTCAGGGGTCAGAAGTGCTAAACTCTCAGCCAACGGTCAGATCATGGTTATATGTAATAAATATCTTCCCAACTAACACTTAAAATTTTCATGGAATAGAATGGAACTAACAGTTAGAGAAAATTGAAAATTTTAAATAAACATTGTTTCATTAAAAAATTATTCTTACGTAAAATAATCATCTGAGTAAAATAAGTGTAAAATAAATTATTTTGATAATTTATACTTTCTTATTTATTCCATTTTCTTTTAAAATATATTTTAAAACACATAATGACAGACATAAATTAATATTTTGTTGTTTTCTTTTTTATTCTGCATTATTTTATATAGAATTACGAATCTAAGATAATGAGATAGATTTTTTGATATAGATATTTGCAAGCTAAAATTAAACTTATTACAAAAGCGATGATGAGTGTTACACTATATTTTAATTTAAAATAATTTAAAAATATGCAAAATGAATTTATCATTTGAATGACTAAAGATGGAATTTCAAAAAAATTTCAAAGACTTCTTGCTCAGTCATATTCATATTGAAATGTAAAGAAAAGAAACGTGACAGAAAAGAAAAATAATAATTTTCTTTTTCTACTTATGATAATTTAGCAAAAATATTGATATTTCTGGAAAAAATTTGTATTTCCCAAAGGTATATGATTTTTAAAAACCTGTGACAAATATATTGGTTTCTTTAGTTGCGAAATTTTCTGAGAATGTGCAAGAGTAATTTGTACACATATATAAAAATAATATTTTTTATTCATATAATAGTTTATTTACTTTTATCTTCCTTAACAAATTACTGTAAAAGAAAATTTTCAATACAAATAATGAAAACAAAAGATATAATTATTATTTACTTTGCTAAAATTGCAAGTGTTTTACTGTAGCATTCTAGTAATAAAATTAAATCTTTTATTGAAGTCACTTTTATTCAATTTATGCAGTTCCTTTTTTTCTTTGTAGTGAATTCAGCGGGTAAAAAATGCAAATATATTTTAGCCAGGAATAACATATTATTCATTTTTAACTTTCGTTATATGAAGTAAATCTTTTGAAGAAAGAAGCAGTATATACTAAAAAAAGAAGCAATACTCATATAATTACTATAAGATATTAGCTCTTGAATCTAAATTAGCATAAAATAATTGACTAATTACCAGTACATTTTTGCAATATTACTTGAAAAATCTAGTCACACTAAACTCTGAATAGATTTACTGTGAAATTCGACAAAAAAGTAAAAACATTAATCTAATTATTTTATTGACTGTCTGATATGAGTGAAATTTAACATTTTAATATTGAGAAAAAATTGTTTATTCATTGCATGATTAATTTTAAAAAAAATGCATTTTTCTTTATAATTACTTTTGTTTTCTTTATAAGGCAGCTTTAGATTAAACTCTCAGGCATTTTATGGACAATTTTTGAATACAATTGTTTATTTAACCAAAACTTACTGCTAGTAATATGTAAAGTAGTGTTCTAAATCATGATTTCCCAAAATATAGAATAAATGACTAACTATTAGATAAATAATTGCATTTTGTTAAAAACTATAGTAAAGTAGTCAAATTTTACTGACTAATTATATTCAAGAAATAGTTTTTTTATTTTAAAATTAACCTTATTTGAAAATGTAATCAGAGAAAATTTTTAACTTATTAGTTTTTGTTTTATCATTAATTATTTTTTAACCTTATTTCAGTATATTAAATCATTTTCAATTGGAAATTATTTGATAATATGACGTGTTAAAGTGTACCTCTATCTTTACGATTTTAATCGTTCTATATATTCCTTATGCTTATATTTCAGGTCAAATAAAATGCAACATCTTGAAGGACGAATGCAAAAACATGTGAAATTTACATCATGCTTTTGAAGCAATGATTGTAAGTATTAGCACTGCAGTACATGCATACTTCACAAGCAGAAAGATATATGAAGAGAGGGGAAATTGTCGATTTGTAATGTGGAAATTTTTTTGATAAGTTACTTTATCTTTTGTTAAGTTCTTTTGAGCAAGTTTCTGATTTCGATCGAAGAAGAAAAATAGCCTGATCAGGTTACGGATTATTGTTCAAATTAATAGATGATCATGTTGGATGATAACAAACATGTTGCAAATTACTGATTCTTATCGTGTTGGGATGCAAATCTGTAACTGCTAGATGCAAGAGAAAATGATAGACTCAGAAGCCCTATAACTTTCATCTCATTGCATTATTGCCCATGATGACAGATATATTATTACACGCATTTCAATGATGAATTTCTTAACCACATCACGAAATATAGCACAACAGATTAAATCGATTGAACATGATTTGATATCCTTTCGTACCATTGAATATCCTTTGCAGCAAAGTGAAGTGTCTACAAGATGTTCATTGCTCTTTATATTTAAATCAAAACTATAGGCACCTGCGCCATAAATAGGACATGTACCATGGAATGTAAAGATATATTGCTTGTACTAAGGAATTCCGCTTCTGTCTGCAATCTGAAGATGGTCAAATTGGTGTCTGGATAACCCGACTTGAGAGACTTCTGAGTTACGCACCACTACACACACTCTACACCCGTCATAATTTCAGATAGTATTGGATTTTATACCTGCATTTTTTAAGTACTTATTCCCATACACTGAGCAACAAAAACAAAATTTATGAGTAATTGGAGCCCATGCTTCTCCCATACATTCAGAGTTTGCCCCAGCCATATTCCAACAATTAAATGCGCAGACAATGGCCTGCAATAATCAACAGCTCTTTACTAATTAGATGAAGTTGCTTCCTTGGTTCTCCATACCTATTTCTAATAGAATAAATGCAATCCATGTCTGCCCAGATAATTTTTTGGGATACACCACCTGCTGCTACAGGAAATTATATATGGCAATACGTCAAAGCCATATAAGCATCTCAGAGGTGATCATTAAAAACTTATCATCTAGGCGAATAAGTGCAACTGGTGAATAGAATGTAGAATGTGAGATATAAAATCTATCTATCTATATCTATCTGTCTATCTATATTTATATCAATATCAGAGTATATATATATATATATATATATATATATATATATATATATATATATATATATATCAATATCAGAGTAATTGAGTATCAATCTACAAGTAGTGAAATATATACTGCATTTAATATTACTCTGTCGTTGTAAAAAGTTGTAAAAAGAAAAATAGTGGGCCGTCCGACTAACATTAACAAAGCCCCAATGCTGAGATGAGTAAAGATTTTAAAAGTATTTCTTTTTGATTTATTTACCAGCTCAACCACAACCTTTCGCTCGAAGAAATTTCCTTTCATCAGCGATTTTTTCTTCGTCGGTTTCAAATATAATTTCTTGGAAGCAATTTATTCGTTTCATTTTCTTTAGGAGCAAACATAATAGGTACTATCAAAAGTTATTATTCATTTTTCCTTCTTGAAGACATCTAAAATGAAAGTTTTCAAATTTTAGGAAGCTTCTCTTATTATTACACAGAAATAAAGGAGATACGGAATAGGGAAATATTTTGGTAAATAATATTATTTATTTATTTATGATTAATGAGTTTAGATAATTTTTGAAAAAAAAATGAAGTACACAGATACTTGCATAACAAATAACCTGGCTGCTTATACAACTAAAATTTATTATTTTCAAAATTTATAATAATTATCTACATAGATATATTGATTGTTTTGAACTTAATATTTTAAGCACATTTATCTTATTTAATATATAGAGCATTTTAAATCAAAATATTCTCACAAATAAATAGTATATATTGAATGGCAAAATAGTATTGAATTCAGAGTATCATTTACGCATAAAAGTCATATCTAATTGGATATACTATTTCTAGTTGAAAAATTATGAAGGATGACGAAAAAACTTTTAACTCTTATTGTATTATTAATAGCAATTTTTACACAAAATAAATTATTATTAATTTTAAATTAAAATAAATTTATTAATATAGATAATAATCCAGTCAAATAAAACATTTTATGGATGAACATGTACTTAAAATTTTAAAAATTTTGAAAGTAATATGGATGTATCAGTTTTATATTTTTGTTCAAAATATTATAAAATGATATTATGTATTAGTACTATTAAGATTTTAAAAAGTAAATAAAAAGCTTAGAACATGTAATCTATATGATTAATTAAATTAATAATTTATGTGTGTATTTTTAAGACGCAAATAAAACTGTATGATATTTTTCCTAAATATCATAGGGTAAATTTTAATATTTCTGAAATATCTAAAAAATTTTTATGTATAAAACAATGCTAAAAATTCTGTTGTAAAATCTATGTATTAACTAGGTAAATCATAAAAAAGGAAATATTCTGTGAGAAATACAATGCCTAAGAAAAGATTAGTTTTCTCTTCCAGAGATTTTTTACTATTAATTTGAGATCTACTGATAAAATCCGTTTTTCAAATCTGATTTTTCACAGCAACATTATACAAAATAATTTTAGCTAGGAACATAAATGACTAGAAAAATTTCAAAAATTATTATGAATTAATTAATGTTTATTTTCATTGACAATATATTTTATAGGCCGCTGAATATAAAGAGAGATTGTCATTTTGTAATTGTATGATTATATTTAGAATTTCACAAGGTAATCAAGAAATTCATATCTTTATTAATGACCCAAAAGAACCTGATAAGAAAACAAATAGCCTACTGTTAGTCCTCGAAATAATCACCATCGGCATCGAGCAACTTCTGCTAACGTGTCTGCTGTTGTGCAATCCACTTGTGGTAAATCTCTGGGGTTTTTCACGCAAAGAGTTTAGTGAATGTTTGGCAAAAGTCTGCTTCGTTTGTGAAGGATTTGTCACAAGATTGATTGTACAGGGAATCCAAGAGGTGGTATTTAAATTGTGCAAAATCTCGCAACCAAGTCGCTGTATTCCTGGTCACCCACGTAACATGCGGCTTCGAATTATCGGCCAAGAACAGTACACTATCGTGATTAACCAGTGCCCTTTCTTTCCGTTTCAATGCCTGTTGCACATGTTCTAATAAATGCAAGTACAAGTCCGCAATGACCGTTAGTAGCAGCTCATAATGAACCACATGACAAGTAATCTTACAGGCAGCAGCTTCACAGTAGAGAGAGATAAATCTCCCAACTTGAATTTGTGCAAAATCAATGCCTTTCTGCATGTTCATTCACAGTACTATCCCCAAATGCTTGACATGTTCAGGGACTTGATGCAGGAACTGATAAGACCACTTTGAAGTCATAAAGCACGAAATTCTTCGATACTTCCCTTTCCCTTCGATTGATGAATGTGTGAGGTGGACCTGCTTTTATAATGACTGATATCAGTACTTCCGATAGACCTGTGTCTCAATCACATAATACATTAATTATAATGCTTATTAAGACTTCATTTAATGGCAACGTGAGCGTTTTTGTTTACTTTATGCATATTTTTGTTATATATATATATATTAATCAATATTAAACTATATTATTATGGTTAAAATATATAACTCAAGTGACTACTATTTACACTGGATGTGTGGTATTTTAAATTTTTATAAAATCAAATGCTTGATCAATCAGGCTCCAGAGCTGCTAATATGTATTTAATACATAATATTAATATTTTTACAAGATGATTAATTTCTTTCCTTTCATCTGCGATAAAAAGGTATTTTCTCCTATCCTTCTTTCTAAATTTTGATTTAATAGGAAATCACAATTATTAATTTATTAATATTTGCATCAAAAAATTTATCTAATTTATTTAGCACATAGTTAAAAACTATAAATTAAAAATGTTTAATTTTCAACAGAAAATATTTTACATATTCTTATAAAAATATAATTTGCCAATGCAATTCTTGTAGATGATAAGATTCAGGCAGAAATATCGGGTAAAAATTATTAAACACAGTTTCTTATATCAAAATAGGTTCCTTTAAAAATTGAGGAATAATATGCAAAAATGATACTCTGCAATTTGGTATTAACTTAATATCTAAAATAAGTATCTTTAATTATGTAATTATTTATTTAAATTATAATTTAACTGTGTTATGTGCAATTTTTATGTGAAAAATTTAAAAATATCTTAAAATATTATTTTTGAAGCTACTAAATGGTTAGAAAGGATAAAACCTTGAAAAATCCCAAGATTACGTGCGACTCATGCTGAAAATTTAAGCAAAACACTCACATCTTGGTACTTCGGATTGAAATTATTTTAACGAAGATAATTCCATCAATATTATGAAGAATTATAATGCCAATACAACACATCGTCAAATGGGAGTGG
Organism: Latrodectus elegans; assembly: GCA_030067965.1. Classification (NCBI taxonomy): domain Eukaryota; kingdom Metazoa; phylum Arthropoda; class Arachnida; order Araneae; family Theridiidae; genus Latrodectus; species Latrodectus elegans. Next base: position 92,043,861 of record CM057810.1, on the reverse strand, counting down.
ATACATATACATAAATCAAGAGTTTGAGGGTTATTCATTAAAATTCTATGTTGGAAATTATATTTTATTCTTTTTTGGATAATATTAGCTCAGCAAAAAATTTCCTGTTTTTGAAAGTAAATTAGATATTTTAAAGTAAAGATTATGCGAACAATTTCAGGTTAAACTACAATGTATTATGTATTAATTATTCATAAGTTTGTACAGATATGTATATTTACGACAGCAGGTACAAAATGTTTAAATATACTAATGCTATTTTATGTGTTTGAATTATAATTTCATGAACCAACTTGCGTATTCATATTATAAACAGATTGGGTTTTTAGTGACTTGTTGGTTCCACAATATGTAGACCCCCTTAGTCCTGTTAGTGGCCTTACCGTAGCAAGGGGGTGTTCCTGGGAGGAGTGGGCGAAGTACGCCTGGAGTTTTTACTCCTTTTAAGGTTACCGAAGGCGTGAAGGCCACTCCATAATTCCCAGCTAACACTAACAGGCATGGAGCGAAGACAGTCTTCTTCTTCACGGTGCTCCAGTCTTCGGACTACAGACAGATACTGTTTTAATAAAATTTTTACTAATAAAAAAAGAAAAAAAATTGCAGAACAATCAGCTGAAAAAATTCTTCAGCATTAAAATGTAAGTGGTATCATTTCTTCATTTATTGTGACAGACAGCATTCCTTTAAGCTCACTATTTGAAGCATCAGCAGAAAAGTCTCTTCGAAAGTCCTGGTTGGCGTGAAATACTCAGAGGGAAAAAAGGATTTCAGAAAAGATGAAACACATTTCTAAGTTAATAAATATGTGAGTGATGTATTAACCACTTTTTGCTGAAAAAATAGCTGAATCAGTTTTTCAGCTCTGTGAAAGATAAAATGCTAAATTTTAAATAAAAGAAATCAGGTAAAAAAATTAAAAAAAAAGTTTTAAAGTAAAGAAAGCCATTATTGTCCAATTCTGAGATCGAATTTTGCTTATATCTAGTTTTAGATTTTGCTTATACATTAAACTTACAATAAAACGTACTTTTTTTATATTCTTTGATTAAAATATTTTATGAATCATTACAAAATAAGCATAAATACTAAAATAATTCAATGTATTTTCTTTTTTTAAGTATATTTTCTGGATTTTCTCTCAAGAAACCCCTTTTAAAGTTTTAAAATTCTAAAACAAATAGAATTTTTATTATATCATACATAGTAAAATATTTGCTTTAACAAAATCTTTATCAGATTTTTTATTATATCAAATAAAAAATTCTAACACAATTTTTTCTTTAAACATATTTAGCTCATATTTTCCCAATAATTAATTTCAGTTTGATAAGAAATGTTATTTTTGCCTTGTACAGGTCAGTTTTGTACACATGTGCCAATAATTCGAGACATACAGCTTCGAGACCACTATTAACACACCAGCATGATAATGGTCTAAAATCCAAGAAACTCTTAAACTGAAGACTAGGCATTAACAATTCGGTTCCAGCTCGGCCCAAAAAATATGTTGCTTAGCAAACTTCTTAAATATGGAATGTACGCAAATGAAGAATGAAAAGAAGTAAGTGATAAAAAATGGCCATTAACTTTATCCTATTTTATAAAAACAAGGACTAGTGTTAGTATTATAATTACATACAATTTCATAAAATAATTCAAAATTACTTCTCGTAGGTGTTTTTACGTCATTTGTAACGTTTTCAATATGCAAGCTGAAAATAAAATAAACATAATAGTGTAAAATTTAAAAAAAAAAACAATTGTTGAATATTATTAAAAGATGGAATTATATGAAATTTAAAAAAATATTTATTATTTTGTTGAAAAAAATTATATGAAATTGAAATAAATATTTAAAGTTTTGGTTTCCATAAATATAAAATAACAGTTTTATCTAATTTTAAATGTTTCCTTAAATTTAAAGCTTTTGAATTCAACAAAATTAAATAAATAAGGGGAAAAGAAACATTAATTGCAAATGATAATTATTACAAAGTATCAAATGAGAGCAGAACCAATCTTGTTGATATAGAATTGTTTCTAAAGTTCTAAATTGATGACCACCAAATAAAAATAAAATTTATCAAAATCGTGATACTTTATAAAAATCATATGATTGAAGAAATTAGTATTTGCATTAATCAAGAGATTTATGGGAATATACTAAAGAAATTTCAATGTCATTTAGGAAAATATCTTTTCCAATTCATCGACTGAGATGAAACATTCTGAGCATAACACAGGATATAAAAGATTTATTTCGCTGAGCCAAACATAATTATTTTGGGAATTGCAGGAGTGGAACTTAATTTCTCATTGAAAGAGAAATGCAGATTAAATAAATAAATGTACTCTTAATGAGCTTGCCCCGGTTGTGAAATTGGATATTTTAAAGTAAATATAGCATATTCATTTGTATATCTAAGAATATATTTGTTTGCATTATGTTAAAGAAAAACTAGACGTCTTGAAAAGTAGTGTTCTAGCAAATCTCTAAAGCACAAAATCATGGTGTTTATAAAGGGCTTTATAAAAACCATAATTATCTAGTTCAATTATGTTTATCGTTTACAATGAAGATTCTAATAATATGCTTTCAATCAAAAGCTATGCAATATATGAGGTAAAAAGGATTTTGAAGTTAATATTCAGAAAAAAAAATTAAAGTAATATTCAAAGGAATTTTCAAAGGAATTTCAAAAACAAAATAATTTAGTTCAAGTTATAAAATGTAAGCAGGTAATCGATACATTTTCTAAGACGCTTGCTTCTCAATTTAAATTTCAGTTTTATATTTAATCCATAATTAAAATAAGACTTTATGTAAATATACATCTTTCTGATTATAATTATGGAAGGTAACGAAGAGAAGGAAAACAAAAACACTGATAACCAATTATATAAACAATCTTAATTTTTATGAAAATATTATAGCAGATATATATATATATATATATATATATATATATATATATATATATATATATATATATAGTTTTTTTTTGATGAAATGAGTTCTGAGTTCATCTAAAATAAAAGACTCTCGGCGTCAATTAAAATGTGAACACTTTGAAGCTGTTGTTGTCTTGTGCCAGCTAGGCTTACAATATGGGGTGCACTGCTCCACTCTTACAACTGAACCATATTTTGGAGTAGAGTCCTATTTCCTTAGTACACACATGCCTCAGAGACGTGTTTACAGGGTAGGCTACCATTCACAAGCCATGCATACAATGAAAGAACAATGACAGGATAGACAGAGAAAGTACATCTTTTCCCGAACTGGGATTCGATTCCAGGATCTCCCCATCTGTAGTCAGGCACTCCGACCACTAGACTTATAAGTAATGCTTTGAAGAGGCCTAATGTGTATTGCCTTCATTCATTTTAAGTACCGAATACAAATTAATACATACAAATATTCAGAAGGTCAGTCGCTCACAAGAGATTCCGTAAGTGCTCCCCATAAACCACAGTATATGGAGCGCATGCAATATAATTCGCATGAAAAAGTTAAATTTCTTTACATATGATTTTGAAATTTAAAATAGGTTTTTATAAAAGTTTTTATTTTATAAACATCCCTTTTCATGATTTCTAAAAATTAGCCTTTTCCACATAAATTAAGATTCATTTATGAATATAAAATGTATTAATGACAATTTACGAAATTGTTTAAACGTCTTAGACACATGGCATAATGTTGTGATTATAATAGTGCTTAAAGAACAGTAAGGAATAAAATCTATTTTTATTTTAATTACTTAAATGAAAATAATATTGTCTTTTAAAAAATTATAGACTATTATCTTATAAATCATAATTTTTATTAAATTCTACAAAAATTCTATTTCGAAAAATTCTTAGGATATTATAAAATGTTTTCATTAATAAAAAATAGTTTTCTACTATTATTATTATAATTTATCATATTTTTACCATAAATATTTATGGTTATTGTTTACTATAAATATTTAATAAAATCCATTAAAATTAATTACTGTAGCTTATCTAGAGAATAAAAAAAAATGTTCTTGTATTGTTACTTTGTATAAGATACATAGAATTAGAATAAATACATAATGAACTAAATTTTTATGCATTGCAAAAGTCACTATGGATAATAATTTATGAATAAACTAGGTGAATGCGAAAAAATTAAGTCCGAAATAACATTTAGTGTAATTTCAGGAAAATATTGAAATATTTACTGGTGCAAATCTATTGTTTCTAGAGATTTTTCTTATAAAAATTAATACAGATTAAATTCAAACATCAATTTTTAAGTTTAGAACTCAAATTATTGACTACAAAAAAGAAAAGTAATGGTATCAAAGTTAGAAGATATACTATAATGCATCCCATGTAATTAATATTAGTTTTTATTTCAAATAACACTCAAAATTTTGTTATTCAAATACATATAAAGAATTATATTTTAAGATATTTTTCATCAACCAACAAAAATTCACAAAATAAATTTTTACATATTGCACATCTTGAACTCTCACATCATTTTTATGTAATGCTTCACAGACTTTTATTCTGAAATTTATTCAAAATAATAAATTTCAATGTTTATTTAATTATGTTATCCTTGATAAAAATAAAATCATTTAAATCGTTGATGAAAGAAATATCAGTACAATTCTAAATGTCAAATGAAATAAATAAAAAAAAATTGTTTTATATATTGCAAAGGTAGGAAAACATTTTATGGAAAAACTTTGAAGTAACCAAATTTTCCATCAAAATTGGAAAGCAAAAAAAAGAAAAATTTATAAAATATTAAAATCAAGGACATATTATCCGAAAAATATTTTGGGTTAGACATTTTCAGAAGAAATTCGATTTTTTTTTAAAGAATGACTTCGGAAGTTAAAAATGCTCTAATGTAAAAATCTATCGGTCCTGTTTTGAAAATCGCTTTGTTATTTATAAAAAAAATATATTTGTAAAAAACAGATATTACGTATTTACATTTTAATAGATTATTTTGAAGTTTCTTTATATTTCTTTTGTGATATAGTATGTATTTTTTTGATTTAAAGAAACTACTTTTAAGCACAAACCGTTTGATAAATCTTGCAATAGTAAAAAAGAATCTTCCTTCTTGCAAGAAAAAATTATATTTTCTAGAAAAACACGATGCACATTAATAAGAAGATTAACCGATAAAAATTTTCGAAAGTTTATTAATGGATGCAATATTTCAAAATAGATTTGTCTTTATTATTCAAAACCCATCCCAAATTGCTTTAGGAGTATACTGATGCCACCAATGTTGTATTTGAATAAAAAATATTTCTCGCTTTCACAAAAAATTAAATTTTCGAAAAATGATTAATTTATATCATCCTGATGATTTCAGAGTTAAAAATTTTAATTGTTATATTCTATGGTATACGTTTTGCCAAAACACAATATTTTTATATGGAAGAAGTTATTTTTGTGTATATTCAACACCTGAAAATGTATCTTAGATTTCATTTCAGATAAAAAGCTTGCAACTACTGTTTTGCAATTAATTTCGTGTCATTTTTAATGCTAAATGAAAGCATTTTATTTGTTTTTCTTCAAGATAGCAATTGTAATTCCTCAGATAGAAGGATATTAATGCACTTTAATGCTAAGCAACTATGGGATTTCCTAATATTAATCTCAATACATAGTTAATTTCTCTTAAATATTAGTTCGAACTTTGATTCATATACTTTCAAAAATAACTACAGATAAAAATTGCAAGAAAAAAATTTCAAAAAAACAAAAGTTAGAAAATTATGGAAGCATGTGAAAATTCAGAAAATTATACCAAATAGATTATATCCAACAATTGACTATTTATTTAATGATGCAGTTAATATAATAATAATGAAAACACTTTCTGATGAATGTATTTTTAAAATTATGGATCTTATGTAACACAAGGGAGTGTTAATATTTTTGCTTTAAATTTTCTTATTTAAACAGTTATTTTTATTGTTTATTTATAAAAGATAAGTTAAATTAAGCCATTCTAATTACATTCTAAAAGTACAGTGTCCTTAATGTTCGTTAAATGTTCATTAAAGTACAGTGTCCTTTAATGAAATTAATCCTTTGCAAATCTATTTTAATTTTGAAGAAATGCGTGCACAGTTGTTTTGCGATGCAAGTAATGAAATAAGTGATGAAATACTTTTTTACCTCTTACTTCAGGTAAAATATTCTCTAGTTACGTAAAATGGTATAATCTTTTCGTAAATTTAGTTCTCTTCTAGGTATCAAATATAGTATTGAAAGAATGCTATTATTAGAGAGATTTTTAATGAAATATTTTATTAAACTATTTCTGATTTGCAATGAATCTTCTAATATTTTTTTAAATAAATAAAAGTTCAAATATTTTTAAATGTATTAAACTAACTTTACCATATGGTGGAATGTGCGCAAATATATTTTTATTCTTACATGACTTTTTAATTAAAATGGAATCTAGAAAGGAATGTAGAAATATAATCCTTCTTAAGGTACACATATCATCCCGAATTACATAATGAGTAGAATAGCATTAGATCTGCAAGGAAAATATTTCGATAATCATGTCTAACTTCATACTTACATATATGCTTAACGAAATTATTAAATATTATAATCAGCCTTCAAAATATCAAACACAGTATGATACTTAATAATTCATGAAAAATAAAAAATAAATTTTTGTTAATAACTAAATTTAAATGTATCAATTTTATCTTACGTTAAAAATAAATTGAAATTAAAGCAAATTAATTCAATTTTTTTTAAGAATGTAGTCACTGGACTTACACTTGTGTGTTTTCCCTAAGTCTTAGAATATGAAGATGGTTGGTGATTGCATGGTAAACTTATAGACATGTTATTATATTAATTATTGAAATTGAAATCTTAGCTTTGAAGTTAATGCTTCTCAGCCTATTTCGGGTCACGCACGACTTAGTAGTACGCCAGGCTTAATTGTATCATTTCGTTAAATTTGTTACTGCGAGAATGCTATTGTATTTGTATTATAAGTTTCGTAAGATGGACATATGTTCACATCACCAATGAGGTAAGTCACATTTAAAGTAGGCTTAAGTATCATGACGAATTAGGAACTCACTAGAATTATAAACTCACTGTTAAATACATATCTGAATGTGATTGTTCAAAATTTTATATTTATATACCATATTGTCATATTTCATTTACTAGTAAATAGTTTTAATGAAAACACAAAGACATTAAAAATTATTATATTTTCTTATCATAATATAATATTTTTTTTATAATATTTGTTTGTTTTACTCAAATATTTTTATTTTTGTTCATTCCGAGTCATTAATTGAAAAACATAATTTTTTAAAATTTGATTCAGAAGATGCTAGGAATAACTGTAAGTCTAGAGTTGGATTGATTACTTATTTTTAATTAGCTGGATTTATACTAATTTTTAAAATACATATGAAGAAAAAGCTCTTTCTACTAATTTCGTGCTGGTAAATGGCAATAATAATTCATGTGAATTCTGAGAACATCCTTCATAATTTTTTACTAATGTTTAAACAGTAATTAATTAAATCGGACCGCTTAAATTCTATTTGTATGGCTACATTAAATTTTCTGTACCATCATTCGGTAAATGATATAGCTTTTTCTAAACTTTTTTCATTGAATGGGTTTTAAATTCAGTTATCTTTTGTGTTTTTCTGTTCTGATTAATACTCCATGATAAACAATTTTAATCCTGTTAAATAATATTTTTTCGTATATACTAAAATAGATTAATCTTATTTTCAAACAAAAAATATGCAGTTTCGAAGATTTTGAAATGATTACGTTTGATACACTGTTTTCAAAATCCACTTTTTTAATCATTTTTTCAATTTTATCACTTATTTTAAAAATCGTTATTGCGTTGTTATGTTGTGTCAAATTTACGTTATTTATTTGCAAAAATTATCAGATAAATAGGCAAGCGCTTGAAACCAATTAAAATCATTTCATTTCAAAGAAAGATCCTAAAAATTATTTTAAAAATATTTTTGCTTCTTGTGTAAGTTTAAATAAGTAAGTTAGCATCTTAGCTCGAAATATCTTCGAAATGAGAATTAGAGGATTCAAGTCTTTGAACATAATAATAAAAATTCTTGAGTTTTTAAGGCTTTTCTTTACAAATTTAACAAATTTTTCCTCATTGGTGAGAACGAGTTTCCATTCTAATGGAAAAGCATTTTGTTACTAGTTTTTGGCTGTGAAATATATTAGTGACTTGAAATTATATTAGAAACTACATTTAAGAGGCGTTTAGAAGACCGATATTGACTTAGCCCAATCAGTGTGAAATCCACAGCAATTTGACTGACTAATATTTTCAATATAAAGCAGTTATTGATAATTTTATATAATTTTTCATGCTTTGTTAGTGGGGAGAAAATGACGAAGAAGATATTCTAGTTAGATACTTTTTCTTTTAATGTTTCCTACAATAACGAGCAATGCAATATAGTTAGTTACTTCTAATATTCTCATTTACAACAATTAAGAAAAATTTACTCGTGTTTTTATTCTCTCAATATGTTCAAGGACACTGTTGAAACACACACAGTGATTATTTTTTTATCACTGTTTTTTTCATATCCTCAGACATAGTTTGAATTTTTCTCGATACTGAGTTGTTTGGAAGATAAATAGAATTCATTTTTTAAAATTTATTTTTAGCCAATTATGTAAGGCCAGTGGCATCCTTTATACAAGTTAAAATTAATTTTTCTCCTATCTGATGCCTGATGACTACATTTGGTGATATAATGACAATTACGTAAAATAACATGCATTACACGTTCATTGTCTTCATAAGCTAGGAGAACGTAAGATAATAAAATACCCACGGTATTTAGCATCTATTTTATCATCGTACATCTGTTAATCGCATTCTCTGCTTCTGTAACCAGTATATCTTGTATACAGATGAGGTGAAACAAGTGAAGATTTCAAGCTTCTACTCAATCCCTCATAGTGCAACATTTAAGCTTATCTACAGTATACGAAAATCCATATTTTATATATTCATTATATTATTTTTAACGCTTTTTTGGAAAACTGGTAAATGTGCGATTCTAATATTTTGCATGAATTTTCAGACTTGCCATTTGTAGAAATCGGCAGTATATCATTGCTCGTGTTTTACATGATATTTTATCAAGCTCCGAGTCTCAGCCAATGGTTCGTGGCTGATTAAAAAGTTAATCAATACGAGGATAAATGAATTTTAATAATCAATGGCGTATACAAAAATCATTAGCAGTAACATATCATTTTTGTAAACAGATAGGTAACTTGAGCGTGAGTACAATCACAGCAGTGGCAGCGACATTTATTGCTACAGATGGCTAAAACTTACATTTAAAAGTGTACTCCAAATAAAAAAAAACAATATATTTATTGATAACAAAATGTATCAATGTTATCAATAAATGTGAGGCTAAAATACAAACTGCCAGAGATCATTAATTACTTCAAACAATAAATAATGGAATAAATGATTTTATATTAATGAAATAAAAAAAAGAAAAATCAAAATTAATAAAAATGTTAATGAAAATTTCTCTGCATAAAATAAATGTAATATTTGATAATTACACTGTTATAATGTAATCTTTAAACTAGTTTTTCATTTATTCATAAAGATTTTAATAAATAATACCTTTTTTCAGAAACTGTATTATTTTATATTTTGCTTTTATTTAATGTAGTTGTTTTTACCTCTACCAGTTCGGTTGCAACTGTTCTTAATTTTTTTCATTAATTAATTAAAATGCATTCAATAAACAGTAAATAATTAAAAAAATTTTTTTTCTCATTACATTCACTACAAGTTTCAAATCAGAGATCACAATATTCATAATTATTAAAAACAATTTCATAGTATTAAAGGAAAATCTTCTCTATATTTTACAATAATATGAGAAGATTATTTTAAAATTGAGTTAAAGTTTTAAATATTTTATTCTTGTTGATTCATTTTCTGGTTAGTTAATTTAAAATTTACCAGTTTTAAGTAGAAAAGTTAGAATAGAAAAATAATAATAATAATATATTTTTTTTTCAAAGTTGATGCTTGTTTCCAAACATATAGTGTCTGTTAAATAAAATTCTTATGAAATTAAGACGACAACTTAGTAGTAAATAATAACAAAATTTAGTAGTTTCAATGAAAAATTCTGAAAGTTTTCAGTCTAAATTGAGAGGCACAAAAATTATCGATTTTATTTGTAATGCAATTGTACACTCACTCCAATTTCATTAGTTAATGCCAAAGATAGCGAAGGAAAAAGAGCTGAACCGGCATTTTTCGCCATTACTTATAATAAAAAAATCTATGAAGTGGTATTTCACTCCCTATGCTTCATTTCTATGTTTTTTGGTAGAAAAACAATGTTAAGATGTTTTTGTGTTATAACTGAATTACGATATGGAGTTTTATTTTCCTTACCCTTCAAAATATTGTTCTTCGAAGATTTTGCTGTAATTTTTTTTCAAAAATAGTATTATAAAAAACATTCTATGATCTTAATTGTTTTTATAATTTTACTTTTTAATATTAGAAATTTAGAATGCTTAGGTAAACACTAAATATTAATAAGTATTAACTAATTAAATTAATTGTGTGCTAATCAACTAAATTAAAAAAATAGTTTTAGAAACACAAAATATTAACTAAGCATTGTAATTTATTATAAGAAATTAGTATCCATTCATTTTTTTGGGAATACCTGTATATAAATATTCAATAACTACTAAAATAAATGAAAATGGCCCTCTACTCAAAATTATATGTTTTCCAGTTAAAATATAAATAAAAAGATCTTAAGACAATGTCAGGATTTTAGAAACAAAATTTATTCCTTCAAAATAATTTGTACGAAGAAGTGGAAGCAAATTTAATTTTCCAGAATACTTAAATCTTTATAAAAAATGGCATTTAAAATATGTGTGTTAGGAGATTTCTAAAACTACTACAAAGTGAAAATACACCTAAATTCGTATTTTAAAATTTTCTGATAACATGAGCATTTCTGTAAACTCATAGAACTCAGGTATCAAATACACAAATTCTTAATTAATTTAATTAGAAGAAAATGCAGATTATCGATGCATTAATTAAATCTTATCAAGGAAAATTTTGACTTAGTACTTTAAGCAATATAATATATGACCTAAAATCAAAGTGCTGGCCTTTTATAATCTTCTCATATCATGGCATGTATTTGGATATGTACTGGGTGAGCCAAAAGTTCGTTACAATTTTAAAAATTCATAAAAAAAGAAGAAAGTAAGATAAAGAAGTGTGGTTTGCAAGAAAGGGTTCACAAGGTAGACGGATTTTTTTTTTTGCAGCAAAAAAAGTTTTAGTTAAAAATGTCGCCTATAGATGTCACTGACTGTCCGAAACACAATGAAAAGGACAACAGTACGCTCCATTCATTTATTCTGATAATAACAGTTGTTCAATATGACCTCCAGTACATTGTACGACACAACTAAGGCGACTCGCAACGCCCGTTACAGCTGAATGCAATATGTCGGAATGAATTGAAGAAACCTCACGACAGATAGAATCTTTGAGTTCTGCCAATGTTGAAGAAGATGAACGGTACACACGTGATTTCAAATAGCCCCACAACCAGAAGTCGACCGGAGTCGGGTGATCGTGGAAGCCATGCGATCTTGCAACCTCGACTGATCAGTCTCTCTTCACCAAAGGTACTCAAAAGGAATCGTTTTACTGGATTGGCATAATGTGGTGGTGCGCCATCCTGCATAAAGTTTTTTTACAGATAACACACCTCTTTGATTTAATGCGGGCACGACTTTGTGACGCAAAAGAGTAAGGTAACGATTAGAGGTTACTGTGCACGTTTTCCAGCCCAATCTGGGACACGGTTCTTCTAAGAAGAAAGGTCCGACAATGAAACATGAGGTGAAACCACACCACACTGTTAACTTGGCTGGATGCAGAGATTTCGTCGTGTATTCACTAGGATTAGATGTTGCCCATATACGAGTGTTATGGGTGTTGACATCCCCGTGTAGTGTGAAGTGCGCCTCATACGTCCAGAAAACGTTGAACAACCACTGAGGGTCGGTTTCGATTCTTGCCATAGCCCACTCGGCAAATGATTCCCGCATAGATGTGTCTCCCGGTTGTAACTCCTGCAGTGACTGCAGTTTGTAGGGATAGAGATGCAATATCCCGTGGAGGATACGTCGAATCGATGATAGAGGCACATCCAATATTCTTCCAGCTTCGCGAGTACTGCTACTCCCAATGGACGATTCCGCCGCTAAATCATTCATTGTAGATTCCACCGCAGTAATTCGGCTCTCCGCCAACGAGGGTCTTCCACTGCGTGGCTGATCCTCCAAAGAGCCAGTTTCCTGGAACCTCTTGACAAGCTTGACTATTCCAGGACACGATATGGGGCCTTTCTTCGTCTTCAGTACTTTCGGCGTGCGAAATTTTCGCAACGCAATAGTTGCTGACTCTCCGTTCAAATAGAACAACTTTACCAACAACGCTCGATCGGGTAATGATAACATTCTGAAAGCGAATGAGAAATTCTCGAGTATCACGGCCTTTTATCGCAAGATTAATTTGCATAATTCTGCTGAATCTCTCGATCTTAGCGCCATCTATAGGTGACTTTTTTAGCTACAACTTTTTTTGCTGATAAAAAAATCCGACTACCTTGTGAAGCCTTTCTTGCTAACCGCACTTCTTTATCTCACTTTCTTCTTTTTTATGAATTTTTAAAATTGTAACGAACTTTTGGCTCACCAGGTACTTAGTTTCAAATCTAAAATAAAAATCATAGTCTTCGGCAGCAAAATAAATAAACAAACAACAAATGGAAGGTTATTTTTTAATGTTTTAATTTAAATTCTCTGTTTATCATTCCTTAAGGATTAATAAAAGTGTGTATATATAGATCGGGTTGTTCGGAGTGTCATTTCGGTTTTTATAAAAAAGAAAAACATGCAGCAAATAAATATTGTAATGCATTGCACATTGTCTATTATAGTCCAATAGCTTTTACCATCTTACTGGTAGTAGCACGATTTCACAAGCTTAAAGTGGTTGGTTTTTACTAGCAAAAAGCTGATCCATGTAGGAAAAACGAAATTACTTTCCGAACAACCCAATATATATATATAGATATATATATATATATATATATATATATATATATATATATATATATACAATTTCAAATAATTTTATATATATTTATTATACATTCGATATATTTTTATTTTGTGTCAATATAATAAATATATTTCTTACATTTTACAGCATGAAACAATTCTATGTTTTGGTAACATATAATGATATTTAAGCTCTCATTTTCTTTTAACTAATAAATATCATGGAAAAAAAAGAAATATTTTTGCTAATTTAAGGTGAACTTCAAAGGTAACTATGTTTCACTGGTGTACTTTAAAAAATAAGTCAAAAACCACAAAGTTGTCTTTCTCGTCTAGTGTTATCTAATAAAGTATTTTTTCATAAATAAAGATTATTGTAATATAAATAATAGTTCCGTAGGTTTTCAATTTTTTTATCACATTTTTAACTTTCTATTATAAATTAACTGGATCTTTTAAGCATACAAATTACTTGTAGGAGTTACGCAATCAATGACTCACCAGAAAATTTCGGAAATCGTAGTAAATACCTCTGCCTTAACAGAATAACATATTTTTTCTATCTGTTTTAGTATATAATTTGACAGTAGATTTAATTCTAGATTTATAGTTGTTTTTAAATTATTATTGTTGAAAATTTTATTGTTCTAGATTAATAGTTGTTTCTAGATTTATAGTCGATTGTATAAGCTTATTTTATAACTAAGAAAGTATTTATAAATGGATAATTAACAAGAAATAAGCAAAACTTCTAATATTTAGTCAAACTATTTTCATTGCAATGAGAAAAGTTATCTACAGTTAAAGCTATTAGCATTCCATGGGACACAATATTTATCTATTTATTTGGAAATAAAAATAATAGTAAAAATAACAAATGGAAAAAATTTTGATTATGTTTATATCAACTAAGATAAATTAAAGAATATTTAATATAAAAATGATTTTTTTTATTATAATAACTGAAATTACTTTTATTAGATTATATACACATACGCTTCTATTTAGTTTTTGATAAATATTAGTAAAAAGTATTTGAAAAGTATAATTGTGTGATTAAACATTTCTATTTCTTTGAAGTTCAAGTTGATTCTTAAGACAAAAAATCTTTCATTTTCTCTATTCTTTAAGCATAACATTTATGCCCAGAATAGAAGTACGGTTTGATTTTAAAAGAGTTTGCATTTAAGATTGAAAAATCTACAGATGAATAATTTAAAGTACTTTTAAATATATGAATTTCAATATTAAAGATGCTTGTCACCTGAATTTCCAAGAGAATGCTTTTAAAACTTTGAAGCCAAAATAAAAGAAAAGCAAATTTACCAAGACTCTTTTCCTTTTGCAATGAAAAGAAACATAATACACTGGCTTAATGGAATCTCTAAAGCAGTGCTTGTAGAAAAACTCCAAAAATATACAACCAAAATAAATTTTAAAAATTTCAGAAATGGAAGAAAATATTTTTTGTCAAATTTTCAAATATAACGAAGCATCAGAGTGATAAAATTTACCAAAAATATATAATAACAGTAACTATATAATAAATATTTGCAGAATGTTTATCTGCTTTATTGGTTAGGAAGTAGAAAAATCGGCAAGAAAAATAATCTTTTTGGGAAATAAATAAAATTTCAGGCATGTGTTTCATTTCAAAAATAAAAATAAAAAAACATATCGCAATATAATATTTAACAATGACATTAAATGACATCTGTATAGAAACTCGAATCATACAAAGCAATACTGAAGGATATGTGTCTTTGGAAGAAAATAACATCAAAAAAATTATAGAGAAAAAAATTCTAAGGACTTTATATGAGATACAATTTTCTGATAAATATAATATATGGTAAATTAGTTATATATATGTATATGCGTTTATAAAATCATATTAAATTGCAGAAAGAAAGTTATAAATACAAATTTACTTTAATTATTTAAAAATTTCCTCTACATTTAAAAAATTAGTCATAATATAATAAATTGCGTAAAAAATAGATTTTTGAATTAAAAAGTAAACAAGAAATAAAAAATTACACTTTCACCAATCCCTGATAAAAATATGCGCAATTTTGAAACTCAAGCAACTGAACAAAACTGAATTAAAAGATAGTCAGTTTCTTATATTAAAATTGTCATGGTAATTTATTATAAAATGCGAGATTAAGATAATTCTAAATTTATATTTTATTATGAAAAGTAAATTTTCACAGAAAAAGGGAATTATATAAAGTTTTCTTCATCCTACCCTGGAAGCAATATCAGGAAAATATATTCATGTATATATAGACTTCTATACATGTATGTAACTGAACTGCACAGGTTTCTTTCTTTTATGCAGGCACATACATGGAACTTGAAAATTTCAGCTATTATGAAATTCAGACATACAGTCGACTCTTACTGAATAAAAATCCTGTCTTTTTTAAAAATTAATGTGTCCATTTAAAATCAAGTAAACTTTAGAACTGTTCTTGGTATATATTTTATTATAAAATAAGTTTTTAAGGAAAATGAGGGTATGACAAAGGGTTGTTTTACGCACTCCATTTGCAGATGCATTTGACACCTTAATGTATTGGCTTAAGAATTTTGTGCACGTTTTATGCTTTAAATACCTAATCAGAAAACCTTATTGCAATACTTGCATGTAGTTAAATATGCAGGCTTTAGTGATGCAAAGAAAGATGCTATTCCCTAAAATCAATGCACCCCTGTGGACAAGAAATCTTTTAATGGGGAGGTGCTCCTTTTTTGTTTTACGTATAATTAATTATATAAGAGACTTAGAAATTTGAGAAATTATAAAATTCAAAGTGTTGGCACTGTAACTCAATAATAATTCTATAACTACATTTAAATTAATACATTTATTTAGTTAAAATGTATGGAGATTAATTTTGTATGGAACACTCCCCATAAGGTATTCAAAATATGCATTTTATGATAAAATCATTTTTTGGTGTAAAGAACCTTTTTGTCAGATTCATTTTATCCGTTATTGTATTTAGAAATTTGCAAGAAGTTTAAATTAAAACCACTGACTATAATTCTATAAACATTTTGCCTAGATTAAAATTAACGGGTGAATCTACTATAAAATGTCTTATAGCTATTCCATTTATTTATTTTTTAATAAATAATAACACTATGTACCATTTAGAATTTAAAGATCTGTGATAAAATAGATATTTAAAATTTATTCATTTCCAGTCGTTATTCGAACCTTCGTATGAGATAAATAAGTTATAACCCTCCGGGGCATGTTTTCCTGAAATATTTGGATCGGCTGTCATATGTTCTTTCACGCAACTTGGAGAAAACATGTAAAAACTTTCATTGATTTTGGGAGCTTTCTAAACTCTTTATAATTATGTTTTCCAAATCATATTAGAGGTTTTCTGTAGGATTAATGCCTAGATTCTGGACAGACTAGCTCCATCGACTAATTATATTATCATCATACCAATCCACGTTGTAAGCCTTTGTGTGATAAATGGTGTTGTCAAACATAGATTCAACTCATAAAAATCGCAACAGTGTATGAAATACCCTTTACCAGAATGGATAGGAGTCAGTGTTGAGTTTACCAGGAATTTGAATTATTGGTCTCAATCCATATCATCAGAAACATCCCCGGATCATAATTTCACCAAACTTTAATGTAGACGTAATGCATTCTGAAAAAAGGAACTATAACCATATGTCAAAACTAAACCTTACAGTCCGAATAATAGAACTTGAATTGGTATCGTCACTCCGAATAACCTGTTAACCAGATAACCATCATCTATTGTCCAATTTCGACGTGACTGGCACCAGCTAAATAAAGTGCCGTGGTTGAACGTTGTCTCAAACTCTTAAGGATGACAGCACGAGCATGGAAAATTACCTTTCTCAGATAGTATTTCTCTAAACAACAACCTTGGATGCTTTTTAGAAATTTGAAGTATGTAGACAATCGTTTTGGTGAGATGTTAACGAGTTATTTAGATGGAGCACGTCATTTTCTGCCTCAGCACATCTGATTTGTGAATCTGTCTGTTCGAAGCCCATTCCGAGACTAACCATTCACGCGTTACATTTTTAATAACAAAAGTTAATGTCTGTATAGGAATTTTTAAATGTTCCTTAAAGATCGACTATTTCTATGACCCCTTCTGGAAGTCAGACAATTCTCATTTTCATGATATTTTTCATGTGATTAATCCCAATCTGATTTTTACATGATATTAAGTATGCAAAGTTAAGTAAACGACTAAGTTCAGACCTCACATATCCTCATTTCAATTGGTGTCCAAATATATTGTTAGGGTAATTTACATAAAGGTATATATACACACATACATGTGTATATATATATATATATATATATATATGATACACATAAATTCCTCTCCTCTCCTAGAAAAACTTATTGCAATATATAAATAGATAAAATTTAGTATATACCTTTCCCTTAAAAAATACTCATACATTTGTTTTAAAATTTTTCAATGAAGAGAAATTGTAGAAAGTGTATCTGGACACTTCCAAGCAAAGGACTTAGAAAATCCTTCGAACAGAAAAATCAAGCTATTACTTGCAAATCATTAAATATGAATCTTAATGATTAGCTTTAGTATAAATCCAGTTTTAAAACTATTTCTGGGATTTATTTAATAATGGAAAATAAATTTTTGGAGATAATTTGTTTCCTGTTTTTTTGCCTTAATATCATTCCCAATGATATTATGTTGTTAGGCTTTAAACTTAGACCACTTTACTAGTAAAACTAATTAAAATGTATGCATAAATTCGGTATGACGCCTTTTCTGATAAAAGCAAAGATATGGTTTTCCAAAAATCCACATTTTCTCATGCACAGGAATTATGGAGAGGGCGTGTGTTTCTTTTCATATTTAGACACAGCCATTAATTAGAGTAAGATGTACGAGAACATAAATTTCAAATGTTCATTTATACATCAATACATATTTATTTTATATTAAAGTTAATTTGTGCCAATAATGCAAAACTCTCCGTTCTCTATTTCAGATATTCATATTATTATAAGAAAATGTTTCGAAATATCTCATTTTCATTGGTTCGCTTTATGTGATATTTGACCTAGAAATTTCGGAGTACATAAAATACATATAAATGCCTAGAACTATAGAAATACTGAATCTATATTAAAATGAATTTGTACATTTTAATAAAATGCTATGAGTTATTACTGGGATTTTTTTTATAAAAAAATATAAATTTTTAGAGAAAATTCGCTTTTTGACCATTTTTTTCTTATGTTTGTGCACACAATATAGTTATGTATGAGTACCACGTATACCCATCTCAAAAGAATAAGCATCAATACATACATAAAGCTTGGTATGAGGATTTTACTGTTAAAAGCAAAAGTATTTCTTAGTGAATATCATAAATCAGAAAGAAACGAATCTGTAAATTGCTCTTTTATGTACACGAAACTCTCAGAATTGAAAGATTTGTGAGAATATGTATTTAAATCATTATGTGTCAGTTACTATCCAAATTATATTAATATTCAATTTTTGCACACAGTCCTCTCATAAAGCTGTTACAGGCATTTATTTTTTTCTTATGGAAAATAAAAGTTTTGAAAAACACGAATCCATGTTTGATTAAAGTTATGAATATTATATATATATATTAGTATTAGTTTTTTTGTCTTGTGCCATCTAGTCTGACAATATGGGGTGCGCTGTGCTTCACTTTTTCATACTAAACCATATTTGGTGTGGAGTCCGACTGCTTCAGTACAGACATGCCATAAGGACCCGTTTATAGGGTAGGCAACCATTCACACCTCTTTCATACAAAGATAGGACAAAGACAGGATAGATAGAGAAAGAAAGTACATCCATGTCCGAACCGGGATTTGAACTTAGGACCTCCCTATCCACAGTCAGGCACTCTGACCACTAGACGGTTGGCATTAGTATTAACTAGAGTATTTTATATAAAATGCACTTCTTTAACTGTTTCTGGTATTCGTTGTATAATAAAAAATGTCTCTGAGAAAAACATTTGCTTGTCTGGTTTTGTTTTAATAAGCTCCCTAAGGCTAATATATTAGAGAGTATATATTACAGTTAAACTCCTTTCTTAATGTTACTTATTAGAATAGATGAAAAAAACAAGTATGTACACTATCAATATACACTCATTCACGGGACTCAATAATTTTAATAATCATAAAATTCAAGTAAATAATTGAAACAGTATAAATATTCAATCCATATCAAAATTAATGAGAAGATCTAGTATAAAACGAAACTTAAAGTCATTTTTGGGATATATTTTGTCAAGTAACTGCTTATAATTGAATAAAAAATAAATGTAACAATTTGTATTATCAATTTTCTCTAAAGTATATATATATATATATATATATATATATATATATATATATATATATATATATATATATATATATATATATATATATATATATACAGTATGTCCACTAAAGTCCCTCGCCACCCTCTTAACTTCGGAACGGCTGCTGCTATATACATAAATGTGGTCTCTAGGTACAGTAATGTAGCTATGAGCTACTGTATGAAACCACCTACCCCGCTACCGGGTGGAAAACTGAGGCGATGGCATTTGCATCTCGAAAACGGAACGAGATAAGTGAAAAAAGTGATTTACAAAATTGTAGAGCATCCTCGATTTAGTACGAAAAGATACCTTGTAGGCATTAATGTAACGAATACAATGTTTAAAACGAGCATTTGTTGTTTCATGCTATGACGTGGCACATCCTACGTATGCATATATGAAAAAACAAAAAATGTTTTCGTGGTTACATTTTTCATTTTTATTTCGAAATGAGAAGAACGAAAGTATTAAAAGTAATTCCAGCAATTTGTATGCAATAGGCAAATAAGTAAGAAACATCATGCCTGTTCACCTAAATCAGTTATAAAAGAGACATCTTCTTGGGGCTGTAGTATGTTGATGCTCATGGTCATGACTGAATATTCCAAAGCTGAGTATTGTGAGATGGTTTTACTGTGCGGTGAATGTCAACGCAAAGCACAAGCAAGGTTGTACCGCCAAAGTTTCCCTGCAGGCCCGCATTTTTCTCATCAAACCATCCTAACTGTTGTAAAATGTTTAAGGGAGACAAGTTGCATAAGTAGTCGACCTCAGTCTGGCAAACCAGCAAAGATAGGACGGCAAGTTCAACTGGATGAGATATTAGCATATGTCCTCGCATATCCGAAATGCAGCGTAAGAGAGTTCGGTCAACACTGTGGTCTCTCCAAAAGTCAGGTTTGGAATATCCTAAGTGAATCAGGTGCTCATTCATACCGACCAACGCCTGAACAGGTTTTAGTGGACAGGGATGCCGAGCGACGCTATGCGTGGTGCAACTTCCTCATGAATCAGAAACAAGTCTAGCCAACATTCTTGGTATATATAATGTGGATGGATGAGACATGCTTTTCACGGAATGGCATGTACAATAGGCAAAGCACCCATTACTGGAGGCTGGAAAATCCTAAATGTTTCGTTGACATTCGACATCAAATGCGGTATGCTAGTAACGTTTGGTGCGCAATTTACAATAACAAACTGATAGGACCAATATTTTACAATGGCACGTTAACGGGTGCACGATATTTGATATTGCTACAGAAGGTAATACCTGATTTTGTGGAGAACCTGCCGTTGTTTATTCTTAAGAATCTATGGATTCAACATGACAACGCGCTTGCTCACAAGACACCACCAGTAAGACAGTACCTCGTCAAGGAATTTGGCAACCAAATACTAGGGTATGGCGATTTCGAAGAGTCGCCTCCTCGTTCTCCTGATATGACTCCACTGGACTTTTTCCTGTGGGGATAGTTGAAACAGCAGGTGTATGCGACGCCTCCATAAAAATTGGAGGACCTTAAATGACGCATTACGGTCGCGTGTTCCAACGTGTCACGCTGTATGCTCCAACGTGTGCAACGTGATCTTCAAGCGAGGATCCAAATGTGCATTGCAGCTGACGGTGAGAGGTTTGAACATCTTAAATAAAGTATATAGTTATAATTATTTGTTTTTTTCTTCCCTTGATCGTTTCGTCACGTCTGAGCACATGATAACAAATGTGCGTCATAACCGTTGTATTCTTCACATTAATGACTACAAGGTATCTTTTCGTACTAAATCGAGGATGCTTTACAACTTTGACGTCATTTTACTATAAACTTTGAGTCTAACTTTGTCACTCTCTTTTTCTCTCTATCTCGTTCTGTTTTCATGATAGGAATCTTAACTCCACAGTTTCTCACGAGGTGGCGCAATAGTTTGTCTCATTCAGTAGCCCATGGTTATTTTACTATGCCTAGAAACCACTTTTTTATAAGTACAGTAGCAGTAGTTCCTAAGTTAAGAAGGTGGTAAGGGACTTAAGTGGGCATACTGTATATATATATATATATATATATATATATATATATATATATATATATATATATATATATATATATATATATATATATATATATATATATATATATATATATATATATATATATATATATATATATATATATATGTGTATATATGTATATATATACATATATATATATATATATATACATATATATATATGTATATATATATACATATATATGTATATATATATATATATATATATATATATATATATATATATATTTATATATATATATAGGTGTTATTTAAGGAAATAAGTACATGTATTTTTTATTTTTCTTTTGCATGGGGTACGGAAATTTGTGTGAGCAATTATAAAAATTAATGCAAAATCTAACGCTATAGCACCCTCTATGCTAGAAAATTAATGCATTTATTTAATATAAAACAAAATATTAGACTGTTTTAGGTATTAATTTTTCATTATAAAAGCAGATTTTTAAAGGAAAGTATGTTACACCAATCTTGACTTATGCATTCCACTGCCTAATGTATGTGTATACAATTTAATACGTATTATTTTCTGATGCAAATAAAGATACTTTTCCCTCTTCCCTCATAAAACACACGCTCCCATGAAAAGAAAATGTAGCAACTATCAATTTTTTTTTTGCTTCATACAGATCCATGTTTTGGACTTTGAAATTTGCGAGCTTATGGAATATATAAAGCCCACTCTAATTCTTATGTGTATCAAATTAATATGCAGAACATATTATATATATCAAATTAATACGTCATTTTACTATAAACTTTGGGTCTATCTTAGGTAATTATTTTAAAATAAAATATAAATGCTTTTAGAGAAAGGACATTATATCAAGTTCAACTCACCCAACTAGGGACTTGGAATTTTGTTCAGTTATTAAATTCAAATAGCCGCTGGAAAAATATTCTACTATAATCAAATTAATTGCCTCGTATATTATAGAAAACAATCCTAATATAGTGATTACTTTCCATTTACATATTCACGAAAAAAATTAATTTTTGAAGAAAAATGTGTTATAACATATCCGCCTAATGCATTGCTACATTTGTTTCATATTTCAAGCCTCAGAGATTTCAGAAAAACAAATGAAAGTACATCCCTATAACTTGCCATTTAGATGCTACTTATAAAACACAAAAATATATATCTCAAACAAAACTCAAACCAGTTGATTGAAATTTGAAAATGAGTAAGGATTTATTCTTTATAAACTCTCATGCATGGAACGTGAAAATTTGAGCAGTTATGAAATAAAATAGTTGTTATAAACCAGGAAAACAAAATATTTTTTTTGTCATAGCACACTTTAAACAATTTCAAATTTTGGTGGAATTCAAAGAAAAACATAAATTTAAAAGTAATTTACTTACTTATAATATATGGTGTAAAATAGTTTATGATAATATTTTTGAATGTAAAATAAAATAATATAATGAGCTTTACAAAAACAACAATGCATTTATTACTTTGCTCGTAGTAAAAAAAAACATTACATTTTTACTATATACAGCATATTTTTACTATACACAGCATACTTTTACTATACACAGCATACTTTTACTATATACAGCATACTTTAAGAATTTGGCAGCGCACCACAGTTGAGAAACATTGCTCTAAATTAATAAAAATCCAACAAATATTAAAAAGAAATTCGGTGTTTAAAATATAACCATTCGTAAAATAATTTTCATAGATTTATTCTATTATAAGAAATAAGTTCTTAAAGAAAAAGTGCAGAAAATGAAGTTCACCTTATGTTGTAGTTTGACTAATGTATTGTGATCTACGTTGAAGAATTTATCTCTTTTTTTTTTCTCCAGAACTTACTAAAATACATGGACAAAGTACATGCAATAATTAAACTTTAATGATACGAATAAAAATAATACAATATTACAAAAAATCTATCCATTTGAATATAAACTTTCAAAACGAGTAATAAAATTCATCTATATAGACCTATACATCATTTGACTTGGATTTAATAATTTTTAATGTATATATTTCCAATGGCAAGGCAAGTACAAGGAGTAAAACAAATAAAACACATCACAAAATAGATGTGAGACGAAGACAGGACAAGTGAATAAACATAAACAAGATGACCAGAGTAACTGCCCCAAAAGTTCTCTGCCTATAAAGCGATGATTCAGAGCTACGATGCAGTGTAGCACAGCATTAGAGGTGGGTCCTATTCATGGGGTCTCTCAAGTTGCAAAGGGGACAATCGGGTGAATTTAAGATGCTTATGTGCAAGTGTTCAGCCAGACAGTGATGACACGTCAGGAGTCGAAATCGTGTCAGAACTTGATAACATGAACGATCAGGAATATTCAAATGATCATCTTTCCACCACTTGGCTTTTATCC
Organism: Latrodectus elegans; assembly: GCA_030067965.1. Classification (NCBI taxonomy): domain Eukaryota; kingdom Metazoa; phylum Arthropoda; class Arachnida; order Araneae; family Theridiidae; genus Latrodectus; species Latrodectus elegans. The sequence goes on along the minus strand of CM057810.1, from coordinate 92,019,804 downwards.
TTTCTTGCAGTTAAGAAGCTTAAATATTCTTAAAAACATTTTTAGGAGTAGCTTTACAGTGAGCTAGGAAATCTCTGTGTATCTTAACTGGACAAATCCGGCACCCCTCTTTGCGAATGAAGTCGGTTTGCTCGTATCCATAGATGAGTCATAGTGCCCAAGTACCCACTGGAACACAACACGTTTCTTTCGTGGTGTCAAAATTTTTAAGAGCTCCTGGGTATGGAGAGTTTCACAAGCTGATATTGAGGGGGGGAAGATATTGAGCTTATGGCTTAAAATGCAGTCAGTGAATCAGAGAACAAAGCCACTGTGTCAAAAATATCAAGAACAGCTACTAGTTGCTTCAAGGTAATTCGAACGCATCAAACGGACTCTCAAATGCTGTTCTGTAGACACCTGCAGAAGCATAGAAATTGAACAGCTTTGACTTTACACTTGCATCAGCTGACAATTGGATATCAGAGTAGGAATCGTCTGTAAATATATGTAGCCATTCTGATTCAGAGTATCCCATATCAATGGTTTCCAAATTTGAACAACTTGTCTTGGACATCTATGTTTATTTCAAATTCTGACACATTTAGAAGGGTTACTTTTTAATGATTTCCTGTACATTAACTGGGATATTTAAAAGTTGTCTGGTCTTGTGAAATTCTTAAGTATAATTTAAGTATAATAGTTTAAGTATAATTTATGCTTGAATATGAGAGATAGAATTGTAATCAAGCAAAGTAGTTATTCATTTAATCATTCAGTAATGTATGAAGTACTAAATAGCATATTAAATTTATAGTCATTAATGATATTTATAATCATTATTCATGAAAAAATATGGGATTGTACGCATACTCACATATACATATCATTTTAGCTAAAACAGTTTTAGAAGCATGTTTCCTTCTTTTTGCTTTGAGTTTCACTGTATCAAATAATCAAAATAACATTCAATAACAACTTAGCAATGATATTTAGAGTAGTACATTAAGAGATGTTTCAAAATTCAATTAAATCAATTTTAGATAACAGTTTGCGAGAATCATGCATACTTGTGTTCCATGAAATAGTTTAAGTAAAAATACGTGAACATACGTTTTCCTTAAAAAAAACGTTCATAATATTTTCCGTTATTTGAAGCTTAAATTAACGCATATTGTCGAGTGATTAACTTATCTTTTTTTGCCAAATAAAACAACCAAATATTACGAAAATCAGAATTTTAAATTAGTCAATCCTACCCCATATTAATCGAGCTAATGAAAGTACAGTGAGTGTTCAGTAATCGAGCATTTAGATTAGATTAGATTTAAAATAGGGTGGTTCTACCACTGGGGCCATAGGCCTATTGCACTATAAACTTCAGAAAGCTCTATTTGAAAAGACCAGTGGCTGAAGCAAAATTCACTAGACATTTTACAGTAGTTTCCTGAAACATCCAAGGTTCAATCAAGTGCTGACTCAAGTTTTAAAATCTATGTGCAGAAAACGTATCACATTCACATACGATATGTATTGAAATTTTTCAATATAATGACAACCTCTACAAGTGGTATTATCTGATACTCTCATTATAGTGAAATGTCTTTTAAGGTGACAGTGTCCTGTAAGAAGTCACACTGATCTCCTTAGACTGCTTTTATTTTGAGATTTAATAATACTTTTTGCCTTCTATTAGGGCATGTGCTATTTAATAGGCTTTCTTGTCTTTGATCACTTGCATTGTGTCAGTTCATAAACTGTTGCCTTCTAAAGGGATTCAAAAACTCTTTCTGATCAAGTGATGGAACATAATCCGTTACAAGACTATGTTCACTATCAGACTATTCGTTATCCGAAATGTTTGTTAATCGATTCATCATAAATTTTTTGTGAAATAGATTAAATCATTCTGGAGACTCAAAAAATGAAAGTAATAAGAAATGTATAATTTTTTAGTAAGTTAATAAAGAAATATTACAAACATATAGTCTTGCATCTTATTCAGCATTTTTATTTTTTATTTAAACGGCATTAAGGAACATATCCAGTGTACGATGCTTCTCACTCTTTCTTAAGACTTTAGAACAACTAGTAGAATTGAAAAGATCCCTAATTTTACTGATATAAGATTGGTTTCGGTACCATTCTAAGACAATTGATCTGTCATTCTCTCACTTCTCCAACGAAGAGACAAAAGTGAGGGAGCTCAAAATGACCACAGTTTCAGTTTTGGATGAAATGAAAACCTCAATAGTCTACTTTGGCTATAAATATTCCATTTAAAAAAAGTTATTCCAGTATAAAACACTGAAATTTATTTGGCAAGCAACATAATTCAAATAAGAGTAGAAATGATTTTTGATCCAATGGATTTGGAAACTCAGTACATTATGCTCTGACAGTCGAAGAGAATTATTTAGTTCATTATCCGAGTAAGTGTTCTTTGTCCTTCGTTGTCCACAATCCACACTGTTAACAGATCACGCACTGTAATTTATAATACTTATTTACATCCTCTTCAGTAACTAACTATAAGACAGTTGCTTTGAAATTTTAGACCATTTGAAAGTTGTAAAACCAATACCATAGCTTTAAAACTCTTTTAGACATTATTAAAAACATCACTTTGAGCTCTCAAGTTATAATATAAGCTCCCATTAATTTATTGGAATGAATTAAGTATGTGTGTATATATATATATATAATTGTGTGTGTGTGTGAATGCGTATGGTTCATTTAATCTTCATTGCAATAAAAATATTAAACTTTGTATACTGTCATCCGTTACAAAGTATTACGCAATTCTTTCTTCATTTGTAACTTAATTCATTTTAGTTAAATAATTAAGATTTTTTATTACACTTAGTTTTGGGGCTAAAGAAATTACTAAAAGTCATATAGAATACGATGCATTTTTAATAGAATTGTTGGTTTTTTTTAAGAACTGACCATTAAATATAGATTATATGTAAATAAAATTTTTCTAAGTATTTCAAACTTAATAAACTTCTTGACATAAACTTATTTTATTAAGCATTGATAGAATATAATTGAAAACAATTTGGCGAGAAAATAAAATAATCAACATTCTCTTATCCATCATGTTTTATTTGGCACCATTAATTTTCGATAAGTATAAATAAGGAGATTATAATCGCAATATTTTTTTTTATGTTTTACGTTACTTTATTTACCTCAATAACATTAAATCCTGGTAATTTATATTCTGGAACTATCAGCATTATTTACTTAAGAGAATAAGAAGTTGAAGTAAAAAAAATTCACAAAGGAAAGCTTTTGCATTAATTATCTTAAGAAAAATGAACGAAACTTTTTTCTTTAGAATAAATCTATTTCAGCAAAAATATAAGCTGAAAATTACTCGTATCAGCAAGGCTAGAATTTGCTTCATCATTTTGTAATAATGTTTTATATTATATTACAATAAAAATATTATTTTTTCTTATTGAAAATATAATAAATGAGATTAATAATTAACGCTACTTTCCCGGTCATTTAAGGACGGTTATAAGTTTAACTGTTTTCTTTATCCTATAAGTATTAGGAGAAAAATCTTAAAATTCATTATTAATAAAATAATAAAAATTATTTGCAAAAATATTTTATTATGTTAATAAAAATAATAATTTAACTAAAATAGCATTTGCAAAATTTAATAAAAATTCTCAAATTATTATTTGTTATTAGCTATAAATTTTGAATATAAATTTAACATAAGTTATTTCCTGATTTATTTTTATTCTTTGAGTTTAAAAATTTCTCCTATAAAATAGATGAAATAGATGAATTGGAAAATTAGTTCATATTAAATCGAAAAATCTATATCTATAATTTTCTGGCCCTTAAATGTAAATCTTTTTAAGGATATGAAATGTCAAATGTGAATCATACATGATAAATAAATTTTTTGGCAAAAATCACTCTTCATAATTTTTCATAGTTAATTTTAGTTCATATATATATATATATATATATATATATATATATATATATATATATATATATATATATATATATATATTGAAACAAATATATATATATATATATATATATATATATAATTATAAATTTAATAGCATAAAATATTAGTAATGTAAAATCCATTTTTGTAAAGCACATGGTTAATTTCTAGAAATGTTTCTCTACCATATGCAAAAACAGGTTTATCCAGCTGATTTTTTATTATTTTTAAATTTTAATGTGATTTATTTAAATAAATTTGGCTTTTTTCGTGTATAATTTACTGAATTATGATTGTACTAGGTAACGCATTCATTAATATGATGTCATCCAATTTGTATGAGGGAATTATAAAATTTGTGATATATTTTATAATTTAATAACAAAGTTTTTTTAAATAGGAATTGACCAAACATAAAATTGTTTAGATATTTAGTTTTATATTTTAAAATGTTCTGCATGTATGGTTAAAAACTTTACAATATTAGACTAAATAATTCATGCACATATATAAACACGCTTTGGGAAAACGCTGAAGTTAGAAATGTACAAAGACTTTTGAAAAGAAATTCAGTCTTAAAAATAAATATATTGAAATGAAAATAATTTGAATAAATATATTTAAATTACTCTAAATGCAAAACATGATAAGTCTGTATTCATTTGTATGACATATCAGTATCTCAAAATTAATTCAGTGAGTAAATTTGGAATAAATAAACTTTCCTTTTATTAAAATACACTAATTATTTAATTGATCAGACTATTATTTATTCTGCATTACACTATTTCTAAGCATTTAGATAATTTGAAATATCTTTGGTATTGAAAAGAAATAATTTAATCCGTTGTTATATGGTATCAATAATATAATTCACTCTCTATAATTTTATGCATAGTCTCTTAACAGTTAATTAATTATTGAAAAAAATTATTTAATTTGTTTCTGAAATTCCATATGTTTATAAGTGCATTTTTCTTCTCTGTGTAATTCTTAAGCATTTGTTAAGACTAAAAAAACATTAAATGTTCATTTAAGGTATAATTCTTCAAGGTATATATATTTAAGGAACAATTTATTTTGCCTCTCTCTCTCTCTATTAAAATATCCCATATAGTTTTTGTTCTCTCATATGCATTTCCGGGAATTCGCAATTTAATTTTCAAAATTACAGTTTTTTAAAAATATAGAATTTACTATTTAGATAAATTTATAATTTAAAATGTTATTTTTTTATAAGTTACTAAAATTTTTTCTCGTAATATTTATTTATTAATCAGCATGAAAATGATTGAATACAAGTGAAACAGTTGAAAAAACTATTAAAATAAAAAGTTATAATTTATATTTTCATTTTATAAATTATTATGAGCTAACTCATACGTAAATTACATTATTTCTGTCCTTTATTTTGCAGTTTAATACTATTGCTTACGTACACCGAAAACTCGTGTAAAAACTTTATATATTTTTTGTAATATATTAGCACATATTTGAAAATATTATTCTCTAAATATATTTAATTTTACATAAAATACTTCATCACTTCATTATGGTGAATATTTTTTGAAAAAACATTTTCAACAATATTCAATAATTTAATTAATAAGAAGTAGAGAAAAAATGATCAGCGTTTTTATGAAATAAGAAATTTAAACAATTTAATTGTTATTAAAATGAAGAAAACCGGAAAAAATTTTTGTTTGTATAGTATTTTTAAAATTTTGAGGTGTAGAAAACAATTGTAATCTCATAAAATATAAAAAATTCGCACATATATCTGTGTGAGATAAATTTTTATTTAAAAATTTTTAAGAGTTATTTATGTCTACCTCAAAATCCATTCAATGCTCAAACCTGTTCACCCGTAAATATTTGAAACGTTACTATTCTCTTGAACATTATTACGCCTTACATTATGTGATTCAGAGATGCAGCTGCCCTTTCCAACATCGAAATAAATACTTGAATAGAAACTGTGGCTAGAGGGACATTTTAGAAGCAATAAAAAATAAAATCCACATTCATTCAAAATTTATGGGAAAACTAAATCTAGCGTAAAAAGATATATATATCAATATGGATATACATCATCATTTTAAGATGATTAAATTGTATTATAAAATCACTATTTCTCTTTAACTGTTTCTTGGACACCTAAAACTCAAGATAATTAAAAATTTCTTATTTAAATTATAAAATAATAATCAACCAATAATGTTAAAATTTTAGGACAATAATAAATTGATGTCTGTCTAACAAATCCTATACAAATTATTTTGTATTTAAATAATTATATTTTTATCGTGTTAACAAATCATTTCTATAAGTGTCTTTAAATATTTGTACATTTTATGAAATTAATAGAAATTAAAAGTTGTCGATTTGTTAAAATGAATCAAAAGTAAATCGCAAAAATAACACTTATTCTGTCAAATACAATATATAATTAAATTCAGATATTATACGAATGTTATTTTTATTACTTGGACACTTCATAATGGACAGCCTATGGGCGAAGACTTTTGCAACGGTATTTAGTATCTATCACGCTTAATTCTTTCTGAGAATACTTCTCAAATGTAGTAGGTCGTATTTACGTGTCGAAAGGGAGGAAACCTAGTAATCAACCACTTAACAGATTTGAATGCAAAAAAGCAGATTCCATCACCTGTTGTTCAAAAGGTTTTGGTATCCAACCCAACACCAACCCAAACAAAACACATTAGGCTTCGAATAAGGCATTCCTCCTAATAGACTAAGGGGACACCCTAATTAAACTTAAAAAATGTTTGATTAAGTTGTAATTGAAGTTTGTGTTTTCAAACTTATAAATCAAAAGAAATATTGATGCATTTTTTCTTCTTACAGCTGCGTTCTATACTATGTGTATTGAATATAGAAATTCAACATTGTTTAATCAACTGACAACAATAGTTATTAAAGTTATTTAAAAATTAATGGTGTATCATTGAAATTTGTCATTGATTTTTTAAACAAGTTATCAATATATATGAAACGAATGTATATTCAGCATTTTAAATATTAAGTTAAATTTATGGAATCTCCCTTGATAAAAGTGATTTATAAATTTCCTCAAAATTTTGATTGAAATTCATAAAGTCTAGTAATTTATGTGAAAAAAACTATTCGTATATATTTCAAGAAAAATGTACCACTATAATAAAATTTTCTGTCTAATAAATTTATATTTTAATTACGATTATAATAAATATTTGACGAGTTAAAAATTAAAATTTTTATACATATTATTTATCATGTAAATTGTACGTTGCCTAGGAATGAACATAACAAATTATATTTTAATGAACTATTGTGATGAAAAAATGTTTTGCATGCCTATGACAAGAGCTTAGTAATACACGTGAAAATGTTTAGTAATTAAATTTTAAATGCGATTTATTTTAAATTGACGAGGGCATCATAAAGAGAAAAGCAAACATCTACGCCTTGTAATTCTGCATAATAATCTTATATTCTGTACAATTCTGTACTATTCTATTCTGTTACTGTACGCAATTTCCCTCAGAACAGTCTCAAGAAAATTCTTTCCTGTATGGTATATTTAATACAGAGAATGTATGTTTCTATGATTCAGGAAATTGATTATAATATGAAACTATAAATTTTGTAATTACATTTTTACTTTTCAATATCTGTTAAAACTTTTGAATAATTCTACAATGATTAATATTTAGTAAATTTTAAATGTCTCTACTTTAATGATTCAAGTAATTAATATTTTACTTAATTTCATACTTAATTTGTACAGTATATACATATTGTTAATTTACGTGCAGGTAATAAGATTTGGTGACTTTGAATTTTTTAACTATAGTTCCACATAAAAGCAAAGCATTCACAATATTTAATATGCAGGTACAGAAAAGTAAATGCAACAGTAATTTCTTCTAGAAGAATATCATAAAACTTAGACCCCATAATTCTTGCTTCTTTTGAAAATAGATTTCGCTTATGCGATTATATATCTATCTAACCATACAATAAATAAACTATCAAAAATATTTTTCATTTTAATTAAATTTTAAGTTATTATTTTAAGTTTATTTTTTTATGAAAGTTTTAGTTTACTTTTTATTAAACGTGCAGTCAAAATATTATTTTAATATCGAACCTAACAATTGAATACATTTAGTTCTTAAATAAATAAAGATAACTTTCGCAATAAAGTGCAAAATAATAATTTCTATATACGCATTTTCCAAGATAATTTTAATTCTAACAAAGTAACAGGATTTTTCTTTGGGAAAATATCATTTTTGAAAGAAAATACTCAATACTTTTAAGTACGTTTCAATATTTACTAACATGTAATAAAATAGTAAGTATTAAAAATTTTAGGCTAAATGTTAAGAATGTAAAATTAACTAAAGAAAAAAACTTAACAGATAATCTCTTTAAAAATAAAATGTAAGAGTTTAAAATTTATTTTAATAAATAGAAAACATTTTTAAAATATGTGCGATGTTAAAATATATATTATGAAACTATTATATTTTGTGTAAGTAAAAATTGAAGATTATATTATTAATTTACTTAATCCGCAAAAATAGTTTTAACTCTTAAAATATGCATCAAGATGTTATTATATTTTAATGTAGTTAAAATTACTTAGTATTCACTCGTGTCCATAAATTAATTATAATTAAGGCAAGTTCAGGCAAAGAAAGAGACAGAAGCAAAACAAATGTGATTTATTTGTCAGGTCTATTTATTAAACCAAAGATAAAGTGCAAAAAAGATGCTATATGTTTGAAATCATTAATAAAAACTGCAATATTTACTCTCTGGAGCAAATTTAAATAAAAAGAACCTATTTACAAAATCCAATATAACATGGTTGGTATGATGGGTAATACATAGTATGCCTTCAGATGATGCAATATAGCCGTACAACGCCTACGTATGCTGAGTAACAAATTAACGATCTGATCTTGGGGAATATTACACCACTCATCAAGCAATGCTCTCCAAAGTTCCGGAAGACATGTAGAAAGAGGGTTGACGGGCTGCTACAATTCATCGGCCAATCATGTCCTACACATGCTCTATTGAATTCAAGTCCGGTGAGTATTCTGGCCAGTCCAAACTAGTGATATCTTCCAATTGAAGACATTTGTCTACAATGATTAGACGGTGAGGACGGGCGTTGTTATCCAAGAACAGAAATTCTGCACCCATGGCTCCCCGAAACAAACCTATATGTTGTTCCAGAATGACATTCCGATGGATGTGTTTACGTTCTGAACATGCAGGTTAGTTCTGGGACTCAAAATAATTTCTCTCCAAACGAGCAATGCTGCACCACCGTAACGGTGTCGTTCACTGGTTTTCTCTTGCTGCTAACGGGTACCTGTCCTTTTCCATATGAAAGTGCATCGAAATGAAACTGAAAGCTAAACCTGAACTCGTAGGAAAACATCACACAAAATCCACAAAACCACTGTTGTGGTGTTCAAATGCATGCTCTCTACTACAAGCTAACCGCAGACGACAGTGAGTTATGGTTAGCGGAACACATCTGACAGGCCTATGAGCATATAGACCAATGTGCCCCAAGCGACTGTACATGGTCTGCCTTGAAACTGCCGTACCGGTTGGTGAAGAGACCTAACAAGACAGGTCTGATGTTGTGCTCCGTCTTTTTCTTTTGGCAGTAACTGCAAAATACCTTTCCTTATTCGGCGTTGTAACTCGAGGGTGACCTGTGCTATAACGTCTACTCAAATTACCATCATTTTGAAACAAAGTCCAAAGCCTGGAGATGACACTTTGGACGATTTCCAGTTCCTCGGATACTTCCAGCTGGGTACGTTCTTCTTCCAGAAAGCTGATGATTCTACCGCGTAAAACATCATCCAAATGGTTCGTTTGCACCATAACTATGCGGTTATTGCACTGAAAGGCTTTTAAAGAGCTTGGGAATGATTTTACTTCTTTGCCATCATTTCTTATATACCTTTCTCTTACACTCTCGTCATCGTGTCGTACTATTGGCATCATCTGGTGGTTTCTTGTAATTTGCATATTATTCTTCAAGATGAGCGTGATAATTCTACATGTAAAATTTTTTTATTTTAGAATTCAATTTCTGTGTGATTCTGAATTATCGTTAATTTACCGACATGAGAGTATAAAGAAAAAATCCTTACAACATTTTACATACAATAAACATTCCTGCGTACAATCCAAAGAGTATTGTAAGAGTCACAAGAGCATTATATGTAGAAAATATTTTTTTGAGAAAATAATGTTCTCTCAGCCAAATAAATTTTCCTAAGTCTTTTCTCTCAAAAAGATGATTTAAAACCCTCAGAACAAACAAAATGAGTTGGTTTATTCAAAAAGTATATTCTTGGAGGAAATAAGAATGTGTTGAGAGTTTAATTTCACGGTTTCATAGGTTATTTAAAGTTTTAAAGAGAAAGGTGTGCGGAGAAGCCATTCGTATGAATTTAGTAATGCGCCAATATTTATACCAATCTGAATTCATGTGTTTTAATAATTCAAATATTTAGAAAATATAGCGACGCTTGGATAGGAATGCAAATTTTTTTATTGACTAATAATTAAGACAATTTATATTTCAAGAAAAATGCAAATTTACACAAGATAGAAAAAATTATTTAATTTAAATTTCATGCATAATTATTTCTTTTGTATAAAACTTAAATGCATGTAATTGATTAGAAATTCGGTATTATTATTTCGTTATTTGCTGGTATAAACATTTCATAGCTGATTGTTAAAAAAAATACGCATTTTCAAATGACTTTGATTTGTTTCAAATTTGGGACTGCGACGAATGTTAAATTTTACAAAAAATGTAAGTTTACTTTATATGTGGAATTTAAAATTTCATATTTCAGACTAAAATTGTATTTCAATGCCCTTCATTGATTTGTTAACAATAATGCACACAAACTTTAAATTATGAAGAACATGAATTTATATTTTCATCCATAATACCTCGCTATATAATGTTGCTTTACTTTAGTATTATATAAACTAAAAATATTATATATTTATAAGAATGTAAAAATACAAGCAAATCATTTCAAAGTAGAGCTATTCTTAAGTAAAAATTCAAATTTTGTCATTGGACCTTTTTAAACTACGTAAATCTAAGTAAAATGTAAGTTTTTTTTTAATACATAATGTGCTTCATTCAGTTAAATCCTTTAAGAAAATAATTAAAAAAGGCAAATTTTTAAATCAAGAAAAATATTTATATTCAAATTGTAAACATAAGAAAATAACAATATACTAACTGTAAACATATTGTTATTTCTAAAATGATATACAAAATTTGTATTCCAAAAATGTACCAACCATTTTGGTAATTCTTTGTAATCTCATCTAAAACAATCTATTTCACTACTAACCAACTTAAATAATTTTACTTGATTACATTTCTATTCATAAAAGTAAACTTCTCGCTTAATTTCAATAAGAATTCATAGCTTATAAATGGTTAACTTATTAAATGAAAAAAGAGAACTATTTGCATTCATAAATAGTCTTGTGAAAATATATTATTTTAATTTTGAAATTAACAAAAATTAATTTCTTTGAGTAAGATGCTGTGCACAGTGAGTTAAATCATTCTCTAATGAGATTTAAATGAACTCTTTCACAATTATATTATCTAAAATGGGCACTTTGAATGTTATCCATAAATTATTCTTAATTAGCTAAAACTATATAATGAATCAGAAACCAAACTGGACAGAGGAAGGTTGTAAAGAAAAAGATTTGAAATCAGCGAATAGAAAGTGGAAGCAATTCCAATTTCAACCATTATACTTTCATCTTTTGGCACCAATTAATAATCAAGTGATTCGTTTCAGTTACAGTTTAAAGGTCGCAGGAAAAATTATCAGTATGTCTTAAGACTATAAGGATCAGATGAGTCATTTATCTTTAAGCAGTCTCATCTTTGTAATTTGACAAAGCGACGTACTTGAAATTAAGATTTTAACCTTAATGACCTGATATTTTAGGGCCAACAATGTTCAGCTGATTATGATTTTTGTGTAAAATAAAAACATCATTACGATATTATTTTATCCAAGTTATATCAAATACTATTCATAATCTATTTCTTTTACAATAGCATTTAGTGATTGAAAAATGATGAATAAATAGACAAATTTTCACAATTCAAAATTCTGATATAAGAAAATATTCTATTATAGTTCAAGCTTAACATGTAGAAAGACATCGTAAGTTTAAAATAAATATAAAATAAACTTAAATTTCTGAATATAATTAAAAATAAATTAATACCACCATTCTAAAGGCTTCTGATCATTTAATAATAGGAAAGCGTTGTAAACTAATTTATTCCAGAAAAAAATATATAACCTTAGATCAAGTAGAAACAATTTGATAGTTTTACAGTAGAAAAAGAGATCTATAGAATTAAAATCATTTTATTTTGATAAATATTAAACTTGAAAACATTAAAATAATAAAAGTATTAATTGCAAGGTTACCTTTTATGAATAAGCTACAATTCTAAATTTATATCATTTTATTTAATCCTAAAGTATGTATAAATTACATAAATAATATTTTAAATAATTTAACACATAAAGATTATAGATATTTAATTTTACAAATCAATAGATGTGTTACTAAAACTAATATTTATATTACTAATATTGTTTTTCGCTTTTGATCTGATAATAATAAATAAATATTTTTACCTAATTTTAGATTTATTGTACTAAATTTGTTATGCATTGAATTTAATTAAAAAATATTACATATAGTTTAAGACCTACAGAGTTAATATGATATTAGCGAAATCTGAAATTAAAATAATAGTATATATAAATAAGGTAAAATAAATATTCTTTCTTCCCGTTTTCTTCTAGAAAATACGAACCTCAGTTATACGAAAATTTTAAATTAACCTTCATTTAAGATATTCATAAATATATCAAGAATTGAAAAATTGCAACTATAATACCGAAAATTATAGTGCTTTAAATGGAATTTCTTGAATAAAATCTATAGTGAGCAAATTTAGGAATAAAAATAAGATATTTCAAACTAGGCTCATGAAAGAAAAATGTCCGCAAGCAAGATGAGATGAAATTAGACAAGCATTGAATAGAAAATTTGAATAATTTCCAATAAGCAATTAGTTTGATAAATCTTTACAATATGATGAAATTACACGAAAATTTCAGCTATTCTTAAGTAAAAATTAAAATTTTAAAAATTCAAAAATAAAAATTCAAAAAAGAAAAAAAATATAATAACTTAATAAGAATGCTTTTAAGCTGTAATTTAAGAAAAAAAAAAGCATTTTTCGGAAATGATATTGTAATTTAAAATAATTTTCAATCCTTTATACATTAAAATAACATCGCGTGCGCGCACTGCGATTCATAATAAATAATTATTTTTAATTCCTTTGAAAGAAATTTTATTTGTTTACTAATTTATAATATATACAAAGAGAGAGAAAAACTGTTTTTTTTTAAAACGAAAAAAAAACCTAGTGATACAATGTATATATATAGAGAAAATGTGAATATAGCATAGTAGAATTAAATGTCCCTACAAAATAATTGTTATAATTGTTCGCATTCAGAAAATGGTACTAACAGCAAATGGCTGTGACCCTACATTATTGGACTTCTCATATGTTTTATTTAACTTAATACGGAATTTGTGTACTACAATAATGCGTTGGGAAAGGAGAGAAGTCACCTCTAAACAAATTACTTTAGAGAAACGACATTTTGGCACAGACATCTTAGTGAATAGAGTAGTTCTGCTAATGTTCTTAGAGGTTAAAAGATCACTTGCTGATGCTTACTTCCTGTTGTTAAGAGCACGCAGTATTTAACAGTATTCGCTTTAAAATTAAACTGAGGTAAAGTAATTAAAACTAACGTTCACAAAACATGCTGACTATTTCCAATTGCAATTTTAAGTGCATTATTAAATTCTCAGCTTTAAATACAAATGTGATAAAATAAATAATTATTATTTTATTTACCAAACATATTGAGACAGTGTAAGAATTTTAAAAACAACTCATAGAGGACTTTTAATGCGTATGAAAATTTAAATTTAATAAATGAAATTATCGTATCATGTTATTAATTTATACATTAACTGTATCATATACTTTATTAATTTTAAGAAATAAATTGCAGTATCAGTAAGTGTGTATCACTTTTTGTATAGAGGCCTCTATCAATACATAATACATAAGCATTTGATTACAGCTATTATTGAAATATTTTTTATATAATAATAAATTAGAGAAATTAGAGGAAGAAAATACTTTCAAATTTGTTACTGGTAAATAATATTTCCCCTTAGTATAAGCTTTAAATCACAATATTTCATGGAACTTATCTAAAAACTTATCTTAATGGAATAAGCCTTTAAAAGAATTGTTTTCCTTTTTGAAAAGTTTTCTCCTTCCTTAAGAATAGTTTTAATAACTTACATATATTTTAAATTTTGTTATTTTTCCTGTTTTTAAAAAAATATCATACAATTTTAATCCATAGCATGGAATAAGAATATTATAAAATGACCTTAACATATTAAATTAATAAAAATATATACAATATTAGAATTTTGATCATAAGGAACAAATTTTATTTTACTAATTTTTAACTTGTTTTTATAAATAACTGTGTTCAGAAAGAGATTTATAATAATAATATGAATAAAGAATATCTACAGTTAAAATAACAAGAATAATTAATATTGTAAATTATAATCTCCAGGAACTATATTTTTAATAAACTGACAATAGGCAATTACTAATGCAAATTGAAATCTTATGTCTGCAGTTAAATTGTAATCGTATGCTAAATTAATTTTGGGAGAAAATAATTTATTTTCTGAAAATATTATGACAGTTTATCAAAATATTTGTATAAGGTGATAAATATATTCTTAGTTAGAACAAATTAAAAAAAATTAAATTAAATTAAAAAATGGAATTTTAACTAAGTTCGTCTTAAATTAATTGAAAATTCTTAAAGCAAATTTGAAATTACAAATTTATTCTTATTTTCTTATTAAAAGTTTTTCTTCAAATTTACAAAAAATGAATAAATAAAAATTCATTATCAGCGGTTAGGTTTTCAGATAGATTTAACATCTTAAATAAGCTTTCTATTGTATTTTTATTTACCTTCATTATGAGCAAGAAAACGCTAATTTCTTGTCAATGTTCATTTGAATAAAGCAAAAGAGTACAATATATAATCTTTGAGAGCAATTGTTAAGAATTGAGAGACTTCTTTTTCCAAAAAACATAAACACACTTAAGAATTTGAAACACCCTCGTTTGTCTGAATTTGTCTTAGTGTTGAACAAAAAGTAAATAATGTAACAGTAAATTAACCAACGTAAATAAAATAAGTCACGTTAAGCGCACGACTAGAAAGAGAAAAAATCGATTCAACATGTGATTAATTTACTTTACTAGAAATCACGCGCGATTTTGTTTTTTAATTAATCAAGAGCTTTAAACTTTTTTTACTTCTAAATTCTTTAGTCACTTTAAGAAAATCTAATTAAAAATGATAGACGTGTTGTTTTCATTCATGAGAAAAGAATTTGGTAAATTTTCAAATAAGTGTCGTCCATTATAATATAACTAAATTGTTATATATATATACATGTGTGTGTGTTTATATACATGTATGTATATATATATATATATATATATATATATATATATATATATATATATATATATATATATATATATATATATATATATATATATATATATATATATATATATATATATATACATACATACATAACCTTACATATAAATAAATTGAAGACATGTAACATGTAAACAAGCTAAACGAATGATTTTTGAATTCTTTTAATGTACAGTTCATACAATTTAATTTTCATAATTGAAAATATTATGAAACAAAACTAATTAAAAAATGAAAACATCAACAAGTTATTATTTCTACATGGCAAGAAATTTCTAAGCGCATATCGGATATATACTACTGATAATTAATGTTATTACCCTTTAAATAAATGCAAATACCAGGATAATATTCATTAGACAAAATAATATATTAGAAATAACAATTTATTAAATTTTCAACAAATTTGTAAACATGGCTTTTGAGAAATCAGTACCCAATACAATAAACCTTAATAACAATAATAATATTTACATGTTTGGGTAATAAATCAAATAGAGATTGGATGGATTGTAGATGTGCAGCTGTATATGCAATTTCAATACAAAATAATAACTTTCATTAATAAAAATTGGCATATGGTGACAAGAATTTGCTTAGACGATTAAAAACACATTAATTCTTCTGGCGTCGACATCACCGGTAACAGCTAAGCATATGTTTTTAACTGTTACAAATTTTAAAAACAGTGATTGCAAGGGAAACAGTTTAATAATACATGTATCAATGAAAACTCGTACTATATGGATTACACTTTGTCGAGCTATAAGCTACTGAAACGTAGAGCTTTGCAAGGTTTAAGTGAAAGGTAGACTATTTAAAAAATCTTCACCAATTTTGTGTTAATACCTGACATTTTTTAAGAGGATATTTGAGTGAATATTTAAAGAGGTCTATTTTTGTTAGCCATTGATAACTTACATTGCAAAGAAATAAATCATTTAATATTTTTACGTTTTAATATATTTAAGAACATTTTTAACCCAATTTACTGCAGTAAAATTTAAGGAAGTTTAAATTGAATTAAAACATCAAAATATTGATTCAAACTGCATTGTTGTTGAAGTGGAAGCTAAGGACTTTGAGTATAATTTCCAATTTTTTAATATTATTCAAGCAAAAACTTTAACATTTCAGCTGTGTAAAGTTTGGATTATTAAATACTTAAAATACCCAAATACTTCTGTAAGTTTTGCAAATCATGAATGGTAGTCAAAATCATATTTTCTAAATTGAGTTATAAATCAGATGAAATTAGTGATTTTCTTATACAACTGGAAATATAGATTAAAAATAATAAAAAGAATGTCTTGATTAGACTCTTTACATACATTTTATCATTCTCTCTCTCTCGATTATATCTTTTATAAAATTGAATTTAAAATTATAATTAATGTGCTGTGATTTACAGAAAAGAATTGCTAGCAGATTTTTCAATTATTTCTTATTTAGCAATTTTTTTAAGAATAGTTGCAAATAACTACTGATTTCGTAAATAAAATTCAAAATTAAGAAACTGAGTATTTGCAATAAATTGTGAATATCACACTTAAAGGAAATTTCTGGCCCACCAATAATTATTAAAAAAAAACATCAGTTTAAAAACTATGGAGGAATTTTGTGTGAAACAGAATTTTGCAAGTCGGCAGAGATGTTGAGTTGTTGTTAGTTGATATTAATTACATAGTGTAAAGATTTTTTCTGTTATGTTACACATTTGATTTCTGTTAATGTTAGAATAGATAGCAATGATGTAAAATGATAACGGAAAACTTATTTCGTTATCAATTATTTAAACATTAATAAATATTTCCGATTTATAGAAAAACAAACAATTAAGAGAAATTTCAGTGAACATGAAATTAAAGAGGCATCATTTTTTTAATACACACATATTTTTGATAATAAGACAAAACTGTAAGCATTAGCAATATATATACGAGGAAAATGTTAAAAGTGGTCATAAGTTCTTTAAATTATCGACAAATATCACTAAGAAGCACGAAGGGCATGCGCATGTGTAAACAAATGAAAAAGTCTAACTTTCGGAAAATGATATTCGTATGAAAAGTTTTATTGAATATCAAAATATATAAATATGAATTAGGCTACACATTATATAATTAATAAGCTTTTTACTTTTTAAATACTGAATTTAACAGAAAAGGAAAGGTCCTTATTAATTGTCAATAGAATAATCGCAGTTAGCCATAAAAAACTAGAAAAAATGAATCTGATAAGTAAGCAAACCTTAAAGCAATTACTTTATAATTAAAAAATATCTGATGCTTCTTTTAAAAGGCTAAGTTAAAAAATTTACTTTATAATTGAAAACACGAGTAAGTTGTCCATGTATCCTAGCAAAAAATAATTTTTAAGGAAAAAAAGGAATGTAAAAATGAAATATAAAAACATAAAATCTGCAGGAAACAAAAATAAATCCCTCCATTATTTAATGCTTAGTCACATATTAATGAAATAAAGGCAAATAATTAAAATCTGTTCTTATTATTAAATAAATTTGTGATAATATTTTTGTGTTAAAAATAAGATGTGGGGAAAAACATATATATGCAACAGAAGTCATACACTATAAGACATTTCAATAAATCTTAGATTTATTGAAATGATTTATAGTCAATATAAACTTGCAACTATATAATCTTTGATAAAAGAAAACTGAAAATGTATGTGTTACTTTTAAAATATTAATAAATTGTTACTACACAAAAATGAGAAAATTGATTTTAAAATATCGTGCCATTGATCACATGAAAAATGAAGTTGTTTTGTTGATTGAATAGTAAACATAAATTAATGACTGTATTGAAGATAGAAAGTCGTTCATCATTTATTTCTTTCAGAATGTTGATTAAATGTATCGAGGTTCTATATTTCAAGATACGTTACTCGATAATAGGTGATTGATACACTTTTCTGGTTTTCTATTAAGACATACAAAGCATTGTTTGGTGTTATAAGGAGACATTTTGATATGTATAAGTGTAAATAGATATACTATTACCATAAAATCTTATATTTTCTTTGTTTTGAGTGTCAAATTTAATGCTAAATTTTCTCATGTTTGTCATAAGGAATGTTTAGATATTTCTATGTTTGTGTCAGTGAGAGTCTTCATGTACTTTCTTAAAAAATTCCAATTAAGAACCATTTTTATTTGAATACATGAATCAGGAAATGAAAGAAATATTTTTGTCCTAAATGACATTTAAATGTTTTTAGTTTTCTTATGAGAGTCACACTTTTAATTCGTTTTTAATATTAATAATTAAATTGTAACGTTTTATAATTATACTTTATAGACATCACTATATTTATTTTCTATCATCATTGTGTTTATTATTATTTTAAAGTGAGAAAAATGTTCAAAGAATATAACAAATGCATCTAATTTATCACATCTAATTTATTTCAATTCTAAAAGGAAAATTATTAATAATTTTCAATACCTTGAAACTGAAATGAGTGCTGTAAATAAATGTAGTCTTGAAAAGAATTCTTTAATTTTTTAAATGTGTAATTTTATATATAACAATAAAACAAATATAGATCTTTCAAATATAACTATAGTTAATGCATTATTTATGAAACTTAATATCGTATATTTCTTAATTAATTATAAAAATTGATTTACTTTTAAGAGACATATTCTGCGTTTATGAAAAATGATTGTATATTCTATTTTTAAATAAGATGATTATTTATTCCATCTTTGCTATTATGTGTGCTCTATTTTTAATAACAAATAGGAAAAACATAATTTTGGTCTTCATAAAATTACAAATATTAAAATAAAAAATAGTAAAAAATTATACGTTGATTCACAAACAACGATGTTACTATTTCAAAGAGACATGCAATTTTTACAAAGGAAAAGATTTGAATATGCAAATTTAAATTTAATGTGCTTAAAATTAAGAAATTATGATATGAAATGACAATATTCTTACCTGTAAATACGCATAAATGGAAATATATAGTACAAACTGTAAATTGCAATCCAATTGTAATTAGAAATAGTTACTAATAAAAATCATAAATGATTATTAATCCGGATAATTTAATTTTACTGACTTCTGGTACAGTAATGGAAAAATTGAAAATATAAAAATTATATGATATGTTTAAGGATTTAATAACTTACATGTGTCAAAATATGCGTTATAAATAAAGAGTAAAATATAAATAAATCTTGAATTCTGAATAGATTAAGACTTCAAAAATCTCAATTATTAGTGAATTTAAATGTACATTTTATAGATAAATTTAATGGATACATGGAAAATTTATATTTAAGATTGGAAAAGTAAAAAATATGGAAAATTTAGACTATTATTTTAAGTTAAAGCAGATTATATATACAGTAGAACCCAAAAATTATGTTAAATTAAATCAGGTTTACATTTTATTTAAGCATATTTATTAAATGAAGCGAAAATCTTATTCATGGGAATTTCATTTCAAAATATCTGACTATAGTTAAAATAGTTATAAGCGAATATAATCATTATATAAATTAACTTCCTGAATTACACAGCCAAACATTTTAAACAATCACTTCCTTTATATAAACGTAATCATTTTCTTGTGTAATTGGAAATAACAATAAACTAAATAATCCATTAACATATAGATAACAAAAATATTTATGAAGATACAAATAGAAATTAGATCGAGTTTAAAATTGCACGGAAATTTATTCCAAGATTTCATAATGCGTCATTTACATAAATTTTGTCAAGAAAGAAAAAAATTATATTATTCAGATGAAAAATTTAGTCATAGACAAATAAATTTCTAAAACCTATGAAGAAACATTTGCAAAAACTATAATTGCCATTTTACTTATTTTAAAAAAAATCCTTTATGGCTTTTTTTTTACTTTTCTAATTCATTTCATTATTGTATATCTGTTTTTGATTAATGTTTCTTTATTCAATAGTACAAATTGATGTCTTTACGAAATTGCTTTTTAAAGCCTGCAACAGGTTATTTAAAACATTATACCGAAATAAAATTAAAAGTGAGTATAGCGATGATTCTGATTTCCTGAGTTACACGCTCAGAAAATCTAAATAATTGTTTCTTTTTGTAAAAATAATCATTCTCTTGTGTAAGTAGAAATGACAATAATTTAAATATCCCATTAACATATACACAACAAAAATATGTATAAAAATGCAAATAAAAAACCGGAAAACTTAGCAAATGTAAATCGAATTTAAAATTTGAAGAGGAATTTTATTTTTAGATTTCATAATGGGACATTTACAAAGAAATGGAATTGGTTGTGTAATGAAGAAAAATTATATTATTCAGAGGAAAAATTTAGTCCATTTTTATAGACAAATTTATGCTTTGTACGTATAAATATTTTCAAATATTAATTGCATTTTCATCTATTTAAAATTCATTTATTGCTTTTATCTTCAAATATCTAACCCATTTCATTACTGAATATTTATTTTTTATTAATCCTTTTAACATAAGAGAAAAAAATCGGTAGCTTTACGAAATTGTCTTTTAAAATATTTAATAGGTTTAGAATTCATGAAATGGCAATAAAGTATACGTAATTTAAAATTCGAATTTAGAAATTAATAATTAATAAATAGATTTTAAGGGAAATATAAGTTGTTCTGTATTTTATTATTAATAAAAAATACACTAAACTAAAACATATAGAATAAAAATTTCTACACATCATAATAAAGATTACAGTTATAAAATAGGTTAATTTTCAATTCTTTTTATCTACAGTTTATGTTTATTCAAAAAAGAAAAAGAGAAAATTAGTAAAAAAATAAAGGAAGATAAGGGAATTATTTCATCAGAAAAACAAGATTAGACATTTTCTATGTCTCTATAAATTATTGTAATTCAGAATTTCATCAACAATTATTAATTCTGTAATGGCATGGAATAAAATAAAATGAAGAGTTGAATAAAAGCAAAATGATTAATTAATACTATATTTTTAACTGAAATACCCAGAAAAAGGAGAATATATTTTAATATATTTGATAAGGATCAAAGTGACTTTTGAATCTCTGTTAATTGTTAAATTATAAAGTAAATGTGATAAAAAATAGGAGAATAATTGTCTTTCAATGGTGTACAAAATCTTTCTTTGATAGATAGATATAATTGAGATATTTAATGCTGATACAATTTAAAAGAATGATATGACAAATGAGATAATGTATCAACATTGATTCAATTTAATACACAAAACTAAATTAAAAATGTAATAAAACACCATCAGACTAAATATATCACACATATATATCATACAGATAAAATACCAAGATAAGATGTACCAGTGTTGACTAAACAAAGATTATGGTTTTTTTGCAGTGCCTAAATTTAAAAGTTTAAACTAAGCCATTACACACCAAAACCGTACCAAAACAGCAAAATATATACAAGGCCAGAGTGTAAATATAATATAAAGTGTTGTTAAAGTAATATAAAGAATTTTTAAATGTCAAAATATTTTATGAAAAATCATGTAATTGATATCCTTTTTGCCATTAAATGTATTGATGATTTTATAATTGGAAATTTCTTAAATTTCATTAGATTTATTAATATATTTATCTTCAAGATTTAAATTTATTTAAAGCAAATAAAAATAATTTAAAATCTTAATGATTATTTTATTGAAGTAAAAGAACATAACAAGTATATTGGTATCTGTAATGAATCAAATAAATTTAATTTCAAAGTATAAAAAATGAATTTTTTGGAACTTTCATATTTCTATTAAAACACATATAAAATCATATTTTTTAATCAATTGAATATAATACTTAAAATATTTAATATAATTTAAATAACATTAGGAAAAATTTAATTGTTAAAAATAATTAAATACTAGCATTCCAATTAATTTCATTTAATAATGCTTGTCAAGATTAGGCGTAGTTATAAACTTCAGAAGGGTCAACCAAGCCATGAAGGTCTTATAAGAATATTCAATATACTAATGATATTTACATTTATTTTCTAATGTTATTTTGCATGGTATGGAATTCAAAATGTAACAGAGAATCAAAATAAAATAAATTAAAAATTATTTCATTTTGATACCATTTGGTATTTTCTCAATATTTATATACTGGTTATTTATCATTAATTTTATATATTGTTTTTGTATATAGTTCAACGTCTTATTTAAGGCACGGATATGACTTTAGGGAATAATGTCGTGATTTAGACTTTTGTCCTTGAACTTTGGAGTGTTATTTGGAGAAAAAGTCACACTTTATTTCAATATAGTCAAACTTTTTACCCCTTGATTATGACAACAATGTTATTACTTTATTCCATTTTTCATACTCTTTTGTTTTTAAATTTAATAAAATTTAAATGCAGGTATTTTATTCCATCTTTCATATTATACTCTCTAAATTGTATCACTATTTGATGTTCATTTTTTAATGTTTGTTTTAAATGTAAAACGTTTTCAATTATATATTTCGTAGTTCTATATAAACTTTTTTGCGCTCAGTGGATTTTTAAATTTTTATTTATTTAACTAATTTTGTGTATTTATTAATCTTGCATTACATGTAACAGTTATAATTTTTCTAATTTTATCTTATATTGATATGTGTGTATATTCATGCCTTTAAGCTAGTACGTAGCAAGGCCATTTCATTTATATGGATATGAAAATATTATTGGAATTATACAAAATGGAAAAATCTCATTCAATTATCCTTCGTTCTCAACATATAATGCTTTTCGGTTTTATAAAATTTATTTTAAAAGGAAACAAATTAATAAAGCTATTAAACTGACATTAAAATTTATTGAAAAGAAATTATATTTTAAGAAATATTTAATTATAAAAAGTAATAATTAACGGCTTATAATAAAATACTAACTTATCACAATTTAAGGACAATTTTTTTTATTCAAATAAACATTTTAAGATAAGTTTTGATTAATTGATGTATTATTTAATATTATATTTTCTAAACATTGTTTTTATATAAAATAATTTTATAAAAAAACTTTTTTAGATACGAATATGTTTATAATAATTTTATACGTGCTGAGTGTGTACTTATAATGCTTCTGAAAAAACTATTGCCTTATTAACTGGGAATGAAAATGCATTTTGATTAGAGTGTAATACAATGAAAATGTATTACACTCTAAAAATATAAATCAAATCATTGCTTATTAACAAAACTACTGAAAAATATCAATTTGAAGGAAATAAAAATCTATATTAATGTTTTTTTAAAGAAAAGAAGCGTAAAGAAGACATATTATTTAAAGGTGAGTTCTAAGAAATATATTAAATGTAAACAAAACTGTGTGTTATCTTTCAAAACTAATGTAAAAATTCCAAGAAAAACATGAATGCTGGAAGATGAAATTGTGTAGTTTCTGAAAATATCCTTTCAACTGAATATGTTTTCAATTTAGATATTCTGCACCATTAAAAATCAAACTAATCCTTTAGAGTCTATAAAAAACAATTATAAATATTTATCAATGGTATTCAAAAATCTGTTTTTTCTTAAAAAATATTGTTACGTTAAAAAATGGTTTTGTTTACAAATATATATATATATATATATATATATATATATATATATATATATATATATATATATATATATATATATATATATATATATACATATATATATAATGTATATAATATATATATATATGTATATATATATATATGTATATATATATATATATATAATAAAATTTAAATGAAATTATAGTAATTACTGATTAAGTGTGCAAAAATTGCAGAATAAACACATTATTTGACTGTCTATAATGCAGATACATTTACAAATATGTTAGCATACTAACACATTTAAAAATATTTAAGCTATTTTCCTGACAATATATTAAAGAAATAGCTGCTTAGTGATAAGAAAATGGCTCTTTTTCTATATATCAGTTTCTGTTCATTTTTGGACATCTTCACTGAATTTGTACTACTATTGCTATTTAGAAAAGAGTTAGAGGTATTTTGTACTGTATTAGATGATTAATTCAGAAACTAACTCAGACTAGGCTTTATCTAGATTAATTTATAGAAATTATATTTCATTATCATCGAAATTTCTTTCATAACTGTTTCACTGTTCTGTAGCAAAAACTAAAGAAAAATTATCAACAATCATTACGAATCACTGATGATATATTTAAACATCTCTACTGACAATATTTGATATTCAAAGTAGTTTGAACGATTTAATGTACATACAAATATAAATATATCCTATATAGAATATGAATTCTAATTTTATACAATAATTATTATAAATCTACTGCTCGTTATGATGCAAAATGAATCTTCTGAATTTTAGCCGCTGTGATAGCTGGATGTGTTTTCGAAATCAAATCTTCTTAACTATTCTGATTACAATAATTTTAATATATGATATTAACTCAATCATTTAATTTTATAAATATATTTCTAGATGAAACATAACAATTAAATGAATGATTCCTCATAGTTTTATTTTAGTTTATAGTTTAATATATTTAAGAATTTATTATTTCATGTTTAATTTCATGAAGTGTTAGCCTTCTTTTGTAATTAAAACTTTTCAAGACAAGTTATTTTACTTTTTATTTAAGGATTTATACACCGGTTTTTAAGTAGTTAGTAATTGAAGAAATATACCTTAGCTTAAAATGCCTTAGATCATAAAATTGTGAAAACTTAAATATGCATAAGGAATTTCAAATCTTTCATTGAGAATTTTTTATTTTCTAACTCCATGCAATGAATTCATTATATGATTTTATTATAAATTAAAATAATTTAAAAAATATGATTTTTTGTGTACAATTAATATTCTTACTATAAATTACATATACTTTCTGAACTTTAAATCAAGAGCATTTTTAAACATTTAATATTAAATATAAGAAATTGGTATGAATGGTAATATTTTTTGCATATAATTGTATTAGTATATTACATACAATTATCTTATAAGTTTTGTAATTTATAGCCATCAACAAAGAATTAAAATAAGTACATAATTTTGCATTGTAATGAATCATAACAATCTGAATCATTGCTGGGAGTTAAAAGAGCTACAAAAATGAAGCACCGTCCCACCCTAAAGTATACGGTGGAAGAACGCGTGCGATAGTCGTCAGTACTTAGGAGCACAGTGGGCACCAGGCCAAGACATAGTCCAAATTGCTTAGGATGGAGCAAGTCCAAAAATCAATGAAGGTCCCAAAAGAGGGAAAGCGTCTTAAGGGCGTTCTATTGTGACTCTCTCTAACTAGAAGATGGGCCTAACAGGCCTTTATTGAACAATTATTACAAATGAAATGAATACAATACATGAAAAATATATACATATTTACATAGAAATAATTATTTACAATGGTGTAACAAGAGTGATTACAATTTATAAGGTTAGTCGACATCTTGGCTATTGGAAAGGGAGGAATCCTTCATTTGGAATTGAAATTCTTGCTGTATGATCATTCGTATTCCCATTTGGACTCTGGGAATCTTATAAAGTTGTGAATGGCCTATGGTGTTGAAATTCTTGGGAAACCATTTGACCCTAATACTTTGATACTTGGGACAATTAAGGATCAGGTGTTCCGGGTCTACATAGTTCATTATCGTCATGGAGGCATAGTTCAGACTTCTTGTGGAACCTGTATCTGTAGCTTCCGAAAACTCTATGTCCCGTGAAGACTTGATTGAGAAAGAAGTCTCCATACAGTCTGGCTTTGGATATCTTGGGGCAGAAGGTGTGGAGTGTTCTGGACTTTTCCGAGTTGTCCCACAGTTGTTGCCACTGGGAGTGTATGCTGTCTTCTAAGATTTTTCTTATTTGTTGCTTACTAATTCTGACAATGATCTCAATATTCTCTAATTCCGTGGCTTCCTTGGCAGCTACATCTGCTTCCTCATTATGTTTGATTCCACAATTGGCCTTCACCCAATGAAAAGTGAATCGGTGTGAGTGACTATCTAGGAGTGTTTGAATTTCTCTTATAATATCGCTGAAGACATTTGGGGAGGAAAGTGCTAGAAGGACCGACCGGGAGTCAGTGTAAATGTGGCAGATGTCGTTAATTTCAATTCCAAATTTAATAGTGCTGAGAATGGATTGAGCTTCAGTTTCAAAAACCGTAGCAGTGTCGTTGAGTCTCTTTTTTATTTTATGAATAAGTTGGTCTCCTCTGAAGATTAAAGAGGCACACCCTCTGCGTTCTTTTAGGCGAGAACCATTAGTGTATGCAAAGGTATCATTATTATTTGCAAGGAAATCCCAATGTATTTGTCTTATCTTCCATGAGGGGTCAAGCTGTACTGGAGAAGTCCAGGCATTTGTTGGGTAGAGTGAAATTCCGTTAATGTTTATTTCTTTTTCTTTTCTCCAAAGAAGAAACCTGAGTTGAAGTGCCTCTGCTTTGAGTTGAATGGGTGGGCAGCCTGTTAGGATCTGGAGTGCAGGGGTGGTGGTAGTTTTGTAAGTTTTGGCAATCTTTAAAAGGGAAATTCTCTGAATTTGTTGAAGTTTAATGTTCTGCTTGACTGTACCATTGAACCACGCAGGAGAGCCGTATAAAATGATGCTTTCAGTGGCAATATTATAGATCATTTTAAGTACTCAGGGGTTTAATCCCCAAGTTGCTCTTGTGATTCTCGTCAGTTTGTTAATGACGTTATTAATCGTGTCTTTAATTTTGGAAAGGTGACAGTTCCAGGATAATTTTGGGTCTAATGTAATTCATTGATATTTCAGTTCTCTAGTGTATGCCATCTTCTTTCCTCCGAGACTAATGCCTGGTCTTCTAGTTATATCTTTTCCAAATTCAAAAACTGTATATTGGCATTTCTTATTGCTTAATTGAAGTCCGTATTTTTGGGTCCAGTTTCGCACTATGGTAAGAGGTCTTCTTGCTTGCTTAGTAAATTTAAAGTAAGAAGAGTTGGAGAGAATAAGAGCCACATCATCGGCAAAGGCCTGGCTTTACACCTGGGGTCCAAAGTCATTTATGAGCACCTTATTTGCAATTAACAGCCACAGAAAAGGTCCAATCCAAGGCTGGAACCTTGAGGTACTCTATTTGTATAACTGATTGGTTCGGATTGCGCGTCTAAATAAGTTCTATCTTCGAGGAAGGAGCAAATGGTTCTATATGTGGTCTTAGGAACATTAAATTTATGTAAAAGGCTGATGAGATCTGTCCATCTTGCCGAGTTAAAAGCGTTTTTAATATCAAGTGAAATCATGCACGTGTATAATTTTTTCTTCTTATTTGTTTTAATGTTATTAACGATTTGAAAAAGTGCATCAGATGTGCTTTTCCATTTACAGAACCCAAATTGATTG
The DNA here is from genome assembly GCA_030067965.1 of Latrodectus elegans. NCBI lineage: Eukaryota > Metazoa > Arthropoda > Arachnida > Araneae > Theridiidae > Latrodectus > Latrodectus elegans. The sequence continues at coordinate 91,991,698 of CM057810.1, read as the reverse complement.
TTTTGAAGAAGTTTGCTCGCATGAAAGAAGTAACTAATTCTTTTGTGCAGCAATTTATCGAGTATCTTCCCCCAGATGGGAAGAAGGCAAATTGGTCTATACGATTCACAGTTCGTTGGGTCTTTGCCGTCCTTAGGAATTAGTACTACTTTGGCTTGTTTCCAAATACGAGGAAAAATGCAATTCTCGATGCAGAGATTGAGAATGTTTGTAAACGAGTCTTTATCCGTTAGGAAGAGTTCTTCGTATACCTCAAGAGAGATGTTGTTAAAGCCTGGGGCCTTATTGCTATCCATGGAGCTGATGGTGTCCTCTACTTCATCTTGAGAGACTAGAGGGTCATCTGGAGCTGATGTAGGGGCAATGTGTCGCTGTGTGTTCTCGTAGGGGAAATGTTGTTTTAAGACGACATTGATCGACTCATCTGGGGAGGTTGTAGTAGTACCGTCTTTCAGTTCAATATGGGAAAAAGCTTCTGAGCTTTTGATTTTATTTCTGATAATTTTGTAAGTTCCTCCAAATGCGATGAATAACAATATTATAAATATAGTTTAATGGAATCATAAATGAATAAAGTTAAAGATGGTTCGTGTAAAGGAATTAGCAATGATTGGGCAGAGCAATAAAAATTATTAATTATCATTACATATTTGTAACAAAATTCTACTGATCCATTTCGTTAAATTTTTAAATTTATCTTTATCCTTTAGATTATACTCACTTAGATAACTGTAAATAACTAATCTATTTTATTAGAAACTTTATTCAGTAAGAAATATTGTTATAATCTTTGATTCATTTTATAGGAAGATCACCAATTAATTATTTAGCAACTACATAAGAAAAATCAAAGTGAAGTAATGATTAAAATTATTTATACATATTTTAATTATATTTATTTTGTCTGAGTATGTTTGTGAGAAGCAGAGGTAGATGGGACAGATGACTAACAAGATTTACTCACTTGTTTATATTTTTTATAAGAAAATAGTTGAATACAAATATTTGAAATAACATTTCTATTAGTTATACCTTTTTGAAAAGAGAATGTGTGTTTCGTTTACTTAAGTGGTGTTTAGTTTAGGGGAAATATAGAGAAAAACCGAAAAAAGGGTTCTCAGATATAACATCAATTCACTCAATTTTAAGACTTCCACCATTAAGAAGATTTTTGAAGAAATTTCTATGGCGCATTTTGAAAATTGTTTAAATAGTTAAATATTAAAACAAGTCTGTGTACAAAATGTACAAATTTGTACATAACAACTCAAAACGAATTATTCAAAATTGAGCTTCAGAGCTGTATCACAGAATTCTGTTTACTATGTAAACCTAAAGGCTAATTTCTTTAGTGCATGTATCTTACTTTTATGCATTCTACACAAAGTGTTTGTATATATTTTTGAATCACTGGATAAATAATTGGTGTTTAAATATGCCTTGAATGTGCTTGTTTTAAATCTGTAAGCCCAAGAAAACATAAGTATTAATCAAAAAAGAATATGTGTGTCAAATTAAATAGTTTGACAAAATTCTATTTAATTTGACAGATATTAATTTTTGTTTAATACTTATGCTCTCTCAATCGTTCAAATTTTTTGTTTAAGTGATATATTTTTTATGATATTTGTAGAAGTTACATTAAATCAATAAAGTAACTTATAAATGTAAAATTCCTGTAGATTTTGATCATTAATAATTGTAATCACTTCTACTAGATTTCGCTGAATTTATATTCACAAATGTTGTGTCTGTATATATTTATCAGTATTTTTACACTCTATAATTTGCATTCTAGTATTTTCTTTTGATTACATTAAGTATTACTAGTTGCTGCACATTTGGTTTCTCTATTTTTATTTAAATGTTTGTTACTGCAAATAGTTTGCAATAGTGTCAAGGGCAAAAAACAGTTTTTCATTATGCAGATAATATTCATCTCAATCCATATATTTTTACTTGAAAAAATACACAAAAAATTGTAGATTTGAATTTTTTATTCAATAATAATCATGCATTTCCTGAATGAGCAGTTTTAAATGAACATATATGTCAAAAAGATATACGAGAATAAGAAGCGCAAAAATTTTGTATAGATCTTAAAACTTAACAATAAGAATTTACAGTAGAGCGCAAACTATACTCAAAATCTTTGAAATGCTAATACTTTCTGAAAATGAACATAGAAAGTTTCTTAGTTGGGTGAAAAGTTTTGTACGAAATATCTAATAGAAAGAAAGAAGAAAATAAATGAAAATAAACAAAAAAACTAAGAAACCAATTATTATAATTTAAAATTATTTTTACCTAATTTTTTGTGAAACATTTACATACTTGCTTTGTGTGACAACAGAAAGATTTTACAAACCAAATATATCATTATTTGGTTTTTTCCTTATTTAATTATCTGACTCTAAATTTCAATTTTGACGATACCTAACGAACAGTTTGAAATTTAAAACACATTTTTAAAATATTTTTGTCATCCACCAAGAGTCACTTGAGATGCTTCATGATGGACTTAAAAAAATGAACCGTATTCACTTTTTTTAAGAAAAGGAAAAACCAGAAAGCTGCAAAATTTATCTTGCTATACTTACAGGTAGAAAGAAAAGACAGCTTCCAGTTTTTTTATTCACCGGTGACTCGAATAAAGACTAGTTCTTACGACTCCGAAGATTTTAGTCCCACATCTTAGTCATGGTAGAAAAAAAACTTTTTTGCTAACATTCATTAGATTTGTAATAATATTTACATATACATTTTTTACCTGCAATATTTCATATAATGGATTAAAAAACATTCTTTAATGAGAAATTATAAAACTATGTACAAATGTATTTATACACTTATGTGTAGCAATATATAGTAATTCCTTAATATTATAAATTGTAATATTAAATTTTAAATGTAAAAAGTGAAGAATAAATACTTTTTAAGTTAAAAATATATCTTTCAGTTTAATTAAAACACAAAATAAAAATATATTTAGTCTAATTTTAAAAATATATTACTTAAATATAAATACTTCACTCAATGAAATGGTGAACATACTTGATAAAAATGTTTGGTTTTAGTTTAAACGGATACATAATATTATGCAGCTAATTTTTGAGGAAAAAAAGTGTTCTGATTTAATTTTGTAATCTGCCAGCCAAAGAAAAATTTAAAATATTCAACTAAAATGTGAAGACGTTGAAGAAACATTCTTTATGACAAAGTGCAGTTTGAAGTCATAAGACATTTTCTGTGTAACCATATTTTAATAACCATGACTGAGAACATGCAAAAACTTGTCCTAAAACTGCAGATTAAAGCTAAGAAAAATTAAAAAATGATATTTTTATTTTTCGTATAATTAAACTTTTGACAAGCATAACATTACTTTCAGTTTTTGATTTCCTTACGTAGGATTTTAAAATTTATGACTCGGGAGTTCTTATAAATTAACTTAATCTGAAGGTAAAAATGATGAACTAATTGCGAAGAATTGTATTTAATGTGATACAATTTATTGCAAATTAAGTATTTAAACACATGAGACTTTTTATTTTAAAGGAAAACACTTAACTTTTTAAACGTTTTCTGTTCTAAATTTAATTTTGAATTCTTAAGGATAATACAAATTTAACTTGGTTTATTTCATTCAGTACCAAATCTTCTAGATCATAAACAAAAATGATGTTGTTTTAATGCTTTGTATGTGCTTATACAATAGGTTTGGACAATTATTATTTTTTTCTTCTTCAAAATATAATTAATGGTTGAATAAGTACATAAATAAAATGTTTCATGTCATCCTATAATGCATATTGTAGCTAAGTGACAGAACAAAACATTTCCTAATGAAAGGTTTCGGCTTTGATACCAGCCACTGCTAAATATTAAAAGATAAATATTACGTGTTTCAATCTTCTACACGCAATCTGTGATAGTGGGAGCTTCAAAGTTTTTTTTGGCTTCAATATTTATGACACAAAAATACGAGCTATACCGATATCTTTAAAAACCATCGTGAAAGGTTAGTAAAGTTATGGAAGTTAAAAACATCTTATAAAAGCCTATAGCTGTTTGAAAGTCTAGTACACTGTGTTAAATAATTTATAACTGACATAAATGCTCTTCAACATCAAAAATTTCTTACTGTAATATCAATTTGTCTTTCAATAAACAAAAAGTGCTTAATGTACCTAATTATTTTAGGTTAATAAAAGCGTTTTTATTAAAGCAATACCTGACTCTCATAATATTTTTAATTCTGTTTTTGTTATAAATAGATAGATTTTGTGTATTTATGACAAATTTTAAAGTGTACCAAACCTGATTCCACAATTGAAACCTTGATAATTTTAAAATAATGATAAACACTATGAAAAAAATTATCAAAATTTATGAACAAAAACATGTTAAGATATAAATGCTTTAATTATAATAATAGGTCAATATCGCTCTTGTTATGCTATGATTATCTAATTAAGAATTCAAAGTACTGATCAAATCAAATAAGTAATTGATTCATATTAGAACAAAAGAAAAAAAAATGTCTAGGTTGCTCTATTCATCTTCTTGAGAATTAATCACATGCTCATAAAAAAATAAAATAGAAATTCTTTAAGGAACACACAAATTTTAATTGTAAAAAGACATTTATTGAATTTAATATTAATCTAAATTTAAGTTTCTTTTATTTTCAAATAATCGAATCATAAGGATTAAATTGAATAAAAGGTGGTTGTTTTGTACTGAGACAGTGTATAATCATAAAGGGAATAAATGTATTGCTAAAGTCAGTGTAGGCTATAACGTTTCTTTGGAACAATTAAATTTTCATTAGAATTTATTTTAATTATTTGATAATGGAATAAATGGTAAGAAAATGGAAAAAAATTAAAAAATATATTGAGAAGATACTTAAATATTGATGAGTAAAAGTTACTTAAAATAATAATGATTATTTTGAGAATCAGAAATATATTAAAATTAATATTAATGACAGAAAAGGAAATCTGGTTTTTAAACTAACAGACATACTATAAAAGAAAGAAGAAAGAAATTCATTGTACACAAAACCTCTAAATTAAATATGGAAACAAAACTCATAAACGTTGTTTACTCTCTAGTTATATTAAAAACACTATTAATTTTATCAGATATTTAATAAATACAAGTGTGCCAAGAAAGCATTTGTTTTTGGTTCCAGAAATGAACTACGCAAATAATGAAAAATCACCAAAAGATTGCTCAATAAAATAAGAATTTATTTAATCTGAGATATCTGAAGTGAAAATCTTCAAATAAAAAATGCTGTAATGATATTAGAAAACTTTTGAATAAAAAAATAAATTAAAGATAAAAGGAGGAAAGAATAGTCTATACATCTTGGTTTGACTAATGAGGAAAATATTGTTGTGAATAAATAGCTTTCAATTTTACCTCATAAATCTAATGCAACGTTAAAATTTTAATTTTCTGAATCAATAATAATAAATATGAATACTTCTAATGGTTTAAGGATTGATAGACGTATTGTGAGAAGTTTATTGGCATAAAGTCTTGTATAGGACAAACTTCACCAATCACCTGGTATAGAATTAAAAAAAAATATTGATATAAATTCTGATAAAATAAATAGTAGTAAAAGTAAAATGACTGTAATTAATGTAGGAATTTAATAGAACGTAAAAAGGCGAAGAGGTTACGGTGAGGAGTTTCTCCAATAAGTGCTTATAAATTTAAAGGTTTAGAATTAAGACATGGTTTAGACAATATAGATTAAAATCAGGGCAACCATTTAAAATTTGCTGAACAGTGTATGACTCATTAGAATGTAGCGCAAAGTGCTTAGGATCACCTAAAAACAAGTGCTTATGAGTAGCCCGATACGCAGATAAGTGAGCTTTACACCAGATGTACGTTGTGGTGAAACTGACAATGGTATTATATTTGGAACCATGGGGAATGTAATTTGTTTGTAGTTTGTAAATTTCATTGCTCCTGCCATTGAGATTGGATAAACATTTTGCAGGGATTTTTCTATATTGAACACAAGTACACATTTTTGTATTGTTGTTGTTGTGGTGTGTCAAATGCAAAATAAAAAAGAGAAGAGGTAAAAAAAGACAAGTCATGTGGGACCTATGGCATAGAGCACTGCCCTAGCCACATCATCAGCTTTTGCCGCATAAAGGGTATCTTGGGAGATTGTTGTAAGTACGGAGATGTATTTTTTGCCGTTCATGTGTTGTTTCATTCCCATCTAAATATCCATAAATGTATTAAATAATCTCGGTTTTGTAAAGTTTCCAAGATGATATAAAATTGAAAAATTCTAGGATGATAATGTATTTCGGTATTTCATAATACCTTAATGAAATGTTTTAAAGAAAAACAGCAAACGCCTGTATGTCTAAGGAAATCTATAGATTAAAATATCTTGGACATAAGGAATTCTGGAAAAGAATATTGTGATTATTTCAGTCTATATCAATTAAATAAAAGCAATGTAAAGAAAACTAAGCTTATTTGTAAATAAAGGTGTAAGTATACATAGTAATAAACCTTACGCTTTTGAAATATATTTTTGATTTTAAAGCACCTTTAATGGGGAATATTTAGGGACTATTTTTTATTTTATTAAATCATTAATGAAATTTTTTCACTCATATTATATCTATAAATTTGAATAAGTATTGAGTTTTACTTGAAGCATTTTTAAAGGGGAATATTTAGGGAATATTTTTTAATTCATTAAATCATTAATGAAATTTTTTCACTATTATTATTTCTATGAATTTGAATATGTATTGAGTTTTTCTTGAATCATTTTATTTCGTATTGATATAAATTATTGTATAAAAATTTTATAAGATTGAATAATTTGATTTTATAAGATTAAATATTTTTTCGTCTAAGATAAACAAGCAGAATTTAATTTCAAAGAATAAGTATAAATGGTCCAGAATTCTAGAATTGACGATTTTTGTACATAGAAGGCAGCAATTATATTTGACTCAAGAGCCCATTTATTATTTCTAGTATAATATATTTGTTATTTCTAGTTGTTGTCCACTTGTTATTTCTAGTATAATATATTTGTCCAATAAATATCATTTTGTTATCTGCATTTCTTCCTCGTGTAGTTTTAATTTTAATGGCCAGTAGTGTAGTATTCACTAAATGTGATCATGGCTAATATATGAGAAATATATTTAAACTACTATATACCAAGCTATATTACATGGTTATTTAAAATGCAATCCAAAACGTCGTTGAGATATTGGTTATTTGAAATGGTTATACGAAATAGAATCAAATGATATGAACATGTCAAATTTATGAGTTTCCATATTATTTAATGCATGTAAAGTAATCTATGTAATTACAGTAAAAAATCAGTTTTTATTTAATATTTTATATATTAAAATCTAAATAGTTAAAATTTAATTTAATTTTGTTGATTACAAAGATAATGGATAATTTTGCTCAATCAAATAAAATATGATTCCATAAAGAAAACTATAAAATTATGTGACAAGCATTCAAATAAAAATGAGTTCCCTTGTAAGATGTAAACTTATGTTTATTCAAAATAGATGAAGATTTTTCCACTTTCTGCCTCTTGAAAGGCAGAACAATGCATGCGAGTGGGCACTTAAATATTCTCAAATATTCTGGGCATCGCTAGAAATTTCCTCTGCTTTAAATGCTAGTAATATCAGTCAGTAACACAGTACATGTTGCACTGCCTTGGTCTGAACTAATAGGACACTCATAAATATCCACTTCTTATATCGAACTTCATTAAGGTCAACGGTTTCCAGATGGGATATTAGAAACAGCAACAAAAGAATTATTTTTATTCATAGTATGAATTTCATATATCGGTATTTCTAAGTTATTTACTTTAAATTAATCATGAAAAATGTTTAAATAATTAATATATTATAATAAAATTCAAACAGGAATTTAATTTTTATATCTTTTTCATTAATAGTTTCTAGAATATACTGTCGGGTAAAAAAGAATTTATATTTTTAATTGCAACTTAAAGATATATGAAACTGTTCAGATATTTTTACACTAACTCAATTATCTCTACTATTACAATTTATATAAACTTGATGTGTGATTATGTAATTATTATCATCTTTATGAAACTTCTACATTATGTTAAGTTTAACGGTTAAAAATATTTTGGTAATATGATATGATAAAAAAAGTTATTACTCTCTCTCTCTCTCTCTGCTCAAATATCCATATTTAAATCACAAATATTGGATTAGCGAAATTAACTTATTCTCTAGTGATATATTAAATACATCCATACATGCATATATATATATATATATATATATATATATATATATATATATATATATATATATATATATATATATATATATATATATATATATATATATATATATATATATACATATATATATATATATATATATATATAAATATATATATATATATATATATATATATATAGAGAGAGAGAGAGAGAGAGAGAGATAACATTTTAATTCCATTTACAAAAAGACGTCAACATATAGTAAATATTATGACATTCTATAAATTTATTTTTAAATAAGGTTCAAAATGTTTTAAATGGACATCAATAATAAGTATTTCATATATTTTAAATTGGTTCAAATCCTGTATTACCGACTGTAAAATCTAAAGAAGTCAGTCAGAAAAACCTAATGCCATTTGATGCATTTAAATCAATATTTGTTTTCACATAAAATAAGGAAATGAAAGAGTTTATTTCAAAGCAGCTTATACGCTTTAAAATACTTAAAGTTTATGTGCATTTGCTTTTATATTGAATATTAAAGTTTATCTTACTGCGAATATTTGGAATTTTGCTTATAATGTGCAGGATATTGTGTAGATAAATACACAGGAGCGGGAGTGATTTATGAATTTTTAAAACTACGTAAACTTTGGAGTGAAAGACCAAGAATACATTTAAATATTTGAAACAAGGAATTCGGAAAGAAATAAGCAGGCTTGAACTGAGAGTACGGAATGCGTTCTTATTGAAGTCTTTAAATATATTCTCCAAGATAGAATAAATAACACGAAAATAAAATCATTTCAGAGCTTGAAGGTGAATAAATATATCAATTGATAAAACGCTGCTGTGTTTGAAAAATCTCTGGTGCTATTTGTTATTGAGTGCTTATATATAAACCTTTCTTGTAATTTCAAATGAAAAATTACATGTGCTCTCGCTTCTATATATTACATAAGAGAAAGTGCCTGAAGCTACAATATAAATAAAAAGAAACTATTTTTTGACATACTAATACGAAGCTCTTGAAATAGAATCTTACATGAGGCAGATTGATGGAATATGCACCACAAAAAGGAGCAAGAGATAATGCTATCTCTAAAAATATTTATGTATAGTAACTAGCAAAATTGATTGATCTTGTTTCTTATTTTTATGACTACGTTCCTTACGAAATATGTTAAAAAAAATTGTAAATACATGAATTAAATAAATGGGTAGGGTATAAAAGGAGTTGAGATTGTATTATTGAAATAATTGTACTTTTCCTATCAAATCTTTTATAGTAAATATTTTTATAAATTGACAAATTTAATAAAATTAGAGAACTTTTACTAAACATAAAACACAGTTTTAGAATATCATATTTGTCATTGTTTTTTTCTTTAGAATATATCACATATTTATTGGTTACTGACTACATTTTTATGTTTTTGAAAATGTTATCATAAAAAGTTGCCTCATTAGTAGTTTCTATTTTCCCTCATTTTTAAGGACTAAAAAATTTATTAATCTGAACTTAAAAATTATAAACTGAAGGACATTATATTGTTGAGGAAAACTATTTTTTTGTGGAAAACGCAGTTTCAATTTAATTCATTACAATTTTTTAAGTAAAAATAGGAAAAGTCATTAACAACATGTAAATTGCAGAAATTGATCATGTTCCAATTTTTTTTGATCATAAATGAAAAATAAAAGAATCGTCAAAGTAATTAAAAGTTTTTATTAAGTTGCAGCGAAACTCACTCAAAATAAAAGTACAATACTTAAAAATTGTTGAAAGATAATCCTTTTTATAATGTAACTTTAAATGAGAATAGTACTGTTTGATTTTCTATCTCAATTTTGAAAGACTTTCTTGTAAGATCAAAAGAGAATTAATTTTCATAAATAAATTCCGTGTTAATGATCGAAACTTTCTCTTTTAAAATCAATATTCTTGTTTTGGGTTGAGATTATATAATTATGAATTTAAATATTTTTAAACATTTTTTTATTATAAAATATAATTTAAATGCATTTCCTGCCAAAATAATGCAATAGAGATATCGATATAACAATTAAATACTTCCATGAAAAGAAAATAACTGATAATAAATTTGATTTCACTTTATTCTGAGGTTATGACATAAGTTTCTGAGTATAAAATTATTTTTTTCAAATATATCCATGAATTACAAAAAACCAATAACATTAATTACAAAAGTGTTTTTTTCAAAATTATAATATTTAAAATCTGTATTAAATTTATTCTATTATTTTTCAAGAAATGTTTTAAAGATCCACAATCATCATCACATATTATATATATATAATAATTTCATTATTTCATAAATAAATGAAATATCTTCCAATTTTACATCCAAGGTATTTCTTTAAAAATAAAGATTTCTTATGGCAACCCTTTTATTTTAAAGGTAATTAAAGAACTTTAAGAAAAATTAACATTTTCCTATCACATATGATTATATAAAGATGTAGTTAATTCATTTTATTTAAGGAAATGTAAATTTTGAAATTAATTTCACTTTTTAGATTCATATAATTATGTTTAGAGTTTCAATAAATATCTATAAGAAGTGAAGTATATACTTTTAATCACACACACATATAGATATTAAAAATAGGGTAACACATTGCACTAACATTAGCTATATATTACATTATTCGATTTTAATTTTTCGTATATAAATAAAGGCTAAACTATAATAAATTAGCTGTGATGATTAATGATTTAGTTTGATGCTAGAAAAACTACATAGAGTTATTTTATAAATTTGATAGAAAATTGTGGATTAATTTATGCAAATAATTAATGAAGAATAAACGTTTATATTAATGATAAAAAAGAATAATCATACTAATATCATAACTGATTCAAAACTTCAAAATAGTGACTTTTAGATTAATAACGCTAAATTTTTTTAATTTCAAATTTTTCTTAATTAACTTTTTGTAAAAGTTATACCTTTGTTTATGTCAAATCCGTAAACAAGTTGTAATTGGTATTGTATTTGTAATAAATTTATAGTATAATAATATTTTTAATATATATGCTATGTTTAAGCTAATAATTAAAAGATGTAAGTTTTGTAAAGCTTTTTTTACCATAATTATGATTGATTGTCAAAAGATTGTAAAAATTTTGAATATTAAAGTAATAAATAGTGGTTTTGGCCTGATGATTGCATTCATTTAAGGAAAATGTCAAACAAATTCAAAGAATTAAGTTATGAAAATTGTAGAAAAAGAAAAGAAATGTTTCAACGGCACTAAAATATAAGATTATTGCAGGAAGCATCAAGTATCGGTGTGAAATTGAGTATTTGGTAAGGAATTTGTCCCGTTTTAGTCAAATATTTCAATTTAATTTACAAAATTTAGAAATATCTTGTAAAGTTATTAATTCAAATTTAAAAATATCAAGCAGTTGATTCGTGATGTTTCAACAAAGCAAGAACTTTTAGAATTGATATTTGTTTCTGAATAATGTTTAAAAATTCCTGATTATGGATTATTTTATGAACAAACAAAGCACACATTTTTATTACCAACTTTTTGAAAATACACATTCTATGGGCCACCGAGTATTTATTTCAATTCAAATACTTTTTCGTCATTCTTGAAATATATCACTGTGTAAGGTAGTTCATTGAATAATTTATCGTTGTTATTTTTTTCTTCTGAGCGAGACTGAACCTTCGGATTGCGTATCTTTTACTAGCAATAAGAAAAGCTGTGAATCCCATTTTGAGCAATAAACTCATTTCAAAAGTACAACCTTGTGGATATCAAGATGACATTCTACAGCTTCTTCCAACATTATTGAAGAAACTGCTTATTTTGAAAATGGCCGAGTTACCAGTTACAATTTCCCAACAAATGGATCGGAACCATTACCATACCAGAATCCTTTGACATCTGGAAATTGAGTTACTTGAAACACATTTGTGAAAACACAATAGTACAACACATTTATAATATCACAACTAATATATTTTGATCTGTTGTGAAACAGACTGTATGGTGATTTTGTGTTACTTCCTCATAAGTAAAAATGGTAGTCAGCTTACTGAATCTTTTTTTAAACAAATCATACTAGTTTGTTAATGACAACTTTTTCTTGATGGTTTAGTGACTTTTTTTTTACGCTTTCGTCCAAGGAACAATTATAAGTTAATTTTTTTCTAACTCGTTATAGAGTTGTTGTTGTTGTTGTAACAAGTTGGACAGAGTCATCTATCGGTAAATTGTTAAACTAATTTTCTTTCATTTCTTGAATTTTTATTGCTTTACTTGGATTTAGATAATATAGGTCATTCTCTGAGTGGTGATTTTTCTTTCTATTATTTTAAAATTTCAGATTAATTTATAACCATCCGTTATTCAAATCGATGGATTCCATTTTAAAGCAGTTTTCGTACTCATAAATAATAATATAATTATAACGTACAATGACTTCCGAAAATATTTAGATAACTTTAGTATGCATAAAATAATAAGCAAAAGTATAATATATTTTAAAGTAATCGACTAACTCTGCTTTTATTGTATTTTGTGCTTGACCATCTTAAGTTTTTGAAAACATAGTTGTAAATCCAAAGTCTGTAAGATACTCAAACGAAAGAATGTTTTTAATTTTATAAGATGTCAAAATAAGGTAAAGAAAATTAAAATTTAATTTAAATTGGTCTCATAGTAAGTTTTGAAAGAAAAAGAAGAGAATGTATAAAAACAAAATCAACTTAATATGAATTGTTAATGATTTTATAGAAGGAAGCTAGGAAAAATTCAATTTTAACGAACTGCGCGTATACATTTTCTATAAAAAGTTAAACTGAGGTAGGGATTAATTGAATGTGTGTCTTATTTTATTGTCTATACAAATTAGTATTGAAATATTAAGCCTCATATCTGTGCTATTTTTAAATTATTCATAATTTTAGAGTGTTGAACAATCAGAAAGTGAACTCTCAGTTATAAAACAGAAATTATAAACTAAAAAAATTTTGCAATCACTATCATTTTTTGCACACATTTTTACTATCCAATATTAGAAAAATTTAAACATTTCTAATGCATGTAATGTCATATTAACAAATAACATTTCTCAACACAAGATTTTTAAAGTTTTGCTAATAGATTATTAAAATTTCCTAAATGTATAGTAGGAAAAAATCTTGCAAAGCGGAATCAATAACCATATCACATTTATACTAAAAGTTGAGCAAATAAATAAAAAAATATTAAAAAAAAATAACGGATACAGTTAAACATTTTATATTTTTGTTGTAAAAAAAAACAAATCAAAATACTTAAACAATGTCCTGTTTTAATTTGTAGACAGAAGAATAAATTTTTATTTAACTGTACTAAATTAATTTCATATGCATTCTGTCATCATGAAATATATTATTTCAATCTATGTTAAATTTAATTAAAGTTTTCCTTCTGTAAATGATCAGTTCGTTAAATCTCGTGCTAGAAAATTTTCTTATTTATTTTTGATAATACATTTGACATTTAATCTTTCAAATAAATTGCTTAATTTTTTAAAATAAATTAGTCGTATTTATTTGTATTAACCTCACATCGAATAAATATTGTTAGACAAGAAAGTAAGGAGTGATAAAGAATTTCTTATTAATCCTCAAAATTGGCCTTATTCTCAAAAGTAAATAGATATCCATGAATATTTGAGAAAACTCTTTTGTTGTAAAATGAATGATATGTGTGGTAATTAAGAATACACAGGTGTTGTATTTTATACTTTTATAATTTAATTTAAAGTAAATATCATATTCTATTTATGCTACTTTTTTGCCTATATTTATGCTTTTGCATCTTGAAGATTATTATTTGTAACTGGTATAACGTCGAATTCTTTCCTTTATAGTTTGATTTTAACGTCATTTTCCCAAAACTTAAAATTAATTTTCCCATTAAAATATTTTTACATATTTTATGAAAGTTAAATTAAATGAGTAAACTGGCCAGTGTACACTAAAAATTGTTTACTTCTCTATATGTGAAATAATAACATAAGTCTATTTTTATTTTAATTTATTTTGAAATAAACTGTAATAAAATAATCTTTTCCATTGCTATCAAGTTCTTGCATAATATTTAATTTTTTATGAAAGTACATAAATTTGAGAATAAAAAAACATGCATATATTTTAACTCATTTATTTTAAACTTATTAAATAAAACTTGTAGTCATAAATAATAGAGATTATTTACAAAACAAATAGTTTAATGTCACCATTAAAAATGCTCATCAGTACTGTTTGTACATAAGAAATGAAAAACAAATGTGATGAAAAAAAATGGGAGAAATTTAGCAACTTAAATTAAATAAATTCAGTAGTATATGTAGTGTAAGAGACACGTTTGCAAAATAATGTGTTTTATATGTTCTTCAATTTTAAAGTTCTTGTTAACTTGTGAGGAGACATATATTTTGTAAATTTCTCTCTGTATAAGTAAAGACGAGGACGAGTGGCATATTACATACACATAGATCCACGAATACACAGATACACATAAAACATTACAAAAATTAATTTCTGAAGAGAAATAATTTGTAAATTACCCATTACAGACACAGATGATGCGGAGTTACATATCATATATATGCACATGCAGAAATACACAAACACATTTAAAAACAGTCAAAAATTGAAATTACATAAAGAATGAAAGATTCATGTTAAACATCCATAGCAGTAAACTATAGATGAATAACAAATAAGGAATGGAAATAGATCACTTGGGATTATTTTGGAATGCTAATGGATCTATGTAAGAAGCATTCTTTTGTAGGGGCTTTGGAAGACTAATTTCGTTTCGAGATTTGCCTTTGGTCTTATAAATATTGGTTAGTTGCTGAACTATTCTGTTTGATATTGTTATTTTTATTTTAAATTTTCCCCATTGCAAATTATTAATTGAACTTTTACTTTCGTATTTTAATGGAATTATTTTACTTCAATTCTTACATACACACACACCCACACCCACACCCACACACACACACACACACACACACACACACACACACACACACACACACACACACACCCACACACACACACACACACGCACGCACGCACGCACGCACGCACACACACACACACACACACACACACACACACACACACACACACACACACACACACACACACACACACACACACACACACACACACACACACACACACACACACACACACACACGCACACACACACACACACGCACACACACACACACACGCACACACACACACACAAATTAGGTTTGTAGGCAGTGGTCGATAGAGCTTACAAAAAAGTGTACGAAATGTTTTAATTGCAAAGGTGACCTTATCATTCAAGTTTTGATTATTGTCGAATACGTCCGATTTCATATCTTCTTTCACTTATTACAAATTGTAAGAATACTTTTTATGCATCTAATACAGAATAATAACATTGAAATAAGCATATGAGTAATTTAATGTTTGTGTAGGGATTCATGTCGTCATTCGCTGATAATGATAAGACTTTTGTAGTAAAAACTGTCCCATTTAATTACTCAATGTTAATTTTAAATAAGAATTTCAGCCAAAACTGTCTTTTCATGCTTGGGATATAAAGAATTACTTTATTTAAAAAGAATAAAATTTAAATATATTTGACTACCTAAAAAATTTCAAGAAATATAAAAAAATGGTACAAGCATCATCTTATATTTTTTAAAAGCATTTTTCTATAAAACAAATAAATATATTCCCAATATGAAATCATATGTTAACAAGTAATATTTTTCCAAGTCAAGTATATATAAAAATTTGATATTGTTTTTTCGATAATAATATATTGAGATACTTTCAATGTATGATTCAATAAAGATTAATAGCACACTATTAGTGACTTTATCTCTGGTTTAATTTATGTGAAGTTATTTTTAACTAAATATTTTACAAAAAGAAAATAAATCACACTGGTCTCATATTTGGAAGTTGTTCTTGGTTCTTGTAACTTAATCTTTGTTGCTGTTTTATTCAGTTTAGTTAAGTTCTGTATATGAAACCATTATTTTATTAATTTTTGTTACTAAAAATATCTGGTACGCCTTAGTTATAGAATTAAAGAAGAAGTTACATTTTTACACTTTAGAAATTTGGGTAAATGTTTTATTAAAACCAAAATACCAAGAAACAGAATGCAACATTTTGAGAAATTGCTTAAAAGAAATAATGAAACATTACATGCTTATAATGGAAAAGTTATTCATTAATAAAAAGAATACTTTATTTGAAAACTTGCCTCATTGTCCCACTGACATGTATGATAAAGAAAATTCTAATGAAAGATACATTACATTAAAATTAAAATCACAAGTGATATTAATTATTGTAAATATCAAATCATTATAATAATTTGTGAACTTTCGATGATAAATATTGACGATTTCTAATACATTTTGTTACTAAGAAATGATCAAAGATATTTACTTTTTTTCTTTTTCACTTCCCCCATTTTTTCACTTATAAGCAAAAAATATTGACTGTATTAAGATTAATATAGTTTTTTTGCACAATTTACTTTATTTTTTGCACTTCTATAAACCTCTGGAGATATTAATCAAATGCCCTTATTTGATTTTAGTCTTCCAGAATTTTTTAATAAGTATGCTTTACTACTGTTCTTACTGAAATATATAATTACCAAAGCAGGTTGAAATATTTTGGGTATGAATTGCAGATGTTTATTGTTTCATAAATATGCAATATAGGGTACACTTATCTATATATTATTATAAGTGATTTTTATGATTTTTTTGGTATATTGAAATCTTAAATTCCTCTCCGAAAGATTCTCTCTTGCAGAAGTAATCATTTTTTTATAAATGATTGGTCGAATTTTTTCAGCCCAGTAGTTAATTTAAAAAAGTTGGCAAAATTATGTATTCCCAAACAAACATCAGCATTAGAATATTAGTCATTAAAATTAAGTTCACAGTACATCGAAAGTTTTATTCATTACATAAAACATTCCATATTATTGAAAAAGTCACTAAAATTAGATTGCAATAAATTAACGAAAAATCTCAATAATTTTATGAATTTTGTGTTTAGTTAATATTTATCCATTAAATAGCAATATATTTTAACGTATCACTTCAATTTTTGAAGAGATTAGCTTTTTTGTGAATTTTAATTTGAAAAATATAGAAGCTTTGTGTCACGAAAATGATTTATTGTAATTCATGCTATTTAAAATAAAATAACATATTTTTCTTAAACATTTAAATTAATTTTAATATTTTATAGGTATGCATAAATTTTTATTAAGTAATTAATTTATAAAATAATCGTACTCATTATGACAATCAGAACATTTAATGTTCAAGTGTGTCTAAAAATATGTTGTTACTTTTCTAAGATGCTTTTTGTAATTTAGACAATCAGTCCCGATATTCTAAATAATTGCATCATCAAAATAATTGAAAAAATAATCAATATGCTTACAGCATAGGTAATTTTCTTTTACGTCATTAATAATGAGTTTCTTTCCTCTCTTTTATCTCTTGAAAAGTTTGAATTTTTTTATTTTCGCAACTAAAATCATTGACAAAATAGTTTTTGTTGTTTTGTCATTCTGTCGTTAATGAATTTTGCAATAGACTAATTGTTTTTGAAATCCCTTTTATCTGTAAGCTTTTAATGTAATGGTCACAAAACCATGATTGTCCAAAAAAATATGGCAAAAGTATCCTTATTATTTTAAAAAGGTTATATTTAAATTTTATACTCGTAGCTATTTATTATCTCAAATCTTGAAAGACTATTTTTTAAATGTTATTATAAATGTTTATGCTATAAACATTTAATAAATAGTTTGATATAGGAGAAAAATCCTATAATCCAGTTATATTATCACAAAAATCCCATTTAATTTTTTAATAAAATATATATATTTTCGCAAATAGTATTTTGCTAGCTAAAATTTAAAAAAAATCTCCTTTTTGTGAACATTAGTTTTTGATGTCTTTAGTTTCTATTTTATTTTCGGTTTTATTTATATTATTTTTATGATCAAATGTTGTTTCCAATTGACTAACTGACATTAATATGATCATAAAATTGATGATTTTTATGATCAAATTGCTGTTTCCATAATTATTTTTTTTTCAAATTATAAAATTAAATTCAATTTTTAAACTGAACAATGAAATTTAGAAAGGAATCAGAATTTTTTTTAATGATTGTACTCAGCTAATTGGGGTCTGAACCTAAAATTACAGGATTTTCTAGAAAATTTGAAAGGAGGTGAAATGAAGAAAAGTAAAGTGTTTTATAGAAAAACCCTCTAATTAAATTCAGGAATCAGATGTGATGTGTCACAGAAAATCCGAATTTACTTGAAACTTTAACTCAGCAATTCTAACGTAATGAATGTGCGTGTCTTTATAATTAAAAATTAACTGTTCTTAAATAAATAAAATGCTTGACTATAGTAAGAAAGTAATGCAAAAATTAAATAAAATATTTTTACAAAAATAGCAAAGTTCATAACTTAATATTTTAAAATGCTTATAATGGAATCATTTAATACTGGGTTTTTATGATTTAAACAATTTTTAATAACCTCAAACTTTCTGTTTTTACTGTAAATTTTGAGGCATATTTCTACCAATTATAATTTTATAAATCAATAAATTCTACCAGTGTACAAAGAAAATTTTCCATATTGCAATTATTTAAATTTTAACTTCATTTATTAATCAAGAATTGCCTTTATGCTTATTCAAAATATTTGTCACATTAATTCAATTAAATTAAAGGAAATAAGTTAAATTATGAAAAAAAAAAATTGATATATTTGATTTTCACATAAATGTGCCGAGGATTGAAAAAAGGGTGATACTCTCTCTTTTACATTAATAATTACATTTCTACATTTTTTTCATAAAAATCATAAAACACAAAGAAACACTTTAATTATTATTAATTAGAATACATTATTTTAATACATCATAGAATTCGTCTTGGTATTATTGATATATGTTGCAGCTAATACTTAGGATACAGCTATGTTACTCTAAATTTTAGGGCAGTTTACTAAGTTCTAAATTTTTAAAAATTTCGAATGGTGGAGAAGCAAATCAAAACAACCAAAAAGTATAAAAGATAAGCATCAAAAAGAGACACAAACAGTAAAAGAAAGATGGATGTCATTTCCCCAGAAGTTATCTTTCACACCAATATTTAGCAGCCTTGGTGTCAAGTCCATGGAGTGAACTAGTCCATGAAGATGATTACGGTTCATGGGTTCTTTAGAATCACATAATCGACAGTCAAGATGGTCAAAGATCCATGGGCGATATAAATGCTCACCCAGGCAGTTGTGACCCGATATAACACAAAAGATGGCTACATAATCTCGTTGAGGCTTGTCTCATATTGCATCTATATCTGTTGCACTCTATTTCTTTCTTTTTTTTTTATCATTTCTCGTAATTAAGAAGAGTAAATAATTTTCATTATGTGTTTTATGCATAATTTTATGGATTGATATGATAGTTAAGAGAAATTTAGCAAACCATCTGAACACCCTTACGAACAAGGAAGTGATCTTGGTCATTGCTGCAAATGTCACAATGACTGGACGAAAAATCCACTGGACGAAAACAGTTTTGTTCTTCTGTACTAGAAGTCTGATGAGCTCCCGGTACTGGAGTACACTGTCCTATGTGGTGTTTTCTTGCGAACTGATTGCTTGGATTTCAGCCCAGAAATCAGAGAATAAATAACTTTTTCAAACTTCTAGTATTAAATTTTAAATTTGAAAGGACATTCTCATTTGTCGTTTATGATTTTTATGTCAAAGTGAGAGGTAAAATTATTCTGAAATGAATTATAGATGAAATTTGCTCGCTAGATTAAATACTTGCCACAGTTGATACTAACTTATATATCCTATTTATAGAATCTATGTAATTTTGCATATATATTTCCTATAGAGAGGATGTATACAAGATATATTTGATGTATTGTTAGCAAGGGAAATCCATTTGTTATTATTTATAGTATTAGATTTGTCTCATGAAAACGAAGAAAACTTTACTCGAATGAAATTTATTTCTCCTTTAATTTCTTAAGTGTATTCATTGATTAGGGAATTTATCAAAATATATTTACTACTGATTTACTATGCCTATGATATATAAAATAAATAAATGCATGCATGAATTATTTTAGAAAGTATTAGATTAAATAAAAATAATTTGTCCGGTATAAAAGCAAAAAACAGACTGTTAAGCAAAACTTTGCAGTAATTATACTAATTATTTGTTGCTACAATTTTTTATTTAATAATGTGCAATTATAATTTCTTTTAAAAGAAAATGTTTCAATAATTAAAATAAGATTAAAAAATATATTTTCTTTAATGTTTCCATTTTTTTCCTGTAGGGTAAACAATTAACAATTTCGAATAAAATATGTTTAAACAGTGAATTCGCTACTGAACACTATGTATTGAATACGTAAGAAATATTCATACAAATGATTACATCACACCTAATCTGAATTATTGCTTACATTGATTTAAGACTTCATTGTATAACCACAATAAGCAAAATAAGTTCCCATAACACAATAAAGTAAATACAAAAATTTATAAGATAAGAAATAAAAACAATATTATGGTTTTATTTGATGTATAGATAGTGTTAAAAAACACATATTCTTTTGAGCATATTTGATACAATTTATTTAAGAACACATTTTTGTCTTCTAACTATATTACTAAGTTAATATATTTTCCTTAGAATTCCCAGCAACGTGATTTGAAGTACATCTTCACAACAAAGAAGTATTTGTAGAATTTATTTGTGGAAGCAAACGTATATTTCAATTCAGTAATTGGTTTACCAGTCATGTTAAGAAATACAGGAAAGAAGAGTAAATGTTTCGCCTCAGGATAGTTTTTTAGAAAATAAATAAAAATAAAAACATTTTCTCTTTTTATAGATGTAGTATTTCTGAAATGATAAGAAAATGTTTTCACTGCAGCCTCTAATTTGTAAAGATCTAATAAATACAATCAGTTTAAATTTACACGGATAATAGTAAACACATATTTTTTATT
This sequence comes from Latrodectus elegans, assembly GCA_030067965.1. NCBI lineage: Eukaryota > Metazoa > Arthropoda > Arachnida > Araneae > Theridiidae > Latrodectus > Latrodectus elegans. The sequence continues at coordinate 91,970,253 of CM057810.1, read as the reverse complement.
CCTAAATATTTTGTCAATATGTTTTTTGTAATGTGTTATAAAACAGTATGACTAAGGAATTTGAATCGTAAAACATGCATGAAAATTTAGCTTAATTTTAGATTAATAAGTAAGAACGTTAATTAATTTTGAATTCAATGAAAATTTTGAAAGAAAAGTTATATTTTACTGTTTCCTTAGTTTTAATTTACATTTTATGATCAAATTTTAATATGATTAAATTTAAGTTTTTTTCTTTTATTTTATAAGAGTTAAATGGCAGAATTTTTTTATTGTTCCATACTTCACTTTTAAATGCCTGCTAGATTTAGGTTGTCTTTTCTTTCCTGTGTTCAGCAAAATTAGCTAAAATCATGAACAATTTACCCTTTAAAATCTCGACTTGGAAAATGTAAATATAGTGACAGGAATATACACAGTTTTTTGTACTTCATGTCCAACGAATTTCAATTTATATTTAAGTAAATCATAGATGTTTACATGAATTTTAGTAATGAAAACATAAGATTTTAATTGTAAAATTGTAATAAGAATTATTATGAACAATTTCAGAAGATAATAAGGATACTTGAAAGGAAAAACTCAAATTTTTGTTAATATCTTCGATTATAAGAAATACAAATATGTTCTGTTTTAATAAAATAGTATCATGAATATAGGCGTATTTCATATAATCGTCAATAGGATTAAGGTGCAACGAGTTTTTCAAGACGATTAATGAAAAAAAAAATATGTACCAATAAAAAATTTGATAACTAAAATAACCAAACTTCTAATGTACTCCAGAAAAAGCAAATTACAATAAGAAAATCAAACATAGAAAATTATAAAATAAGACGGATCCAAAAAATTACCTTATTACAAAAAAGTACGAAAGCTGCTTACAGTAATACTACCCCACAACATGTTATTTTTAAAACGTGTTGTCATAGTACGCAACTTCATGTCCCTGGTTCTAACACGTGTTTTTTCCTTTTAACGCATTGATTCTCCACATTATATTTATGTGCGGCGAAATTTATAATGATTTTCACAGTTCACAATCAATTTTGCTTACGTTTGCACATTGTATCATTTGTGATCTCATAAAATTAGATTAATTTATATGATTGAATTTTGAACATTTTGCTAAAGAAGATATCAGTGGAACGTTATTTTAGATACTCCTACAGCGAATAAACAAGTAATAAAATAGGTTATGTAGTTATTTGATTTATTTGAAATTAACTGTTTTTTAGTTATATTCATGCAATTTTTTTATTTAACATGTTTTAATTTAATTTCAATAAAACGTACACATATCGCACCCGTTCATGACATATTGTTTCCTCAAAGTTCGATTTAAACTCTCTTTAACAAAAAAAGTTAAAAATGAATCATTTGTACATAACGTGTTATATAAGATCATACGATCGAATTTTACGTGGAGGCTCATACAACGCATTTTCCTATAACGCGGAAGTAATGTACTATGTTATAGGGGGATTACTGTACATTGAAATACCAGAAAAACTAGTACAGGTATGCATATGATCATAAGGAAGATATCCAATCAGCAATGCAACCTAGTACACGGTATCTTTATAAGAAAAAAAGTTGACACAGTTGACAATAGAGCTCACATGTATCTGATTCTTGGGAATTTTTTTTACTTTAATTAAAGTTGGTCGGACTTTGATTTAAAAGCATCACAGAATATCACATTAGAAAGTTATATATAATAGATAAATATGATTTATGCATCTTTTGTGATAAATATGAAAAAAATTCTAATAAATCATAAATATAAATATATTGTATTAATATAATGAAAATGTGATTGATACTGAATAAAATTTCCTAATTCAAGAATCTCTAAGCAAAACATTGTTGGTAATCCTTTGACTTACTTAATTTCTTATAAAAACAAGTAACCATCGTATTCTTAAATGGGAAACTGAAGCTAATATTGATCATATTGAAAAGATTACAATTATTAAAAATTTAATGTAGACTCGAAACCGCTTAATAATGCTGCCGCATACAATTTGTACTTAGGTTCTATTAACATAAAAAAACAAATCATTTTTCAATTAAACTTAATGAACTAAAAGCAATAATGAGAAAACCTTAAGCAGGAAATTTACAGATAGAATCTAATCTTAATCTTCCTGTTATTTACTAGAAATATTAACAAAATGATGCAAAGGATAAATGCATAAAGGATGGTCAATAATATCTTTGTTCTTAGCAAAACAAATTTATCACCATCTTTTTTAATAGTTTCCCAAAAAGCTGGGAAAATCTAATCTTAGTATTCAACATAATTTATTGAAAACCATAAACTGATAGGTTTTGAAAATATAATCATCAGTCACTCTCAATATATTACATTTAACTATAACAGTCTAAATAGCTAAAAATGAAACGATACAAAATATTCAAGGGTCCATTGGAGATGCATGCTTTCGGAAACAAAGAACATATATCGTAATTGATTACATGGTACATAATTTTCCTTTCGAACTGAATCTGTTAAGATCTCATATCGACTGTCAGTGTCTTGAGACACGTTTCTTAAACAAATAAATCTCATTTTGAATTTTATTGGTCACGTAGACATAAATGAACACGAAGAAAATCTTATGAATTAGGATCCTACATGCAAACAAAAAGCTGTGGAAGTTCGTGGTTCCTTTGCAATGGTATGGGAAGCCTGATACTGAATCAATCAATATAAGGCCTTCAATACAATGAAAGACTACGTGACTTACAGATCTTCATAAAGTTATCATATACTGTCCCAGAATGTTAATGTTTCTATTTGTACAAAAAAACTCGCTCATTTTTATACACAGGAATTTCTTTTTTCATTTGTTCCAAAATTTAAGTATTGTTAAAATATTTATTTGATTTTATTTTTAGATCCACTAGTGTCTGTGTACTTGTTGATGTTTGTCGATCGGCTAATGCTCGCTCACATAGCCACTTAAGAATTCAACCATGATCCAGCATAAATTGGCCCCAGTGAATATTTAATTCAGTATATTGCAATTAGCAGAAAAAATAAATATAACGTTCTCATATGCGAGAGATTCAAAATCGATAGTAGGATCGACTGGAATAAGAATGACTGGAATTGAAACTGTTTTTCTACCTTCACTTTTTCCCTATGGGAAAAAATTATCATAGGGGCATATAGCATCTTTTACACATTACAGAATTTTGGAAAATAATATTGAAAGTTTTCGCGAAATCACTAGAATGTCCGACAGAGTGGATGCAAGAGCAATAAAAGCCACGAAATTCTGGTTTTGTCGATATTGAAAATTAGCATTCCAAATATCAATAAGCTTCCGTATTCTTGTTAATTTGTAAGATTTAAAATATTAAGTTGGTAGAGTGAGTATAGCACTAAAATATTCAAAATATATTATTAGTAGTAGTAGTATTGTGTATATGTATTGCATTATGGTGGACGAAAAAAACTATGATTAAAAATCAAGTGCAGATATTGAAATTTTGAGAAACACTTGGTAGCATTAAGCAACGAAAGTTAAATATTATTTTGTACTCCCCATTATTTCATAACAATGTGTGGTCATTAATGGTTTTACTCTATAGACTCTAAAAGGCTTGACTCGAGATTTTGAATTTATGAAATACTCTAGTAAGATTATAAAAATATAAAATTGAATATTTCTGGTGCAAAGTCAAAGGAAATATTATTTGAAATTAAAAAAAATATACTTTTGTTCTTGAATGCCATTTATCGGACATTTTCTATTATGTATATTAGTTAAAAAGGAATGATAAACTTCATTAAAAAGCTAATTTGGTTAATGTTTTTAATTTTATCTTTTTGTTGATATTTTTATAATTTATTAACTATTTGATCTATTTATAATTGATTTTAACGAATATCAATTTAAATTATCATTATTGAGGAAAATTTTTAAACTGTAATTAACTAAGTCTGAGTTCTTGTTTAATTTCATTGGTAAAATATTCCTATATGTTTCTCAAACTGTTTTATAATGATATGATTCGGGAAAGATATGCATAATAATATATTAAAACAATATATTATACATAATAAATATCTATTTTTTATCTACAAAGTCAAAATATTTTTTCAGTTTCAAATAAAATAATTTTATGAATTATTTTATGTGATATTTAAAAGGAATTGTTATTAGTTAAAGTTTGTTTGATATTTCCAATTTTATTTCTTAATGAATAATAATACTGTAGAATTAATGATGTTTTCTAAATTATTTATCACAAATTATTTTATAATATTCAGCTGTAATTTTTTCTCCATGAGGCAGCTTATTATATTTATTATTATTTATTATTATTATAGCTTATTATATTTATTTTTATTCTAGTAATTTAATATAAATTGTTGAATCAGTAATATAAAAAATGTTCTTAATTTTTACTATTTTTTTTTGAGTGAATCAATTTTAGATTTTTTACATAAGCGAATAATTACATACTTTAAGGAAAATTTCAAATAAAATTGACCTGACAAATAAAGACTTGGATTTCTTTAAAATAATGTGCGACGTAAGCATTTCTTGATGCTATAGATGCTGTTAAATATAATTCAATTGACATAATCCACTAAATTCAGCTTGCATAACATTCAATGCAAAAATTTTCCAGACAAGGGAGATTTTACTTAATAATCTTTTAATCCATTATAAAGTTAGCATTTGAGAAAATTTATGCGAAAACGCAGAAGAGCTTACGAAATAAGCAACTGTTTTGGAAAGCTCGGAAATAGGTTTATAATTATAAGCTTAGAGCAGGTAAAAAACGACAATAAATGCGTTTTACTATTACTGTTAATATTAAGACAGTAATCATTATAAATGACATTTGCAAATACAAAACTGAATTAAATTTTTTACTCAAAGATTTAGAAAGCCATATAATATTTCACTAACAATGAAATAAATTTTGTGAGGGATTTTTTGAAACATTGAAATTTAAAATATACTTTAATATAAGTAGCAGAATGAATGTATCAAATGTGTTTTGATATAAGCGAAAAGTAAAATTAACTTAATAAAATTTTAAAATCAAAACAATTTATTTCGATTGAATGTTTAAAACATTAAATTTAGAAAATGTAATTTTATTACTAAATAAAGTTAAACTAAACTCTGTGGTGCGACAGAACAAAGGATACAGTACCCATCTATGTTTTCCTGATTGAGAGGCCCCAGGATGCGAGGCATATGTCCCTTATTAGATGGACAGCCCAATGCAAAATCCCTAGTGTTTTGTTCCCAAGGATGTTTGGTACTCAGTTTATCGATCCCTTGAAGGGACAAAAGACTGAAACAACCTTGCCAGACCGAGGCTCGAACTTGAAACAAAAGTGCCTTGGAAGCGTGAAATACAACCACTAAGCCATTGGGCTAAATTTGAATACATTATGGCCAAAATATAAGCTCAAATATAATGATTGCTAAGCCAAATTAATCATATATTTTAATAATCATCACGTGAACATGTTTTTATTACTAGAATTGAATGAATATATATAAAGTGTGAAAATAGAGAAAAAAGGATGGAAAAGTATTTAATGATATTTTATTATTTAATTCCTAAAATATTTTCGATACAAAAGATCATTGCTAATGACAAAATACATATTGTACACTATGAACAAATTTAATAGATTTTATAATTTTCTCTCATGTTCTCAAGCACAAAAAAGTCTAAAAAGTAATAATATCTGATTATCATTAATATAATATTACACTGAAAAACCTTTATATTGTTAAAACTTGTGTGAATAAATTTTATTATAGGAAGAAACAATCAATAAATATAAATAATTTTGAGAGAAAGTGAAATAACAAATTTCAGTAATTTTTACTAATATCCTCCTGATTAATTATGATTCTTATGAGTCCTTATGCTTACATGTGTGGTTTCTGAAAAAAATTAGAAGTCAGAGTAGAAGCTATTGTTGGAGATCATTGCTGCCACACTACTCGGTATTGATTCAAAGAGACTTTGGATGAGTTCTTGGGATACAGTAGACCAAGCAACTTCCACACGTTGTCAAACTTAATCTGGTGTGGCAGCTGGAAGTGTAATCTGGGTCAATCGTTGAGGATCAAGGACCAAATATTTCCTATCGACGAAATATCCGGAGAGCGAGCCGACCAGAGAGGCAACTCAATTTGGCTATTGACGAAGAATCCGCGGACACACGTGGTTCCGCATTATTCTGCTAAAATATGGCTGTGGGCAAACCTTGAAGGTAATGCAGGACAACTGATTCCAACACTTCGTAATGTTGTCTGTTTAAAGTGCCGATAATGATATTAGAGGAGTGCTAGAATATTATCCAATACCGCCCCATGCCATAGTACCCGGTGCAAAACCAGTGTTGTGGTGTATAACGCAGTTGTTCAGTATTCTCTTTCCACGGTGTCTCCATACTTGAATGTAATTATCGTGGTGTCACAGACAGAAACGTGATTCGTCTGTAAAGACAATTTCATTCCAGTCTGCCTTCCATATTCTTCTTTTATCGCAGCATTGGCTATGGAAACGTCGTGGTTCCACGTGAAGGGTAGATGAAGCAATGAATGACCTGCAGACGGACCACTCAGCTTAAATGGCGTTTTATGGTACGCCATAACACTGAATGACGTGTTACAGACTGAATTTGCTGTGCTATGTTTCGTGATGTAATTGAGCGATCCATCTGCACCATGTGCACAATTTGCCTGTCATCACGTGAAGTGGTGCACTGAGATGGATGTGATGGAGCACAGTTGCTTAGTTTCGTCTACCACGACTACTGATTTCCCAGAAAAATAACTCACAATGCCGGTAGACTACTATCGTTTCTCTGTTGAACTCGGATACTTGATTAAAAAAGGATAGTTGTTTTCTACAAGGCATAATTGATCATTGTTTTTTTTTATTTGAAAATGCCTCAAAAGGAGCACAAGTTGCCGAACGTGATGTCATCGAGATTTACAAGATTTAAATAGCAGTTTTTAAGTGATGCCACCGGCGCGCGTGATTTGCATCTGCGCTGAAATTCTAATCATTTTCATATCTCACCTCCGCTAATGCATGTTGTAAATTTCATGTTATTTGCATGCTTCTTTCAGTGTGTTGCAGTTACAATGGCAGCAGTGTAAATCATATTAAACTAATTCAAGCTTTTGCTACAAGATATTATTTTTCACATTGCTTTAGTGACAAAAAATGCTTTTTAAGAAAATAAAAAAATAATACTCATGTGTTTACTATGAGTATACAGTTTAATGGAAAGTGTATCGGTTGAATTTACTGATCATTTTCGGAATATAGATTGCAAAATTCAATATACATACCTTTCATCGCCGGCAAAATTTTATTCGATATCTAATTAGTTATAGATTGTAATTGTGGTTCAATATGTAACTGTGGATGATTTTTCTACAGTCCATACAGTTGAGAATTGTATAAAATAATTAATAACTACATAATAATTAATAATACAATAACTGGTAATTGAAGGAAATATTGCTTTTTTAATCAATGATAATTTTTTACTTGTTTAATAGAGTTGAATTTTGTGTTTGTCTAGGACATTCCTTAAGCATTATTCTCTGTTCAAAGAAGACTAAAGAAATATAAACTACATGGAATATTATATTATCTAATTGAATTTTAAATCATGTGTATTTTCTATATACACTGGAAAGGACAAAAAGTTAGTGATGGTTGTTCACGTTATCATCTACATGAACATAATTTGGTTTGGATTACTCTTTATCGGCACCATAAAATAACAAAATAAATGAAAGAGCTTTTTGACGAAATTGAATACAATCTAACAATTTTCGCTTACCTCCTTACAAGAATTGGTTCACAATAATGCTGAAAACAAATCTATGATTTAACTGAAAATGTTAAATTTAGTAATTTTTAGATATGCTTACAACTGCAGGTTGTACGATTTAAAGCGTTCAATCAAAGCATATCCGAGTTACCAAGTTTGTCCAACATACCATAATGCTGAAAATATAGCCAGACACTGGAAAAATACAAAAGAACAAATTTTCAACATCTTGTACGTGTACACAGTATATCATGAATTCAAAGCTTTTCAATACTGTTTGAAAAAAATCGACGTATTTTTCACTTAAAAAAACTACTCTCTCTCTCACACACACATAATGATTATATTAATATTTACAATTTAAATTAAGATCGGATTAGTGCAAGAAAAAAATTTTGATTGCAGGAAGTTGTTACAAAGCACAGGAATAAATCGATTTTATATATGTTTAGTTTTAAAAGTTTTCCTAAAATGCTATATTTTCATCAAGTGTGATTGTGAGTATTAGCAAAATATTTTTCAGTTTCCATATTTTAATATTTTTGAATTTTTTGTATTGAATATGTATATATCAATTCAATCCATGATTATTTCTCTACTCTAATAATTTTAATTCTATACTTGCTGTTGGATTTTAATATTTAAAGAAAAACTGTATAATGTTTTTTTTGTTATAGTTTTTCACTTTTATACTTCTATTTTGTTAAGGATTGCAAAACTTGTAATACACAAATTTTAATACTTTATGCTAAATCTAACTAAAATATTATAAGATTAGGTTCAATCAATTTTTCTCATAGAAAATATATTTCTTTTAAGTTTTACTTTCATTTAAAACTTCTGTTTGATGAAAAGAAAAAAAACCCATAAGAAATCTGTCAAATAAGTGAATTTCTCCTAATTTATTAACGCTTTAGTTAGGAAAGTGTGACATTAATATATATAAGCTGAATTTTTGATATTAAAATCATAAAAACTCTTACGTGGAAATGTTAGTTCCATTAAAACAAGTTGATTGAAGGAGAAAGCTTTTTCAACAGATTATAAATAATCATCAAAAAGTAGCCAAAATTTACCAATTCAAACATTTGATCTTATTATTTGAGACGCAAAACCTCACCAATATATCGTCATTTATTTACATCATACTATTGTAACCGAGCATGTGGTAAAAAAAAAAATCACCCATAATAAATTATGATATCACCATGTGTGTTGCACATGCAATAAACGATATTATTTGGGAACGTTTTTTAAAAAGTTATATTTTAAATAATGGCAATAGTTTATCGATAAATCGTTTAATCACGAGAAGTTTAAATGCCTTTATAATATTAATCATATAATATTAGTTTAAATATACTCCTTTATAATATTAACTATTATAATATCATTTTGTGTTCAGAAATTACTCGTTATTATTTTAAAAATGTTTAAATTTAGAATAAATTAGAAATGTTTATGTTTTATTATAAATTTTTCTCACACATTTTTTATTTTATTTTTTACTCTGAAGACAGACGAAGTTGATTTTAACGAGTCTATTCATACAAATATAAAATTTCATTTTATTTTACTAAATCAATTAGTGAAATAATAAAAATCATGTTCTACGTTTTACTCCAATTATTGCAAATCAAAGGTTTCCGAAGATAGTAGGTATTTTTAAAGCATTTGGTAAAAAATTGCAATTACGTGCATCAGTGAAAGGAAGTTTTTCTTATATTATATAGTTTTGAAGAATTTTTTCATTCTATGAATGTATTTTAACTTTCAGAATTAATTTCTAACGACTGAAGTTTTTCTGGAACTTCAAGAAAAAAGAGAAAAATTTCCTAATTAAATTTTTTTTCGAATACATATTTTGCAGTTTACATTGAACATATTTCATTGTTCCTTGTTTCTAGATAAATTTATAGAAGGAAGTGAATTTATCTTTATAGCATACATTTAAAACTTCTCTTTATTCGCATGTTTAATCTTCTTAATCAAATATTTATTTCATAGTTATATTCTTATTTGCAAATTGTTCATCTTTAAAGATTTTCAAAATTAAATCTTAATAATTTTTGAAGGATTATGTTAATTAACATATTAATTCTTTTTAATTCTGTGTAACATGTTGATTTATAATATCGTTGTCATAAAATCAGTTATTTCTTAAGCAGATATTTCTTGAGGCAAAGTGAGAGACAGAGAGAGAGAGAGATTCAGTATTTTAAAGATCATCAAATTGCTTTAGTTTCAGCTTTAATAATTTCAATACGATCGCATCCTGTGTTCTTTATAAATGCATGTTAATCATGGAAATCAGGTGTCATTTAATTGGTAATCAATTTTCTGTTTCATATTTATAAATTAGTAGACTTTCTAAAGCATAAAATCAGTATTTTTTTTTTTAAAAAAACTCAATGCTTCTTATATTAAATAATACAAATTTTAAAAGTATAATATATTCTCAATAAAATTGAAATATTTTTAAATAATTGATTTGCATACAGTTTTAAGTTAGATTAAGGAACACAATTACTTTAATTTATTTTCATGGTTAATTTTCTTAAATGTTTTGTTGATAGACACCCAATATTATCAAATACATTAAATAACGTTCAAAAGTATAAGGGTTGCAATACTTGTAGTATAAAATCAACTATTCTTAATTTATATATTATATATAAGGACAAAAATTGAATAATTGAACATGTAACACAATAAAATATTTTTATATTTTCGACTAGTTATTTACTTATTTTTTTTGCAAAAATGAGATTTAAAATTAAAATAATGTTTATGTGATTAAAGTCAAATTAGTCCTTTTTAAGAAAATATATCAACTATTAAGAAATGCACCAATTCATCAATTTTCTACATTTGGTTAAAATGATTTAAATCAATAGAAAACAATTGATTTAAATCATTTTAACCAAATGCAGAAAAAATTAAGCTTTAGAGTCAAATATAATTTTTTATTAGCTTAAAACAATAACAGACTTAATTGTACAATTACCTTAATTCAATAAAAATTTGCAAATATAAATAAAATGTTTTTGAAATTTGTCTATTGAATTTATAATATTCTGCAAGAGTGTACTAATTAAAGATCATACTTTGAAATTTTTTATTATAAAGTTCAAAAGTATGATCCTTAATTTATGCAATTTTACATAAAATCACAGATATAATACAGGAAACTCAGAAATTTTGATATATTTTATTTATGTTACATTTTAACAAACGATCACAAATATAAGAGTTGAAATTCAGAAACTTTAATTTGTATTACATTTTTAAGCATATTATCGGGGAAACTTACATATGAAGCAAAATGCTATTTACATTTGTGAAAGTTTTCATTGACGTAAATATTTTTACCAAAATTAGATTAATAGTAGACTTGTTGAATTTTTTTTATATTCCCGGGATTTTAATACTATGTATACAAAATATGAATAAAAAATATCTCAATTTATACAGTCTTAAAAAATAAGATTTCTTCAAAAATCATGATTTATTTCATAACCTTATTGTTACTCTTCATTAAACGCTTAGAAAAAATATGTTATTGCTAAACTATAATTTTCCTTATTTAACTATAATTTCTTATAATTTTTCTTAACCGTATTTTTTGAAAAAATGTCTAACAAATATTGGTAATCATATTAAATAAGCTTTGTTTAAATATTATTGTACATTTATTCTTTTTGAAAACAGAAATCATGGTAGATAGAAGTAAAAATAGGGATTTAAATTAATCATAATTTGTAAATAAATTTATTTAACTAGTACAAAAATATTCACTTATGCTCTAAACGTATAATGATTATTACTTAGATTTAAGTATACATTTTTGAATTTTAATAACAGTTTATTAGAGGTGTTGTAAAGTAATTTTTAAAGAACATAAATGTTGATGATTTAAATTAACTAAATTGACAGCTAAAACATAAATCTAAAACACATTCTTTAAATATAGTAACACTGAAAGAAATTTCCCTTGCAACTTAAGAGTAAATCTTAGTCTTCAGATATTTTATGCATAGCGTATTTTTAATAACCATTTATAATAAAAGATGAAAGAGAGGTCGTCTTAATGGTGTAAGTAATATATGAGAGAAAAATATTTAAAAAAAGTCAACTCTCTTCTCGTATAATTAAGCTTTTGTCATTTAAGGCATAACATTTTTTTTGTTTTCTTTACGGAACATTTTCTAATTAAATTTCTAAGTTATATTTTTTATACATTATTTTAGTGAGACAAAGAAATTGAAAGAGTTAATTGCGGTAAGGTTGTAATTAATTAGAAACATTCATCTGGTAGTTTACCACTATTATATTTAGACTAGTTTCCTCTTCATTAATAATTACTAACTTTCAAAAGAGGCTTCTTTTAAAAATATTCTTTTATTCTTATATTTGATACCTTTTATTTTAAGAAAAACTTGATTCACGTCATTTTAAATATTTAATAACCATTTAATTCTTTCAAAAATTAAAATGAAGTAGAAATTTGACGATGTGTTTAAAGAATTAATGGATTCTCAATTTTCTTCAACAAGCACATAATTATTATTTGTTAAAATGTATGCTTGTGTTTAATAAGTAATTTTAATTATATTCAAATTTTTAATTAATCAGTTTTTAACCTTCGTCACATACTTCATACTACAACCACTGATGTTGGAGTAATTATTTTTAAAAGACTTAATTAATCAATTCTAACTTAAATTATTTTAAAGTATGAACAATAAGATTACTTTTTAGAAAAATAATTAAAAAGTTCAATATAATAAAATGATTTTATAAAGTTATTTTACAAATAAATTAATTTTCTTAAATCTGTACAACATCGTTATTTTAAATGTTAAATTAATAACTATCAATTTTAAATTTTTTAAAAATATTCAAAATATTTATACTACGTACGTTTTAAAATTATGCAAGTGTGCATAAATTATGTATCTAAATTTTATTTTTGTACCTATACATTCCGAATTGCTTTGTAAGTTATTGATAAAATAAAGAGAATATTTTTATAGGCAAGGGAAAATTGCACTGATTATTAATCGTAAAGCAAATATTAATGACCAGACAAATAGATAGATGAATGAATATTTAGTTGATGGCAGAAATTTGTTATTTACTGTTTATATTAAAAGACAACTTTAAAATTATGAAAAAATTTAATAAATTCGTGGATGTATTTTTTTTGTAGACAATTGTTTTAGTAATATGAGTGTTTTCATTGTATTATGAATACTTTTTATTTATCAAATTGTTTTATATATTTTAGTTTTCATGTATATATATATATATATATATATATATATATATATATATATAAAGATATATATATATATATATATATATATATATATATATATATATATATATATATATATATATATATATATATATATATATATATATATATATATACATAGATAGATAGATAGATAGATAGATGAAACGTAAAGCTAAATCGTAAAACATTTTCAACATGCAAATATTCTTAATATAAGAAAAAATACTGAAAAAACGAAATGAAAAATATTGCAAATTAATCAAAATATTAAATGAAAATCTGCAGGAGAGATTTAAAAATTATATATTGTTAAATAACAGTTATGTGTTTATTTAAACAATTTTATAAAATATTTCATAATTATATATACTTACAGCTTATGGAATAAACGTGCTGAAACTCAGTAAGTTAATAAGTTTGTTAAAATTGTTTTGACCCTAGCGAATTGTAATAATTAATGTTCCTAAATCTAGATAAATTTAGAAAATTCCTTATTTAGTTAATTACTTAAATTTCTTCACTTTGTGGTTAGTGCATTTCTAGTTATACTTTACAAAATTTATAATTTTGTATGTTCAAAAACTAATTACGGATGAAAACAATTAAATCTTGTGAATACGATTTTGAGACAGAACGCTTTAAAACCATACAAAAGCTTGGATAAGGCAAAAACTTTTGTCAATAAAAAATATATTAAAATTTAATAACTAATTTTTTATTAAACATATCAAATGAACTTAAAATACCGCTAGGTTAAAAAGCATTATAATATAATTAAAAATATACATATACACATAAAATTCATTTTGTCTCGAAAGGTTAAGAAATATTTAAAAGAGAATATAATCATATCAAATACAATATAATGAAGGCAGAAGCACATCATACTTTCTATTCGACAGTAACAGATTCAAACAGATTTCATTTTGGAAAATACTGTTTAAGTACGAGTAAGCTCATGTTGGGGCTACTTAAATCTTGCTGTGTATCAGCTTTAAAATGAAGGCTCATATGATGTACCTGAAGCTCATCTGCAATTTTTTATAGATAAAATTAGTCTCCGAATACTTCTGACTTCTGTATTTTATTATCCCTGATATTGTACTTCTTATGAAATATTTTATAAAAATTGATGCACTCGTGATACATTCTGTAGATACAGAATAACATAAATTCGCAATCTCTGTACTATTTCCAAAATAGAATGTTTGTTTCATTGGATTATGGATGATTTTGATATCCTCTAATGCTTTTGGATACGTATTTTTCTCCATTTGATCATTCCTAAGCAGCATTTCTTCTTTTGCCAAACTACTAATTATGACATTTTTAAGTTTTTCTTGGCAGATATTGCCTTTTCCAAAATTACTAAACATTTGCCAAATATTTGAGTAAAGTGATTATCGAAATGCAATTGCTCTTCAGTGTGTACTTAATATGAAGCTGTTAACTAAGTGTTTTCTTCTTAATTAAGAATCATATAAAAATTTTATTAAGAACGGAAAGTAAAAAAATACAGTTGATAAATTGCATCACTTTATTTACATCGAATTACATAATATATTACAAATAAATAAGCGAATGCTTTCAAGTTCTATTTATGATTTTCATGATTACATGATGTAATGTTCTCACAATAATCCATATTGTGGTTCAAATGAAGTTTTATTTAGCTTGGGGTTATATCCGCTCTCAATTAAGATAAAATGTAACAGCGAACAAATAATAATTACAAAAAACTGAGGATCTTATTCCATGGCTATTGGGGATGTTGGTCCCTTGTCAAAAGGAAAAATAGCCACCATTTAAAGTGCTGGCGTCAACATCCTCTCAGGCCTTTAAATATCATTTCAAAATCAGTCTACACCTAAGAAATTTTAGAATTAGACTTAATTTTATAATACAGATACGTAAAGTAATTTAAAGTAGCAAAATAACATAATTTTGGAATATTTAGGTAATAGGTACATTAGCAATTTTGGAGACAGATACTTCTGACCAAACTGCGATACAGTATTTTAAATTTAACTACATGAATTTTACTATCAGCATCTGGATATGTTTGTACGTTTTTTGCAATTATTCAATGTTCAATTAGATGATTGTCTTTTTTTGCTAAGACAATAGAGTTTGGTTCAACATTTATTTTATCAAATTGCTATTTAGTGTGTGCTTGCAAGTTGTTCAAATAATCTCGTTTCCAAGATTTCCGTACACCTTCCACAATTTTGATCATTCTCCTATATTTAACATGTATATTATTTTCTATAGAACACAAATATGATTAAACAATGTAACATATAGCTCGCTCTATTAAAAACGACAAGGTGTAAGAACATCAAAGTTATCAGCTTCTGATTAAAGGGAAATAAGTGGTCTGGAGTTAACACGTTCACTTTCTTTTGAATTGTTTCTTAATTTAAACGAATTAACTCCTGCTTCCCATCCTCAGCCTAAATTGGGTGATTTGGGAGGAATGAATTTCTATTTTATTCCTTCAGTAGAAAGAAAATTAGCCCCTGTTTTAATTGGTTACATTAGAGAATTATGTAATTTTTTCAATTCTGTACATGCCCTCACAAAATTTGTGGCATTATCAGAAAAGGTTTTAGCACACTGGCCACGACATGAGAAAATGGTTTACTTGAGTATCTTTTTTAAAGAAGTTAAGAAAGCACGAGGTAATAAATCTTTTACTACCTATAATTGTATATTTTTAACCACGAAGACAGAAACAGCAATATAAACTTTGTTTAGGATACGTTGGTTTTCATATTTAATCAAAAAAGGAGCACAATAATGAATTCCAGATTAGTAAAATTAAAGTGTTTTCATTATTTGTTTTTTGAACAAAATGTCCATAATTTTATTAGTTAAAACTGGCTTGTTCTTGAAACAAAAAACGTATTTACGTACTAATTGTCTGCATTGATTTCTACAGTTAATCGAAAAACATTCTCCCTAACAAGGTTGAGTAAAGAACTGGGGCTAACATGAAAAACTTTTTTATGAAAATTATATGATATCAGGATTGTAAGTTTATGACTCTTTAGCAAAGTTATAGGATGTTTAGCATTTACGCTTAGTTTGTAACTAATTAATCACCAACACGTAAAATTTGATTTTTATTTAAAAAAAGGGTTGAGGAATTTTAACTTACTTTGATTCACTATGTTTTTCCCTTTTTCAAAGCTGTTACTTTAGCAGCAAAATCTTTTTCTTGACTAACTCTAACTAAAAAATCACGTGCATGTTTAAGTTCAGCACAGCTAACTTTTATCTAAAACTTCTGAATGGAAAAAAAAAAAAAAACTTTGAATTCTGATTTGTTTAAGATAATTATTTGAATGTTTATAAAATTGTCAAAAGTTGGGGATGATAGATTGAAGAAATGTGTTCACAATTGGTTTAAATTATTTTGTATACGAAAGATCACTAGACGCAAAATCATAGTTAGCTGTCAAGTTTGTATCACAATATAAAAACTTAGGACCTAGTGTCTAAAGTTTGCATTCGATAGGTTCATCCATGGAAAGTCCTCTTGACAAGGGATAAGCTGGATTATCCTTTGATTTAACATGATGTCATTCAAATTCGCTTGTTAACTTTGTAATTTGGACAACTATGCTAAAAAGCATTTCAAACGGTAGGGATGTGTTCGTATCTGTGAAAGAGCAATAGTTGAATTTGTGTAAAGATGCTCTGCATCAACATCAAGTTGTATTTACCAAGAACCTTGATTACAAGTTTTGAGAGAAGCATGGCTCCTAAAAGCTCTAAGCGTGGGAGTCTTACTCTTTTAGCTGGTGCTAATCTAGATTCATTTCAGAAAAAAAGCACACTGATGTTATTGAAACAATCTTTGCTGCGGACAAAAATATAAACTTCATAAGTTTGTTAGGAAAAATTTAGAAAACAATGTACTGCAGATGTCTTTCTCCTTTTTTCACAGATCAAATATCCTTAAGTAATGTTTTGTAATAGTTTCTTAGTTATAAAGGAAACTCGTTCACTGAAAATAAAAGAAAAAAAAAGAAAAATTGCATTAATTTTGCTAAATTTTAAACTATAATCTTTAAAATATGAGTAGCCTACTTTTTCCAGCAATATTTATATATATATGCGTGTGAATATAAATTTTTTTTTATTTCAGTACAAACTTTTAATAGTGTTTTTATCCTTATCAAAATGAGCAAGATATTAAGTTCTCACTAATTTAATTCTATGAAGTTACAGACACATCTCTACATTTTGTGTATTCAGCATCTAATCAAACTAGAATTAATTTATGATTTTCTTTAAAGATTATTTAATGAAAGCTTAAAACTAATGGCATAAGTGAAGAGGAGAAATCTCATTTAAATGCATTTGTCATCATTTCTTACATCATTCCAAACAATATCAGAATAACAAAATACATTTTTCCTTGCGATTTTCATATTGAACTCTTCCAGTAATGGAGAACTCTTTGATTTCCCAAAAGTAATGTATAATAAAAGAAGAAAAACAATAAACATAGGCATTTTTTATGGTTTTAGATTTTAATATCTCTATGATCGTTTTTTTATTAACTTGTTTCTCCCTTAATTCAGTTATTGTCTTTAATCCAGTGTTTTATTTTTGTAAATATACTTCTTAAACTAAAGAGGTTTTTTTATTAACGAGAGATCAAATTTATTGTATTGCAAAAACTTAAGTTTGTAATTATTTCTTCAATGCACATGAATCAATTCTCTGAATGTTTTTATTATGCTTCGAAGACTTACTTTAGTTGACAGTTTGCTCTTAATGATAATGAAAAAAAAAACTAAAATATCTCACTCTGTAAGTGTTCTCATGTGGCAATAACAAGATAGATAATATTTCTGCACTTTTTCTGTTTTGAACATGTTTTCGTTAAAGTCTGTAGCCTCAAGTATTAATTACCTTTTATCTTTTGTTTTTTTACAAGACTTTTTTCTTTCATGGTCTTTTAGATCGCAACTGTTTTTCTTTCTCCAACAATTATTTTCTCTATACCGTAAAGAAAAGAAAGACTTGTCAAGAATCGAAAAATATAACCATTTATTTTATTCGCAGTTTTTCAATTTATTAATTCTTAATTATAATTATGTATATTTCATAGTTTTATGTTCAAATATTTACTTATTATATTGCTTTTACTTATGTTTCCCTAACAAAAATATATCACTACCTATGATTTCATTTTTAAGAAGTAACTTGTCAGTATCATTAATTATTTTTAATTTTAAATACTTTTATAACTCAATTAACTAAATAATATTTGGAGTATTTGTAAAACAACACGCAAACATAATATTCTCCTTTAAAAACTTTGCGCAAGTAATTTCGCTTTTTCAAAAATAATCTGAATTAATTTTGTTACTATATTTTGATTTTTGTAATTAAACCATCACGGCTTAATACTTACAACTCTAAATTCCGAATATTGTTATTTACAGGATGAATGTCTTGCGGCTATCTGAGTAAAGATTTTCATGCGTATGATATTTCTTAAGTGCAATTAATAATTGAATTTATTAAAATATAGCATTTAAAGCATATCAAGTAAATGTATTTATAACCATTTATTAATAAAAATAAAACTGATAATTGATTGCAGTATAGGAATTTGAATAAGAAAACTGCACAAATGATTTACATCCAAAAAAGCAATATCTCTAGAAAAGTCTATTAAAAAAAGAATAATCACATTTTTATGTCGTAAAATGTATTAGAAACATAAGAAAGTTGAGTTTTAATAAAGGAGAGGCCCTACTTTTAGTTTAAATGCATGATAGTATCAACATTTCATGCTGTCAACTAAGTTGTATGTAACCGAAATCGGATGCGAAAACCAAACACGGAATAAGCTGTTTTTCAGTTCTCCAACAAATCTTGGGTGGGTGAATTAAGAAATCAGTCACCTGTCTATCAAGATAGTCCCACATATACTGTTTCATATCCCTGTCTAGAGAATTATCTTGCTGTTCTATTTGCTCCCAACGAAGATCCTCAATTATTTCGTTAACAACTACAGCTCGATGTGGTTGTGCGTTATCATCCATCAAAATAATGTCATTGCCAATTGCCTCGACAATTAGGTTAATATATGGATCAAAGATCTTATCCATTTATCTCATACAAGTTACAATACCTTCCAGAAACACATTGCAGTATAAATTAAATGTATATTTTTCTTTACACTATTTTCTTTATTTCCAATATATAATATAATAACAAAACATAAATAAATTAACAAAAAAAAAAAAAAAAAAAAAAAAAAAAAATATAAATTTCTCAGTGGGATAAATTTGCTTAAATATTTTTACAATTGTACTTTTTGATGTTTTTACACAAGTTTTTCTATTTAGTAATTCTTAATAGTTAGAAGCATATATTAGACTTCTAAAGCTGCAAAAATTAAACAAACAATTTAAAGAGAAACTACATTGATTTTTTTGTCAAGAAATGTCAGAATTGAAACTATTATTTACTACAAATTCACTACAAGAATCATTTTTTTAAATAATTTCCTAAATTTTTAATGACATTAATAAAACTATTCTCTCTTTTGTTTTTCCAAGAATACACTGATGCAAAGGTCAATGAAAGTGAGTTCCATAAAATAGATTGTTGAGCCAACTTCACTCACATAAACTTGCAGCGACGTTTATATATATGAAAGGAAAAGCTTCAAAAGTCGTCGGTAAACTTCTGTCTTTTTAGCATTGGTTTTACAGATAAAAAAATAGCATGTAAATATTAAAGCAAAATTGTAATATTATAAGCTTTTGGATTTTTTTTTTAAAATTTTAATTATATTCATATTTTGCGTCAAGTTTAATTGCAACATGATAAAATTAGAGGTTCCATATTCATTGAAAATTCCTTTCACTTTTTCTTAAGCAATTGCATTGAGTAAAGATTTTACAGCCATGACATACAGAAATTGTCGTCCTTCTTATTTCGAACGATTCATTATTATTTCTTTGGTATCATTTGATTTCAATTTCAGTAGTTTTTAGGAAGATGGAAATTTTTAATTAAATATAACAGTTGCTTGCGGATTTTATATTTTGAGTTCATCAAAAATTTGGTTTGGGTAATTTTATTAATTGTAAAATCTTAAGTTGATTAACCATCAGCTGTTATCATTTAATTTAAAATTGCTTAAAAATTTCTTACTTTTAGTTCTGTGCTACTTATTTGTAAGTCTTTCTCCTTTTTTTAACTGATTTTTACTTTTTTCAAGCTTACTCTTATAATGCCTTTCATACTTTCTTTCCTTATTTATTTATATTTCCCAACTTTGTTTCTCTTCTTTATAACTTTTTCCCTAAGATAATGCATTCTTTACAACTATATGCATTCTGAAAGTATTCTTAAGAATGAAGAAAAGCTATATATAACTCAAAATTCTTTCATACTGTTATTTTCCTGAAATATCGGATTTTCTAAACCTAATATAATATTTTATAATTATATTTTAGCTTATCAAAAGTAACTTATGTGGTATCTACCACACTTCTAGCATTAAATTATTCAATTACTGTTGTTGCTTTCAGAAATTTTCTATATAAGTTGGATCAAAAATTAATAAATAATGTTTTTTACAATAACTGTTTTTACTAAGAAATCTGGTCCTATTCGAGAAATGTAACATACTCTCGGAATAGCTAGCTATATGTCTTATATTGTGAAGAAATGCGTGTCTAATAGTTGAAGTTTTATTTTATTTCGACGTTAGTTTTTAATACTGAACTTAAGTCATATAATTGATAATGAAAAATAAGAAGCTTAAATCGAGCGCATTTGCTGTTATATATTTTTCCACTCAAGATTTTATCTTGTTATATATAAAATCCTTGTCTTTTTTCAAGTTATTTCTCAACTGAAGTTATAAAATTTAAAATAAGCGTATTTGTTTTTTTCTCGACGAAATATATGATAAAGTAATACATGAAGTTTTAATATTTTGCAGAAGCCGGGTGTTTTCAACGAACATTGGAAAAAAAAATTAATTTATATTTAAATATTTTACTTTAAAATATATTTAAAAGTAGAGATTGAAGAAAAATTATTGAAAATGAATAAATAATGACAATGACATTATTCTTACATGTAAGAAATTAATTCAAAATTTATGTTAATTGAAGACATTAATAATGGAATACGATTCGCTAGGCTATGACAGTTAAATTGGACGAAACGAAAGATATTTATTTTCAAGCCATTTTTTCCTGCAACTGGAACTGAAAATGAAGTTTAGTTTATTGAGTAATGAATCATAAAATTAGTTCAATAACATTTATTAAAATGTTTGCAGGTAATTTTACAATGACATTGTTAGTAAATATGAAAATTTTCGTATAATGTTTTATCATGGTTATAAATATACAGTTTCAGATTACAATTTAAAAATTTTCAAAAATTGAACAATTATTTTCACAAAAAATTCTTAATTTAAAAATTACATTACAAAAACATTAAAATTTATACTGGGTATATTTATTGCAGTATTATTAATCGTAGGTTAATATAATAATTATTCATACTTTAAAAGTATGATTTTGCAGTTTATATCATAAAATAAGAGTAATATTATGAGCTTTATATAAAAAAAGTTTAATATAAATGTAAAAATCTATGAACTTAAATTATATTTTAAAGATTAATGCGTAATTGAAATTAAATTTTTACCAATAAACTTTTCCATATGAATAAAAATGTTTTCAATAACTAAGAATAAATTACAAATGAAGTTCAAATTTAGGAAAATAATTAAAAGTCCTTTTATTTAACTGTCAAAATATAATAACACTGGAAATATATATTGCTTTTAAGAGTAATAAACTTACTTTCAGAATAAATGGTTTTAAATAAAACACTAGTAGATTCCAATTAATAATCCTACAAAATTCTTAATAATTAGACTGACTATGGAAACATTTTTTGAAAATTCTCATTTTTGCTGAAGAACTATCTGGTTATGATACTAAATACTCTTGTTGTTGAATCTACTTACAAATATTATTTTTATGCCTAAAGTTAACAGATGTTTGAAAGATACCATTGCATAAAATACATTAATAAGAATAATATTAATAAACTAGGCGTTTAAATTTGTATTCTGTGATGTTTCATTAGTTTATTTTTAACACACATTTAAAACAAATTTAAGGTGTAATTGTGAAAAACTACAATTTAGTAACTTGCATTTTGATGGAATTGCATAAACGCTTGTATATATTAGAAGTAGATAAGACTAAAATTTCTAAATTTAATTTTCTTTGTAATGTGAAATTTAAATGTATAAATCATAATGTATGGTAAATTTTGTCAAAAGATTGTGACATTACTATTTGATGCTCTTTGATCAATTTTAATTGAACTAACAGGTTCTATTAAAATTGAATTGAATATTAAAAAAAAATATATATTGAGTTTTTTTACCTAATTTGTGAATTATTTTTCAAATTTATTAAATATATAAAATTCTTATTTTACATACTTAATAATTTTGAAAAGTAAAACGCATTAACATTCAATAATACAAATTAAATATAATTTTTATCCTAAGTCAAATTTAACACTTATCAATTAGAAGGTTTGTACACTAATATTTAATGAAAGACTTTTTAAGACATTGTATATCACCATTATAGCCGGGCAACTTGTGTAGTGGTCAGCGTGCCTGACTACGGATAGGGAGGTCCTGTGCTCGAATCCCGGTTCAGGAATGGATGTACTTTCCCTCTCTCTCTATCCTGTCTTTGACCTTTACTTGTGTGAATGAAGTGTGAATGGTTGCCTACCCTATAAACCAGTCTCTATGGTATGTGTGTGTACTGAACAAGTCGGACTCCACACCAAATACGGTCAGTTGGAACAGTTGGAAAAGTCAAATACGGTTCAGTTGGAAAGGATGGTAGCCTTTTCTAAATTCTTCTCTGAGGTCTGCACAACTTGCGAATTTTGATTTTTGGAACTGCATCACTACTCGCCAAAATCGTTTGAGATCCCTTACCCAGCTCAGCAATGCTGACGGTTGCGTCCAAAGGGCGATTTATGTCCGGAAAATCAGTGTCTAGGTGTGGGTGTTGTTCAAATGTTGGTCGGTTGTGGGAGCATTGAAACTAACTTCTATTAAGAAGTTCTACAGCACATCTGACTGTTTTTGAAGCTGTGTTCGCTTGTTCAATCTCCGCTTTTTAAATTCGCTCCCAGAGAGATTTCTTGAGGATGGTTGCGTCATGGCATGGAACATTTTGTTTTCTATAACAAATTAATTAAAATAAAAATAATATTTGGTCTTTTGTCTCTTGTTTGGTAGTTATGTGCAAAATATATTTTTGCTAGAAATTACGCCTGTTTTTAATATTTTTTAAATTTTTGGTCAAGATAAAATATTGCATAAAACTCGTGCAAAACTACGCTTTTTTATACTCGCTACTTCTCAGCACTTGCTACGCTGTGCTTAGAAAACCGCTTGTATAAAAAATTTACTTTTTGACATTTTTATAATTTACTGTTTCGTTAGTTCTCAAAAGAATTGTCACACCACAACAAAGTCACACTATACAGCGACGGATTTACAATTTATGTGGCCCTAAGCTATATAATTTTTGGGGTCCCTACTCTCTACATTTCATTTTTATAATTGTAATAAATAATACCCTATTTTTTAATACGAAGGACAAACTAAAACAAACAAAATGAAAAATACACTGCCAATTTATGAGCACCTATACTCATACGATTAACAACAAATCTCCCCTTCATTTTAGGTACCTCCAATGGCCAAAAAAAATTCATACCACACAAAACGTATTTTAATGTAAACTCTAATTTATGAAATCCCCCCTTGTGCGCCACTGGCTTACAAAATGAAATGCATTTTATTCAACTGCAGACTCAATTACTTTTTATTTGATACCACACAAGTCATATTTTGATCTAAACTTGAATTTTTTTTAAAAATCTACCCCACCCTTTTTTTGGCTTATGTCTGATCGATTTTATTTGTTTTTAAAAATGAAAACAAAAATTAAAACACTTACCTTCACAGAAGCCAAACACATGGGACAATTTGCACAAGCACTTTTTCAAAGCTTTTTTGAACTAACTATTTAAACAAACTATTTTATTTCGCACCAGCCGAAGTCAAGTGGCAAATAATGTGTGTGTATTGTTTTAAGTTTACTTACTTTTTATATACAGTTAAAAAGAGCTGTTAGATTTCACTTGGTTTCAAAATCAAAACTATCAGTCAAATCTTGCAACACGTTTTTGAAAAAAATTCCCGTGAATCGATTTCAATGAAAATTGGTATACTTACAATACAATGGTTCCACGGCAATGCAATATTAAGAAAAATAATTTATCGATATGATATCAGAACGATAAAAAATATTTTTTACTTTTTAGTGCATTTTATAAAAGCATGTAACTTAATTTTTTTATCAGTTTTTATTCATTTTCCATGATTTTGGCGCCCCTTGATCATTGCGCTACGGGTGACCACCCGTATCGCCCTACCTTGGGGCCGGTCCTGAACACCGTTACCAATCCAAATTCCGTTACATTCATAAAAATATTTCAGGCCACTTATTAAATGAATGGATTACTTATAATTAGTTCCCTTATTCATAATTTTAAAAAAATTTATGCAAATATTAGAAAAATATCTTTTACAATTGTAAATTTTTGAAAATAACTGTTAATAATAAATTACAATTTTATTCATATTTAATAAATAAAATTTAAAAAATTTGAAATGAGCTAATGAAAAACACATTAAATGTGCTATGATTATATGACATAAATTATTAATAAATTTATACTAATATCATAACATAAATAATATAAAAATTATTATTATTATTATAAATATTAATTTTAAAACATTATATATAAATCTCATTTATAAATTTTAGTTGTATAACAATAAATATTTATTTAGTTCAGTAAATTAATTTTAACATTTATGATTAGAATAATAACTAAATAATGGATAAAATTAATTAAAAATAATTAAGAATAATAAATCGCTAATAGACATGAAATCTAATTAAGGAATACTGAACTATGCTGAAATAAATGAGATAAAATATGATAAATGTAAAAATAATAATAATGAATTATCACTAAGAAATATAGAATTTTGATAATGAATTTGTTAATTTTGTTTTCTTATATTTTCTAATGCAAATTGACAAAAATATTTACAGATTATTATATTTCTCGCAGTAAAAATGCATCTTTGTAAAATGATATTAGAGATAAAACAGTAAAAAAATAAGCTGCGAATCTCAGTTGGATAATTAATAATACAATTAGTTTAAACAGAACATATTTTAAAACATATTCACAAATCTTAACTTATTGTCGCTTAAATAAATATACAATATATTACATAATTTTGAAGCTTTTATTTATCATTACATTGAAATGTAACGTTTTCATTTCCATTAAATAACAGAAATATTACTTTATACTGTTTGAAAGATTTTAAATTTTATTTTCAGCATTCGCATTTATATGTTTCAGAAGAAATATCTTTTTCCAGAGTTACACTGTATCAGTTAATAGCATAACAATTATATGTGAAGCAAATTAAAGTTCAAATTTAAAACAAGATTCAAATATATCTGTAGCTAACCTTAAAATTACACTCCAAGAAAAAAATAAAAAATGTCCTTCATTTTATGCATAGCATAGTTTCATATAATTAAGAGTTAATATATATATATATATATATATATATATATATATATATATATATATATATATATATGAATTGTATTTCACTCTAGAAAATTATGCTTTAATTTTTTTCCTTACCAACAATTATCTTTCGTTAAAGACACGTTGTCTTTCCATTTTTCATTACATTGAATTACTTATATTTTCATTTGGTATTTAATATTGCACATAATGGAAAGTTAAATAATAAATCTGGATTTTTCATCTTTTGAATCTCAAATTAGAGAAGCATTTTCTTTCAAAACTAATAAAATGAATTTAATGATACTCAACTCTTAAAAATTTTGAAGTAAAATATGTAAGGTTGTAAAATATATTTAACTCAGTATAGGTGTTACAGCTTTACTGATTGATGACTTTTCACAATTAATTTAATGCCATTTATTTACCTCGAAAATACGAAAAAAAATCAAAAGGTCATTTTTGTGCAAAAATATCAGTGTATCAATTAGAATATTTTTCAACTCAAAGATCAACCAATGAAGAATTATTAGTACATATCTCTTTAAAAAAAATTGTACACTTGTTCTAATAAATAGTTCTATTATCATGGCGAATTATAAAGAATATAATTGGCTTATTTCCCAGTTATTCAATTCATTTTTTTATTACTATATTTCAATGTTTGATTACTTGAAATAAGCGTTTTTGGATAAAATATTTTTAAAATCAAATTCAAGGTTTTTGAATCAATATTATTCAAGTTATAAAACCATTGTGAGATTCAAATTTAGAAATTGACTATTTAACTGATTTAATTTTAAAAGGAAATGTGTTATTTGTGATCCTACTTACTGTATAAGAATTAAATTGTCATTTGAAAATATCGTAGGTTATATCTTCTTAATTGTATAAACTTAATGAATTTTTGCGTGAGGTGATATTCGAAGTATTAAAACCTTTTGTTTTTTTATTCTTTGATCATAAAAAAAGCAAATTTTAATGGTATAAAAAGATATCTTTGATGGAGAAAACAATTCAAAATTTATTTTTGAATTTGAGAAATGATAAGAAGCTTTCAAACAAATAAGTAAATAGGGTTTCCGTTTCATATGCATATTGTTCAACAAAGGAAACGTAAATGCGTGTTGCAATTACTGCAATACTCAACAGAACACAACCTACGGACAATCAGAAATCCATTTATGTTGTGCAATTATAAGCAGGTATTATTAAGTAGGTATTGGTGAGTAAAAGCCTGCGGTAAAAATCCTGCTGTTTACGAAGTTTTTTGAAGATGCCTATTTCAAATAACTAGTTTGTATTAAAGATAGCTATTATCACAATATTGTTTACTTTTTAGAAACGGCTAGTTTCTTGAAGATTTAATTGAGGTAAACCTTCAGCTGGAATGATTTATCATATTATTGATTTTAAAGTTCTAACGCATATTGTGTTTCCCTTTTACTCAGAATTTGGATCATATAGGTTGAATGGGAATTCCAAATGACTTTAAATAGTAGCCTTCCATATATTCACGTTTAATTTGATAAAAAAATAAGAATTAACATATATGTTAGGAGATAGTATTGTAAATATAAACAATTTATTTTCTATATTTGTCCTAATATATTAAAAGTAGTAAAAAAAAAATCAATACATATTTTCAAATTCAATAAATGATTAAATTTACATAAAAATGTACATTTAATCTATTATTAAAAAAGATGAAAATAATTTTTTTTAATTAATGTAAACTTTCTGAAAAATATACACTAAATATGTCTATCCTTTTCATAAAATATATAAGTCTTTATCATTTTGTGAAATATTAAACAACAGGAAACTATATTTTGACATATTTTAATCATAATACCATACTGATTGCAAACAAAAAATTAAATCTCATGAATCAATTCATTCTCGATTACAAATTGTTAAAAATTTTCATTATATAAATGTAAAGAGAGTATCTAATGGGTGCTGGAAATTTTTTAAGTAACACCATTTACACAAAATATCAATAAACATGCAATAAATCTATCCCTTATTAACATTATCAATTATTTCCTCCTCTCTAGGATCAATTAAAATGCAAAATTTATTTTGTCCACATTCATGATAGTAAATAAAATTTTCAGTAGATTTTTGTAAACTAGTGAATTCTTAACAAAATGAAATTTTTCAAGGAATCATTTTCGATAAAATTACAATTTTAAGTGATTTCATTTTGAATATTGCTTTGGAGATATATTTATATATATATTTATAATCTATATTTTGTGACGTATCCCCGTACTGTAGGAAAGCCTATACCATGTTCTAAAGTCCTTGAAGCACAAATTCCGAGTAGATTTTATCCTGCTTAACCCACAGATGCCTCCAAGAAGAATCTAGACAAATAAGAAGGTAAGCAGGACTGACAGAGAGGGTACAGGAAAAACCAGATACAATCCTCTTCCTTTTAAGCAACCTTAGACTTTTTATGTGGCCACGTCTGAATCTCGATATCGCCGAAGGAAGAGGCTGGGGCCACTATAAAATAAGGACACACTGTTTGCAGCATACCACTGATGTACCGGAGGAAGATGCCAAGTAGTGAGCAGCTACTGTTTGTTTAAAGAGTGGATCACAGAGGGAGTAAGCTCCTTTGAATTAATGAGCTGAAGATTCCACCCAGATTTGGCAAGTGAATCCACTGTCTCATTTCGATAAACCCCAACATGAGATTGAATTTACTGAAGGCATATAGATTTTTTCTGACCAATCTCACAGGAAAGAAGTAAAATAACTTGTTTTGAGACAACATATATTTTAGGACAGTTTTTAAAATACTGAAAAAAAAAAACATTTTTTTTATCTGTCAGAACCTAAATGTTATTTTTGTCAGTGGTCAGGACATTATCAAGAGCTACGCTAATATTTATGATTACAGATATGAAAACTGAGCAGTTCTCCAGAGCTATGATTTTGAATCGATTTGCTTATTCATTATTTTATTCGATATTGTTAACAAATACACCACTCCCGGTTCTACAACTTTAAAATTTGCTGGCATCTTTGAAACTGGCATAAAGGTCTCAAAGGAAATTATATTGATGACCTGTAGTGCTAACCATTTTAAAAGGATCAAATTACTCTTATGGGACATCAGATTCAAAAATGTTCGATAGTATCTATGATCTGATATAAAAAAGAACTATAATTTTGAAAAATAAATGTTATAAATGTTTTGAAAAATAACATCAACAAAAATAATTTTCAATGCATAATATTCAAGAATTTTTCATAAGAAATTAATGAAAGATTCACAGTTTTCATTTGTAAAATAAAAGATTCTCTAAAAATGCCCTTATAAATTTTAAAATCCTATAATCATATCAACAACCACTTTAGATGTAAAACATAAAAATGTCAGATTGAAACATAAATATCAAATAATCCTTAAAAGATAACATTTGCACAGGCTACTTTAAAAAGTTATTTTGATTTAGTTTATTTAGGATATTAATCTATGAATAACCAATTATCTTTGCTTAAATTTCAATATTGTCATTTTAAATAAGCTTAAATTATAAGCAAATTGTCAGCAATTTTAATATCCTTAACGTTTAGCAGGAAAGCTGAATGACAAGTGTAATTAGGAAAATGCATTTGTTACATATAACTTATACCTGCTGTGAATTCATCTTTTATTAACACTCTAAATTTCCGAAAATAACTCATAATGTGAAAAAATGCTTTGCTTTATCTTTTGTAAAAATATTGATATCCTATTGAAAAAATTACAATGATCAAAATAGTCTTACTTAAATTAAGTTATATATATATATATATATATATATATATATATATATATATATATATATATATATATATATATTATATATATATATATAATATATATATATATTATATATATATTTATATGTATGTATGTATATATATACAGAGAGAGAGAGGTTGAAATGCATGATACAAGCAATTTTAGACTGTTTTAGAAAGTTGCCACTTAAAAGAAAATAATTTTAAATATAATAAATTTGAAAATTTGCTAATCCTTTAAAAAATAGAATTAACAATGAAATAAAGAATGAATGCTTTAAGGAAAGATGGAATGAGTAAAAAATAAAAGTAAAAGTAATCTTAAGTAAATCATAATAAATTAAGATTAGTAAATCTTAATAAATTAAGATTTACTTTAGATTACTTTTCCTAATTCATGATTAGTACTACGGACAAATTATGAAAAATGATAGAATTATTTATTAGAAAAAGAAATTGCTTTTTTATTTTACTTTGTGTTTCCACTTTGATTGAAAACAATGTATTAGAGATTCACGAGTTTGTTGAGCGTTTTCTTAAGTTTACGTTTGTGACCAAGTTTCTTGGAACAAGTTAGTAAGAATACGTTTAAATTACTTCCCGAAGTAATCCTGCTATTTTTGTCTTTCGCAGCTTAGCTTAATTTAAATTTAAATTAATTCACCAGCACATTTTCCCTTAAACTAGAATTCCCAACTTGGTACATGAGTCACAGGAATAAATCGTTAAAAATAATTAAACAATAACTTAAATTATGCTATTTATCTATATATATCATCTCCTAACTTTTCAAAATAATTATTCCGCTAAGAAATCACTTTACGCCCACTTAACCACAAATACCCTCTTTTTTTTTCCCAGTAAGAATATAAACTTCTTCCTCAAAAATTAAGTCCTTTTTGAGGAAGAAGTTTATATTCTTGCTGAATTATACTGGATATTTTATTCGCTGAAAAATAAAAAAATAAAAAAATGAACTTGTAATTTTAAGATTATTTTATTTATCTGACCATGTTTTTGGAAATCCAAATCTCAATCGAACTAAAAAGGAAATTCCTTCAACATAACCCCATACATTCTAAAAAAATCTGTTTCTAATTAGGATCTTATGTCTTTTGTTAATTTAAAATAGCGTGTATTGAATCGAATTTTTTATTGGGATCTAATGTTTCAAGTAAATTAAAATATTTAGTAAATTTCTGAACTAATCGTCACGTTTAATACTTGCCAACTCTCATCATTAAATATCAAAGAACTATTTTTCTCGCCTTTTCTCTTTTTGTTTGCTTCTATTAATTTAATGGTTTTTTAATGATTTGTTAAAGCTTGGTTCAGCTAACTCAAAGATCACATTTGTAATAATAATAAAATGGAATTTATTGAACACTTTGAAAAGTTAAGAATGATTTCTTTCTAAACTTTTAATTACACTACTGGCCATTAAAATTGCAACACCAAAAAGGCGACATGCTACAGATGTGAAATTTATACGAAAGGAAGAAGGTGCTGTGATATGCAAATAATTAGCTTTTCAGCGCATTCAGACAAAGCAGGCGCCAGTAGCGATACCTACATTGTGTTTAAATGAGGAAATTGTTCAGCCGGTTCCTCATACACAAATTGCATTTGAACGTTGTTGCCTGGTGATAAGTTGTTGCGATTCCTCGTGTAAGAAGAAGAAATGCGTACCAGCACTTTTCTGACTTTGATGAAGGTCGAATTGTAGCGTACCGGGATTGCGGTTTATCTTATCGCAGTATTGATGCTCGCGTCAGTTGAGATCCAATGACTGTTAGCAGAATATGGAATCGATGGGTTCAGGACGGTAATACGGAATGCCATGCAAGATCTCAACGGCCACCTATCACTAGCAGCCTAGAAGATAGAGATATTATCCGCATGGCCGTAATGGATCGTGCAACCACGTCACTAGCCGTGAGTCAAGAAACGGGGTCATTTGGAAGACAAGTGTCTGCATGAACAGTTCGATGACGTTTGCAGCAGCATGGACTCTCAGCTCGGAGACCACAGCTGCGGCTTCCCTTGACGCTGCGTCATAGACAAGAGCGCCTTCAATGGTGTGATCAACGATAAACCTGGACACACGAATGGCGAGACGTCATATTTTCAGATGAATCCAGGTTCGGTGTACAGCATCATGATGGTCGCACCCGTGTTTGGCTGCATCGTGGTGAACGCATACTGGCAGCGTGCATTCGTCATTCTGGCCCATCACCTGACGTGATGTTATGGGGTGCCATTGGATACACGTCTCAGTCACCTCTTGTTCGTATTGACGGTGCTTTGAACAGTGCACGTTACATTTCTGGTGTGTTACGACCCGTGTCTCTACCCTTTATTCGAGCCCTGCGAAACCCTACGTTTCAGCAGGATAATGCCCGACCGCATGTTGCCGATATTGTACGGACCTTCCTTGATACGGAATATGTTCGGCTGTTGCCCTGGCCAACACGTTCTCCAGATCTTTCACAAATAGAAAACGTCTGGTCAATGGTTGCCGAGCGACTGTCTCGTCACCAAACGCTAGTCACTACGGTTGATGAACTGTGGCATCGTGTTGAAGCTGCATGGGCATTTGTACCTGTACATGCAATCCAATCTCTGTTTGACTCAATGCCCAGGCGTATAACTGCTTTTATTACTGCCAGAGTTGATTGTTCTGGGTACTGATTTCTCTCAGGATCTATATCCATCCAAATTTTTTGAAAATTTATTCACTTGTTTTTTCTAGTATAATATATTTGTCCAATATATATCATTTTGTTATTTGCATTTCTTCCTGGTGTAGCAATTTTAATGTCCAGTAGTGTATTTTATATTTTAGTTAAATACGTTATGTATGTATGTATATATATAACCATTAACATCATAAATTTCACTATATACTTCTATACTACTATTTGGATAATTAAATTTAAAATTGATTAATTAATAAACACAGTGGCAGGATGGCTTATTTGGGGGCCAAGTGATGTATTTCTCATGTCTGTTTTCATGATACATGCCTGGGAATCAAAGCATATGTTCTGATTAAATGGACATTTTAACCATTTAATTGTTTAATGATTATTTATGCTAAATTGTTAACTTTTTAAATATTAACTCTTGTTTAATATTATTGTTAAGTTCAAATTTACTGTAGGAAGATTGTAAATACAATAAGTAGATAGTAACCAAACTTTACTACAAACTAAGGGAATACTCTTCGAAATATTGTAATTTTGAAAATAGTACTGAGATAAATAATTTTTGACTTAAGTAAATTTTTTGAGTGATTACAATGTTTTCCTAAAAACTTGAGAAGTTTCCAGTGAGAAGCAACTGTTAAGTTTAAGGTGAACCTTGTCTAATGCGAAACTTTCAGCACTTAATTCCCAAGAAAGCTTAATGCACAGCTATAAAACTAAAGCATTTCGTACTCAATTAAGGTACGAAATGCTGGATCGACCTTTCATAGCCCTGGGTTTTAATCTATTACCTGTGTCTTTCGAGGGCAACGCGCTACCACTGGGAATGGATTGATTAATTTTTTTTTCTAAAAAATGTTTTTTTTTCTTAAAAATAACATTTAAAAACAAAATTTTTTGAAGTGTTCAAATTTTTTAAATAGCAAAAGTTGTGGTAAGCAGTTAAAAGCTTCCTGAATTTCCTCCTTTACAAAACTTGATGTTTAAATATATTAATGTTAAATACTTGACGTAATACATAATTAATATAACACACTAATAATAAAATTAAGAGGATACTTAATTCCAATTCAAGTAACATATTATTCAAAATTTATTCTTATTGAATTCAAAATTTATTCTTATTAATTGTTTCTTATCAAAACTCTTAATGAGCATAAAATCCTTTTTTAATGTTGTAAGATTGAATTGGAAGCTGAGCATTTAGTTCAGCAGTTAGTGGGTTCAACTCTCCTTTTTGACTTAGATGTAGTTGAATTGAATTCACAAAGAGCTTTGTGTCCCATTAAACATGCATGTAAAAGTAACCGTTAGGAGACAAATAAACGAAATTTTATATTGCACAAAAAGTTATACACAAAAAGTTCTATGAGAATGCAGTGTATTTTGGATTTCATGAAATGTTAATAATATACATATATATATATTCAGATATCATATGTCATCATTTATTTTTGCTTTATCTTGTGTTTTTTCAGAAGTTTTCTTTAATTCTAAATAACTTTTCGTTATATTGACATGTAATGTTGATATAACGAAAAGTTATTTAGAATTAAATTCGACATATAATGTTGGAATTCTTCATATTATATGTAGCTTTATTTTAGAGCAATTCTTTTAGGGTATAAGCTAAATATGTTATATATTTTCAATTCTTTTTTCTTATTGGCTATTTAGACATATTTTCCTAATTAATTGGTTTCTTTTAAGACGGCAAATTGTGTTAAGCAAATTATCATCTTTTTGTCTTTTTGTTGGTTCATTTATTTGTGCTAAACTATTTAAATTAAGATTTTTTCTAACATCATAAATAATATGAATTTAAGTTCGCTAAGTAAATTTTTATTTGATTTTTTTATAATTTGGATTTACTTTTTTAAATATTTACCTAAATTGTTCATTTAAAATTATCCATGGACATGAAAATTAGATAAATGGTTTTGTAATAATTATTATTTATATATAAGACAAAATTATGTACCTAAATATTAAAAATAAGTACACTTATTGATTTGTAAATAAAAAGTATATTTGTGAGTATATATAAATTGTCTTAGCAACTAAACTGATGATGAATTATGTATATAGAAGATATATATTTATTTTATTTCGTTACTTGAAAACACATTTCGGCAAAATCACATGTACTTTGAAAGTTAATTTACCTTCCTCATTTAAATTTATGCTATGGAAATTTGAATGAAACTGATTATCTCTTTATCAAAGAGAGTTTCTTCCAACTTTTCAATATATACTTTGTTCGATTCCCTCTCTCGCTCGCTGGTATACTTAGTATTAAATTAATTACGTTTTATCATGCAATTTTAATGCGTGATAAAATAAAGATTCAACCAGAAGGAGTGCAATGTAAGATCATAAAGTAGAATTTATGTGAGCTATTAATTTTCAATTTGAAAGTAGCTTAACCATGCAATTGCTACATTTAAAGTATTATGGTATATATAGATATAAAAAATAAATTTACATAGACATGCATTAGTGCATATAAATCTAATATTATTAATCATATTTTAAAAAAAGGCTTCTTTTATGTATATGTGAGTGTGTGATGTGTGTCTTATGGTAAAAATAATTAATCAGTGATTATATATAATAATTTGCGAATATTCATAATCTGTACAAATTTATTGAATACTATCATTTTAGCTGTAAGTTTATAAAAGCTTCAACTCGTAATTATTTTTGTAAAGAAATTATATCTTAATTAAAAAATATTATTCAGTAATTTTAATCATTTTGTTCTTAAGAATTTGAATAAATTTACAGTAATATTTCAGTTTAAAAACTTTAATAGCAGTCTTACTTTTGTAAAATCATTTTCGTAGATAGTTTATGATAATGGTATTAGACAATAACATAATTTATCTGTCTAAAAAAATATTGAAAAAAAACCCATCAAAATTACTGAAAGTAAAATATAGCTTTGTATGTTATTTTAGTAAATATTTTACTTTTATATCTAGGCCAAAAAATTTTTTAAATAAATAATAACTAGTACTAGTGGATAATCTTTTTTTCTTGTCAACTAAAAAATTAATCTGGAAAAAGACAACAGTATAATAGAATTTACAATTAACAATTCCATGTCAAAGCAAACTGAATTTACATTCTAAAAATGTATTTATTTATATTTACTTGTAAGATTACTTATGTAGGTGCTTTGAACTATTGCAACATTTATAATTACAGTTTTCCAGATGTTTTATTTTCGCACTTATGGAATTTACACTCTCTTTTACAAGCTCATGGTCTATGTGAGTGACTTTCTGTAAAATATTTACCTGGCACAATATAGAAAATATATTGTTTGACCGCAAAATCTTTAACAAAAATTAATTTTTCTTCACAAATTGTGATCTGATTCCCGGTATATCAGTAAGATATTTTTTTATTTTGTTCTTAAAATATAAATGTTTCGCTTTTGCATTTCTAATAACGCCTCTGATAAATTCCGTGGCCTAAATCTTGCTCTTCATTTATCTGTTACTCACATTTTCATTTTGTTATCAATATTATCAAAACAATTTATGACTTAATCTTCTTTTTCACCTGTAGTTTTAAACTTACTTTAGCATTTTTTATATTTTTACTTGTTCTTTTGTAGTTAAAATACTATGTCTGAATAAAATGAATCACTTCATCATTCTCATTTTAAATAAACACAATCACCTGAGGTCTTTCATAATCATTACTAAACTTGGTAAATGGATTAATTTATTAATTATTTATCCCATTTGGTTAGTTTATAAAGTTCCCAACACTTAAAGGTACTTTTTTAAAAATGTGTTTAGTTTCCTGAGCTGTACGGCCACTATCATGATGTACTGTAAAACAATACACGTTCTTAGTCATTTATTGTGGTCTCTGTTGCTGCCAAATTCACGTGATTTCAGAAGTGTTTATAATATCATTATTGAACGTTTCCTCATATGTCAATAGGCGTATTTATTAATTATCTACTGTGGCACAAACATAATGTTAAAAGAACATTAAAAAGTATAAAAATGTTAAAAATAAGACAGTGATTTACTTAAATTTTTCTAATAATTTTCAGAAGTCAAATAAATCCAAAAAAGGGCTTGTTGTTTGATATCTTCAAAAAGAAGAACTCTAGATGCAAATTTATTTAAATGACGTGCAGTCGCAACCAGTAAAGATTTATATTTTAATAGTTTTGAAGTAAATATAAGAGATATGGGATGCATCATAAATTACTAATCAACATAAAACAGACAATAAATTTGGATAATTGATAGGAGACAAAATAACTGTAGATGTCTTTAAAAGAATTACACGAGAAAATTACTATCTTAACTTATATCTAAGCAAAAATTAGTCAATGTCATATTTGATTAAAAGTATATAATACAATATTCTTATGTTGTTTTTAAAATTAAATGAAAAATAATTGATAAGTCTTTATATATAACAGTGTCATACAATAATTAGGATAATAAATAAAATTTGTTATTATGTGTTACTGTGTTTAAAAAATTAAATTTTTTGAAATAAAATAGACATGTTTAATTATTGAGGTAATGGTAATAATATGCAGTGTAAAGAGAATATTATACATTTTAAAAAATATTATTTAAAAGCATATGCTTTACTAATTTCATAAATAAACAAATTTTAAACTTAAGAAAGAATTATTTATTGTTGAATTGATTGAAATTTGTTTGGTGGAAAGAATGCATAATTGTTTGAATCGATGGAATTAGTGCTAGAACTAAATTGTCAAAATTGTTCAAAGTAAATAAATTAATTCTAAAATTGTATATTATTATCGCAAAATACTTATAAATCTTATTGCATCTATATGAAAGCACAATTTAATATAAATTTTAATAACTTAAATAAAAATGGTTAAATATTTAATTTTTGAATAATTAATAACAAATCAAAGTCATTTATATAATATTTCTTAGTAAATGTTAGAAATGAAATTCGTGAAAGAACAAAACATTTCGTTTAAACTTTATTTAAAGTAGTTTGGGAGAAAATATAAAAAAATTATGTAAATGATTTATTAAAACTCACTGGATGCATTTTACTATTGGTTTTCTAGCATTTTTCTCATGAGACTTCGCAACAATTAAGATTTCACAGGTTCACAGGGTGGGGTCGTTAGCCTCTATCAAAACCCAACCTGGAGGACCAGGCCTCCATATTTATAAACTCCCTGGAGGAAGGGGTGCCGGGCAATACCCCCTGTAGAATGGAGACCGATGGGGTATGGCTTAGAAGGTATAACCATGAATTATACAAAAGTTTTAAGGACATTGATGTTGTCAAATTCATTAAAATACAAAGGATGAGATGAGCAGGCCATGTTATTCGTATGCCAACTGAACGCACCCCTAAAAATATCTTTCTTGCAAGGCCAATGGGAAACGTTCCAGAGGTAGATCCAAAATCAGATGGATTAATTGTCTTGATAGGGACTTTAATACTATTGGAACATCTAATTGGAAAAGATAGAATAAACTCATTGAGAAGGCTAGGACCCACACAGGATTGTAGTGCCATTGTTGATTGATTGATTAATTCTAGGATTTAGTCAGTCAATTTACATTGATTTTTGGCTTAATTACCATTTGGGAATACCTTTGATTTTATATATATATATATATATATATATATATATATATATATATATATATATATATATATATATATATATATATATATATATATATATATATATATATATATATATATATATATATATATATATATATATATATATATATATATATATGTATATATATATGTATATATATTTGTGTATATATATATAACGTATACGAGTAAACATCTTTTAATATTTGTATTACTGTACTGATGATCAAAAACTATATAATAATATTATTATTTTTTGAAATACTTGACGGGATAATACTCTGGGAGAATATACATTTAAAACTGTATTTTATAAATCATTTAATATTAATTTGCCGAAATGTTGCAAGAATTTTAAAATATCCACCATTAAAAGCTAAACCATAGTCGTATAAATGTTTAATAACCTTTTAAAGAGAATTTAAATTTTGTAAAATGGAATTGCATTTAAAAGTAATTCTGTGAAATTATTAAAATTGTATTAAGATTATCTATATTAATATTTGTAAGAAATTTTAACAGAAACATTATCAACTTTTATGCAAAATATTAATACAAAATATTCAGCAAAAACTTAAAGCATTTATCTACATTGAGGTAAATATAATTGTTATTGATATAGTTACTTAAATATTACATTAAATGTAATTTAAGAACTCATACTTGATGTCATTAGTGAATTTAATTTAAGGACTTATAAGTGATTCATTGCTACATTATGTGTTTTTTAA
The DNA here is from genome assembly GCA_030067965.1 of Latrodectus elegans. Classification (NCBI taxonomy): domain Eukaryota; kingdom Metazoa; phylum Arthropoda; class Arachnida; order Araneae; family Theridiidae; genus Latrodectus; species Latrodectus elegans. The sequence goes on along the minus strand of CM057810.1, from coordinate 91,931,490 downwards.
AACAAATTTTCCATTTCATCAATTAAATTTAATTTGGAAAGACAAATAATATAGGTAAAATAAATAATATAGATGCACTGTCTTTTTATGAAGATATTTGTAACTTATGGACGTGATATACAGGTGTATATATATATATATATATATATATATATATATATATATATATATATATATATATATATATATATATATGTATATATATATATATATATATATATATATATATATATATATATATATATATATATATATATATATATATATATATATATATATATATATATACTCAATGCAGTTATTATCATTTTTCCCTTAGGTTTCAATTTTAATACTAGCAGAGGGATCAAGCAAATGTAGCACTTTTTGGTATAATTTTTGGATGCAGCTCTGGACAATAAGCTTAAAAAGTGGAATGTGTCATCAGGTATCGAAATGAACCATGAATCTAAAGATTCGAAATGAGGCGACAAAATGCTTTGGGTGTGATTAAAAATACGATTAGAAGGCATGTTAAATTTATAAATTTTCATCAAGCTTGCAAAAAAAGCTTTCAGAATTCTGTCATGGAAACAAAGCTAATGATGTGGATATTTTGGAACAAATCCCATTGATTCAAACTGGTGTATACAGTGAGTCCGAAAATCTGTGAAGATGAAATTAATAAGCTGTCAAAGCTGAAATCAGTGCTCGCAAACATAAAATGGAACCAATTTTAACAAATCAACCTTCAAGGATTTAAAAACTATAAAATTCCGGTCATCACTGCAATTACTAAAAATTACATTTTAAGATCATTTAATTATAAATTTTCAAGGAAAGATATTGGATAATATTCATTTGAGAGTAAAAGAAAAAAAAGTTTTTGGCTGCTGTTAGTTGATTTCTGATAAAATCCCTTTTAGTCCTCGAAAAGACTAAGCTATGTATAGTTTCAAAATTTTCATAAACTTATAACTTATTTGATTTACGATGATTCTCTACTGGAAATTATAGAATGTGTTAAGTATCTTGGTGTTACACCTGAACAAACATTAAATGAGGAAAGGACATTGATTTTTTTTAAGGAATGTTAATGATTATTAAAGAATTTCATCAAAATAACAATCTGGGATGTCAAAAAACTGGTCTATAAGAAGAATGTTGTAGCTTTCATTTCACACGGCTGTCATGTTTCGAAACATATCCTTGCTAATAAAGTTAACATAAATAATCTGAGAATGATTTAAAGGAGAATCTTTCTTTGTATTGTCAATGGTTATAGAAGCTTAAGCTACTTTTGTCTCTTGCAAGTGTTCCACCTAGTGATTTTAAAATTGAATACACAAGTAACAATTTTAAGCTATCAGCAACTGCTACTGAAGAAGATTCCATAAATAGAAATATCCTCTTACTTGATGATCCTCATCCGGCTACTTTAGAGCGCATAAATTTCTGTGATTATAAAGAGACTAGTGTAATTAGGTTTTATGTGATTTTATTTTGGGATGGTAGCAAAATGGAGGGAAAGATTTGGTTTGTATTTGATATTTTTGAAGCTTATATTGTGATTTATTGTTTTAAGCATCGAATACATGAGCAGTTTTTCAAGCTGAATCTCTGTGTTTTTATCTTATCATCAAACAGATAAAATATAACGGAATTTCATCCACAAACTTTCTTATTTGTTTTGAATCTCTTTCTTAATTTTATCTTATAATTATTATTACCAAAAATTGTAAAATTAGAAGTTTATTCCTTGTTAACTGTCAATTTACTTAGAAATAGGGGAATTGATATCCATTTTGCTTATGTGTATGCACATCACTGGTTATAGTAAAATGAAGAGCAGATTCTTAAGTTGAAAATACTTTAAGCTCTTAGATATCAATATTATTATTCCAAGAGCTATTGTAAGTATCTTCATTTTAAGAAGTTTTACTTTAAGAAAAGTATAATATGGAATATAGTTAATATTGTATTGCTAAGGTCTGCAAAATGTTTATTCCTTCAATTTACAGTAGACTACATTACTAGTATTTCTTCTCTATAAATTTCAAATTTTCTGCGATTATATCTGATCTCGGTACGTTTTCCTGTTTCTTAATTTGCTTCAGTCTAAGATCTAGAAACTTGTGTAACTATTAAAGGAAAAATACTTCAGGATTTGTAATATTGGATTTTCATGTCTGCAAAATTTGATGGCTCTAGCTTATGCTTGCGTAACGACTTAAATTTTTTCGGCGTTATTTGGGCCAAAAAACTTATTTGCTTTCGTGAAGACCAGATATCTGATTTTTGCTTATTTTATTTATGCATGATTGCTTATTTTATTAATGCATGACATTAATTAAAACTTAATTATTGTTTCATGCATAAATTAAAACACGTTAATTAAAACTTACAAAAGTAAGTTTTAACTAACTTACTTTTGTAAGCCAGTCTGGTGAATGAATACTTCTGTGTACATGTGTGGTGAATGAGGAGATTGTAGATTTTTTTTAAGAAATTCTTGAAGTATCTTGTATATTAGCTGTGTAATGCAGTTCTTTCAACTATGTAATAAAATATACTTAAGATTTATTTTAGAGATTATTTTTATTAAAGATTTTTCTTTTTATTTTAAAAACTATTTTAATGTGACACATTTTAAAAATTATTTTCCAAAAAATTAGGAAATATTTTTTTTTAATGAGTGAAAAATTTACACGAAGTAAATATAATTCAATTATCCTCATATCTCATTTTCATTACTTGAAAATTTTAAATTTAAGTTATAATTTATTGCAAAAAATATTTCAGCAAACAAAAAATATTTTATTTCTCTTCTATGGAACAGCATCACTTATGCGCATAAAAATATATTCTTCTCTCCTTCTTTAAATCTACTTCTTTCCATTCTCAGCTATATTTTTAATTTTTTTTAAATTCTATTTTCTTCAGCGGAGTTATAATTAGTGTTTTGTGAATTAAATACTGTAAAAGATGTTGAGGAAATGTAAATTAATGTATGTCACAAAAGGAAAATATATATCTATCTTCTCACTTCACAGAAAACCCTTATTGAATACCAGTACCTGATATACTTTATGCAGAAATCTAAAATGTTTTAGAAAATTGTGCATTAAAAGTTATATGTGTATTTATTTCTAGTGAAAATTTTCGGTTTTAACTTTATTTTCGATGATAAAAGAAGTCTATTTTATTTTCTAATCTAGTTTGATTTCTAGCTATTGTTTAACTCAAGAAAATGTAGATTGAGCTTTTTATTTTTGCATGTGGAATTTTATGAGTTTGTTTAGGTTAAAGCTTATGAAATATCCTGTTTTTCTCATAAATGAATACTTATTAGTAACTATTAAAAAACTATTAGAAAGTTGTAGAAAACAAAAACTATTGGAAGAACTATTGATTGCGCTGTTAAATTTTTCCTTTACAGTACATTTGTATGAAAGAAAAATTTTATCATTTGTTTTTTAATTTTAAGACTATTAGCTCATTTAATTACTTATCGACATTATAGTATAAATTTCATTTTTAATATAATAAAATACCTTTAACTGATGTTAGCAACAAAATAAAAGCAAAACAATTGATTACATTGTTAAACTCATTTGACTTGAAAATCTATTCATTTAAATTAAATTGTGTTATTAACACATATACTGCAGATTACTGAAAAGTTCCTTGAAAACATTTTCAGCAATATTTTTATCCATTATATGATATCAATATATTTTTTACTATTTTAAAATTAATAATATTTTATAAAATATATTTTTATACCTAATAATTAATTAATTGCATAACAAAAATACTGTCTGTAGAACACAAGATAATATGCATAAACACATCCATAAAAAATCAAATCATTTTAATTAAAAATTTACATATTGTTAAATATTGGATTATAGTAACTTCTGCGATAAAGAAAAACTCCATTTCTTATTTCTCATTCTTACTGGTTTAGACTAAAATTAGTGGTTGATTTGGATTTTTACTGTTGGTTTTAGGAAGAATGCTTTGAAGTCTTATAATGCATTTTTTTAGGAGAAAATAATTGGTAAAAAATTGATCCTTTCGTTGAAATAATCTTGACTGACAATTTCCTATGATAAAATAAACGTAATTTAGAGATTTTAGTGGTTTATAACTGTGAAACTGTATGGATCAACAAGTAATATTAAAAATCGACAGTAATAAATCTAGATATTAATAAATGATTAACTACGAAAAGTCTTAACTTTAAGTGTTTACAAAGTGGTGTAGCATTCCCCTGGACTTTAAGATTATGGGTTTGAATTACTCGCTCATCACCAATCATAACCTTATTTTGAACCATAGACATATGATGGGGTCGCACTTGAGCTGGCACCCACCTCTCTACTTCCAGGCTACAATAGTGAAAAGACTCTGGAAGTCCCAAATTAGCCTTGACGCATCGCCAACACACGGAGATCCAGAAATTTATTGAAGATGAATGGGGTTACCCTGCCAATCATTGAACGTGGCAAATATCGCCAACACACGGAGATCCAGAAATTTATTGAAGGTGAATGTGGTCACTCTGCCAATCATTGAACGTGGCAAATATCGCCAACACACGGAGATCCAGAAATTTATTGAAGGTGAATGTGGTCACTCTGCCAATCATTGAACGTGGCAAATATCGCCAACACACGGAGATCCAGAAATTTATTGAAGGTGAATGTGGTCACTCTGCCAATCATTGAACGTGGCAAATATCGCCAACACACGGAGATCCAGAAATTTATTGAAGGTGAATGTGGTCACTCTGCCAATCATTGAACGTGGCAAATATCGCCAACACACGGAGATCCAGAAATTTATTGAAGGTGAATGTGGTCACTCTGCCAATCATTGAACGTGGCAAATAATGCTTCACACTGCTGATCTTAGCTGGAAGCTACTGAACCATATGAAATTTATTATATTTATATAGGATATCATATGATATTTTTAAGTATGTGCGTTATTTTATTAGAAAATTCTGTATGATATATTTTATAAATATATATATATATATATATATATATATATATATATATATATATATATATATATATATATATATATATATATATATATATATATATATATATATATATATTGTGTATGATACACACTTTAGTAGAGTTTTAATTCGTATATCTGCACACAAATAATACTAATATTATCTATTTAGGTTTACTGTTTTCTTCAGAGTAAACAGATTAATAAAACAAGGCAAAATGATAACTTTAATGTGAGTTATTCATTAGTGAAATCATTTTCAATATTTTGATTTAATGAGACATTTTGATTTTATGAGCATATAATTTAATTTCGTAAACAGTTAAATGATGCTGACATAAAAAAATAATTAATTTTAAGCATATAGTATTTTAATTTTAGTATTTAATGACAATATATTTTCTTTTAAGATATTAAACTGGTAAAATAATTTTTAATCCCTAATTAATTACTGGTATCCACAATAAGTGAGTTTTTTCCACATTATTTCTTAATTGACTAGAATGATGAAAACAAAATTCTTTAATAAGAAAGATTATTATGTGAAAGAAATTCTAAGGAAGTTTATATAAAAAGTTCGTTACATTATTAACAATGGTGCGCATTGTTTTTATATTTACACTTTCAATTAACTTTAAACATTTCCTTTTGAAGTTAAATAAAAAAAAAAGATTTTTTGAATGTTTTCTAGTAAATTAACTTTCAAATCAAGCGAATTTTTCTTTTTTATATTTTATAATTGAAGAGTCTATGAAGGTTAAATATCCTTTTCAAATTAGGGCAACTGTTGTTTTACCAAAGTGGCAAGACATTTTTACAGGTAAATTATTTAAAAAATAAAAATCCTTTAAAGAAAAGTTATGCGATTTAAATAATATGTAAAAGAAGTAAAACATTGCGAGGAATTAGAACTCAACTGCTAGAGAAGAAATTAATAAGAATTGAATGTATATTTACGTTTTTTTAATATTATGTTTTCGGAAATGTTTTTAATTTATTTTTCAAATTTTATGTATTATATTACACTTTCAAACTTTCTTTCTTGATTTTAGTAGAATTATTGGGTACAATATGGGTTTCATGATGGGTTTATTTTATTGACTGTTAAAATGCTAATAGGTATTGTATTTTATACAGGTGTTGGCATTTTTTTATAATTAAAATTACTGGATTTTTATAAGAATTATAAAGTAATTTAATAATTCATGATATAAATTTCATTTATCGTATTTATACTATTAATTCATTTTCCACTATTTGACTGATGAATTGATTTAAGATTCTTTTCAGCATACGCTATATTTCTTCTAGAAAGGAATTTTTTAATGGTAAAAGATGCATATTCAAATATTGCAAATGTAAGAATACAGAAAATCAACATTCTCAATTGAAGTCTGGGGAAGAAAAATACAAGCAAAATTCATATTTGTTATTGTTAGAACGGAATTTTGACATTTTATTTTAAGATAAATATCACTTTATAATTAACATTGAAAAATGTTTCTAAGATTGCGTAGCATTCTTTCCAAAGCTTCTAAATATTATCTGTAATTTAATGATAAGCATTTAATGTTTGCAACATTGCTTGATGAAATACTGGATTTAAGACCATATAATCTGAATATCAAATGGACAGTGATTTTATTTAATGTAATATTACTTGTTTATTGAGACTTTATGATTGAAGAATGTATTTTAATTGAAGGAAAAAAATAAAAAAAAATCCTTTTATAGTTTCATTTTTAGTTTTCTATAATTAACAAGAAAAATTTTAAAAGAAAAATTCCAATGCTGACTATTAAAACTGAAACGAAAATGTTTTTTGAAAACTATAATGACTTGAAAGTAAGAAGATTTTGAAATATGCAACTGATTAGTATTTCAACGTAGGTAGAAGTAGTAAGAAGGACAAGTAAAATGTAAAGAACCCTCATAAAAAAAAGTTGTGAAAATGATTTTTCATTCAGAAACTGCTTTGTATGGTCAGAACTTTTTTCAGAATACCATGTTATGCTTCAAATATATACTTCTGACCTAATGTCAGATTTTGATATGAATAGGATCAATGTCAGTCAATATTATATATTGTTATCTATGATTTTTCAACTTGCACTGTTAAAATATAACCAGTTTCTTGCAAATATGGAATCAATGGGTTGTTAAGTATTATGGAGAAAGCGTGATCCCAGCTACCATCCATGTGTGAGATTGATTCTTTAAGCTGTAAAACCACATCAGGAACTACAAGTCAGAAAAATGATTCGTTTGTAGCATATCCAATATTAGCTTCAAAAAAGAGACGATATTTTGACACAGCATTGGGGACAGCCTAATAGCCGATTAAATCGAAAAAACATTCTATAATTCGCCATATGAATTACCTTTAGAGAGTATTTTTTAAGTGAGTCATAGGGAAGAAAATCTTCATAATCTCCAATCTTCTATCTCGGTAGGCAAGTATGCTGAAGCACATATCTCTTCGTTGTTAAATAATACTTTGGATTGAACCATAGGTTTTATGCTCTGAATGCACTGTCCTATCAGTATTAAGTTTCAGACAGAGCAGATTGCCAGGATGGCATCTGTGTTTTACATCGCATATAATATTGTGCAAATTACTATTTATCAATAATATAGTATATGCATGCTTTTATACAACTTGTCATATAAGAAATGTGGTCGTTGTCTGAAATCTGAGACGTGCATATGTCGTTTGAATTTGGTAATTTTTTCATCTTAACTTATCTGAAATAACACATTTTTTTTAAAGAAACATTCAAGTTGATTGTAAAATAATTTAATTTTAATTTAAAAAAACAGAAATAATTAAATGTTAAGAGATAATTTATCTTTACTTTTGATACAATAATATCTGAAAAAGACACGTTTTAACAAACTTAAATTGTGACATTTGTAAATTTTCTTTTTGATTGAACCATTTAAACTATTTTTGGCTCATTCTAAGCAATTTAAAAAATGTTATAGTTATAGTTTATTTAATAATTTCTTATTAACATCATAAAATTCAAAAGCAAAAATTTCTTTCAAAATATATTATTTTCGACAGAAAAATTGTCCGTAGAAAATTTCATTACTTATTTGCTTATGTAAGAAATTTCTCTTATGAAAATTGCTCTTAATTTCACAAAAATGAAACAGCATAAAATATTGAATAAGATGCGTTGAAAATTGATGTACACTCCGAAAATTGCTATATATATAATCAATGTTAATATAGAATGAATTAATATTTTCGCGTCGCAAATAAATCATGTTATTTATTTAAAGATATTGATGAAATGTAACAGAATAATCAGTAATTGAATGACTAATCTGGCGAGAATACAAGTAAGCACTCTGAGATATATAAACTTAACTAACGCTCCGAGGAATTGGTATCCCTATGCTTTGACATTCCGTCTTTCTACTAGCAAGTTTATCAGTTAATATAGCAGTTAAACGATTATGAATCATATCATGTATATGTTTTATAGATGGAATAATTGCAAAAGGACATTTCCGGCTGCTGAAGATACCTTGTTGTAATAAAGTGAAACAACTCTTCAATATATCTTTGTGATGTCAGTGACATTCTGATGTACACTATATGGTATTTACGATTCTTATCATTGCTTATTGCGCCATAAGCTATTATTCAGCTTGGACGAACGGAGTCGCATACGACAACGGTCAAAATATGTCTCTATCAACACTTATAAAACTTTCATTCATCGTCTGTGTTTTATCGAGCCTAACCTAAATTTCTTGCGGAACACGAGATTTACCATAATTTTTTTCTTTATTAATGAAACCATCCAAACTATCACTTCAGTGTTTTATGGGCAATGGCAATCTTCGAAAAGGAACATTCGTTTTCATTTAAATATTTCCTTTCTGAAATCCAAGGGTACTATATATTGCTCAGAAAATCAAAATATTTTGATTTTGTGACTTTATCCATATTCTATCTATGGGTTTATTATGTTTATCATCTAGAATGACCTGCTCTTATGTGAAAATTAGCATCTTGCGCATTCCTCCGAATTATATTAATATGAGTATGAGAGGGTTTCAGCAACAATAAGATGATAAGATCAATCTGTGATGTGCAAACTGATATCAGATAAAATCTGAATTCTCATCAATGTTGTTTTAATCCACATATTTCTGCAATTTTTGAGCTTCCAAAATACTGAACTTTTTAAACAGATGCTATTTTATCCACTGCTTCTTCTACTTTTATGTATCTCCATAATCATATGACAAAACATGGTGTATCCAGCGAAATTGATATATTTTTAGGAATAATATTTTATGTTGCCGCACTTTTTTTGTTGAATAGTTCAAAAATATTTTTAGAAATATAATTCTTTGCTTAAATGCATGTAACTGCCCATTAAAATTGAAACACCTAGGATGTGAAATGCTGAGAATAGATAATACGTACTAAACGCAGATGTGTGTGCTTTTTTACTATAGTGCATCAAAGCTGATAAAGGTTGGTTGATTTTACTTTATTTTGAACCATGAAAACTAGATAATGCTGTCTAACTTTTTTCAGAATAGATTAATAAGTAAAAAATACTATCACTCAAGTATTTTGTTGGGTTAATTTGAAAATGAAATAGAAGTCACATGCACGCGTGGTACACATTTGTGATGAAATTCTATTCATTTTCATAGCTCTCTTCCGCAAATGCATGTTGTAAATTTCATGTTATTTGCATGCTTATTTTAAGGTATTACATTTATGGTATCCATCAGTGAAAGATACACATACCTTAATCAATGACTGAGTATTTTATTCCAATATTCTACAGCATATTTTCTTGTATTTACGCTGAATTTTTATTCTTAAAAGAAATATTAAATAGACACCTCTTAAATGAAACAATTTAAAAATCAATGAATGTTTTAAAAATTAATTTCATTTAAATAAAAATTTAAAAACTATTTAAATGAAACGAACGTATTATATTTAAATGAAACAAACGCAAAGGGATAATTAAATCTGATTGATTTTGAATTTTAAGAACTTTTAATTTACATCATATTTACATAGAAATATATAAAATATTAAGAGTAATCTTAATATTCACATATTTCATATCCTGAGTTTATACAGCTTGAGTTTATGAGTTTAAATGATTCTTGATTTAATTGATTGGGTTTTCTATATTTTTGCCTCAGAATTATGTAATTTTAAGAGCTATTACTTTTATTTAGGACAACAGAAGATTGCTTCAAAGAAAAATTAATATTTTGTGAATATTATTTTTAATAAATATACTACGAATTATGTAATAATACTAATTGAATTATTTAAAAGTATAAAAATATACATTTTACAAAACTCAATTAGCTTGTTTTTAATAAGCATCAAATTTTATTTTCGTAATGCAGACAGACAATGATTTTTTTTTTCTAATCTATATTCCTTGTGTAGTAAGTACTTTAATTAATAATCTGAAATTTTTAAACATAAAATATTGGTAAGAGAAAATATTATTTATAAAAAAAATTAATCTTCACTTTGCAGAAAAAGTTTGTATATGTTAAAAGAAGATGATGCTACATGATTTTCTTTTACATCTTATTAGAAAATTTACTGAAGATAGATATAAAATGATATATAAGCAATAAGATAATATATTACGAAATGATATATTACATAATAAAAATTAGTAATTTTTTGTACACGATAGAATGATAAAGATTAATATTGCTTATAATAACATTTAATGTTAAAAAAATTAAAAAGTTATGCTTTGTAAATTATAATACTAATATATATATATATATATATATATATATATATATATATATATATATATATATATATATATATATATATATATATATATATATATATATATATATATATATATGTGTGTGTGTGTGTGTGTGTGTGTGTGTGTGTTTAAAATTATTGACATTATCATTTGACTCCTTATATATATATATATATATATTTATATTTTATTTTAAATATATTTCATTTGAAAAACACAAATATTGCGAATTTCCACTAAATTATAAAAAATTATTTTTCTGGCATAGCATAATGTTTTTTAGGTCTAAACATTTATTCAATTTAAATAATAAGTTCTAAATGTTAGATTTTACTAGTGTATCAATTTTTATATTACCATCAACTTTTCGATCATTTATATTTATTACTAGTCTGGATGGCAACAAATTTAAATTTTTAAAAATGAATTAACATATTTTTGAAGAAAATAAAGCTGATTTTACATTTAGTAAAAGCAATATTTGGTATAAAAGGTTTCAACATTAAATCCTGCAATATAATTAAATATTTTCTTATACAGAAACTCTATAACACACAATATAGATAAAATTTCATCCTTAACACAATTTCTAGAACTTGTTGGTAATAATTTGAATTTCTGGTATCGGTTAAAGATAATAGATGTGTTTCTGTAGCTAGATGGTGTGGAAGCACCAGATAATTATTTAGATAGACCGATATATTAGTTTCATTTAGAATAATAAATGTTGTTTGAACATTAACAATCGATTAAAATTTGTGGAACTAAAATCGCTAATTACCAGATAATTAGAAGTTATGAATGCAGATATGTTAGAAATGTAATTGCTTTTAAACTAAAGATAATTTCTTGTATAGAATTAATGTATTCTGCTTATTTTGTTGTACATGATAAATGTATGTACAGTTATAGGACATTTAATCGTCTCATAATTCTTTTAAATCTACATTTAATGATTAGGTACTAAATATGAAGGCATTCTATCAAGGAAATATTTTTTTAATCGTAACTTTATACATTATAAGTTTAAATATGTTTTTGTAGGAAAATATCTTATTTATCTATTTATTAAAATGTGTTTTTTGAAATATTTATAAGCAAATTATATTGTTAGATGCTTTTGTGGCTAATATTTAAATATACAAGATATTAACGGCATTGGAGTTAACTGTAGAGGCCTTGTAGCAATTAATTGATGATAATGAAAAAGTTGACAAAAAAAGACATCAAAACAAGATAAAATTCTCTTTTATGAACTTTTTCCTTTTATAAATTATCTCTTTTATGAATTTTATGTTTTATTTAGTAGTTAAAAAAATTTACGTTGTTATCCAGGGATTTTTCAAAAGATACATACATTTTTCTTTTAATATATGAATAAAAAATTATTTTCTCACTTACATCTCAAAAGCTAAAATCCATTGGTAAATTGAGAACATTCCCATAGAAACAGTGCATAAAATATATCGCCTTAACATTCGAAATAAATGTCTTCCAAATCTATGGTAATATTTTATTTATTTTATAATATATGGAGTCACTTGATTCATAATAAAATTTACGTAGTTAAACAGTTAAAATCAATGATATTAAGAAAAGATTAATTATATTCAGCTTAAGCATTTCACAAAAGCATGGATTAGTGAAAAGGTATTTTCTTTAAATTGTTTTCAGTTATCTAAGAACATTTTCTGGTAAATATAGATATAAGAAAATTTTTTTAAGGAAAGTAAAACATTTATAATGAAAAATAAAAAAAAAAACATTGCGTGAAAGTACCTTGTAAGTATGTTGAACACTACATTTCAGTCCGAAATTTCTGCAATAAAAAGTTTCCAATGAAAATGTATATTAATATTGAATACAAAATATGATAGTCCAGATGAAGAGTACTGCCTTTTTAAATTTGGTATTTTTGGGCAAGAAAAACGTTTTGATTCATATCTTAAAAATTCAAAGTACTATTAATGGACATGTGACGTTCAAATTTAAATATCTCAATTTAAGTACAATAAGACGTGACAAATCATTCATTACAATTGCAAAGTATTTTACAGTTGCATTTTAGATTCAGAACATTATTTTAGGAAAATTCAGGATTTCTATTTTATGGATATTTTTAAAATATGTATAAAATTGATTTATAAAATGTAATAAGATTTTTATTAATAATATAAAATTATTTATACACCTAAAACAGTTTCAAAACAATATTTGTAATATCCATTTTTAACTGATGTTGGAAGTAATTTAAGCAAAAATTGTTGCTATAAGAATAATTTAAAATTCCTTACATTTGATATTATTGTTCCATATATTTAAACATACGTTTTGTAAAATTAATTTATTTTCTCCTGAAATATGAGGGGATTTATATCATGCAAATTTCATGCCTAAAAAAATATTATTTTATAAATATGTAATGTGCGAATAGCATTTGTCATGAGAAACAATGAAATCAATTTTAGTTTTTTTTTATTGGTTGAATATATAATAAATAATGGTAGTGCAGTTCAAGGATAATTTGATAAGCATTTACTGATTTTATGAAAAATATGTATATGAAATATTTCTAACTTTCTTTTATTTTTAATTAGTTTGTAAGCACAATAGTAAGTAAAAATAGGATACAAAGATAATTTAATAAAAATTAAAAGATATTATTTGAATGCAAATAACATTGATACCAAATAATATAGTTTTTAAATTTATAATAAAAATTATAAATTGTCCTTATTTTTTTATAAAAAAATTAAAAATTTATAATAAATTATAATAGCAATTATAAATTTATAGTTGTTTATTAAAAATAAGGAATTTGCTTAATTTATTATTTTTGTTACAATAAATATTAAACATAATAAAAATTTAATGTAAATTTATAGTAAAAGTATAAACTTAAAACATATTATGATATTGAATAAACCAATAAAATATAATCATTTGTGAGAAAATTAAGATAATTTATTGTTATCATTGACTGTTGCTATTGTTTAATAACATGTTGTTTCTTTTTCCCATGGAAAAAAAATTAGCAACATATTTTATTCCTTGTTATAAATAAATCAGAAGCTCCAAAATTTTCAAGCTCTCATTTTTGCAACGTAGCTAAAAATATAAGATATAATAATTTTCAATATTCCTATTAATCTAATTAGAATTTATTTATATTTATCACTTGAATAGGAGGTATAAGAAAGTTTGTATAAAATTTGCATAAATACTTATCAATTTACAAACTTGTAAATTTTTCTTAAATTTCAGAGATTGTGTTTCGCAATTTCACATCGTAATATATAATTGTAATATAATAAAATGTATTTATTTTTATCAACTTTTTATTTTAATGAAAAATAATTAAATTTTTATTTAATTCTTAATTGTTTCAAAATAATGTCACAATTTCTCGTTACATGTACAAAAGAATTTGTATATTGGTTCATTACCTTTATCTTAAAGATTAAACAGAACGGAAAGAAAATTTCTATAGTATGGATATATATGAAAATTAAAAGTAAAAATATTTCATTTATAATTGTCTTGCTCTCAAAATTCAATTGCTAAAAAATGCATGCTTTGTTTTTAATTAAAATTATACGTTATATCTTCAGTTTATACTACCCTAATTTCTCTATTTAATATTTTCTAAATTTTACAATTTAGAGAGGACTTTAAAGAGTTTCACTGAATTTAAATTATTTTTATATTAGAGAATAAATCTAAATTTTACCATTTACTTTTCTGCAGCCTGGAAATGCAATACTTCAAAATGGAACACGTGATTCCAAATTTTAAAATTTTTGATTTATAGATATGTAATCTGTATTTTAACGTTGTTTACAATTTGTATCCTTATGGAAAAAATTAAATTTGATTAAATTATTAAAAAAATATGTATAAGTTATTTTAAAATGATATTGTTGATTGGAAAATAAAATAAAGAAAGCAGAATATTTGTTGTTAAGAATACAGTTTTTAATATAAAATTATTTAATTCTTGGATACATCAAAACTGACGACAAAAAATTCCTTATAGTTACTAAGATTTAAATTATGGATTCTATATAAAATATTTTAATACTAAGGTATGTAATTACATTAAAATGGAAAACATTATCATTCTGACACATTCTAATAATTAGTTTCCATTAATAAGAAAAATGAAAGTAAGTAAATTTTAAAATATGGTTTTCTGTATGATATTTGATATAACATTGTTACAGAAATATTTTCTTTTTTCTATATCATTGCCAACTATAATACTTTTTGAGTAGCAAACATTTTGAAATATCTTAAATATTTTAAAATATGTACGTTGGATACTGATAATCATCAATATAATGCATATCATAAGCAAATTCGAAAGTGTTTCATTCAAAGTAATAGTTTATTTTTTACAGTCAATCCTTATTTTACATTGTTCATTGCTTAAGTACCAAAAAAAAGCATATTTTTTTGTAACTGTTTAAAATTCATTTCTAAACGGAGATCTTTTTTATGTTCATTTCAATATGTAAAATATATTCTAGAATAATATATTATACAAAAGCTTTCCGCCAAAAATTTATGATTTGAAAATTTGAACATGTAAAATTATAAGTTAGTAATAAAAATCTCATAATAAAGTTAATTCCGAAGCAAAACACATGGCAACAATTGAAATGTATATTGCTATATTTTTGTGGCTATGCATAATATTATATGAGATTAAATGTAAATGCAATTTAAGCTTGCTATTTGTTTAGAGTATCATACTTTATATTTTTTATTAAAATAAACACTGAAACTACGCATTTAAATTGAATATGGTATAAAGATTAGAAAGAAAAGAAAAGTTTAAAATGTTTTAATTATTAATTTATATTACATTTAAGAATTTTCATAACTTAAATTTAATTAAAAGCTGTTACTTATAGAATAGATGATATAAGTTGTAATTGACAAAACGTTTTTGCCAAAAAAGGACTAAACATTTTTATATTGTTAGTAACATTTTAAATGCAATTTGTGTTGTATTCATAAAATATCACAACAATAATTTTAATCTAATTTTAATAATTTCAGTAGAAAAAAATTCCTTTTATTTCAAAAGAATGCGATCGTAAAATATATGATAAATTTATAATTTAAATAGTCATTGAAATAGATTATTTTACAAATACATACACTGAATTTTCTTTTTTGGTTTAAAAATGTTTTTATTAATTTATATTTGAATCCTTATTAAAATATTTATTTCAATATTTTTATGTATATATAATAAATATTACATCGAAATATATCTTTCTTTTTAAAAATTGACTAAGCGTCTTTGCCAATTTTCAAAAATATTTATTATGTGATTTTGAAATATGTTTATTTCGTTTCTTTGTAATTTTCTAAAAGAAGTAAAATATTTTCCATATTTAAATTTTAAACACATAATGCTACTATTCCTAAAGATATAAGCACATTTAAGGATAATATATATATATTCCTGTTTATAATAATCTTTTAAGATAAAATATTAAATTTTAATCATAAAATATATTGTGAGATATACTACAGAAATATTTAAAATGTTTGAAAGAATGTTTTTCAAAGTCAAAATAAATGTAAGTTTTATCGCTAATTGGTAATGTTAAATTAGATTTTTTACGTGCAATTTCCTGAAATTTCTATATACTGAATATCATCGGAGGAAAAGTTGATTATTCTTTTCTGAATACTTACATACATACTATAAATTTCGCAGCAAAGCTGCAATGAGTAGTAATAAACATTTTTTATTTAATGTTTCTTTTTCTTTTAATAATAATAATAATAATAATATATATATATATATATATATATATATATATATATATATATATATATATATATATTAAAGATTTGACATTTGTCAGATCAACTCAAATAAATTGTTGACAGTCAGAAAGTCGATGACTACCCAGCAATCTGAGGATAAATCCTCCCGGGAGAGTCTGACACAATCCAGAATACGTTTCAATGAGGGTAGAGGGTCACAGCATTTTTACAAGTGGAATTGTTCACAAGTGGGATTTTTTACAAGTGGGACTTAAGAATCTGAACAAGGCAGTCTGTTAGTCTGAGATTTTCAGTCACATTTTATTTCCAGAATAGTTTCAGGAGATATTCCAAATTTCAGGAGATGTTTCAGGAGATGTTCAATTCCTATATGTTATTGTTACGGTAAAAGACCAAAATCTGGTGATTGTCCAATTACCCTGGTGAAGGTCAGCATTCATATAGCCTCTTGGTGTGTGTCCACCATTTACTAATGGTGAACAACTGGGTATAATATACTTACTTTTTCATTTTTTTGTTGTGATAAAACGTCAAAAGGGTAACTTTTTCCTTTCTTATTCTGAGAAGAGTGACCAGTAACTTAAAACAAATAGTACTTTTTAAATGAGAAAAGAAAATTATAGAACTTAAAAACTTTCTTAATTATACAGTGCATTCAGATGAGAAAATAAAATAATAAGTAATAAACTTTAATTATCTGACTCAAATCTTGTTTATTGCAACCGCGTAAGCTATTATGGCAATCTGAATTTTAGGGAAAGTCCTGTGTTTTTAAAATTTTATTTATTTGTTTAGCATTTATGATACAATTTTTATAAATGCTATAACTATATATATATATATATATATATATATATATATATATATATATATATATATATATATATACACACACACACACACACATATATATATATATATATATATATATATATATATACATACATATATATATATATATATAAGAAAATATGAAAAAATATGAAATTGGAAAAACAGTGAAATATAAAAAAAATAAAACATGAAAATTATGGAAAAGAATTGAAATACATGAAACATATGAAATGAAGAATACATAGGGGCCAAGTCTTCAGCGGGAGGGAGATGGACAGCTATGCTAAAAGAAATAACACTCTTTTCTGACATGCTCGAAGGACAAATGTCTAAAGATCTTCGAGCAATTCCCCCAAAGAGTGTTCGTATTCAAAGAACCTAGGTTAAAACATTTGAATAAATATAAATGCAGAAAATTAGAAATACCTATAAATTAAACACAAATGCAATTAGAGATACTCATATAAATGAAACATACATACAGTAAAAATTTAACTACATAAAGCCAAAGTCAGCAAATCAGATGGGATTTATACATGAAAATAGTATGAAAGTTACCAAAAGTAATTTTAAAATTATAGTAAAGAAGTGTTGCCAGTTGTAATTAGATTAAATTTAAAATATAAATGTAGGTGTTTTAAGGATTCTTGTAATAACTTCAATGCTTGGGTGGCCCTTATGTAGTTATAAAAACTACGCATTACTTCAATCTTACAAGCGATTCCTTACTTCCTACATATTTTAAAATAAAATTAATTGGAATATTATTATTTTTTAAGTGATCTATAAGTCGTTTAATTTGATTTTTAGTAGATTCATGGTTGTTGCAAATATTATAAATGCGATTAAGTTCATTAATTATAACGTTTCTGTATATTTTTAAAGAAATATTTGAGTTCCAGGAAATTAACTTATTAACATGAAAATTAAATTGATTTGTTTTGTCGAAGACATCAATATATGTAGTAGAATTATCAATAGTGATAAATAAATCCGAAAATTCTGTTTTAGTATCAAATAAATTAGTTTTAATTAGAGAAAGCTCTTCAGGATAAATAGTTTTATAAATATCTTGAAATTTTAAATTGTTAAAAATAATGTATATATTTATATTCTTATATATATTTATATTTTTTGCTATATGTATATATTTTTTGCTTTATAATTATATAAATTTTAACATTCATCTCTTTAGCTGCTTTTGCGCTGGATTTGATGTTAATTTAAACATGTATGTGTCCTTAATCTAATTTCCCTTTCAGGTACTTAATATTTTCTCATGAATTGTAATTTAAAGTTTGGCGCCTGACAAAAGGGGTGTTAGTTCATCCTGTGTCAGTCGTCCATGCAATATGGGTGGTACCATGGAGGATCGTCAAAAAGTAACCATCCTAAGGACAATGAATATCTTAATTCTAATTGCTTTAGTAATCCTACTGATTTAAATAGTATTTTTGAAAAGTTTAAATTTAAGAAATGTGATTCTAAGAAATGCAAAACATGTCCTAATTTTAATAATTTACAAATTTCTGAAAAATCTAATTATTCTATTGCTTGTAAAATGTTTAATATTATTTATCTTATTGAATGTAATGTTTGTAAATATAGATATATAGGCCAAACAAGCAATCCTTTAAATATCCGCATTAATTTACACAGATCCAATATTAAAAACTATGACAGTAACAAATTAATCTTGAATTCAATCACTTTCAAAATCATAGTTTTAAAAACGCTATTATTAGTATTATAGACATCGAACCTAATACAGAAATGCGTATTATAAAGGAAAATAGGTTTATAATAAATTTAAAATCTCTTGCCCCTTTCGGTTTAAATGAATTATTTAATGGCAAAATATTAATTTTTCAAATAGTAATTCCTTTGTATTTTTTCACAATAATAACTATAAAACTAAAAGATTTAAAAGAGGTGGCCGAAAATTTAATAAATCTTACAATAAAATAAATCTTAAAAAAAACTTTGAGTTTTATCTGGATAAAATCTATAATTTGGAATTCTCATTCACAAGTACTTATAATTCGTTACCATGTAAAGTTTTTATAATGAAGTTAACTGATAACGATTGCAAATTTCTGTATTCTTGTTTACACGATGTAAATTTCAAAAACCAGCATTTTAAAATTTTATTTTATGACCTATTCAAATACAGATATAATAAAATTAAAGTTAAGAAAAATATGAAACTACATTATATCACTATTAATTTTCAACATCCTAAATTTGATAATATTAAATTAAATAGTTTTGTTAATGATTTGTATAACATTTTTCCTATCGAAGATGTTTTTATAAAACTTACTTTTTCTTATGATATTCCTTTTGGACGTAAAATCTTTAACTACAATCAATTTTGCAAAAATATCTCGTCATCTAGAAAACTTTCTAAATGTATTTGTCATAATAATGAACTAAAAAGTTTTATTAACGCTGATTTTGGTCATATTATTACAGGTAATCTAAATATTATCAGTGACACTAAATTGAAAGAAATATTAAGTAAAGGGACTAAAGTATAGACCAGTTTTTTCAACTTAATAAATTTAAAATAATTGAAACTATTTTTACATAATATTGATTCATTCATCTTTAATATTTCAAAATTTTATAATACACCCATTGAATTTTTACAGTCTGAAGTTTAAACTTTTTAATAAAATTAAAGAATTTATTTTTTGTTAATAATTTAACGTTTTCTGGCATTAAACTTCTGGTCCATTAAAACCAGCCATTAATAATCTAAAAGATAATTTCATCATTACTCCAGTAGATAAAGCCTCTAATAATTACGCATTTTTTGTAGAAATTTTATTTAGATTTAATTGATAATGAAACATTAAATTCAGCACTTATAAACATTTAAACTCCACAGTTAACATCATTAATAAAAAATCCTTGGATTTTATAAACTTCTAAACATTAACAACTATAAATTAGAGTTTCCTTATTTAACAGTCATTCCTAAATTTCCCCACAAAATTCCTATAAAGTTTAGATTTATCACCTGTGGTACTAAATCGTACGTGAATAAACCTGGAATCATTTTTTATAAAATTCTTATTATTATACTAGACTATATTATTAAATCAGATACTACTTGGATCATTAATAACAATAAACCTATTTTTGGATTTCTTATCAAAAATAAAATTCATAGTGTTAATTCCTTTGACTTTAAAGACCTTTTACAAGTATTCCTATTGATAAACTAAATAACATGTATTACACATTTATTATTAGGACTATAGAAAATTATTAAATATTAATTTTGAATATTGGAATAATCTAGTTAAAATGTGTATTTATAACAATTATATATTTAACGGTGAAAATATTTTTATTCAAAATTGTGGAATTCCACAGGGATCAAACTTTTCCAGCACACTAAAGCAAATTTATTTCTACATTATTTCGAAAAAACTTCTTTTTATCAATATCATATGCTTTCAGATACATAGATGATTTCATTATTTTTTAACAATTTAAAATTTCAAGATATTTCTAAAACTATTTATCCTGAAGAACTTTCTCTAATTAAAACTAATTTATTTGATACTAAAACAGAATTTTGGATTTATTTATCACTATTGATAATTCTACTACATATATTGATGTCTTCGACAAAACTAAATCAATTTAATTTTCTATGTTAATAAGTTAATTTCCTGGAACTCAAATATTTCTTTAAAAATATACAGAAACGTTATAATTAATGAACTTAATCGCATTTATAATATTTGGTAACAACCATGAATCTACTAAAAATCAAATTAAACGACTTATATAGATCACTTAAAAATAATAATATTCCAATTAATTTTATTTTAAAATATGTAGGAAGTAAGAGAATCGCTTGTAAGATTGAAGTAATGCGTAGTTTTTATAACTACATAAAAGGGCCACCCAGCATTGAAGTTATTACAAGAATCCTTAAAACACCTACATTTATATTTTAAATTTAATCTAATTACAACTGGCAACACTTCTTTACTATAATTTTAAAATTACTTTTGGTAACTTTCATACTATTTTCATGTATAAATCCCATCTGATTTGCTGACTTTGGCTTTATGTATTTAAATTTTTACTGTATGTATGTTTCATTTATATGAAGTATCTCTAATTGCATTTGTGTTTTATTTTATAGGTATTTCTAATTTTCTGCATTTATATTTATTCAAATGTTTTAACCTAGAGTTCTTTGAATACGAACACTCTTTGGGAGGTTGCTCCCGAAGATCTTTAGACATTTGTCCTTCAGGCATGTCAGAAAAGAGTGTTCTTTCTTTTTAGCATAGCTGGCCATCTCCATCCTGATGAAGACGTGGCCCCCTATGTATTCTTCTTTTTCATCTGTTTCATATATTTCAGTGCTTTTCCATATTTTTCATGTTTTATTTTTATTTATATTTCACTGTTTTTCCAATTTCATATTTTTTTCATATTTTCTTATTTATATTGGCAAATCTTTCTTTAGCTTGCTTTTGGTGCTGGCTAGATTTCCTATTGTATTGTATATTCTGTATTGTATTTTTATATATATTTATATTCTTATATATATTTATATTTTTTGCTATATGTATATATTTTTTGCTTTATAATTATATATATATATATATATATATATATATATATATATATATATATATATATATATAATATATATATATATATGTATATATATATATACATATATTTATACATTAGGATTCAAACCTATTCTCTAGCTTAAATTTAGAAATTTAGACATTATTAAGACATTTTTTATAATTAAAATATTATTTTAATAACTAAATTTTGACTGAAGAAAGGAAAATACAGTATATTGTCATAATTTGTTTGTCATCGAATATTTCTCATCTCAAAACTTTCAGAATAAAATGAATTCATCACATTTCTTCAGAAATAAATAAATTAGAATTTCAAAATAATCTCTTCTAAAATTTATGTATTTAATAACAGAATGGAATGGAGAATAACAGTTACAAAAGAATTTTCTAATTAAATTTATTCCACATGAGTTACCAGATTAGAAACATTTTTAGGAGCTAAAAGTTACTTTATTATATGAAATTGAAATCTAATTAACTATGGAATTTATCGATTATTCCTTTTACTTTTAAATAATTCTGTAAAATTGTTGATTATTTTCTTATTTTGATGTAATATTTTTATTTGTATTTTTTAATTAGACTCTTATTACTACTTCTTACTAAATCTATGTACTTTAATTATTATGTATTTTTGGAATAATTATTCCATCCTACTTATTTTAGGAAACATTTAGCTTTTTCTTCGAATAGATTTGAATATAAAATCCACAGTAAAAACTAGAAAGCTTATATTTATTAAATTTTTAATAAAAAATTAGTAATTCTTTTTAATAGTAATATTATTTCAGACATTTTCTATGGAATTCAGTAAAGTGTTGATAATACACAACATGAATTTTACATGATAAAAGTTGTGTAAAAAATAATTAAAACCAATTTGTTTATATACCCATTGTACTAAGCTCAAAATATTACATTTTATAATAATAAATTTAAAGTTTAAAAAGTAATTAAATTATTTATTTTGCCTGTAAAAATTATCTGATATAAATATTTTCTATAAATATTTCTGAAATAAATATTCACTATAAATTACATAATTCTAAAAAAACTGCATTTTCATTTAAAAAATTGCTCTAACTTTGGTTTTGTATAATTGAAATTATTTTGTACAAAATCCAAGTTAAAATTATTCAGAAAGAATAATTAAAGAAATTTCAAATTAATTTTCTTTAATGTTAAGAAGAATAACTTTTATGAAGACATAATAATTTATTTATAGTATATATGAAACAGAAGCAAATAATACTTTTCATATATCAAGGATTAAAATGTTATGCATATTTTTCTCAAAAACTTCCGATTCAATTTTAATGTGAATAATTTGAACATGGAATTTTTAAATGCTGACAAAATATTAGAGCAATTTAATGAAAACGTAATTTTACATTTTTGCAGCTTTTTTGTCCGAAGTACAAGAGAAAGATTTGAGAATTATTCAATTAAACTAAAATGAATTGTAGAATAAAAAATAACAAAATAAAGATACAAATTGTTTCAGAAAGTGATGTTTTAAAATACCACTAATGCTTACATAAATTTATAATATGTTTGTTGTTTCCATTAAAACTGTATAATATTTTGCTTACAAAATAGTCTTATTTCTATTACATTATTCAGAAAGTAAAAATACATATCTTGACAAGCGATACATCCATTTCAAAAATATTAATTCTACCAGTTTAAGTTTTTTTTATCTATATCCTAGAATATGTGTTGAAAGTGTTTTTAAAACTTTTGACAACCATAAATAAAATAAGTTTTTGTGTGAGATAAGTTTCGGTAGCAATCGAATTTTTTTAGTGACTGGATATTAATTAGTAATCTCTAACATGAATTTTGATAACATATATGTACTGTAAAAATATTCTATCATCTATATTAAAATGATTGTAAATGATTGAAGAGATAATCATTAAATCATAAACTAAATTAGTTTTCCTTAGTGCATAAAATGTAAATTATAATGAATTGCTCTGGACTTTATGAGAGAATGTAAGGCCAATTATTCAATCCTAGTTTATAATAATCTGTTCAATATTAAATTTTAAGAAAAGGAGAATTGTAATTTAAATGCAATAACATTTCTGTAAATACAATAAATCATTGTTGAGTAAGTTTTCCAGATTGTTAGAAGTATAGTTAAAGAATGATAAAATATACTACATAAATTTAGTAAAATCTGTTGATTCAATGAGCAATTTATAAAATTTATAGTATTTACATTGTTTTATTTTAAATATTGAGACAAATATTCATGCTATATATCATTAGATTACAAATTCTCTATAGCCACATTTTGCTAAGAATATATATATTATATTATAATACATTATACAGAAAGTAACGATATTCATATTTTGGGAGAAGTCTAGAAAATGTATGTGGAAACCTAATATATTTGCTTACAAGCCCTAAATAAATTACTTAATTTGATTGCATCACAAAATTATAAGTTAAATTTGATATGCTCTAATTTATCACTTGTTGAGATAAAATAAATAAAATTGCGCAATTTTATTTAAAAAATTTATATTACAAAGATTAGTCGAATGCATCAAATAGAGCCATGGGTAACGTTCCTGACAAAGTTCGTAGTATTAAGAATTTTAGTAAATATTTATTTTCAGAAATTCAGTGTTCCCTTTCAATAGGGCAATAATATTCAGTACAAAAAGGCACATGAGTTGATACCAGAACTTGTTGAAGAGTGGGGTATGAATGCTATACATATGCTTTCTGAATGTTAGTCTATTTTAATAAATGATTGGGAATTTTCCGGACGTCCTAACTTTTGAAGCGTGATTACTGCCTTCTAACTCTGAAAAGTCATCACCAAAGACAATAATCGTGGTGGATATTAAGATGACTTAAAAACAGCATTATAATATACATTATATGTTTCAATATATTCATAAAATATAATATGGATATTAAAATGTATAAGACCATTAAAACTAAATACTATATGGTTTCAACGCATAAAATTTATGCATTTTGTAAGAATAGGAATTCAACTCCTTATTTGTTACACATAATCATGATGAGTTAAAAAATTTACAATTTAGTTAATTATTTCAACAATTTGGACTCATTTCAATTTACATTAAAGATATGAAAATGGTTTAAATATAATATCCGAGAAAGATTACATTGTTTATTATAAACATTGCCCTATTTAAATTTCTCTTAGAATTAAAGAAAAAGTTCAATATGCTTCAAAGTTCTGTATGCTTCTTAGTTCAATATGCTTCAAGTAATGTTTTGAAAATAAAAATATTTGTGAAAACTGTGACAATACAACATCTTTGAAGTTTCAGTTGTTACATGAGATCCATCTTCCAAAATAAATATTTAGGACTGCCTCAACTTAAATTTATGTTGCAATTTACCACATATCTCGCACTCGATAATAATCTTAAGTATAATATGAACTGTATAAATCGTTTGTATAAATCATTGTAATTTCAAATGAGACTCCAATAAGTCTTACAATTCATTTCTTTTGTAAAAGTCAATATCCAGGCGAATTAATAGGGGTGGTTGTTACAGTAATAACAGTGGTGACATTTCTAATGCATAATTTGCATTCAAGTTTATGAAACTACCAATAATTATCATGATGGAAAATTATATATATATATATATATATATATATATATATATATATATATATATATATATATATATATATATATATATATATATATATATATATATATATATCTGTATATATATATATATATATATATATATATATATATATATATATATATATATATATATATATATATATATATATATATATATATATATATATATATATATATATATATATATTATATATATATATATTGTTGTGTAGTAGAGTAAGGAGGGGATAGTGGACAAATTTGGATTATTTATGAGGATAAAATTTTATTCCATAAATGATAATATTGACATAATTTTTAATATAACTTCCAAATTATAAAATATGACAATATCAATGGCGGACACTAATACAACTCAGCTCCAGAGTGAAGTCTTTCTTAGAACTTTCTCTCAAATAAAAAGAAAGTAGTAAACAGCAATATAATCGAAAAGGAAGTGGAGGGTGATATTCTGATTTTCGTCTTTAAGCTCTTTGGAACTCATTCCCCATCCAGGAGGACTTTTACTTGAGTAAAAATGTTACAATTACTCAAACAAATAATTAGTTAAATGAAAAAACACGAAAAAATGTTAGTTACTTTTAGTATAATATTCTATGATAAAAATGAGATTTTTCTTTAAATTATATACCTAAATCTTCATGTTGAAATTTACATAAGTTTTCAATACAGTTTCTATTTGTTTTCGAATCATCGTTTCAGAATTCTACATAAATAGTTTTTATTTTATGTTTTCTTATAAAAGTTACATTGTCTTTTTTATATTTGAGAATATATAATTTGGTGCTCGTCATGAGTGAACTTTTTATTAAATTTAAAATTGTTTGGATCCATATAAGAAATACGAATTATGCTTTTTTTCATTACAATAGCATTTTGCAAACTTGCACTTTAATGAAAAATTCATCAATTCAGTGCTTTATTTATTTATTTTGTTCCAATCAAATATTTCATTACTGTAATTTTGATTTTTTTAAATAATAGTATTTCATTTATTATTTAAGGATATTAATAAATAACTTATGTTCTGCAACTTTCTTAATATGACGCTATTGTTTGCTTTTATGGATAAATGTATTTAATTCTGATGATTTCAGCGGTATATTTTAATTTGATTCACCCCTGAATAATTTATTGTTGACGTACATAATCAATAAGAGTTAAAGAGAACATTTTGTTAAATTTGTTATATCTAACTTGTTTTGATAAGGAAAGTAAATATCGCAAATTTGCATACAGTGGCTTTAATCGCAAAGTGCAATAATTGCTTTTATCTAATTTCCAATAATCTAAGTTTTCTGACAGAATAATTTTCACTCTAATTATAATATTAGAATTTCTCTCTTGTTGCTAGCTGAATAAAAGAAGTATGTGAAATCATCATAAATAATGAAAGAAGAATTACACACAGTAACTGAACCAGAAACCTACTCTTAAAAAAGTAGGTTTCTGCTTTCAGGATTTTTTTTGTGTCATGATAACTTAAATTTTTAGAATTGTTTCATTAATTATATATACAATTTATCAGTACATCAAATTTTATCTGATTAATTTACCTTATCAAGCAGTAAAATGTGTTATTATATCTAAACTTTACAATATATAATTTTAACATGAAAAATTAATTTTATAGAAAGAAAGTGAGAAAACTTATTCTCCGCCATGAAAAAAGGTGAATTTAAATTAATAGAATTTTAAATACAAGTGATTTTGTTTCTCTTTTTACTGCATCAAATTATTTAAATTATCAAGGATTAATTTTAATAAGTTTATATATACTCCAGAAGTTTATATGTATTCAGAAAAATTATATTTTTCTAGTAAACATCAATTTTAGTCATCAAAAGATTACTTTAAATATTTTGAATTGTTTTGCTAATAACTGTATCATTTTCACAATTTAAAAACACCAAAATATTTTACAAAGATATTCAACAAAATGAATTGGAAGTAAATATTAAATGAAATATGTAATTTAATTTTCAAGAAAATAGCTAAAATATTAATAATTTATATTCATGATATAATTTAATAAAAGGAGTTAAATTATATTGCCCTAATTTGTAAAGACTAAAAGATTAGATAAGCTTATTTTTTTCTTACTGTAACAACGTGCTCAACTATATTGATTTTCAAGAAATATCTTCTTAAAATTAAGTATTTCTAAAAGTGTACATTTTATATTTTGAAACTTAAAGTTAATTTGTTAAAAAAGTAGGTATTATAAAAGTAAATTATTGTATTTCTGTCATTGATTTAAAATATAAATTGTAAACTTAAATTTTAATTCTTTAAAAATAAAATAAAATTAAATTGTAAGTCTTTTTGTATTTACATTTGATTTATGATATACATTTTTACTTAAGTTTTTGGTATCGTCATATAAGTTAGTTAAAATATTCTTTTTGTTTATTTTTAGCAATACTTGAAATAATTCCATCAATCTTTGCAATCCCTTTGGATTTTGTTGATTTTGATAAATTTAATAAAAAATAGCAAATTTATATTCTCTGAGAATTATCTACATTGTAATTAGCAACATTTTAGCTAATAGCTCATTATTTCCTGTTAAACTGAGTTTGCATGATTCTCTTATATTATTTAAAGATAAGTATTTGAATATATCTTCAGAATATATTTAAATGTGTCGTATTTTTGTAAAAGCATTAACGTAAATAGCATTCTGCAGAATATTTAAAGAGCGAGTGTACATGTTTGGAAACTTTTGAAAAATGGAAAAAAAAGAAAGATTCCATTCATATGAAATACATTAATCTTAAATGTTGGCTTATTCCTTTCCAAAGCTTTTAAACAAATTTTTTGTTTCCATATATTCTCTCAAAATTTATTTATGCTTTCCAGAAATGCTTTGATTTCATTGTAAGTGTTATTGAAAATACATGGATAATATATTCAATGCTTGATATAAAAAATAAATCATATAGTAGCTGCAGCTGTTCCTTGATTAGTGTATTTGCAAATTAAAAATCTTATCATGCAAGAGGTTGTTAAAGAGAATTGTTTTAAGTCCTGAAACGGATGTCAACGGTTCCAATTTAATTTAATTGTAGCCTCAATTTTTTTTTAAAATTTCGAATATATTTACTTGGTTAGTGTACTCTAAGGAATGTTTAACTAAAATGATAAGTGGTTCACTGGATATAAATACTTCTTTATCAATTTAAAATTCAATAATTTAGATTTTTTCAGAGGACCTTAAGTTTAAATTTAGAAAGAAAAACGAATATAAATCACAAAATATATTTCAATTGTGTAATTTATGATTTTGTTACTGATATTATTTAATATACGGTATAAATTTAAGTTCTGCCTAAATATAAATATTAATAGAAATAAAATTGTTATAAATTATATATTTTTAAAAAATCTAGAATTATAAAAATTAAATATTGTAAAATATATGATAAAGATAGATATTAAATTAGTAATTTCAACAAAAAATAGCCTGCTTAAAAAGTTAAAATTTAAGTTGCTAGACTTTCCATGAATATACGGAAAACTGAATTACGACCTTGTGTTTCGTAACAGAATAAAATAACAAGTTTTAATAATAATTATTATTATTCAAGATATTTGTATAATATACTGATTAGAATATTTAAATTATGTAAGTATTTAAACGAATAATATTTTACAATGCAGGTTATTTTATTATAGAATCAATTTATATATTTTATAATATATGATATTGTATAGGTAGGTTTGAATATAGTATGTTTTATAATAAGCTTGGTATAGGTACGTTTTAGAATATGGGTAGATAGAAACAATTGTAGCAAACTTTAGAAAAGTGTGCCACTATATCAATTATATTCTTTTGAAATTATGCTTGGAATGGGAAAATGCTAACTATTATCTGAGAAAAAGTAGTAGTGCTTCTACAATCCAACTATTTCGTATTTAATTTTAACAATTTGAGTAAACACATTTGATGTAATCATTACATTAATACAAATTTTCTAAAAAAATATTTTTGCCATTGGTTTCAGTTAAATTACATGAAACTGAGTTTATTGGACTGTTTTGTTTAAATATCACATTCAATAGAAGCTAGGTAGAAAGTCATGTAATATAAAGAAGAAATGAATAAAGACACAATATTTTCGTATGCAATCTTAAATATTATCAAAATCCGGAGACTTGTAATTTCCGATCTTGTAATCCAGAAAGTTTAAGAATTACTGT
Source organism: Latrodectus elegans (assembly GCA_030067965.1). Lineage (NCBI taxonomy): Eukaryota > Metazoa > Arthropoda > Arachnida > Araneae > Theridiidae > Latrodectus > Latrodectus elegans. Next base: position 91,901,550 of record CM057810.1, on the reverse strand, counting down.
TGTTTTACATGTATTCATACTTATATCGGATAAATTGTTGTACTTGTAGCAGATTGTGTGGCATCCGTTAAGCATGATCTCCCTATCTTAAATGATAGCACCTTGTCACTCTATTGTAGCCTGTCAGATAATTTAATTTTAGAGTAATAAAACAATTACTGCTCAGACTTGCTTTTAAAATACAAGTTGATCAGAATATGTTTTGAGTAATTTAGAAATAAATATTGCGACTTGTTAACCAATCCAATGAAATAGTTCTGCTTCTGAGTCTTAAAATTCTTTCTACAGACACGTATCAAATCCTAGAGTTAGAGCACAAAGTTATAAATCATAATAAAAAGCTAAACTAATAACCTTTTACAAAATTCCTTAAATTTCATTTAAAATTAAATTAGAACTCATTTGCATTGCAAAAGAATCTGTACTTTGCATTTATGCTATGATCAAAATTTGCATCTTTTGTTACACTGTAAATAGCGCTTAGAGAGTCAACATTTCAAGCGTAATTTTTATTTTCTGTATCTTAAACTCTGATTGTTTACACTGTATTAGTCAGCAAAGAATATAATCATATACAAAATTCAAGTATTAACACACATTTCCGAAACGCTCTCTGGTTATTCATATTTCCGGTGTCATAGCAAGTTTTCAGATTATCAATTATTTGAATATATTACGAATGCCTAGTTCATACAATGTAATTATGTGAACAATTTCAGAAATAAATTGTAAAGCTATCATATAGTGTCTAATATATCAACTAAAATTTGTTGAGATATTCCATATCTTTATAGGTATTATTATTATGAGCAAATAATTTAAGTGAAATGTAACAAACACATATATAATATATACTTGCATCGCTTCAAAGAAGGCGTCATCATATTTTGAATTAACACTTTATTCTACTGCACATTCAGGAAATAGCATTCAGCAATGATGCATTGAATACATGTTTATCTGTACGAATACAAATATAATTGCTTCCAAAAAAGAAAAATGATTAAAATGATCAAGGAAACTTAACTGAATTATAAAAGAAATCTTAAAAAATGAGAGACGAGAAGATTCATTGTCCTGTGAACAATCTTAATTAAATCAAAAAAGAATTCCTTCACAGATGTGGGAGCTATTAAGTAATAGTTTAATAAGTGACTTAGAGTTTATTTAATGTTCATCAAAGAAAATTTAACTATGTAAGGATTTTAATACATTTTTAATAATATGTATATATATATTTAAACATTTAAACTATATATATATATATATATACATATATATATATATATATATATATATATATATATATATATATATATATATATATATATATATATATATATATATATATATATATATATATATAAACTTTAGACCATGAATATATGAATATGCTTGTTTGTTTTTGGTGGTGTTTTGAAAGCACATGAATATTAAAGCTAATTTATCACTTTTCTAATTTCAGCGGTTATTTGAATAATCTTCCAAAGTTTAGAGCAAAAAATATTCTTTTGCTCATAATAATTAATTTATCTTATAACTATTCAAAATATTGTAAAAGAACATTTGTCTACTTCTTCTAAAGTGGTTAATATTAAAGGCATAAATCAAACTGAAATAAATGTTAATAGAGTTCAAGTCATATATATAGCGAAATTTGACAAAAAACAATTCAACTATAGATTTATATACAATTCACATGATTTAGAATTGTATAGTTTAGTTGAAATACTTTTCTAAAATTTTTTATAACTAGTCACTTTAATTATATTTAAATGATATCTTAATATTGTGGATAGTTTTATATTTGATCTAGTATAACTTATCCATAAACAATTTTGATAGTAATATTCTTAAAAACTTTAGACATATTTACATGCATGATTATATTATATACTTGCAAACACTTAGTGCTATAAGTGTTCTTCGAATATTTTTTTAATTATGAATTGCACTTTTATTATTATTAAAAAACCTATATTCGTAATTGCAATTTCTACTGTTAAAACATTCTCATGTGTTTTATTTACAAGCATGCCATGTTCATATTTTAAATCAAAACCTCATTTATGAGATATTCGTCTATTTAATTCTCGATATATGAAAATATGTCTTATGAGTACTTTATTCTGCAAATAGAACAGAAATTAATATTCACTTTTGTCAAATATTATAAAAAAAATGTTTTTTGCAAAATAATTAAGAATCTACTGTTATTGATAGATACAATATTTTTCATACAATAAAAAACATATATTTGCACAAATGGTGTTTTGTCTTCATAATCACCACTTTATCTTTACCTGAGATTTCTGGATTATCAATAAATATGACCTATATATAAATAGTCACAAAATTTCAGAAAAATATTATATAAGATGTTATACATCGATGAAGAAATAGTAAATTTGAAAAAAGAAATAACTTTCCGTAACTCATCAGAAAGAGTTAAGATATCTATATTACACACACACAAAAAAATTTATTTTCTTACAAAATTCATAATCCTTATTTGCATACTCAGAAATATAATGCTTGACATTGTAACTATCATATAGTGAAAATATGTTATAGGTTTATTTTCAGGTAAGGATTCTGAACATTTTGATAATATTATAGAAATGCATATTTAAAGATTCAAGAAATACTACTATTTCGATTTTTGCATACTAATTCCTTTTTTCAATAAGTGCATTTATATGATTAGATTAAGCTGTATTTTAATTTACAACAATATTTCTATTCAAGTGATTTTTTACCATAAAATATTAAATTTAGTATTTTGAGTGAAGTAGAATTTATAGTTGCAAAAGTAAGAACTAATACTACCATATTTAACGAAAGTTAAATTTTCTGTTTTTGGAGAATTATATACATTTTTAATTATTATATCTTAAGTGATATTATAGTTAACATATATATAATTCTGTATATTATTATATCTTAAAGATCTAATTTTTAGTTTTGAAATATAATAGATACTTATAAAAGTTAAAAGTTAGTTTAAATTTTTAAGGTAAATAAAACTATTTCGTCTTTAATGTTTAAGGGCTATTTTAATTTAATAAAGAATAACATTTTATATCAATACCATGTTCAACAGGTGTTTATTAATATCCAAAAAATAATCATAGTTTAGTAGTAACTATTACAGGCATATATTATAAGAATCAAAATTTCACTGTTGAGGAAAATTGCAGTATTTATATTTTATTTATCGTCATGACCTCCAATTATTTTTATTCATGTTTGTATTATATGATTGTAGAATACAAAGAATGAATAGATGTTACTGAATAAAAATTTGTAAACATAGTTATGTAAAAATTATATTAGCTTTAATCCATAAGTAACATTTTATTTAATATTCATTGTGTAAAATCAAAAACATTTTGCTTATTATCTGTTTGATTTTTTAATAATTTTTTAAACATAACAATTGAGAAAACACCATATGTATGTATGTATATATATATGTATATGTATATATACATATATATATATATATATACATATATATATATATATACATATATATATACATATATATATACATACATATATATACATATATATATATATATACATATATATATACATATATATATATATATATACATATATATATACATATATATATATATATATATATATATATATATATATATATATATATATATATTTATATATATATATATATATATATATATATATATATATATATATATATATATATATATATATATATATATATATATATATATATATATATATATATATATATATATATATATATGATGTATATAAAAGTGTTTTCATCACATATTGAGGCCTTCATTGGCTCATTTTGATGAATTAATAACCTGATCTAAGTAGAATAAGGCATATTTTAATAGTTCGTCTTTAATGATAAAGAAATATTTTAATTTGATAAAGAATTAAATTTTAAATGCATACGCAATTTCAACAGGTGTTTATTAATATCCAAAAAAATAATCGTAGTTTAGTAATACCTGTTACAGGCATATATTATAAGAATCTTAATTTCACTTAAAAGAAACTTGTAATATTTATATTTTATTCATCCTCATGACCTCCGATTATTTTTATTCATGTTTGTATTCTATGTTGCAGAATACAAACAATGAATAGAACAATATTAAGTGAATAATAATTGAAGGAATTTAGGAAAATGAATAATTAATGAATTTTATATACAACAATTTTTAATGTCTATGATAAAACGTGCGTATTAAAAATAAATTTCATATTAAATATTTTTCTTTTTTTAAAGTAGTTTCAACATTTTCCTTATTATCTTTAATACATTTTAACATTATGTAATTTGTTTAATATACTAGCTAGTTGAAAACTTGATAGAATTTTATGGAAAATTAATTCACTTAAATAAGTTATTTATTGATTTTTTTAGGCAATTTTTAATCAAACTTTATTTACTAGAGGTTTTACAACCCTGGCAGATTTTTTTAATATATTTAACGGAAAAGTAGTTTAAGTATATTTCATGGAGCATAAAATGTTCTTTTTCCTCTTAAAATCCTATAAATTGTTACAAATTTTTAGCTGACCACTAAAGACTATAATTCATTTTGTCAACAAATATTTCACTTAAGAATCTAACCATATTTAAGGAGTATAAACTTTTATTTGCTATTCAATATTTCTTTCCAAGTATACAGGAATCCAATGCACCCATTTACGTTATTTTTCCTTCCAACTTTATCTGGGTCATTTATAAAGATGGTGAAAGAAAGAAAGAGGCAATTTAAATCCATTTTTGTTGTTTTGGGTTTTAAAGAAAGATTTCAATGTCACTTGGTAATGTGTATTCGAATCCATAAAATCCTTAGAAAAATAAATCTTTATTTACATTTCTTTTTATTTATATCCAGTTTAAATCTAAAAAATAAAATAAATATAAATTCATATTTAAGAAAAGAGTGAGTTGGACAAAAATATTCTCTTATAATCAGCAAATGAAAATGATCAGTTATTTCCCTGTTCTGTAATACAAATTTTTTTGATCATGTATTTGAACAAAGAATATAAATAATAAAAAATTTTATATTTTATATTCTATGCCTTTATGTTTGTCATATATTCATACACTGGTTTAAAAAACATAAGCAACATTTGTTTATTTCCTTAACTCCACGTAACATAATCTGAGAAGCATGAAATTCAAAAATACCAAAGAGTACGTAAATTAATGATGGCGAAAGCAAAATTGCTCAAAAATAAATATGGGATTAAAACATGAAATCAATTGGAAAGGTTTTATGATCTCATAAGATATTTGCAAATTAATGTCTTTTGAAGAGGAAAAATAATAAAATATTTTATAGTACACTATATGCTTTCTAATTAATGGAATGGTTTCTTTTCACTGGAACTCCTACTTAGAACCAGATTGTTCAACTCAGCACTTTTTGAGGCTGGATTGTCCATTCCTCAATCTCCTTCAAAAGATGTAATCATGCTGCAAATCTTCTCTCCAAAGTAGCTACCCATGTTTCTAGAGATTTAAATCAGGAGAGTATGCTTTCCAATTCATTCGTGTGATATCTTCACTTTTAATAACTGCTGAACAACAGCAGTCAGATGTTGTCATGCATTGGCATATATAAAAGTAAAAAAAAAAAAAATTTGCTCCAATACCACCTCGGTACATACACCAGAGAAACAATCATCTTCTTACAATAGCGATCTTCGATCGCAAAAAGTCTATTGAAAACAGCAAGCATTCATTGATGAAACATCATTCTAAATGGTGGCACCAATGACCATTAGATAAAACTGTACACAGTTTCTGAAACACAAAGCTAGCTAAGTGATTTTATTCTTCATTCGTTAACAGAACGATATACCCGTTATTGGTTAGATCCTAGCAGAGCCCACACCTTTGGTATGAATGATTTTGGTTGGCGATAATTATGGTTTGTGCCAAGCTTGGTAGCCCAACTTCGATACACTAGATATGATAAACCAAACTATTTCTAGAATTTCGTTCTTGATTGATGCATTTTTTCAGTTTACCGTCAAGGATTCTCCTTGGATTTTACCCCGTCATCCATTGCTGTTCTTTTCTAAGGGCAACCAACATATACTTTTCCAGAAGCCACTACAACTCATGATTTTCAGGCTTTTTAAGCGCAAGAAACGATTATTTTGTTGATCAGTTACACTCTAGTCACACTGCACCCCATTAAGATTTCCAGTCTCTCTTTCACGTAAAATATAATACTTTACTACAATAATAATTTCATGTGCAATAATAATACTATACCACAATCATAAGTCCATGTAATTTCTTCTAAATATATTTCATTAAAGAAATCACTTTTACTTCTATCATTTTTTTAATTGGATTTCCTTTTTCTTTTATTGTAATCATGAAATATGCATGTCGATCGCTGTACTTTACTTACTTTTACGTTAACTATGATGTTTTTTACTTGATATTTGCCTACGTGAGACGTATCGTTGTGTTGTGTGTTATTTTATATTGATCGTTTCTGCAAGAAGTTCTTTTCGGCAGTTTATCTACAAAAAATTTACATTGTTGCTATGTTTTGTAAAGCAGTGTAAAAGTTTACTACTAATAATTGTTCCGTTAACATTCTAGTGTCTCCTTTTACGTATATGGCTGTGCTTCACCAATAAGTACAATTTAATAACCCTTTTGAACATCTATGTTCCAAGTGAAAACGGGGACCCCAAATTGATTAAGTAAATGTGATGGAGTTAGCCTTTCCGGTTGCTTCTCAATAGTATTTAATATATTTTCGATTATTAAATTGACTTTTTTACAAAGGATAATTACATTTTCTGTAAAATAATTTTCTTTTACATAATTAAACTTAATTTGGATTTCATGAAAAATTATTGGGATTAAACAACTTACTATGCAAACTTTATAGTCTTTGAATTCACTCTTGGGAATTCAGTCATTGGGCGATTAGAGTTTTGATTTCGATTTAACACCCCGTTAGCTTAATTTACAAATTAGGCATACATGTTTGTCATGATTTTGCATCCTCTTTTAATTTATACTTCTAATATAATTAGTAATTTTGGGCAATTTCGCTTAATGTAGCAAACAATTAATAATTTAAACAAGCAGCCCATGTGTAGTTTCTAGTCCACCATCGAGTACCTCCTCAGGTGGCGGATAGGGGAGTGCTTCCGAGACATGGGTGGTACCGGGTAAATGAAATACCCGGGGCTGACCAAAACTAGCATGCAGCATCTGTCTCACAGTGGGTGGCTTTTACAGCGTCTGTTCTCAAGTTGGGAACGGCTAGCTTTAGGGAGCTAACTCATACTTCAACTTCCGGAGCCTCTGACCTTTAAGTCCTTGAAGATGCTAACTTAATCTATCATCATCTGCAACTGAACTCAGGCATTGAAGACATCTATCTTAAACTCAATAATGCTATGGACGTGTCTTACTCTTTTGCTGCATAACACAAATTGTTTTTTAATGCTTCAAAATCAGTTTCTACTTTTTTTACAACCTACAGACATTTTTTCAATTATTATCCTTGAATCATAATGAATGGAACTCAATTGAACTATAATAAAAATGTTAAATACCTTGGTTATATCCTAGATCAGGAAATTACAAGTAATAAACATATCGAAGAACATACACACAAGTGCTCAAGGCTAGAAAAAGGCTGGATATTCTCCAATGTATATCAGGGCGAGGTTGTGCAGAAGCTTGCACACTTCGCACTACATACATCTCCCTTGTTAGACCAATAATTGAGTATGGTTTCCCTATCTATTCATGTGTTTTCAAGACCAGTCTGGATAAGCTTGAGAGGGTGCAGCACAGCGCAGCTAGAGTAATCACAGAGCTACATCATAGTTGTCCAACTGAAATTATGAATTATGAAAGTAATTGGCCGCCTCTTTCTCAAAGAAGAATTCTGTGTCTTACAAAATATTATAACAAGCTAATTAGCAGTAAATAAACAGCAAGAAGCAGCAAAAAACTTCTAGCAACCTCTGAGATTGGACCAGCATCCAATGACTAAAGAAACACAGCCCCTTTTCCTATGCAAGGGCACAAAATCTCCCTCCTTCAAATGTAGAGGGTCACTTATTGAAACCACTGGGAGCTGCATTAGAACTTAATGGAATATACTTACATGAGTAGCTCCTAACAACTGTGACAAAAAACTCAGAGATTCCGGCTCTCGTTAAGCAACTAGTTCTCGAAACAATCCATAATATATCTCCATGTTCTTTGAAAATTTATACAGATGGTAGTAAAGGTGTGGAGGGGGGGGATAACCTCGAGCAGTGGGATGTACATAAACACAGTCTCCGGAGAACTAGAATTTAAAATAAGAAACCCAGATAGTTGTTCTGTGTTTAGATCAGAGCTAATAGCCATTAGAAGAGATCTACAGTATGCAGTAGAGGTGGAAGATCAATTAAGGAATATATAGATATTGACTGATAGTCGTGCATCAATCCAGAATCTTCTAAATTTGAACACTGCCGGAGATCAAACTAGCCTGGATATACTAAATCTTCTTGAGAGACTGTCACCCGAACACAGAGTGCATTTCCAATTCTTCACACGTGAGAGTAGAGAGGAATGAAAGAGCGGATTTCTTGGGTAGATCGGTGTCAGAGGAGGAAGTAAACACAGGAGGAGAGATCACATCTACTGAGATTTCTTCCCTGTAAAAACTGAATTCAGTAAGCTTATGAAAATTCCTGCCAACAATCCATGGTTCTTCGCCAAAAGACCGGTGAGACCTTCAATCTTAGACCAAGATCTTATCAAACTGACTTTCCCAGCTATCTGAGTAGGCACACGAAAAGAATCACCTTTCAGCAGGGGCAAAGGACATTTCCAGACTGTCCTTCGTGTTCCATCCCGTGGACATATCTTAACCTGCCTAAATTTTAAGAAAGATGATGTCCTTCGGGACCTATTACATGTTTTAGATATTTTAGATATTTTTAATTTTATGGGGGTTGTCTAGCCTAGCTATATAGCCTGAGATAAGCATCCACAACAACTTCACATCGTTTATTTACACACACACACACGCACACACACACACACACACACATATATATATATATATATATATATATATATATATATATATATATATATATATGTATGTATTTGGCTTCAGTAAATTGTCAATTAGATTTATCTCACAGAGAAACAACATTTGTTACTGCTACTGTTTTTTCAAAAAATAATTTCATTTAGAAATAAATGTTTATTCAAGTCTCCACAGTACGGAAATATTTCATTCCGATTTGTTTCTAAAATTGTTTTTGTTATCTTGTACCGGCTAGGCTGACAATATGGAGTGCGCTGCTCTACTTTTCCAACAAAACCATATTTTGATATGGAGTTCGATTTCCTCAGTATATATACGCCATAGGTACCCGTTTATAGGGTAAGCAACCATTCGCAACCCAGTCATACAAGAAATGGACAAAGATAGATTAGACAGTGAGAGAAAGTACATCTATGCCCGAACTAGGATTCGAACCCAGGGCTTCCCTATCCGAAGTCAGGCACGCTAACCACTAGACAGAGTGAACGGACTTTTCAAAAATTATTTTGAAGGAATGAATGAAATAATTAAGATACAAATAATCTTCATCACATAAAATTTTTTTAGCACTTACTGTAATGATTCAGTTTAAGACAACTTGAGAAACAGGAAGATTTTTCCCCTAAAAGCAATTACTTTCTTGAAAGCTTTGTAGTATAGTGTTTCCTACAATAAGGAAGTATGTTTATCAAATAGTTTATAGTTTCAAATATTTAAATATTTTTCATATATTTCAGATAGTTTAATATTTTTATTCTTTATAAGCAAAAGATATACAAAAATATTCAATATGTATGCTTACAAAATATTTTTTGAAGACATAAAACTTTTTCACATTAACTTCTGAATTTCTTTGAGTTCATTTATTTTATGTTATACTCTTGTGTAAGACATTTCATTTAACGGAAAATCAAATATAGTTAATGTAGTTGTCATTTATATTTTTTCTACTCACAACTTTAAGAGCACCCATTTATGTTGTTGTTTTCTTTTCAACCTATTATGAACCATCCATGAAATTGCCGAAGAAAAAATGAGGCAATAAACTTTCTTTTAGCATGGAAAAAATACATTTAGAATCTGGCAATGCAAATATATTAAATTCTTGGTGTAATAATTCATTTTTACGTTTTCATTCATAGTAACTTTGGAAAAATAACAAAAAAATCGGAATCAATTGTATTAATCTAATGTATTGGAAAACTTGTGTATTTTTTGGAAACATATGATTATTATGAATGTATTAAATGCAAGTAAAAGAAATGTAAGTTTCAATATTAATTTTTTTCATCTTATTCCTTAGTCGAAATATTATTTTGCATACAGACGAAAATAACAAGATATAATCACAAATCAAATATATGCATATAAAATAACAAGATATAATCACAATCAAATATATGCAAGAAAGAATGTTAATATATATATATATATATATATATATATATATATATATATATATATATATATATATATATATATATATATATATATATATATATATATATATACATGCACGTATATATGTATATATTTGATTTGTGATTATATCTTGTTATTTTCGTCTGTATGCGAAATAATATATATATATATATATATATATATATATAGTCATGTCTTTTTATAAAAAATGAAAGTTAAAATATTGATCGTAATAATTATTGAAAATATTGGCTAAATAAATGTATATTTATAAATTGAATAACGATGTACTACCTTTTAAATATTGTGCTTAGACGTATTTTTTCATTCATTTAATAATATCAAATGTTAAGAATAATTCTTGGAATTTAATATTTAATGTTTCATAATGTGAGAATTAATTAGCGTATTGAATATATAGCATGGAATATTATATTTTATTTAGTTATGAAATTCTTTTATAAATAATAAATGCATTATTCAGATATATCTGAGATTTATATTTTTCTATAATTTTGAAAAGCACAAATAAGGAATATTAGTTGTATTAAAATAAATTTTAGCTTATCAAATATTAAAAAAGTAATTAAAATGCAAATAATAAATTTAGTCACGTTTATTTCTGATTTACTTTTTATGAAATATTGATCAGAAATGATTAAGCTAAAGCATCATTGAAGCATATTTAGACTTAAATAAAAAACATTGTTTAATGATTTTTAAATAATAAATATAAAAAAATTTTAAATATTTAAATTTTGTAAGACTTTAAATTAAAAAAAAATAATTCAGAGAAATGTTTCTAAATATTGTACTTTATTTATCAATGTGTATTCATCATGTAAACAACATTAAAATAAATTGAACGATATTTATTGTTATGGCAAATGATGTATAAATTGAAAGAACTTGTTAGAAAAATAGTATGATTGTTGGAAAAAAGTTAAGAAAGAATGTTAATAATGTAATCAAAGAAAAGTAATCTACAAAATTTGTAGAAGTGGTTTTCACTCATTTTGTTGAAATACATATAACTGAATTATTTCTCTGGCAATTTGAATGAATATTTCAATAGCTTCTATTTTATGAGTTTTATCAAAACATATGATTTGCTGATTTAATTAGCTAACACAAGTATTTTAAACTAATAAAATATGAATTGTATTACTTAATAAAACAGTTTTGCTAACATTTGTCATAAAGTATATTTTTTAATACATATCTTCCGACAAATGATATAATAATATGAAGGGACATAGGTATTTTTAAGTGAGTATGTTTGAAAATATTATATGCTTGAGAATTGAAAGTTGAGTGTTATGATTATTTAATTACCTATTACTATAAATGTTAGTTTATCATCATATTTTTATTTATATTTATTATATTACATTATACTACACTTTTACTGCAGTATCTGAACAACTAATTAAATAACATTTCATTTTATAGCATGCACACATATCTTCGTTGAAAATAAAATAATCGATTTAATTTTAAGTTCAAATGTGATATAACTTTTAACACTATTAATTTTTATAATTTAACTCAAAATGAAAAATATAATATTATTTATGTATATACTTTATAAATTTTATTTTTACAGGAATAAGTAGGCATGTAAGCTTTCTTTAAAAATTATTTATCTTTCAAAATCGTTAAAGAAAAATAATGGAAAAGTAATGACTTATGTAAAATAATACAATTTTTTTTAAATGTTGTTTACTAAAGACCTCACATTGGAATTTTATTAAATAAATTCACAAATATTTTTAAAATTTTCTACAAGGCGTTAAACATAAATTATCGTATAAAATTAGCTTTTTGGTAGCTTCTGCAATGAAAATAAATAACAATGAAAAATTAATCCACAAGAAGTAAAAAAAAAAAATCAAATCTCCTAATTGTGAACATTTTAATCTAAGCACAGGATTGAATTTGATTTATAATTAGATATATCATTAAAACTGCACAAACTATTTAGCTTAGAAGCTGCATTATAATTCTTAAATCAACTTAATCTGTCATTAATGATGCATTTTACACTTTCTTAATTAAAAAAAAATCTTCAATTATTAGAAATTACAATATTTTTCTGTAATTTTAGAAATCTTTGTTTGAAATTAATCTCTTAAACATAGCAAAATTCTATTTTATTTCATAATTATTTTCTGTAAGCTTTAAAATAGTTTATGCATTTTTTAAATTATTATAATCATTTTAGATTTAATTTTATTCTAATGAAAGGGATTTAAAATACGCACAAATGTTTATCATATTTTTGGTTTTTAATTAATATATTTTTGTTTCATATATACTCATCAACATACATACAAATATGTTTACATATATAGGCATTCGCTCAAAAAATACACTGTGATGTAATTTTGAAATTATTGGATATCAATACCAAATTTTTCCTGGTACCAATTGATCAGCATATTAAATAAACACAAATAGCCTTGTAATAATTAATGTGTGTCTAACATTTTCTGTTAATTTTTGCTAATATAAAATTAGCAACAAAGAATAATTTAACTTGAAATACAAGAAGTACAAAGACAAAATATATTCGTATAGACCAGATAGGAGAAGCTTTGAGAAAAAACGTAATACATAATGTTAGATAATAGAATTATTAATCAGAGGAAACTATATGTGTTTGGCAATTATTTTTTAAAAAAAACTTTAAAATGCAATATGGGAAGAATATTTCTTCATTCAAATGTTTGAATGTGCCAACGCGCAGACATCTACAATAAAACAATGAGATAAAATTATAAATCTGCTTTATTAAAAAACGAAAAGCTCAGTTGAAGCATCTGGAATTTATTGGGAAAATAATAAACTAAAATAAGCTAATGGCTCACATAAAAAGAGTTTACTATTTGATAAGAAAATTTAAACAAACTTGTGGGTGATCAACCTCTATTCTTGATATACCTTCTATGTGTACCAGTTAATGTTATGGAAGATTTTCCGAGTGATTACAGCAAAGTTTCCTTGTATACAGCAATTAATGCTGTTATCAGTTTTGATTTATAAAATATCATGATTCTCTGATTTCTGCACTCTGTGGTCTGGGGATATTTCTATATCAGTTTCAAAACTTCCGAATAGCGCAGTCTGGAGATAAGCTAAATAGAGTGGATTTCGCAAACATTTTCTTCATCAGATACGATAAAGTTTACAGACAGCCATTGAAAATATAATGAGGAGATTTGGTTCACATTTCTTTAACAGGAAACTGAAAAACCAAGTTCAGTTGTATAGTAAAAGTGGGCCATGCAGCAATGTCAGAAGTTTATTCTTTGTCCATAACTTTTTGGAAAGTTCACTGCTACAAATGTGAAATTTTGCCATGTTACAAATGTTAAGTATCAATCTATGCTATGAAATTGTATTATTCCGGAAATGCAACAATGCAAATTCAATAATTTTTGCACGCACACACACACACGCGCGCACACACAAACACACACACGCGCGCACACACAAACACACACACGCGCGCACACACAAACACACACACGCGCACACACAAACACACACACGCGCGCACACACAAACACACACACGCGCGCACACACAAACACACACACACACACACACGCGCACACACAAACACACACACACACACGCGCACACACAAACACACACACACACACGTGCTCACACAAACACACACACACACACACGCGCACACACAAACACACACACACACGCGCACACACAAACACACACACACGCGCACACACAAACACACACACACACGCGCACACACAAAAACACACACACGCCCACACACAAACACACACACACGCGCACACACAAACACACACACACGCGCGCACACAAACACACACACACGCGCACACAAAACACACACACACGCGCACACACAAACACACACACGCGCACACACAAACACACACACGCGCACACACAACACACACACACGCGCACACACAAACACACACACACGCGCACACACAAACACACACACACGCGCACACACAAACACACACACACGCGCACACACAAACACACACACACGCGCACACACAAACACACACACACGCGCACACACAAACACACACACACATATATTTATATATATAACTTTGCCGATGACTGGTCGAAGAAGTATTTCCCGGTTTCAAATCCTGGTTCAAACATAAATATTTCTTTCTCTTTTGGTATTTGTCTTTCTATATCGATGGTATACGCACTGAGTACCCTACTCTGTGAGATGCTATCGCTTTGCCCATTATATAACTGAATAGGACAAATACGTAAAAGAGGCTAGGTATTAGAAAATAATATTATTTGTAGATGTCATTATATGTGATAATATCTATTAATTACAATTAAGAAATTATAATTGTTCTGAAATTAGAATATAATTCTTGTTTCTGAATCATTATAATTTTTCACATGAAAATATAAAAATATATCAGAAAAAGATGTAAAATTATTAGCCAGTAATGACTGGTGTTGAGAACTACTGTTCAAAAATCAACGTGTCAGTGCATAAGTTATTTAGAATCATGTAAAAATATCCGATATTAGATTCAGTTTAGAGGTGAAACTGACCTCAGGAGATCCTAATGAATGATTTCCAAAATGAAATGATGGGCAGTGTATTTTTTGTGTGTATGAGTGTTATGAAGAACTAAATGCTATTGTATTTACAGGAATATGGAATATAATAGAGTGTGCTTAATGTACAATGTTGAATAGAGTGTGCTGCATTTCATTTATAGGATCTGATTGTACTGGGAGCTATCAGTAAGAAATTTACATCATTTGCTGTTACCAAATAGAAGTATATCTGCTCATAACATATTTGGATGTATAACTTATTAGATACATAATCTATTAAATGAAACCAAATGTTTCATAACACAAATGAATGATATTGATGTTGAATGAATGACGTAGATTGATACCCTGGAGAAAACTTTGATACCATACATTATAAATGATTCAGTTGCACATAGTCAAAATTCTTAGGGATGTTTTTTATAAATTCAATTTAGTGTTTAGATTATCTTGCATGGGGATGAGTTGCATATTTCTGGCGATGATTATCAACAAAGTGAAAGCTTGTGATGTACGTTTGTACAAAAATAACTTTGGTCCTCGATTTAATTTCTAATACAATTTTTTTTATTAAAAAATTATTATGCATTGAAAATGTGTATTATGCGCATGAGTCAATCAAGGAAAATCAAAATGCCTTACTCGATGATACAAGAGCATTAGAATTTGCTTGGTAATAGAAGCACTTCTATTTACTTATCTCGAGTCCACATGAAAAAAAGCTTATTATCTGTTTATTTGAAGTTGTGTTGGAAATACTGAACTACATATCTCTCCATTTGTATTAGCGGATGTGTTTTCCACATGGTGGAGGTCATGCATTGCCTGGCAGTATTTAGACGCTATATGATTAGGGAATTATTCATGCTGTATTCATACCACGGCCACTGCATTCATAAGACCTGCACTTATTGACTATGAATGTCTGGTATTAAGAAACCAAGTTATTGCCAGTATAATAATCATTCTTTGACTATATACCAAGGAATGTCTGGTATTAAGAAACCAAGTTATTGCCAGTATAATAATCATTCTTTGACTATATACCAAGGAATGTCTGGTATTAAGAAACCAAGTTATTGCCAGTATAATAATCATTCTTTGACTATATACCAAGGAATGTTTGGTATTAAGAAACCAAGTTATTGCCAGTATAATAATCATTCTTTGACTATATACCAAGGAATGTCTGGTATTAAGAAACCAAGTTATTGCCAGTATAATAATCATTCTTTGACTATATACCAAGGAATGTCTGGTATTAAGAAACCAAGTGAGTATAATAATCAGTATAGTTCATTGACTATATACCAAGGAATGTTTGGTATTATGACCAGTATAATCATTCTTTGACTATATACCAAGGAATGTCTGGTATTAAGAAACCAAGTTATTGCCAGTATATTCTTGTGAACATTCGTTGATAGCTATGTAGTCGTTTTGCACCGTATATTCCTACTTCATATTGCATGTATTGATAATTTAAATGATTAATTTAAATTGGTTTCTTATAAAGTAAACTGATTAAAAGACCAAGAGCTGTAATCAATTATCATTACATGTATCTTGTTCTCGATTTTTTTGTCTCTGGTTACTGAGGCCTGCAACGCATCTAAATTCTAGTTCGTACTACGTGTTCTTATATTATTCTTGGCTACCATCGATTTCTCGAACTCCATGAAGATATTCAAATAATAGATCTCCATTATTCCTCATGTAGTTTTTGAGACACGTATAAGCAAAAAATTTCTGAGTAAGTGTAAATATTAATTTAGTGGTATGTTTTTTGTGTTTACAGAAGAAACGACTGTAAAAATAATGATTTTTGTTTGCTGATAACTTTTCAAGTTGTGCTAACACACATTTTGTTTACATAAAATTTCTTTTATGTTTAGTTAATTGCGAATCGGGACATATTTTTCCTAAAATAAAATAGTTTCTTTTTTTTTACCTGAATAAATTAAAATGTGTAAAAATATTTTGCAATGTTTGAATTGATAAAATAATAATATAACAAGCTATTACCATTAAAATATTTCATTTTACTCTCACTCACGATAAAATACGTTTTGTATAATATTGTATTTTCTGCAATAAAACTTTATGTACTATTTTTAAAATAGAATTCATTTTGTTATAAATTATTTATTTGTAAAAATATATTTTAGTTAGGAGGAAAAAAACACAGAAAATTGTAAGACTATTGTTTAGAGTTTAGAAGATTGACTATTGTTTAGAGTTTGAAGAGACAAGCTAGGCAAGAAAAAGAATAAGTTCACATTGCTTTTGTTTTGTTTTTATATAATTAAAAGTTTCCTTTTTAATTCAATCATAAAATTACAAATCTATTCTCATATACAAACTTAGTTACTTATATTATTTCAAGTATTTAAACTTTACTTTTCAACATGCTTGCCACATAAAAAAAAATTGAAAGTAAAAATGTTTAAGATTGCTTTACATTTGAAAATGAGACAATTCATATTCAAAAATAAATCAGAGTTCAAATCTATATGTATCAATGGTTTTGATAGAGTATATTTGTTTTGATTCCTTTGTTTTGAAAGTTTTAATAGCAATGAATGCTTTCAATTGTTTTGATAGTTCTAATAGAAAATTGTTAGTTTTAAAAATTAAATGTTGCTGAGGATTGAAATAATGCCACATTTTAGTGAAAATGTGCTTATTTAAAAATTTTAAATAACGATTTTCATCATAATTCTGAGCTTCTCTTTTTACTCCTTTTCCTTTATACATCTTAATTTTTTTAAAAAAAAAACCTTTAAGATGTTTTTCCTCAATACTTTAAAAATATTTTTCATAGAGTCAGCGAATTCATGAAAATAATAACCTCGTAACAACTTCTTTTGAACAAAAGTATTATTCATCTGCGCAAAATATCTTATTTTTCTTGAAGTTGCAATTCTTTTCTTCTCACATTAAGCCTTCTTTCAATTCAGCACTTAGGAAAGATCAAGATGTTTGATTTTATTTTCGTTCTGACACTTCAAACTTGGAATATCCGTGGAAGGTGACTGTCCCAACGAATCCTCACGTCCAGTGACTCACGATTTGAAGATGACGGGGGGGGTGCTCAAGTGGTTCATTTCCTATCTATAGAATTCATCTCTATTGACTGGCACTTTATAAAATGACTCAAATCAAAGCTTTTAAATTTGTTTCTTATACATAATTCTTCCACTGAAGGATGGAAAGTAAGGAGATAAAGTTGTCATTCTCTTCTGTATTATATATATTCTTTTCATTACATAAAAACTTTTAAAATATATGTTTCTTTTTTAATAATATTTTTCACAATGTTAGCTGTAATGCTGAATGCAGTATTTTGAAAGTTCTGTGGCTTTTTATTTATTAATTAGCTTAATTAATAAATAAAATTAATTAACGAACTTAAATTGGGTGGTTTAATTCAAATTTCATCTGCTTTGTTGAGAAGAAAGATATTAATTTGCTTAGAATTCACCTAATTATTTTACTTCTTTTACCATTTATTTGATATTTTAAGCATACTTATTACATGTAATAATATTCTTGTATTCTAAAAATATTCATGGAAATTGATAATTTTATAATCCTTACTTGTGCGTGTTAAATAAAATCATTCGCTTTAAATTTTTGTTTTACCTACAGAAGTTACCATAGTCCAAGCATAAATAAAAATATTACATTTTAATGAATATATTTTCGTTAATTTTTTAACTTATATTCACTCTTAAAAAATCCATAGGTATATAAATTGTTTAAAATCCATAGCTTGTGAAAATCCGTAGATTATATATAAATTTGATAGCATTTCATTTTAATTATTTTTTTCATCTGAAATTTTTGCGAAATTTTTTTATTTAAACTATTGATGAAAAATTTAATGAAACGTAAATTATACCCACTTAAATTATAATATCAATATAAAATATAAAACTATTTGCATTCTCCTAACATGTTTTAATAGATCTTTATTGTTTATAAAATTAAACATTATATGTAAAATTTTACGAAAGTAATAACATCTCACTATTTTATATTATTGAATTTATAATTACCATTTTCAGAATTATTTGTGTAATAAAATCTACTAAATTAAACTATTTTATTCTCTATAGTTTTATGTAATAAGTTAAACTTTTAATTTTACGTAATATTATCATCTAATGAATTTGCCAACTTCTTTAATAATAATAATTGAGAATATAGTTTAAAAAAGCATTCATAAACTTTTTTGAGTTGCAAATAATAGGTAACACAACGAAAACTATTATTGAAAGTTACATATTTTCTTCGAGTTTATAAAGTTTCTTGTATTCTAAATAACAATACATGGAAATTTAAAGAGCATTTTCATCCATTTATATATTTTTTAAAGTAAATATTATACTTTAAGTAAAACTATAATTCTATGTCTCATTTATTGTTTTAATAATACCCCAACAAGTATATTTTTTATAAATTTCTTTAACTTATTTAAATTAAAGGCTAGTTTATTTTAAAAACATGATTATTATATAGTGTGTATATTTTTTTATCTTAATATCTTATTATAAGCTTGCTAGCTTCCTAAGAATGAAGTTTAGTGAGTTATTTACTTCCAGTGTTCCGAAACATTTCGATCAAATTGTTACGTAGAAAATAAGATCCAACCGTATTCGAGAAAAATGATTCCTGTCTGCAACACACGGGAAGTTCCATTAAAATGCTCCTTTTTGGACATATCAAATGCTTTTTTGTAAGTTAAACATCAACAGAAGTTTCTTGAAAATAATAGTTTATTGAATGGTGAACTATGTGGACTTTTGCTTGAAAAACAATTTCAGATCCACTTAAAGTCAGAAACAAGTATTGGGTAATTTCACTTCATATAATAATCTATAGATTTTCATCAAATTCAACTTGTTCAATGATATTTGTTTACTGTCATTATCTAACAATTCAATTTTTTTGTATTAACTTTTTGCAATCTTCTGAGTTATTTATTTAATAGTATTGATATTAGGAAATGCTTTTGAAAAATATAGAAAATATTATATATATATATATATATATATATATATATATATATATATATATGTATATATATATATATATATATATATATATATATATATATACATAGATTAACCATCAGTTTATATGTGTAACTATATTAACTCAAAACTTCTGTTAAGTGTATTATATAAATTTAGGATCCATGTTTTTTGGGAATACTTGAACAAGTTTAATTAATATTATCCGATTGAAAGGAAAGAAACATTTCTCCAATATGAAAATCCAGGCTGATTTTATCCTATTTTATAGCAAGTACTTCGTATAAAGTAACTATCAGAATAAATTTCTGGTTAAACTTCTGAATTATTGTAAAATCTCTCAAATCGTTTTCTTAATAGTTAAGCGATTAGAATCAGTTAGTTTATGGTGATTGAAGCAGTTAGAAAGTCTGAATAATTCAAGATGAAGTTTGAATGTGAGAAAACAAATTCAAAATGGGGGAATGTTTATATGAAAGTTTGGAGAAGATCGCAAAATAAAAACAGAATTCCGGAAATTTGATAGTTGATAGTTACTGTCTATGTAAAGGAACATCTATGAATATTTAAATAAATTCGTAATTTGGAATCCCTACTGGAATTGAATTTTAATAGCAAATGGAATATTGAATGTCTTTTTGAAAAGTATTTACAGATCGAAATCAATAACACCTATTATGTCCTTTTTACTCGCAAAGAGACATTATATTGTTTCATGAGAAGAGTATCAGATTTGTGAGTATAATCATTGGTCTCATTTTTTCCTCTTCGCGACTTTTCTTCATTAGATATTTAGTTTTGCATATAATTCATAAAATTTAACATATATAAATCTGGATGGTTTCAGGATGTGTGTGTGGGAAGCTTATATTTATTTAGAGTTTCCTCGTGAAAAATGAGGTACACATTTTTAACCCATATTTAAAGATTATTTAAAAATTTTAGTAAAATATGCATCACTAATAATGAAGTAAAATGCGATTTTGAGACTTATTGGATTTAAAATACGATTTTGAATCATTTTTAAGAGTCCTTACTTTCTCGTGCACTCACATGCATAAAGTAGATAAATAAAATTTTTTATCACAGTTAAATATTGATAAGAATAATTTTGTCTGTCTATACTGAGTGATAATCTCAAATTTAAGAAGATTTGCTTATGAATTCTCACCTTATAATGTATATTCTTTCCATTTAATGAAAAACTAACTTAAAGGAAAAATTGAGCTTTAAAATATAAATTTTCATTATTATATATAAATATTTCTTTTTGAAGAAATACCCTTCAAAATATAAAAATACAGTTTACTAAGAACTAACTCTAAGTGATTTTGAATTTCATAGCACCTATCTTACATGAAATGTTAATGAGATAAATATAACTACTTGAAGAAAATATTTACTTCCTCAAGATATCTTCTTTATATATAAGATAAAAACATTTTATTCCTTGATGATTTATTTTACATGCATGTTTGCAAAAATTCACCCATTACCTTTTTTTTATAAAGAACTGTAAATCACTTTCATAAATATATTAAATTTAAAATTATCTATTGGTAATAAAGACAGCGCAATTTCTCTGATAAAGAGAATCACTTCGTTTATAAATTTCTAAACGTAGTTTCTTCATTATAGTTATAATGATTTCAAGTAATTGGATGCACTATAACTTTAATTCAAGTACTTTATATATTGCGTAGAATATTTACTTTAATTTAAGAGATCCTTGACCAATAATTACCATTATTTTCTGAAATTGGATTTAAAAGGTTATTTTTTAAGTTTTTAAAATCACTTTTAAAAACTTAAAAAATAACCTTTTAAATCCAGCTAACCGTTGCTTGTGAGTGTTTCAGCTTTATTATAAATTTTAGGTTTCAAGATTATATACATAAATAAACATTTTGTTTTAGAATAATAATGACGAAGCAAAATACGGAAATGAACAGAAAAATTAATTATTTTAATATAGTCTTTTTTATTCATGAACCGTTACTTTTCTCTTAAAACAATTTCGAATGGGACTAAAAGTATTTTTAAATGTAAATTTGTTTCAAGGTACAAATTTTCTCTTATGTTTTGCGATTTGCTTAATATAATTTTAAATCTTATTTCGCATATTTGATTTAAGAATTGTTGCAATACAATTACAACGTTTGCTTCAAATAGAACTAATAATTTTATGACAAGCTAAAGATATTTAAATTACATTTTAATTTTTTATGCTGCTGTAAAATTTACATTACTTTTTATTACTTAAAAGTATTCAAATTATCTGCTTAAGATAGAAATAAGTATAAAACTGAATATGAAAATAAACTGTCATAATATAATAAATTATCATATTTTAAATTTTATAATTTTAATCTCGCATCATTATGATTTTTATATTATTACCGAAAAATGAAACAATTTTTTCTAAGTAATTTATTATAATAATTTTTCCTTAATTTATTTGTTTAATTTTGAATTACATAAAATATAAAATCAGAAATTTACATGAAGGTTGTATAGTACATTAAAAATATTTTATTAACAACTTTTGAACATTTTCCCTTAAAATATTTGCATAAACATTTTTGAACTGTTTTGTTATTTATTTCGTTTATTTTTCTGTTCTTCATATAATAAACCATTACAATTTAAATATCATTATAATTACTATGATTTTTTAAAAAAAAAACTCAATGCCATGAACAATAAAATGTTACATTTGTTTTATTTGCTAACAGAATATGTAAAAACAAAGTGTATCTGTTATTTAATTCATATGATAAATGTTATACAATAATTATGTTCGTAATTTGAATTTTTATATAATATTTAGGACAATCGAATAACCATAAAGTAGTTTGCATGATGTTTGTTTTTGACATATTGAATGGTAAATTGTGGAAATTCTCCTGTAATACGCATCTCGAATCCTCTCACTACTACATTACTCAAATTATTGTAATAAAGAGTTATTAATTTATTTTATTTATAAAGTTAATTATATAATAAATAGAGAATATGCTTACAAAAAAATTTTAATAACATCTGAAATGAAGCGGATTAATGTTTTTATCATTATCAAAATGTATTTTTATATCACCAGAATTAGTTGTTTCTGTTATTCCCAGCAAGAGATATTCTTAGATACAGGTTTTTTTCCCTTACTATAATGATGGAAATCTAGAATTCTCCCAATGCTTCACTTGGAAAGATTTGCAAATTAAGAATGAAGATATCATCTATATCACGAGTCCAATAGTGAAGAGATTTGAACCTAAAATTAATAACTTATAAGATGCTAATCATGTTACTCATCCCAGTAACGTAAGTTTTCTAACTTACCGGAGTTATCAAAACATTGATCTATAGTTAAAAATAATATATATACAGATAATTATCTAATTATATTTTATTGTAAAAACCTATAAATGATTAAGAGAAAGAATATCCTAGGGTATTTATTAATCTCAAAACATATAGAGAAAGGAAAATAGGATCCAAACAAATCAAACATATATGCTTTTAATCTAAGTTCAAGTTGTTCCATTGAAATACTCAGAAACATTCTCGTTTGTGAAATTGGAAACGGCAGTTCAGAGTTATGCAAATTGAACCATACTTATAAGTAATATAAAATGAGGTAAGACATGCGAATGATTGGAATCACAAAACAACTGCATACGACTGAAGCGAGATCCACTCCTTATCAGCTGTTCGTTCCATTTATATAAAAGACTATAAAGATCTGTTGAAATAAGTTTATCGTTTTCTATCTGTGTGATAAGCGCTTAATTAATGTCGAACGTAAAAATCGATTACCAAACCAAGAAATTATGATGTTCGTTTAACGCTGCATCATCAATATGCGAAAAAATTAATTTTTGTATCTAGAAATCGCAGCTCTTGCACGGTATAAGGCCGCAGCAGTGATGCGTGTTTTCGAGAAAAAAAAATTGTGGAGCCCCAAAACTTGATGCCACATTAACGTGTAGTATGAAATTCCACAATTTCTCCAACATTGCACCTGTCTTCATGTTGAAGCTCCAATCGTGCGCTGAAACTATCACTCAAAGAATAGAACCTTGACTTGTCTGAGAGGACGATCTCTGTCATTTATATCCCTCTAATCCATCACCACTTAAGGCACTGGCATCTAGGATGTGGGTTCAAAGGTAGTCTTCTTAACGGGCGCTATGAGCACTGAACACTAACTATAAATCGACGGCAAATGGTTTTGTTCGATATGGGAGCATCCAAAGTATCTCACACATGCTGGAGAGTTTCAGTAAACGTGCGTATCGGGCCTGACACCACCTTCCATCGGTGGTGTCGATTCATGCGTGTTGGCGTTACAGTGGCTGCACCGGACCCCGCAAAAATTCCCCATTTTCTTGCTATAAGCATTTTTCCAGAGCTTATGCACTGTAGACGACACGTCCAGGTGTATGTCAGTAGCAGTTTGCCGTACATTCTAGTCTGTCTTTCTCAGTCCCATCAACATGCTCCTCGTAAACTCGTCTGTCTGCTGAAACTAAGTCCGTTCACGATGGCCATGCATTCTTAGCAATTACAGGCGTCCTTTGTGACAGGAACAAATTTTCAACGATTATTTTCCAATCAGTAATGACTGCGCGAATATTGCACACTTAGCTGGTTTCTCACCTTATGTCTTATCCTACGCGCTTTGGACAGCGGTGAGATAACATCTTTTGCGTATCTGGCAAATGTGCGTCATCCCTGATATTTGTATAATGTTATGAACAATCCTTTTTGGTGTTTCATTTTCAATGTCAGGCAGTGTATTACTGACATATTCACAAATGATAATAAAGTGTTATGCTTTATACTTTTTATTGATGTTAATTTAAATACATTGATTTATTTTTTATGTAAATTCTTATTTAATTTCCTGATTAATTGTATGATATAACGTATTTAAATATTTTTCTCATTAATAATTTTGATAAGAAGACTCGCACTGCACATATATTTTTACACATAAACATAATTTATTAAAAATTTCAATTAAAAAATCTCCAACTGTTATTATTTCGTAAAACGTTTTGGTTGATAATCTATATGAATAATTAATATAAGTAATAAAATTAATTTATTTTTTATTTCATTTATTTCTGATAAAGTTCGATATATTATAAAGTGTGTTAAATGCAGATGTAAAAATGTTTTTGCTTATTACCTTAATTTTAGAGAAAACTATTTAAATTGAAATAATAAATTTTCCTTCATAAAAAATATTCAAAAAAAGCGAATCGCCGTAAAAATAATACACTCAAAGAATAAGAATTACAAGATGTGAAAACTTTCATTTACAAATAATTAACTTATGTGTAATTGTATTATAATATATATGCAGAGAGAGTCTTCTTATCAAAATTATGAATGAGTAAAATATTACAAATAAAAAATTTTATTATATAATTCATCTTTCCATTTTGTAAAGAATGAATAAAATTAATCGTAAAATAAGGCATTATTTTTCCAATTTTTAAAAAATATAAATTAAAATAAGTTAAGTTAGAAATAGTATGGCTAAATTAAAATAGCATGATAGTTATTGAATTTGTGTCTAAATTCTGAAATGCTAAAGAAAGACATTAAATTATGATTCTGGAATACTGATGAAATTAATGAATAATATGTTTAAAAATGTTGATCCATATGAATGTTGTAAAATAAGAAACTTATATTAATATTCCTACAGTAAAATAACTAACTAATAAATAATATATTAAATACTAATAATATATATCAACACAAAATATATTACGATAAAGGTTAAATTTAAAGTTGCTCACAAGATTTAGTATTTTAAAATAAATTATTAGTTTAAATTAAATACATGAATTAATTCAAATAAATCAATTATAATTTTACAGGCAATGGAAGGATTTAACATTTGCATAAAAATTTGACCCAATGGTCACGTCAAAGAAAGGTATTTACTTAATTTATTCATTAGATAACAACCGAAACATATTGAATTAGGTACGAGTTTTCTGAAGCAAACTTTTCCATGTAAGATGTTTCTCTAAGCAAAAGGATTTTCCCACATTTTCTGGAATGAACTTAGTAATTAATTTAAGTGTGAGCATTCTCTACGGATTGCTAGTTGATCTCAAACTTTGAATGTTGTATTAAATAATTTGATGTTTTATATATTAAAATATATTTCAGATCGTATAACCAAAATTACATTGCTTATTTAAATGAAATATTTGATTTGATGATCGGAATGATATCTACTGCATTTAAGAACAAAATCTGAAATGCTAAAGAAAGATATAAAAATATGATTAAGTTAAAAATACTGATAAATTAATAAATAATAGGTTTAAAAATGTTGAATCTGAGGAATGTGTGTGTCTATTTTAAAATAGTTTTATTTTAGAATTGTTGTTGGTACCTTTGAGAGTAAGATATGACCAATTAAAGTAATTATTACAAATTTAAATAATATGAATAATAACGGGTATAATTAAAACATAATTAAACAAAATTACAACTATATAGTATTTTAAATAACTGAATATGAGTCTCTGAAATTTGATTGAAATGTGTAAATATGGTTGCAATAAAATCTATCAAAATATTCTAAATTATTATAGCAGATACTTGTTTTTGGAAACTCGAAATGAGCCGTAAAACAGCTCGTAAAAATGAAAGTTCGTAAAACAGAAAAACAATGCATTAGATAATTCAGACCAATTTATAGCCCAATTTTAATGGTTTATAAGTATTACAAAATTCTAAATTTATTTTTATAAACTTAATAAGGTTAATATTTATTT
This sequence comes from Latrodectus elegans, assembly GCA_030067965.1. Classification (NCBI taxonomy): domain Eukaryota; kingdom Metazoa; phylum Arthropoda; class Arachnida; order Araneae; family Theridiidae; genus Latrodectus; species Latrodectus elegans. The sequence goes on along the minus strand of CM057810.1, from coordinate 91,874,559 downwards.
TATTTGTTTTTATTATTAAAATTTAATAAATAATATGTATTAATAAAGTAGTAATCTTTTAGAAACTGCTTATTTTTTCTTTATTTCACTTCATATATAACGATTTTTAATTCCTTAAAGATTTTTATTAATAAAATTTTTTTTAACATCAATTGAAAAATTCAATAAATAAGAGCTCAAGATCTTTTACACTTTTATTCACCATTCTGAAAATTATCTATCAGAGAAGAATATCATTAGTTATAAGAAGTGTGATATACAATTTATTCATAGGTGTATATAATGTATATTATTTCATTATTAAAGTAATCTCTGTAATTTCATTTTATGTGAAAAAATATTTTATTATAATATTTGAAATTAAAATAAAATTCTTTCATTGAAAAATTATATACTAACTTATCTTATACCATTAATAATTCATATCGTCGTTAAATAATCACAACAATTCCATCTATGAGTAATTTAATTAAATAATAAGTTCATTTGAACACAAATTTAACAATAGCAATAGCTTTATATGCAAATAATGAAAAAATAATTTACCAATATAAAACAACTGTTTATTAGTTGAAATAGTGGTAATAGATAAATGTATCCATAATAATTTTTAATTACTTAAACCTACTTGATTTTGCTAATCAACAATTTCTATAGGAAAATTATTGTTTTTGTTTTCTGACCAAAACGTAGATCTCTCTTTCTCATTAACTTTTTAAATTATATTATTCAATCAAATTAAATTATATTTTCTTCTCTTGGTGTTGAATTTCAAGAGAAGACTACTTTCAAGAGAAGACTTTTTTTAACTAGAATAATTAGACACATTCCAAGCATTTATCAATGCATGAACATGGTTATTACATTTTCCATCGATTAAATTAACATATTTTTTAATATTTAATGTATCATAAGTTATCTGTTCCTACATCATTCTACATATTTATAATGTATGGTTTCTCTTATACCTACTCTATGAATTGATATTTTCTAAACATTTTATCAATATAACGTATTTTTATTAATTGCGTTAAAAATCATTAGAATATTATGAATAAATATACATATGTTATTACGAAGAAAAATTTATTTAATCAAAAAGTAAAAATTGAATCATATGCACAAATCTTATTTAACTTTCTTTTCATGAAATAAATTAAATAACATACATGATAAGATGACATATTCTTTTAAAATAATATTTCAAGATTTGCTAAAATTTAAGACAGTTAATAGTTACGTAATTGATTTTAGCAACATCTTCTTCATCGAGCTTTACATTTTACTTGTCTCAAGGTGTCTGTATTTATTAATTTTAAGTGTTGACATTAAGTAATACCTTATTACTTTTATAAGTTTTTTTTCCTAATTCATAAAATTATTTGTAATGAAAGATTTTGACATTTATACATATTTTGAATTTTTCCTTGAGAGCAGATGTAAAAAAAAATAAAAGATGCAAACAAGATATTAGAATATGCCTTCAGAAAAATATTTAATCTAATTAAAAATGACGACATGCATTTAATATTTACGCGAAACACGACTAAGCATACTTTTTTACCATTAAATTTACCGTAGAGTTGAATGCAATCTATTTAATTTATATATTAAATGCAAATTAATATATAACGTAACGATAATTACGTAACGTATATAACGTAATTAATACATAACGTGTAACGAAAAAATTAAGTATAAATAAATTATTTTATGAATTATTTAAATACAGAAGAAACTTTTAAGATTTCAAAGGAATGAAAAGAGAGAGAGTATTTAACCTAAAAAAATTATATAAAATTCATAAATACTTTATAATATTTTTAGAGAAGCCAAAATTGAACCCTATTGGAAAGTCAAAAAAAAATTATAGTCGATTTTTGACTTTATTTAAGATATTAATTATTATGTATTTTGCAATTTTGATGATTCTCACCAGGTGACTTTTATGGATAGAATCCATATTTATTCTTAACTGCAAAATATGTTTATAATATAAAATATTATCATAATAAATTATTCAAGTTTGATTTAAATTTATAGAGTGATAGTGTAAGTGTTTCAATGTATTTAAAAGTATAAATATGTTTTCATTTTAAAATGGAAGTCTCTTTTGTTTTGTCTTTGAAACAAACATTTGTAATTGATTTATTGATTTCATTATTATCTTGAGTTAGTTTCTAAGAATTTAAAATAAAAATTTTAAAGAATGAGATGCTTTCATATTAAAAGTATTATTTTTTTTTAATTTAAAATTTATAAAGTTTATAGTCATATAAAAAATTATTTGTGTAATGAAGTAATTCTTAAGAAGTTTTAAAAAGACACTTTTTTTGTTTATTTTAATGAAATAATAATATGCTTTATTTGAGAATTTATCACTTGTAGTTTTATATGGCTTATTAAAAGTTTTGAGCAAATGGATATTTGAAAATTATTTGTGTTTTTATTGAAATGTACAAGATAAATTTTGCTGATTATATAAGAATAGCTAAAATAAAAATAGAATTGAAAATTTTGCACCAATTAACATTTGGAAACAAGCCTATTTCTTGAAGATCTGGTCTTTAATCTCATTAGGCATGCTTCGTGGATATGCGCTGCTTTAATTAAAAGTATAATATTGTTTTTCGCATTCTGTTAGCAAGACAAATTAAAATTTTTTGATGCAAGAATATGGGAAAATTCAAATGTAAAAAGTTCCGTTTCATTATAAAGTGAGGAAATCATTTTTTTTATCGTTTTTGTAGTTGATAAAAATCTAATATATCATGATTTTTTTATCAAATAAGTAAAATTAGTCAAAAATATTCCTCACATACCTAACTCAAACTTCGTAAAACTTCTTTATAAAACCACAAAAAATTTATAAAAAAATTTTTATTCCTTAAAATAATTTTTCTTCAAATGTATATGAGAGAATCACTTTTAAATAATCATTAATTTTTTATCAAAATGTTTTTATCTTAAATAATTTACACATATTTATAATCCTAGGTATTTTTGAAATAATTTGAAAAGAACTTTCACAGTTTTAAAGTCGGTATATGAAACTTATGATTCTTGTAACAGATGTGTTGCGTCGAAACATTATCTGTATTTTGAAAACATGACTGAACGATCAATTAAAAATTGGTTATAGCCTATGATTTACCAAAACAAAGTTTGTTTCTTATTAATCTTAAATTTATCAGACATGGCAACAGTTTTAACACTGAAATATAACCGCATAAACCATGTTTAATTGTTGAAGCATTTTTGAACACACATCTGAACTCGCATAACTTGATTTGATTTGTTTGGAAAAAAACAATGTTTATTAATCCTGAAGCAGGTATACTTTAAAAAAAAACATATTAGGTGATATCTGGTGACTTTTGTGTCCAGAGGCCTATTTTTTGTGTCTAGAGGAAATAAAGCGATCATCAAAGAATTTCTAAAGTACTTCTATTTTTAGTTCATATAAGTATGAAGCTGCACTAACTGTATAAAACTTACAGCAATCGTCCTGTGACAGCCAATGCCGCAATAAATGCCAGAAATAACTAAAGGTACACTTCAAAATTGAGCTTTTAGGTAAACACTGGCTATATTACACTTTTCACCATGAAAATGCACACTATACACCAATATTTTGTGTATTTAGAAACAATTTATTTAACCCATAAAGATTCTTTTGTGATTACAAGCAGACATTTTGTCCATTTACATATCATTTAAAGTAGAACCGATTATAATCGGATAAATTAACATCATTAAGTTTTTAAGATTTGTTGATAATAAATCAGAGAACCTAAACATTGAATGTAGTTGGATTCCATAACAACGTTTGCCCAATTCTTGAACGGATTGGAAATGTTTGGGGTAAAATTTCTAGTAATGGGCCATAACATTCTAAACTCAGCCATAGGATATGTATTGCTCCAACTGTAATTTTCATACGGATTTATATCTGAATATTGAATATAGTTTCAAGGAAATTTTGATGACTCCAAGTCCCCCCAATGTTAATACTGAATAAAATTGTTTTTATCTACAAAAGCGACATTTTATGTTGATAAATATCTCCCCGTTTAAATGAAGATGCAGTTGTTAGAAGATATTGTTCTTTAAAGGATATTTCTCTCTTATTTTTAAATGTTTTAGTTCATAAAGTAATTTTTCTAAAGAAAAACTCGTTTATCCACACTGAAGAAGGAATCATTTTCATATAATCTAAGAATTAATTTCTTTTTATAAATTTAATCGTTGTCATTCAACAACTTACTAAATGGTTTTTCAAAAATAAAAGACTTATAAAAAGAAACAATGGATAATCAGGTCATAAATTCTTGATCGAATCATTAACCCAGAATTTTATTGAAAACTTAAACTGAAGTACATGAGAATTTATGTTTAAAAAAAGTATTTTTAAATTTAAATTTTGAAAGAAACAATGTCTGTACGTTAAACATAGATATACAATATAAGTAAGGATTTTCAAATTATTATTACATTTATTATGGATGTGAATAATGCAAAAATCAACTTGTACACTTTAAAAAAAGATTATCCTTCTTTTATATAAAATTGTAATTGATTAAAATTTTATACAAAATTTTTAGATTCATGCTTTTAAATATCGTTTTTGAATTCTTACCTGAAAAAAGCGTTTATTTTTCATGAAAGTAAACAATTTTTTTAAAGATTTTTAAAAGAGAGGCCCAGTGTTTTTTAAAATTTTAATTTATCATTTATGCTTCTTTTAATTGTTCTAGTTTCACATAACTGAATGAAAGATTTACATTTTCCAAATTCTTTATATATATTGTTAAATTCATTATTTATCTATAAATAATACGTTAAATTAATTAATTCGAAAATAATTAGTGTGTCAACGTATAAGAGAATATATATATGACTGCACACGCACACTCAATTTTATATATATATATATATATATATATATATATATATATATATATATATATATATATATATATATATATATATATATATATATATATATATATATATATATATATATATATATATATATATATATATATATATATATATATATATATATGTATATATATGTATGTATGTATATACACTACTGGCCCTTAAAATTGCTACACCAGGAAGAAATACAGATAACAAAATGATATTTATTGGACAAATATATTATACTAGAAATAATAACAAGTGATTAAATTTTCACACAAAACATTTGGCTAGATAGATCATGAGAAATCAGTACGCAGAACAACAACATCTGTGTGGCAGTAGTAACAGCAGTTATACGCCTGGGCATTGAGTCAAACAGAGACTTGATTGCATGTACAGGTACAGATGCCCATGCAGCTTCAACACGATGCCACAGTACATCAACCGTAGTGACTGGCGTTTGGTGACGAGCCAGTCGCTCGGCAACCATTGACCAGACGTTTTCTATTGATGAAAGATCTGGAGAACGTGTTGTCCAGGGCAACAGCCGAACATGTTCCGCATCAAGAAATGTCCGTACAATATCGGCAACATGCGGTCGGGCATTATCCTGCTGAAACTTAGGGTTTCGCAGGGCTCGAATAAAGGGTAGAGCCACGGGTAGTAACACACCAGAAATGTAACGTGCACTGTTCAAAGTACTGTCAATGCGAACAAGAGGTGACCGAGACGTGTATCCAATGACACCCCATACCATCACGCCAGGTGATGGGCCAGTATGACGATGACGAATGCACGGTGACAGTGTGCGTTCACCACGATGCCGCCAAACACGGATGCGAGCATCATGATGCTGTACACAGAACCTGGATTCATCTGAAAAGATGACGTCTCACCATTCGTGCTCGCAGGTTCGTCTTTGATCACACCATTGAAGTCACTCTTGTCTATGATGCAATGTCAAGGGAAGCCGCAGTCATGGTCTCCGTGCTGAGAGTCCATTCTGCTGCAAACGTCATCGAACTGTTCGTGCAGACACTTGTTGTCTTCCAAACGACCCCGTTTCTTGACTCATGACTTTTGACGTGGTTGCACGATCCATTACGGCTATGCGGATAATATACCTGTCTTCTAGGCTGCTAGTGATAGGTAGCGGTTGAGATCCCGCATGGCGTTCCGTATTACTGTCCTGAACCAATCGATTCCATATTCTGCTAACAGTCATTGGATCTCGACCGACGCGAGCAGCAATACTGCGATAAGATAAACCGCAATCCCGGTACACTACAATTCGACCTTTATCAAAGTCAGAAACGTGCTGGTACGCATTTCTCCTTCTTGCACGAGGCATCACAACAACTTTTCACCAGGCAACAACGTTCAAATGCAATTTGTGTATGAGGAACCGGCTGAACAATTTCCTCATTTAAACACAATGTAGATGTCGATACTGCCGCCTGCTTTATCTTAATGCGCTGAAAAGCTAATCATTTGCATATTACAGCACCTTCTTCCTTTCGTATAAATTTCACGTTTGTAGCATATCGCCTTCTTGGTGTAGCAATTTTAATGTCCAGTATATATATATATATATATATATATATATATATATATATATATATATATATATATATATATATATATATATATATTAATGAAAATAGGAAAAAAAATCAGTGTACCTTAATAAAACATTAATTATTTGAATAAATTATCTAAAGATATATAAAATTGTTGAATTTGAAAAGTCATTCTTTTCTTTCATTTCTAATGTTCCTTATAATATGACCTTAAAATTGCAATTGATATTTTATAAAGTTTAATACAAATTTCAAAATGTAGTTAATTTCTAAATTGTTTGTCAACCTAAATTTATATAAAATCAAAGCATGTAAAAAGCGTTGACATTTTCGGCATAAATGAAATTACTCCGTTTTAAAAAGTTTCTTAATGTAAGTATTAATAATTAAATGATTTCTCTATTACAATAAATAAGTTATTATGGTGCTTTGTCTTATAATAAAACATACTCAATTATATAAAAAAATAAGGGAGTTAATAAAAAGTTAGTATCATGAATTTTCCTGTTTTTAAAACTTAAAATCAATGAAATGTATAATTTAATAAAATTTATTTGAATTTAATTGAGTCGGTTAAACGAATAATAAGAAATGAAAATGATTGTATGCATATAAATAAATATTTAAATTCTAGCTTTGGAAATTACATAAAATTTGTATGATATATTGAAATAAATTTTTATAAATATTTTTTATCCTTATTATTATTGATAAGATTAAAAAATGTATGATATCTTATCCTGAAAAAATAACTCTGCTGACATTTGTAATACGTTTTTATATGCATTTCATTTTTCATGTACGATGAAGTGTAAAAGAAAAGAAAAAACAAGCTTCACTGCACTTCAACCTTAATACGAAATATATTCTAAAATATAAATGGATTTCATCAGATTTCATAAAAAAATATCAAGGAATGTGCCTTTTCCAAGCGAAGTAATTTTACTTTTCTTGGCAAAACTTGTACATAGCTAATCTATAAAAGAAACTTTTACAGTAATATTTGCAGATATTTTTTCAAATTTCAAAATGTCATTTTTTATTAATTTTTATTTCATTCAAAATTCATTTTTTAAATGCATTTTTCTATTAAAAAATAAGAAATTTGTATACAAAAACCTGCCTTTGTTAGAAATGGAATTTATATTATTCCAGATGTATCACCAACAAAATTATTTATTGTGACATTTTATATCACGAAATTAAAAACATCCTTAAAATTAAAAATTAATTTATTAATTTTCAAATGAAATTTAGTTTATTAATATATATTAAAAAACTGCAATGTTATTTTAAAATGTTTAAGCATAATGAAGATTTGTGTTTCTTAATTTACATCAATACAATATTTAAAGAAAAAATAAAATGAGTAAAATGTTTTATGAAATATAACTTTTAGAAAACAGCTTAGTTAAAATATTAAGCTTTTACTAGTGGTATGATAAAGGCTGCCTTTTTAAACATTTATAAATAGAACCTTTCAAATAAATAATGTATAAAAATTAAAAATAACTTTTGGTAATGTTGAAATTTGCTTAACAAACAAGAATCCATGAATCGCAAAAAGAATATTTAATGAAGCAAGTTATAGAAAGAAATTATACATATACTAAAATAAGAGAACAGAACATGGTTTATTTATAGATTTTGGACAGCTTGAACACAACCACCAATCGGAAGGCAGCACAGCAGATGATTGGTGAACAATTTGCGGACGTCTTATAAGACTACATCTTTACAGACGAAATGAGACTCACTTTGTGTTTCTTTGCGATTACTTGTATTATATTATTTATAACACTCGCCCTTAATCACAAGGAAACATGTATAATAAAATCACATAAATCAATAATAAAAAGTAGATATTAAGAAATTAGAAACGTTCAAACCATCCAATATTTACATTAACATGATACAATCTAATACAATTTTTAATCCGAATAATGGTTAAAGCTCTTTAATTTAATCTTTGTTAAAGATTTTGTAGCAATTTGTAGGTTAAAGGAAATATAGTGAACTTTTATATCATGACAATTCAAGGAATACCGAATAAATTTTAATTTAATGTCCATATGTTTTAATCGACCTTTGTTGTTTTCATTTGTTACACAGTTAATACAAGATTGATTATCTTCAAAAACCATGATTTCTTTAATATTAGTTAATTTCAAAATAATGTTTTTCAACCACATCTTGAATGGCTTTATTTAGGGCAATAATTTCTGCTTCTGTGGAAGATAAAGCAATACAATTTTGTTTTTGGCAAGACCAAAATATTGGACAATTATTAAACATAATTATGTTACCAGAAATGGATTTTCTGTCATTTGGGTTTGCAACCCAGTTAGCATCTGCATAGACATTTAAGGATGAATTTTTATCCTCACACTTCTTATAATCCAGTTTTAATGTTGAAGTACTTTTCAGATATCTCAAAATTCTTTTAAATGCATTCCAAGCACTATCAGTAAGGTGTTCTTGAAGTTGATTCAAGCAGTTAACATCATAAAGGATATCAGAACGAGATGTATATGCATTGACGAGGTGACTGCTTAAATCCGTATAAGCTTTTCTTTAACCGGAACTTCCTTCCACTATTATAATTTTATCCTTCTAGTTGATCTACGTAAATAATTTCTTCTAATTCACCATTGAGAAATACAGTTTTAAGATCCAGCGAATAAACTTTTAAATTTTTTGAAGAATAGTTGTAAACACAATACGTAATCCAGGAATACTGATAACTGGTGAAAATGTTTTATCATAACCCACGCCTTCTCTATGCATAAAACCATGAGCAATAAGTCCATCCTTATATTTTCCATCTCGTTTTCCTCGTAGAACCCATTTGCATAAAACTGCACGTTTTCCATGTGGTAATTCTTCAAGACATCAAACTTCGTTCTTTTCCATGGACTGCATTTCTTCATCCATTGCTTTCTTCCAAAGATTATGTTCTTCCTTTGGCAGAGAAGATAAATATTTAAGTAATAATGAATCTTCAAAAATTATCATTGCTTCATAAACTTCTGGTTCAGGATATTTAACTGGTGGTTCCTTTTGCCTTTCCGGTTTTTCCAAAATTCCGTCTGTAATAATTTTTTCAGCGATATTTTCTTTATCATCAATTTCTTCAAGATCATCTTCATTTTCCAAAATAATGGAATCCACATTCAGAATATTTTTTATCTTCTAAATCCATTTTTCTTTCTTCGTTAAATACAACGTTTCTTGATATCACTCTTCTCTTTGAATCTGGATCCATTAAGCGATAGTCGAATCCCACAAATATCATCCTGCTTGACTTCTTATCTAATTTCTTCCTTTGAGAAGGAGGAACCAACATGTATGCATCGCATCAGAATACTCCAATGTTTTGAAGATCGGGATCTTTATCGTATTTTAATTAATAAGGAGTACAATTCTCTATGGATCTACTAGGAATTCTGTTTCTTAGGTATGCAGCCGATAAAACTGCAAATCCCCAAAATTTCTTGCGAAATTTTGCTTCATGCTCAGCAACTTTGTCCAGTTTGGGACAGCATGAACACAACCACCAATCAGAAGGCAGCGTAGCAGATGATTGGTGTAAAATTTGCGGAGGTCTTAGAAGACTACAGCTTTACAGACGAAAAGAGACTGACTTTGTGTTTCTTTGCGATTACTTGTATTATATTATTTACAACAATAAATTCCATATATTATTTTAAAATGCATTTATATTATAAATATTTAGATTTACTTTAAAATAATTAAAGAATTTACCTGATTATTAAACTTACAGTATCTTTTCCTATTTATAAGTACAGTCTAAATGTTGATTTAGTGGATGCATAATTTCGTCAATAAACTTAATATTATTTTCTGTAATTAAAGTTACTAAAAAAGTAAATAGTAAACATAGTGCTAAAATTCATAATTTATCATACATGATAAGTTTATTTCATATTAGAATACGAATAGAATGTAAAAGCATATTGTAAAAAATATATTATCATAGCAGATAATAATTAGATAATAATTAAATTAACGTTATATTAATAGTTTAATATCAGACTATTCAAATATCTATAACTTTACAATATCAATATTATCCCTATAAGGAAATGAAGTTTTATGTTTCAGTTGAGTAATTTAGTTTAATTGGTATTTGAGAAATCAATTAAAACTTTCGCAATTTGTTCGTAAGTATTTTTTCCTGAATTAACTTATTAATTGTAGATTTTATGCCAAGATATATATTCAATTTGCATTTTAATTTAAAATATGAGCTTGACTTTAAAACATTTAATTTGATTTTCCTTTTACGATGGTTTTAATTTATTCCAATTAGTACGAAGCTCATTATTTTTCAATAAATATTTTTGTACTTCAGTATATCTGAAAATAAATTATATTTTATTTTCATATGCATACACACACACACACACACACACACACACACACACACACACACACACACACACACACACACACACACACACACACACACACACACACACACACACACACACACACACACACACACACACACATATATATATATATACATATATATATATATATATTGAAATTGTAAATAAAATATCATTTGACAGTTAAAAAGAATAATTCAATGATATTTTTTTTATTATTGTTTAAAGCACTTCTGCATTTAAATATTTAAGATTAATCAATACCAAATGTTAAGCATAAAATTTAAACATTTGGTAAATTAAATATTTGGTTTAATGAAAACTTGTACGAATGTGAACTGAATATTAAAATGAAAAATTATATATATATATATATATATATATATATAATATATATATATATATATATATATATATATATATATATATATATATATATATATATATATATATATATATATATATATATATATATAATATATATATATATTAATTTTTAGTGTATAAATTAAATAACTTGATTAATATGTATAAGTTTGCTTATTGTCATCGTTTGAAGAAGCCAAGGGTGGACAAGTGTTTGCTAAGGTATACTTCTAATTTTTTCAAGGTATTAAGATCCACACAGTAGTGTGTATATGGTAAGAATAAGAAATATCTACATTTATATTCATCATTAAAAATCCCAATTCTTGGTGGTAGATGTAGCCAAAGTATATGATTAAGGAATTACAATTGTTTTTAATTAAATAACTTTACTTAATCTATTAGATTCTAAATGTTGTTAAGTTCTGTAGAGTATGACTTTTTAAAATCATATCATTCTTATAGAGTAAAGCTTCATTTTTCTAGACGTATGTGTAAAACTTATATTTTTATTCAGTTATTTTTTTCATTTTTTACTTACCAAAAAAATAAATAAATAAAATAAATCATCAATGCAATCAATGTTGGTAATAACTCTTAAAAAAGATATACAAATTAATTGTTAATTCCTATTATATTTCACCATAGTATTTTTCTTTGTTTAATATGATAATATTTTTAAATAACACATCAAAATATTTTTGAAATATTTTCATTCTTTCTACATTAATTGAGTACATTTTAATAACTTATGAAATTATCTACAAATGCAATGAATTATATTCTTATTTTTTTTCTAATTTCTTCCTTATTACTTTTTCCATGCATAAAGACTATTTATTTAGTAAACATCAAATGCAAAATCCTTGAAACAAACATCATCATTAATTTCAAAGTACGCTTAAGCTTTTTATTCCAAAAAATATTTTATTTCATGTTGTAGTTCCTTGAATCGTTGTAAAAATTTAATTAAATTAAACCACTGAACATCTGCATGATGTAGCAATTCCCTGTGTTCATATCCGTTCCTTATATTTGAGTTGAATCATTCTTTTCAAAAGATTCCTTCCTCTAATTGAGTTTCCATTTGAATGCATATACTTTTAATGTCACTATACGTAAAACTATATGTAAACAGGGATCCTGTTGGTCAGAATGAAATAGTAGGAAAGAAAATGCACGGAATATCATTGTTTCTGATATATGTAGCTAAAATCCATTGAGTTTGTTAGTCTTTGATGTAGCTTAATCTTTTGTCATCAAAACGATTTTATAAATAGTTTATTCTCAGCATATTTTTAAGGTGCAGTAAATATCTTCAGACACACTTTGTAAAAATATATTATTGATGATTCTTCTTTTACACTCGTATCTTTCGAGACTATTCTTATTAAAGCAAAATTGCAAACCATTAACCGATATAAATCACTTAGTTCAAGAAATGATATTTTCTTTTGTTCTTTACATCTGAAAAAGGTTTCCTATGATTTGCAAACAGTAAAATAGCTCAGTTTTTAACTAAATTAATACTCACTCTCAAGGACTGTATAAAATACACACTTTATTTCGCCGACTCTCACATCGCTACTGCCGGTTTCTTTTTTATGACTCAAGCGAAGCGCTGCGCTCGCAGGCGCCAACATTCCACCCGGCGTTGACATGGTACATTCGACAATTTGAAACCTATAGAAAAATATTCACACTCTATATAATATATGAGTACAATAATACACACTATTAATAATAAACTACAATAAATACATAATGATACACAGATATATTTGATAGAGTTCTCACTCCGTAATCAGGCAATGGCAAAATGCAAATTTTATTAATGCTCCTTTTAAAAATTCCATTTTTTCTTTTAACTAAAACTACTCTCACCTTCCTATCCTTTCCTGGGAATATTTGCATTATTCTGCTCAATGGCCAGTTGCAAACTTGTACATTATCTAATTTTAAAATCACCATAGTGCCAACTTGCACATTCCCTCTGGTGAACCTCCACTTTGATCTTTCTTATATTGCACTTAAATAATTGTTAGAACAATGCTTCCAAAATGTCTGCACTATCTTAGTTAAAATTTTTGCCATTGTTTTATTTTATTGTCATGTAAATTTAGGATGGTGGGTTCTGCAATTTCTGTGATAGATCTACCTATCAAAATATTGCCAGGTGTCAAGACATCATAATCACTTAAGTCAGATGATAGGTGATGCAATGGGCGGGAATTAGGAATTGCCTCCATCTGATTAGTTACAGTTAAGAATTCCTCAAATGTTAGTTTTAAATTGCCTACTACACGTTTAAGATGGTATTACAAGGAATTTGACACCTGCCTCCCAAATTCCACCATGATTCGGGGATCTAAGGGAAATGAAAATCCACTCTACTTTTTCTTCGGACAAATAATTACTCAAGTTTTCATCTGGACTGCTAACTAATTTACTCCATTTCTTTAATTCGGAGTTACTGCCAACAAAATTAGTAGCATTATCAGAAAATATGTGGGCACTTTTCTCTCTTCTACCAAAAAATCTTTTAAGTGTAGCTATAAAGGCATCACTAGAGATGTCCATTACCATCTCTAAATGACAAGCTTTAGTCACAAAACAAATGGAAATACACGCATAAATTTTATTACACATTCCTTTTCTTAGATTGGGATATTTTATATAAAAATGACCAAAAACATCTACCACTACACAATTGAATGGAAAGTTTGGGGTCTCTTCATGTAAATGTCCACAGATATGTTGAAAAGGTACTGGTTTTGCTTTAAAGCAAACAACAAATTCGTGCACTAGTTTTCTACATAGTTCTTATGAAACATTTCAGCAATCATCACAGTCAATTTAAGATTGGTAGGTAAAATTATAGGAAACATTTTATCAAAATTAAACTTACTGTTGGCTAGTCTTCCACCAACTCTTAGAAGACCCCTTTCATCTAAAAATGGAAAAAGATTTTTTAACTTACTATCCACAGGCACATTATTATCCTTCTGAAGGCCTGTAATTTCTCTTTTAAAACACTCTTGTTGAACTAATTTTACTAAGACAAATTCAGCATCTTTAATTTCCTTACATTGCAGGAGCCAGTTGCCTTTTGCTGTGATTTGCAATTATTAAGGAACCTATAAAGAAAAGCTAGAACATGCACAAGTTTAGTATAAATGTTAGTAATACTAAGTAATTCCTCAGTTAAGGAATTAAAAGTCACTGGGAAAACAGGTCTCTTGAACCTTCGTTCACTCTTAACTAGTTCTGTATTAAAATGTTATAAGTCCTCGTTAATTAGCTATTCACAGTTGTTAAGCGTCTCTACTTCCTCGATGATAAGTAGTGATACATGCCACCACAAAAATTTATTTCTCAGTTGTGTTGGATTGCAGCCACAAGAAATGATGTCTGCAGGATTTCGCTCCGATGATATATGCCTCGATTGTGAGACAGTTGTCAGACCTTGTATTTTAGCCACTCTGGTAGCGACAAAGGATTTCAATTCTTCTGGAGACTTCTGAATCCAGGACGAAACAATTTTGCTGTCCGAAAAATACCAATTTTGATCTATCTTAAGTTCTAGGAAAATGATAAACTTTTTCATCAATTTAGATAGCAATACACTTGCACACAGTTCAAGTCATGGAATCGAAAGTGTTTTGATTGGTGCAACTCTTCCCTTGCTGCACACTAGATGTGAAGTTACTCACCACTCGCTGATTCGCATCTTAGATAGACTGCTGCACCGTAATAGCCCATTGATGCATCTTAGAATCCAAAGAGTTCAATTTTTACAACATTTTCTGGTAGCATACATCAATTTATTTTAATACAGTTAATGTCACACAACTTATCAAAAAACTGTAATCATTCTTGTACGACATCTCATGGCAGTCTTTCATCCCAGTCTATTGATAACCTCCACAGACGTTGCATAAAAACCTTAGCCTTTGTAAGCACAAGTCCTATCAAACCAAGTAGGTCAAAAATGCGGGCAATTATGGACAAAATTTCTCTCTTTGTAACCATCGAAGCATTTTTTGGGCACGTTGTAGGAAAGCTCATCACTCTTGGCCTTCCATAGCATCCATAATGCTTTTGTTTGATCAGAGCTATTGTCATTTGAATCTTCAGAAAATTCTCTTAACTCTGGACAGTTACTTTTCCATTTATGTAGTTCCATACCATAAGTTTTAAATATTTGAGTTAATTCTTGCTTTAGACACTTTACTTTTTTCTAAATTTGACCCAATATGCCAGCCATGTGCATATCCTTCTGTACTACTTGAGAAGCCAATGGAAATTTCAGTTATTCATCAGTACATAACTGTTGAAGAAATCTCTGAGCCAAATGGGGAGCAGTAGTGGTTCCATACGTCAATGTGCATAATTAATGTTTTAATTTTCGCTTCCTTACTATCTTTCCATACAATTCTTTGCACGTCTCTTTGTGCAGGATCAATCCAAATCATTCTATACATTTTTTGAATGTCGGTAGTAAAAGCAAAAAGATGTTTTTTAAACCTCAATATTATAGAAAATAAATTATCTTGAATTACATTACCATTTAGCTGTATGGAATTTAATGACTCACCAGTTGAAGTTATTTGTGAAGCGTTGAACACAACTCTTTATTTCGTACTCGTTTTCTGTGGTCTATAAATTGCATGATGAAGTAAATAGTAGACCACTTCAGGTTTTTTCGTCATAGAAACTTCTTGCGTATGATTCAAGCACTCATAAATTGACGATATAATGCCAGAAGTTCTAGATTCTTTTCTAACTTATCCCACAAGGAATTTAGTCTTTTGATTGAAATCTCTCTAGACTCTCCCAGTAACTTTGGATTTTTTTAAATAGCATCTGTACCATAAATTTTCCTGATTTATCCCTTTAATAAGTTTTTATAAAATGATTATTAGCTATTTTTATAATTAGGGCATTTATATATGGATTCTCATTACATGATAAAACACTCTTACTATTTTTAACTTCCGAAAGGAAAACTCTCGACGTGTATTTTGACTCGGACAAATTATTAAACTTTAAGTTTTCCACCAAAGTCTTACCTCGGGAAGTAAAATATAAATCAATTTCTTTCCATAATTCAGTGGGTTTACACCATGCGTTGGCATGTCTCATATTAATATAACACGTAGTTTCTCTATCTAAGTTCTGGCATACTTTATCCAACACAATTAAATCTTTGACAGTTTCGAAATCTGTTACCTTCTTCAATTGTAAATAATATCCCCAGATCGCCGTTAATCGCAATGCAAATTTTACGTATGTTTCATTTGGTTGGTGGTGGCCTTTCCTAAAATGTATTAAACATGATTGAGGGGTAGGCTCAAATTCTCGAAGTACTATTGTTTTTACTTTAGAATACTCATTTAATTCGTCAAACTTTATGTAAGGTAACACATTAGTCACCCTTTCCCCCAGCAAATTTAATGAAATCTCCGCTTTGTATTTATCAGGGACATTTTTTAAAATAAGGGCCCTTTCTAAAGATGCAAAAAAATAACTCCAACCCTTAGGTCTACTAGGGCAATTTCTAATTACATTTTCGTCCTTTCAAGTTTAATTTTTTCCAATTGTATTTGTTGAAGCTCTTCAGATTTTCTCTGTTTGAGTTTAATTTTCTCTAACTCTAGTTTCCGCAATTCATATGACTTTCTCTCTTCAAATATCCTATTTCTAATTCTACAACGGAATCTTTTTCTGTCACGTACTTCTGGTTTTGTTTTATAATACTGCTTAATTCTGAAACAGTAATTTTTTCATTATTGATATCCTCTCCTAACTCAATGCAATTAATATTTAATATCAAATCCTCCTTTTTTACGCCTTTAAATATTTTGCATAGTTATTAATATTTCAATATATATATATATATATATATATATATATATATATATATATATATATATATATATATATATATACTCAGCAGAGGCGTAAATTATCACTCATAGCCATTATATATAGATTCATAAGTTGCTGAGTTTCTCCTGCAAGACTATGACCAATGTAAAATATCTCAGTTTTAAACTCAATTAATACTCACTCAAGGACTGTATAAAACACACACTTTATTTCTCCGACTCTCAAATCGCTACTGCCAGTTTCTTTTTTATGACTAAAGAAGGGCGCTGCGCTCGCAGGCGCCAACACTAACAAAGACTCATGTTAAAAATCTGTAGTTGATATATTTATAGTATTGGCATTAATCGAATGTGATTATTTTTCAACTTAAATTTCAATCACGAATTTTTTATAATTTAAGAAATAATTTCTTTTTTTTATTCCTTTTTTTGAAAATGCCCCATTTACATTTCATTAATTTGCACACACATTTTGCATTTACCATTCCGTATTAAAATTGTGTTCATCTTTTATAAACAGTTTTTTCAATATTTAAGCTTTTCCTAAAATGTGCTTGTCATTTTCTTAAAACGTACCAAATGCAGACTTTAATATTTTTATTACAAATATACAGTTAATAAAAAGTTATCAAGTTGAGTATTTGATCAATTATAAGAGCTCGTTAGACTGTGGACGTAATCGGTGTAGTGAGTAACTTAGGTTCTATATACGGGTTATCTGTATATGGGTTATTATATTAACATTGTTACCCCTGTTTGAATCAGGTAAGAATTACCTCCATTTTTTCTGCCTTTAGTCATAACTCATATATTGAAGAACTTAATAGAAAAAAAGTTTTATTTTAAAACGGTTTCAGGTTAATTTTATATAACTTAATTCATGTTTATTGTAACCCTAATTGTAAGTTTAGAATAAACATAAGGTAAATGCTACAGAGAATTTTTAGTATTTTTATATCTTTCCCCTAAAGACAACAAACACCTTTAATAGTATAAATCAGGAAATGAAATGAAAGATTCATTGAATAAAATCTTAAAAATTGCTAAGAAATATGTTATTATTTTAAGACTAAATCTGTTTTGGCAAAAAGGGAAAATATCTAGATTTCCTTACACAACTATTCTATTCAAAATTTATTTAAAATAATTTCACATATTCCTTGTATACCTTTCAATAATTAATATATTTGAGTACTTTTATAACAGTATTTCCTCTTATTACAAAAAGTGCAGTTAACTATTCAATTAATTTGCACAAGAGACATATTGAAAGATAAATTTTATTTTTAACTCTACGCTTTCCCCAATGATCCTACAGTTGCTATATATTTATCATTAGAATGCTTTTTTACAAATTGATGCTTCCCACCAATTTGTAAATACAGCAATAGTTTATAAATTAGAAATATATGCCTTTATATCTCTTGTAATCAGAAGTTTTTTAAAATTGATATAAATGCAAGCTGGTATTTAATTTAACATTTGTCTCTTTGAATTAATAAAATAGATTCATCAGTTCAAAAAGACTGATTAAAATATTTAAAAAAATTATCATTTGATAAGTAAAATAGAAATAAAGTAATTTACCTTCAAAATTGGATTTATTTGTAAAATAAACATTTATACTTTATCGTAGTTAGTTAAAAATTGCTTTAAAAGCAATTTTAGATAAAATTGGCCTAAATTTAGAAATATTAGGCATACGTTTACAAATTTACTTTTTAAGATGAATTATGAAATCTTCAAAATATAAATACAATTTAAATCATGTATTATGCTATTTTCCAAATTTTGATCAATATTCAAAAAATTTTAAATTTACAAATGTGAAATTTTGACTTGAATAAGAAATAATGTGAATTTAAATGGCAATCATGCTTACTCTGTTTATTCTGTTTAAAAAACTTATTTGTAAGATTTTGTTAAAATAGTAGTTAAAACAGAATATATATATATATATATATATATATATATATACATAAAATGGATATTTAAAGGGGCTTTAATATATATATATATATATATATATATATATTAAAGCCCATTTAAATATCTATTTTATGTTGGAGTAGCAAAGATAAGTGAGAAATGATATAGATATATAATGTAAATCGGAATAAGATTTCAAAATTCATTTTTAAAATATATTTACTACTGTCGTAGAGATATTTTATATCGAAAATTAGACAAAAAGTAATTTAAAATAATTGTCAAATGTAATCCCAAAACTAGGTAATTTTGTTAACATTTTGGAAGATCAAAAACATGTAATTTATGATATAAAAGAATAAGAAGACAGTTATAATTCTAAGAGACATCCCTGTGGCATACTGTTGATTTCAATCTAAACAGACCAAGATGTTCACTTTAAATCTTTTTAATACGTTTAATTAAATATAGTGATTCCATTTGTTTTATGTATAGAATTATATCCATTCAAAATTGCATGTAGAATTGCTTTATTTAATAGTTTAAATGCCGATATTTACTTCTTTATTTCAGAAACATATATTGCATGCGTTTTAGTATAACATAAATTGTGAAATTCAAAATAAAACTGTTTTCTTGAAAGAAAATAATATTCGACGCTTTACTGGAAAGAAATAAGCTTGTGAAATAAACGTTACAATAAATCTAAAGTCTATTGAACCAATGAAACCATATTTTTGACCTTTATCTTCTAAATAAGAAACTTATATATTTTCTTTACAACAACAAATCAGTTCTTTTCTATATAAAGAAAAACTGTTTATTTGTTACGTAATTTATTTGGTAATATCACTTTTATATAATGTATGAAATCTATAGATAATTATTGTTGTCTATTGAAGAACATTAAAACATGACTACATTGAATATGCATCCTAAATATTTTGTAAACTTGGTAAATATAAGATTAAGAGATTTTATGAACAAAAAACTACTATTAAAACATTAAAATGATTAAAATATCATTAGAAATCCACTAAATTGATTGCATGTTTAAACGAAATGCAAAGACTGAATGCTTAGACAACATGAAAAGTATTTTCGAGGAGAAATTTGAGTGAAATATTCCCCCCCCCCTCTTTATTTGCTCTGAAAACTATTGCTGTATTACTAACTGGATATTGTATTTGAAGCTTATTTAAAGCAACCAAACTTTGCTCTGAGTGATTTATTATTTTGAGAAAAGTGTCATAAGAAACTCACAACAATAAATTGATTATTGAAATACTGTCATATGTACGTATAAACTTCTTGACATAGAAAAAAATTTCAGACTTATAGGAAATGCATTTTTTTAAAAAAAATATTATGATAAAAAAATAAAAATATAATAATAAAAATCATTTTTTTTTGAAAAAAAAATTCATACCTGATTTTGGAAGCATATTTTTTTAATTTAGTTCAATGAAAAATTTTATAAACTCTCCAATGAATAAAAAACTATGTTCATTCAAACTTACAAATTATCCATTAAGAATTTATAAAAAAATGGTAGTCTAAGTGCGTGCATTAAACTTCAATAATTTGAAAAAATTAAAAAATAATTTTCTTGCAAAGAGCTAAATGAGTTTTCGTATATATTTAAAAAATAAAACGTAAATATGATCTTTTGATGCAAATAGTGAAAAGGATATTGTTAAAGTTTTAAATACTTTTTAGGAAATGTTGCAAATGCAATGTTGCAACTTTTCATACAAACTAATAGCCCGAAATTGGATACATTATACTCTATTTTGTGAATGTACAATCAACTTTACCTCTCTATAGAATGCAATATGGAGACAGACGAGTAAATGTTACGACTCTATAAATTTAACTGACATACAAGTTTATTTTTATGACTTATAGAAAAATGAGAAGTGTTTTTAATGTAGAAATCATTTGCATTCATGGTGTCTCATCGCAAGGAAATATCTTGCCATAATTTTAAATGTATTCAAATCAATGAGAACTTATGGTGCAGCTATGTTGTCATCAAATGTTTCAGATGAAGAGAAATATATTGATAGATTGCATTGCGGAAAATATTTTGCGTGTCTTCTATCTGCGAAATATAGAGATAACGACATTTTAAGAAATGTAAAGACAATGATATTCAATTATTCTGAGAAATATTACAGATTAATGAAATTCTTTCATGATTGACCTTCATGATTTATTAGGCATAGAATTTTGTGACATACTTATAATATTTAAAAAAAATATACTTCATAAAAGGTGTTTAAAAATAAAGCTTCAGTGTCTCTGTGTAAAAACTATGAATTCAAAGTATAATTATATGAGCAAAAATAAAATGTTCTGGTGTTAATATTTTGTTTTTAAAGAAAAGTATCATATTGTAAAGCTTTATTGTTTTTATGATTTTATTTCTGTCCCATAACTCGAGTATTCGAAGCTAAAAGATTTCCTGACAAATATGGCTTAGAAGTATGGATATAAATTTTAAATCAAACTGTTATATATAATCGATTTATAAAAAGTAGAGATCTAATATATTTAGCAACAATGAGTGAAGAAAAATACAAGTTGAATATAATACTAAAATACTTACAAGAAACGGCTTCAGCAGAAATTTCTTAAAATATAAAAAAAGCATAAGAAATTCAGCTGCCACCGTCATTTTATACTATTTTGTATTAAATTTTAGATGAATAATTAAGATTTTTCTGTCACTATCATTACTCTTCAATGGAAAAACTTTAGTTCTAATGCAAAATAAGGTATGAATATGGCATTTATTATTTTGGAATTTAAAAGAAATGAATGAAACTCATACATCTCTTAATGCTTCTATGATCTGATACAATTTGTATTCCACTCAAGAATCCTTGTAGTAACTAGAACTTTAAGGAACTAACTTCTTAAAATGTTTGAGATTTTGAGAAAAATCTACTGTCTAATGACAAATTAAGCTTGTTGCATATTTACTATATTGCCTCTGATACTGTTTTATCGAAACTCAATGTTGTTCAAAACAGTGCTCTTAGCCTTATCACTGGGGGAGCCTTCTCAATTCCAATATCAGCTTTGGAACTTCAGTCTGGCCTTGACTGTTTACATGATAAGAGAGTTTTTGCTACTTTGGTTCTTGGTGGAAGGTTACTACGTAGGGATGGTTTTTGGACTAACTACCGACCAAGCACTGAGACTGAAAACCCAACGGACATTTTTATCAGAATTCCAGAGAATTTCCAGCTCACTTGGCACTCCAAGTAATAGAGCCCTTACAGCCAGATTTCCCAGGTATGCTGAAATAGGCCACCCCTGTCTTCCACCTTGGCCTTCCTGTTCAGAAGGAAGTCTAGTCTCAGGCAGAACTCAGGGTTTCTGCTCTTGCTACTATTAATGGGAGATACCCACTCGACAATTGGATGCACATTTATACTGACGGATCAGCTGAGAGAAGTACTGGGAGAGCGGGAGCTGGTGTCTTCTCCAATTTTTCCAACTCAAAGAGCCTCTCAACAACTCAAAAATCTCAGACAATTTTGATGGAGAAATGTATGCAATTTACATGGCTCTCCAAAAATTTTTAGATTTCTCGGAAATGAAATTTGACCTTCTTTTTGACTGTCAGGCTGCCATTCATACAGCAGCAAATTATACTCTTCTACCTACATCAATAGAATTTAACTGTAAGACCATTATTAACACTTTACTGTCAGCGGGAAAAGAAATTACTTTACAATAGATCTCTAGCCATTGCGGCTTGCCTGATAATGAAGAAGCAGACAATCTCGCGAAAGAGGCTTCTTTTTTAAACCCTCCAGATACTCCTACTGCCCTGAGAAATGTCAAACTCCTTCTAAAACGGGTTATGCATCACCAAAGAGAAAAATATTACAAACAGAATGCAGTTGATGCCTCTTGGAGGACCCTGCTGAGCTCATGTATCCCCAGAGATCTACCTAGATATATAGGGGTCTCCTACTTCAGGTTACTTATTGAGCATGATTTTCTTCAGAAACATCTATATCACATAGGGCTTGTGAATGCACTCGACTGCATTTTATGTAGGGAACATGTTGACATGGATTGCAAGCATCTTTGGAAATGTTCTGCCCTCCAGGAAGCCCACACTTCTTCACATTTCAAGACGCTCTCCACTCCTGGAGATACTTCTTTTCTTTACTGGACTGCAAGACTTATTATGCTCGAAAGAGTCATCATAAGGACGTAATTAGAAAATATTTACTATATCATTTGTGTGAATGAGTAATTTATATTTAAAGAACAGAAGGAAGTTTTAAATTTATTATTTTCAGCGTGATGCATATGTGATGCAACGGCATTTTACAGCCATTTTATTTTCGAACTTTCATGACAAAACTTTTTTCTAATGTCCTTTTTGTTGTTGGATAATGAACAAATTTCTTACACCTCATGTTTATTGAATATTGCTTTTTTGTTAACGTTTATTTTGTTGTTGAGTTTATATATATTAAGATTTTTTGATAAATCCCATACATCTGTTGTAGCTTTAATAATAAGGAATTTATTTTAATCCCAATTATTAAGTTACTTCAAGCATTAAAGTTCTCGTATTGTTTTATTTTTGATGATTTAAAATTTAAATCGTCAAAGTGGGCGTTGATTCTTCTTACAAATAGGAGTAACTGCGCAGTATCGCTGATATCTGTACTTTCATCCATGGTAATTGAATAAAAAATAAATTTTTGTAGTAAGAATTTTTGTAGTAAGAGTTTTTGTAGTAAGAATTGAAAATAATTAGATTTTTATCATTTTCAATTCTCTCGGTGATTGTTCTTCTTGAGAGAGACAGTGACTGAAAATCACTTTTCTTTTCAGGGCACATAATATCGCATACATCTATCATGCACTGCTTTATAAATTCTCCATCTGAAAATGCTTTATTAGATTTAGCAATATTATAAGCCAACACATAACTGGCATTCGTAGCGCATCTTTGAGAATGATTAGCTCTCAGAAATAATTGTTGTTGAATAGATAAATTTTTTATTAAATCTTTCGATTTAATTTTTTTCACCTCTTCACGTAACGATGAGTGAGAATGGTTTTCATGTTTGCTCTTGAAATGGCGTTGAATGTTATAATCTTTTAAAACTGCAACAGTTGTATTGCAAAGTAAGCACACAGGTTTTTCTTTAAATAAAATAAAGAAATATTTCCACGTCAATTCTTCTTTAAAAACTCGACATTCTGAATCCCCTTTTCTTTTCTTAAGATCCATTTTAGACGTTATCTACTACGGAGAATAACACACAGAAACGCAATTGATGAAATCTTACTACTAACTAATGCTCTTGCGCGGGTGTTTGTTGAGGCAGTGAGAGTTTCAGAATTACACAAACAATTACTCGAGTCACAGCGGGCCGTTGCAGATGACTAACTAAGTCGCTAACTAACTGATCTTCGGGCGGCCTCGCTTGTATTTATACCTACCTGCAAGGATTGTTCGGGAATTGGATTTTTCCGGTTCTTTCGGAAAAACAGAACAATGAATCGAAAATGCGAGAATGTCTGGAAGTTTCAAGCGAGGAGGAGTCAGCTGTTTGGGTCGGATGGATTTGTCCAGAATACTATCGTGTTTTGAATATCGTCGAAGGTAGTCTTTATGCGGGTCGTCACATTATGATGTAAGAACGCGTTCAAACATTCTCACGACGGCACTGTTAAACGGGCCGGATTAAACCTTTCCGCGTCTGGACTTAGCCCACGGGCCGTAGTTTCCCCATCACTGAATTAGGGCATCGGCTTCCGTGTGAAAGGGCTGATTTTAATTTCCAATGCAGCATAAAGACCAACCGAGTACATGCGAAATACCTGATTTCTGTGAAATCGAAATTCTTGTGGAGGCCGATGAGCAGTTATTATGGATGCAATGGTTTAAAATAAATTTCCTCCCCCCAGATCAATGTCAAAACTGAGCGAGTGGATCTTCTGGATCTCTATCTATCAAAGGAGTCTTGGAGCAAAGTCATACTTTCTCCTTCGTGGTGCGCTGGTTATGCGAAAGACGCACTCTACTTATATATTTCGCATAGTAGACGGCAAAGCCAGCTTGACTTGTCCAAGTGGCATAAATAACAACAACATATTCTTTAAATAATTCCTATAGCAACAAATAAATTAGAAGAGGTAAAACATTGAAAAAAAAAAGGCAGCGATACACAAAAAACAATATAGCAGATGCATCATATTGTTGCTAGAGTAGGCACTGCTATTGTAAAAAAAACTAACAGTATCAAATAAATTGTCTATTATGGTAAGAACAAACTCAATATTCCTATTAAGATTATGACCATCTAACGAGGAACTTATGTTAGTGAGAATAAAACTTTTGTGTTTCATAATAACCAGAATGAACTGATTATCTCAGGACGTAATGGGTAAATGGTTTATGGTGTTTTTTTTCCCTCTCTCTTGGGAAACAGAAATGGGAATGCAGTTGATAGTGACCTTTACGGATTGGTACCGACATTTGAATTGAATCGGCGACTGTCATTTGAGCTTCATTTAGTTTTTCAGAGTAACGTGGTCGAGACCAACGATTCCTTGATGTTGTAACAGATTCTATTTCAGGTTGTTGTGCTGAATTTTTTATTTTTACCACCATCTATAAAAAGGTGAAATAAATTGTATTGCATAAGATGGAATTTAAAATGAATCCATTATGTTTTGAGTAGTAGTTAGCAATGTACTCTTATTAATATTTGAAATTAAAGGAAATGGAGACTATAAAATTTTTGATAAATTTTAGTTGCTTTATATTAAGCTGACTCTAGCAAATATATATAATAATGTCATTCGAAGAATGCTTTCATCGAATTAAGATGGGTGTAAAAAAATTTTTTTTTCAAAAATTTAGAGAACAATGATTTTTATTTAAATTATAAAAGCAGAATATTTATTAATGGATAAATAAATATATAAAGTATATTTAAGACTTTAAAGAATAGATTTTCTCTAATGATAATTGAGTTTTACTCAGGTAAATTCTAGTTGCATTTGTTTGATATAATTAAATTTATCTGTTATAAAAAATTATTTAAAGAGCTCATGTTAATAGCGACACACTATAATTATTGTCACTTAGCATATCTTGATTTGTTAAAGAGAGCAAAATAAAATGTATTAGTCAATGAATCTATAAAGATAATGCTTGAATTTATAATTTGTAATTTAAATTAAAGCAGTGAAATTTCTGTTTGACTATCACAAAATTTATTTGATTATTGTATTTGTTGCTGATAATTTGATAAGAATTTAACTTTTGAAGTGATAATTTGCAAAACTTTCTAATTTTAAATGCAAAAGTTTGTCTTTAAATTTAAATGTACTGTTTCAAGCATTATTTTGTTTATTAGATTTAAATCGTAAAAATACAATGACGTGATTTAATTTGTGTATATCTTATTCTGTATGCTAACAATTTATATTTTTAAATAAGTACTTATATAACTTATTCATTATCAGTTAAAAATGTTTATAAAAAATCTTTTTATTTGACACTGGCTTACTTCAATTAATTCTATATATTTCGATTAAATATTTATTACTCTAAAATTAATTGAAAACAACGTCCAATATGTCTTTAAAATATTTTAAAGCTGCCATCTTTTAAAATGCAAAGAAATTTCAAATAATGATACCGATTTAACTATAAATATTTTATGTATTTTTTAAAACTGTAATCAGTCATTATTTTATTAGCACTTTATATAGTTATTAATCAATACATGTTTGTAAAATTTCAGTGAATTACTCAAGAAATAAATAAGCACAATTTTTACTGAATAGAGTTTTATTACAAAACTCTATTAAATATTCTAATATTGATATCATTTTAATAAGAAATACAAATATTTCCTAGAAATTTTGCGTATACCTTTAAAGAAATAAATTAATTTTTTGTATATTCATTCTTTAAACATTAAAAAAAAAACTATAAATATTTATTTGTAAAATAATATTAAAAATTTTAAATTTTGATACGTACATTTTCCATTTTTATCTTATGTCAACAGTGTTCATAATAATATCCATTATATTAATTGAAATATTGCTATTTGAAGCATGACGAAAAATAATAAATTTGTCCTTGAAATACTTTCCTAAATGATGTTTCGAATTAAATGTTTCGATTAAAATTAAATGTTTCGAATGTGCTTAGTGCAATATTTATTTGAAATTATATATTAAATAGATTTACTATAAAAAGTATAAATTTTTATACTAATTAGATCTTTAATAAATTTATAAAGAATTATTCAGAAAACGCTTTTTTAAAATTATATCAAATTAGCAAATATACTATTCTGATATTGGAACAAATAAGCAGAATTATAAAGAACTAAGAATTTTCAATCAATTAAAATATCTAATTCTAAAATTAACTGGAATTCATTTTCAAATGTAAAATTTAAAAGTAATTAAGCTGCTTTCAAGTATCATTAATTAATTTAAATATTTATGATAAATATTGGTAATTATGAATATTTGCAATTTATAGTTGCTTATAATAAATTTATAGAATTTATTTCTAAATTTTTTTATAATGCAGATAAATGATTACAATAAAAATGTGTGAAAATTAATAGAAAAATATAAAAGAGGAAGATGAATGAGAAAGTTAAAATTAAATAATTACGAAAATAAATTATTACAAATATTAAACTCTGTTTCCATATAAGAAAAGAAAAATTTTTGCAAATTTTTATAAAAATAATAACCCTTATTTTATTGCTTCTTCTTTTTTACTCGTAAATTTTGTCTTTTTCTTTAAATTGTTTTCAACTAAGTAGGAAAAAAACTCACAAAATGAAAGTATTAATACATTTTTATAACGTTTTTATAATATTTTTAAGTATTTATAACGTTGCAGAAGACTGTTTGGACTACAAAAAAAGAGGAAGAGAAACATTCTGAATTTCTTTAACTAAATTTTTAATATTCATGATTTAATTAATAGGAAAAATTGATTCTTTTATTCAATGGGGTAATTAAAAATAATCAGTTTACAGCTTCTACAAAAAATCAAAAAGTTTTAATGTAAAATGCATTGTTGCTTCACTGCATTTTAATTTTTACTGTCATCCAAAATTGATGTGATTTGGTGGGCAATTAAATCTGAAAATAAATAAAATTTTTCAATGCTTTTTTTTATATTTCTATTAACTACGAGAAAAACTATATTAAATGATTTGTTTCATAGCATATTACAATTTCTAGTGGGCTTCGAGAGTCTGGAACTTTTTATTTTTGTTAAGTAGATATTTTTCCTTCATCGCAAACTCAATTCGAATATTTAATAGATATTTACAATTCTTGTTACTCGAGCAGAATAGAAATCACATCACAGTTCATTTATAACTATAAAAAAAATTTGTGCAAATATATAAACATTTTTCATTTTAAATATTTTCAAAATAAAAATAAATTCATAATTCAGTAATGAAAGCATTCATAATAAGAGTATAAAGCGTTATAAAGAAAAAAAACCAATATATAAGATAAAATTTTATACTCATTAGTAGTTAATTTAAATACATTTTAACTATCCATCATATTAAGAGTTTCTTTGATTATCAGCTTATGCTCTTCTATTATAGTTTTATTATTATTGTTGATCTATTGAGCGTTATTATATAAGAGAAAAGGAACTCTCTAATGTCTCGACAGAAATCTTTTATTTTATCGAGAAGTTCTGTTATTTTTTCCTTGTGTGTGTTACGTTTAGACAGTACCGGAAGCATACAATTTTTTCACTATTATCTGGCTTTTTGTTATGTTTTGAGATCAGTGGAATATGTAAAGAATGGTATTTTGGGGAAGTTACATATGCAAGGCTCAATTAATGCTTAGCCAATTTTATATACATATTTTGAAAAGGGGCATCACTCACTTATAAAGAAATAGCTTATAGAAAAATAAACGTACAGATGAACTCAAAATAATATTAAGAATAATTGACGACTTTCTAATATTAAAAATAACATTGGGCTAACTACGATATTTTAAATGACATGTTTGATTTGTGTCTGTGTGCGAGTGTTTTACTAGAAGTATCTTGGATTCGATATCTTTGTTGCATTGGATTTCAGTAACCTACACTGAGCTCTCTATTAAATAAAAAAAAAAACTTCATTTAATTTTGACTCCAAGTTTAATATTTATCAGGGATCTATATAAATATAATTTTTATGTGCTTTAAAATGTTATAAATTTTGTTTAATTTTCAGTTCTCAAAACATTTTAAACTAAATTATTTACATTTAATTTTAATGAAAATATATAAGTCAACGAATTAGAATAATTATCAGTTTGCTAAACCAAGTCTGCAGTGATGAAAATGATCATACTTTGTGAAAATAACGGATAAAAATCGAATCAGTTAACAATATTTAGAATTCCAATGAAAGTTGTTGTTGATATAAAACACATTTTATTGGTATTTACATTGTCTTTACTGAGTTCAGTCTGCAACGCCACGATGGTGGCATTCGAGTCTAGAGACAACGTGGAGAGAGGATGTTAAACAGCTTTCTTAAGCACTGCCGAACTTCTCCTGCACCGGGTATTATGTTATGGGTTGGTATTGGATATCCTTTTGGAACTCCTCTAGTATGCATTGCCAGTATTTTAAACGCCAGAATTATTTCTTGGAGGTAGTTTGGATCCAGCTGTCCTTCCTTTCTCTCAGGGATTTCCCACAGCAATATTTCAACAAGATAATACGTGACTATACATGACAAGCATTGTCCAAGGATTCTTCGTCAATCGCCAGTTTAAATTGTTAACCGCCAGCTTGCTCTCCGGATCTTTCCCCGATAAAAATATGTGATCTATGGTTGCTCTATGATTGAGCCAGATTGCATTCTTAGCTGCCCCACCGGATTAATTTTGGCAATGTGTGAAACCTACTTAATCTGCAGTACCCCAAGAACACACCCAGAACCTTTGGATCAATGCGGAAGAGTGGAGCAGTGGTGCACAACAAAAGTGGTTACTCTGGCTACTGATTTTGTCAGGAAAGGCAATTCATAGCAACAAAATTAATTTTTGTTGCAATATTACTTGTCTTTCTTATTGTTGCCATTTGGATTTGGGTGGCCAGCAGTGTATGTAATATATATATATATATATATATATATATATATATATATATATATATATATATATATATATATATATATATATATATATATATATATATATATATATATTGCAGACATTTAAATTTATATAGTTTAAGAAAGAGAAAACCCCAAAAAATAATTCCAAATTTATTATCGTGTCAGTATTCTCCATTATACTGCTGCATAAAACGTCGTTAGTATGTCATGTCATGTTTTAGTCAATTATATGTATAAAATAAGATATTTTGAGTCATAGTGTATGTAATTAAATATTTTTCAAATTTTTATTTAGATATTCTTGAATATAAAGGTTTGTTAAGGAAACAATAATGTTTCATTTTTTTTAATTATTTTGTTCGGGTAAAAATGCAACACCCTTTAAAAAATTTCAGTATTTATTTGCTTCTAAACATTCATCAGATATACAAGTATATTTGAGTAAATAAATTGTGTGATTTCTTTGTATTAAAGTTACAGTATTTAAAATATATAAACAAAATTTTTACTCTGAAAGAGCACGTGCAGTTTCATCAAAGTTTGGATTCAAATTTACTATTTCATATTCAAAGAATTAACTCTTATTTTGCTAATTTTTTAACATCAACTTTGCTATATCACATTTTAAAATAATGAAATAAATATTATAGCTAATTTACTTAAAATTCAAAGAAATTTCATACTCTAGTACTTGATGATCTGAACTCTTTTCTGCATTCTGAATACTTATTTGCAAGGATTAATTTACTAAAATATAAAGGTTTTTGTCTCTCTTTAGTCTTATGCATATAGCGCATTTGAGCCCTATTATAGAGATTAGTTTTTGAATCTTTATTTATACAATATGAATATCATCTATAATTTAAAAAATTAAATAAATAGTTTTATTCTACTTCAGTTTATGTTCTTTTTTAATTTATAATATAATTTATGTTAATTATTTGTGCTTATAATTTTCTAAAAGATACGTATTCATTCTTTTTGGATAAAAGTTTTTTTTCTGAAAACACCGAATTCAATAACTTATAAATAATAAAATTAAGAAAACTGTTATCACTCGGATATGCATTTAAATCTCTTTGCTAAAAAGAAGCAAATAAAAATAATTAATCACAAAAAAAAAAGAAATTTTACTAAAGTTCCATCAAAAATTAGTTCTGGTAAAATATAGTATGTACACACCATTTACTTTTTATATAATTTATTTCCCTGCATTGATTATTCGACGTGGTAAAAATTAATCATTTGAAGTATTCATATTTTCATTCCCAAACGGAATCATAGTTTTCAAGAACCCGTTAACAATATGCTACTATTGCTTTCAGATGATTAAGCTAATATCAGTTTGTATTTGCAGAAAAGTAAAAATTTTAGTACATTTTCTTCTATGCCAGTTAAACATTTTGATAACTACCAATCGTAGATGCGATTAAGTGATTATTATGAGATTCCATATCATGCAGAGAAAGTTTTATAAATATGATCTTGAACAAAAGACAAACAAATGCTAATTTTTCGAAAGAAATCTAACAATAAATCCTATATATCAATTCTCAAATTATATTGCAGTCTTTGAAGATGTATACAAAATATTTAAGATGCATCATCTTGAATGATATATATATTTGCATTCTAATAACTTATAGAGTTCAATTAATTCAATTTTTAAATTCATGTAAATGCGTTATAAGATTTGAATTAATTATTTTCTTAAAAAATTTATATTCTTAAACTTTTAAAGAAGATTATATTTTTTTAAGTTGTTTTAACATTGAAAAATAAAGTTAATGAAAAATATTTTACCTAACATCTAAGAGGAAAATAATTAACACAACTTTTATAATGTACTTATGCCAGTCACTTTTATTTTGAATAAAAGGGAAGAAACGCTTTTTATAAATACATTCTAGAAAATTACTTTTTTTACCTGGGTCTAGAATTGTTCATAATATTGCTCTATTCAATCAAGAAATTCAACGATCCGTAAATATTTGAACTTTCGCTGGAAGTTTACGCCATCTTATTTCTTAAGAATTTGAAGAACCGAATCAAAAAACGTTTTTTTTTTAAAATCTTTTGAGTGGCATAAGTAAACTTGAGAAGCGACGCTTTTGCCATAAGGACTTCGATTGAAAGAAGATCATGATCGTTTATTTTTATATCAATATGTTCCTATTACTGGATTACGTACTTGAATTTTGGAAAAGTGCTGATTAGAATATTACATACTTTTCCCTTTTTTTTTTAAATAAAATGATTATCTTAAAAAGATTTGAAAGATTGTAAATATATAAAAAGAAAATCTTAAATACTAGTAAGTTTGAGAAATTCATTATTAATGAAAAACTTATTTATTTATTCATTAATTATTAGATAAATTCCTGAGTTTCACATTAATTATGTATGAAAGAATATATAAACATATTACAAAAAATTAAATAAAATGTTCTGTTATTTATTGAACTGTAAATTATTCATAAAAATATTTGAATTTAAGTTTGAAGAGGAACGATAAATATAAATTTTAAAAATGTCAACAACTTACAGCCTAAAGAGGTTTTATAAATTAACACTTTTTTTGAATAAATTTTAAAATGTATTTTATTTTTTGGATTACTGAATGAGAAAGTTAGAAAATATTTTTATTTTTCAAAATGCATTTTTGTAATTATATAAAATAGGAAACATACTTTATATTTTAATCAACTCAAACATATTATTTCTTTCATTTTTAGGTAAATTATTATTTATTTTACTAAGATATTCTCTGACTATTTTTTTTTACAAAATATTTTCCATCCAGTATACGTGGTATACAAATTGAGCTGCTAATTGTTTGATCAATTTAAAGTTGGAACTCAAAAATGAAAAAAAATAGTCTTGATTAATTACCACAAATTATCAGTATTAGTTACTTGGTATAAACTTTAAAAAATTAAACGTAGAATTGTATCTTTACACTTCTTTTAATTAAATATGGCCCTTATTCAACTTCTATTTTATTGATAAAAGTTTAATAAATGTCACATTTGAATAAAGTTCAAAAACAAAACCCTTTCCGAGAATCTTTATCAATATATGAAAATTATCTTCATATTATGGCTTTTGTACATAGAATTTGTAATGCACAAATAATTTATTAGATAAAATCTGAAATTATAATGCTGCTAATTAAGGATTAAAGATTTTATTCTTACCCTAATATTATGACATAGCCGGCCAACTTGTCTAGTGGTCAGCGTGCCTGACTACGGATAGGAAGGTAATGGGGTTGAATCCCGGTTCAGGCATGGATGTACTCTCTCTCTCTCCATATATCCTGTCTTTGTCCTTTCCTTATGTGTGTGAATGAAGTATGAATGATGCCTACCCTATAAGCGGTTCGTATGGCATGCGATGGTGGCCCACCCTTGTGGTGCAACCGGAGCAACGACTCGGTGGCTAAGAGGTCGTTGTTTCTGGACGGTTCCTAGGGTATCAGGGAATAACAGATTGATAGACTCTGTTGTAACTGTGTCTGCCATTGGAAAAAAATATCATGACGTATACGCATGGCTAATTCTAAGCAAATATAATTTTATTTGAAATTTTATGAATTGGTTTCCATAAAATAATCTTTGATATTGAAAATTTGAGTTTTCATTTTAAAATTGCCTTTTAAAAATATTTTTCCTTCTTATGGCTTGCAAAATTGCCAAATCTTACAATTTTTATAAATGTTAATATTATTAATAAACTTTTTTCCATGTAATCTATGGTTTTGTAGTTTCGTTGTTTATAATATTATGTTTGCTATTTTCAAAATATAAAGTAAGTAAATGAGGGGGCTTGAAAATATATTTATTCACGTCAGTCATAAAATCTAGTAATTGAACTATTTTAAATTACTAATTCCATGATTTTTAATTGCAATGTTAATTTCAATTTTAATAAGTATAAAATTTAATTTAAATTGCATAACACTTTGAATAATGATAGAATATTTGAATTCACATTTGAAATATTTTTTAAAATTTTAAATTGTCATCGTTGTTTCAATATCACTTATTACATTTTTATCCTTACTACGTTTTGCAAATATTTGGATTTTGTATCGCTTATGATATTAATATTGACTTTTAAAGATTTTTGCAAATTAATGCTTAGCTAATATTGTGACAATAATTGAAATAATTAGTATTGACTCGCGCGTAATTTTTATTGGATTTTTCTTTTTTTTAATTTTTTTAACTCAATTTCATTTAACTTCAAAGACCACAACTTATTTTTGTGTCTCTAATAATTTTCTTATCAGCTATAATCCTTTGTGGTAACTTTCCTCTCTAAATTAAAATTTGTTGTGTTCGTTATGACATATTTATTTTATAATGAATAGAATTTTAGATGTATGTAGTATTCAATCATATTTACTAAAAAGAAAGATTTATAAAAAATTAGGTTTTTACCTGAAATAATTGGTTAAAATTTTTTATTTATATTTTCTAACCAAATAGTTATTTAAGTTCTAGGATTAATACCCTTAAGCTTTTCCTATTTTGCCGCAATAAAACTACATCTTAACAAATGTTTATTTTTTTTAAAAAAAAGTATATATATATTGTTTGTTTTCCTAACATCAGTTTTGTTAAATTTTAATTTAGTTTGATTGAAACTAAATTATTAGAAATTAGCAAGTGATTTACTACATTCAAGAATCTATATGCATTAGAAAAACTCTCAAGGAAATAAACCTATAAAATGATTTCTCAAATTTATTTTTGCAATGTTTAAAAAATTCCCACTATTCTATTGTAATCAGTTTTATAATAATATTTCTGCAATTAAAAAAAGGTTGTAAAGAAAAAAAATATGAACAACATGCATTTCATACATAAAATAATGTTATTTAGCATAGTCCAAAAATTTACAAAAATAATAAACCATTTTTTCTTATTAATCTAATTTTTAATAATTAAAATTGATTGATTAACTTAAGTATCCCCTCTATGTTCTTACACTAACAAGAAAAAGTACATTGTTGGCCAACCAAATTGCAACACCAAGAAAGACAAGAGGTATCACAATAAAATTTATTTTGTAGATGACATGTTGACCAAGAATCAAGTGAATAAATTTATAGCATTCTGTGAAGTGTAGTTCCTGACAAAATCAGCAGCAAGAGTTACCGCCTTATTGGAGATCACCGCCGCCACACGCTTCGGTATTGACTCAAAGAAATTTTGGATGTGTTCTTGTGATACAGCTGACCAAACAGCTTCCACACGTTGCCAAAATTTATCTGGTGTGGCAGCTGGGGATGTAATCTGGGTCAATCATTCAGCAATCATCATATCTATTCAATCTGCGAAAGATCCGGAGAGCGAGCCGGTCAGGAAGCAATTAAATTTGGCAATTGACGAAAAGCTCTTGGACATTGCGTGCCACGTGTGGTCACTCATTATATTTGTTGAAATATCGCTATAGGCAATCCCTGAAGGTAAGAAAGGACAAGAGGCTCCAACATCTCAGAAATGTAGCGCTGGCTGTATAAAGTACCAGCAATGCTTACAAGTGAAGTGTGAGAATATTATCCAATACCACTCCATACCAAAATATCCGATTTAGGACCAGTGTAGCGGTGCATAATGCAGATGATCAGCATCATCTCTCTGCGGTGTCTCCAGACTCGAATCTAACCATCGTGGTGTTGCAGACAGAAGCGTGAATCATCAGTAAAGACATTTTCATTCCATTCTGTCGTTCTTATCCTTCATTTATCGCATCATTGGTGGCGTAGACGTCTGTGATTATGTGTCAAGGGTAGACGGAGCAACGAATGATTGCGGACAGACCAATCTGCTGTAAACGGCGTCGAATATTTCGCTCAGATAATGGTTGATGTGTTACAGACTGAATGTGTTGTGGTATAGTTTGTGATGTGACTGATCGATCCTTCAATGTCAGCTCACAATTTTCCTGTCATCACAAGAAATGGTGCCCTGAATCGGAGGCGATCGTACACGTCGGTCTATCGTACCCTCCTGCATACTGTTATTATCAGTTGCATACATATCAGCATTACTGTTGCTTGGTTTCGTCCAATACGACCCTTGATTTCCCTGAAAGATAATCCACAATCTCGGTAAGTCACTATCTCTTCTCTGTCGAACTCAGAGGTGTGATCACAAAATTATCGCTGTTTTCTACGAGGCATAATTGATCGCTTTTTTAAATACAAGAAAAAAAGTTGCCTGGCTCGAAATCGTTGAACTCCCCAAAACTTAAATATAGCTCTGAAGTGGCGCCACAGACGCGCTTGATGAGCGCTAGATCTGCGCTGAAATTCTAATCATTTGCATATCTCACCTCCGCAAATATATCTCGTAAATTTCATATTATTTGCGTGATTCCATCGGAATGTTGCATTTACGGTGTCCAGTAGTGTATTTTACAACTATATAAGAGGTAAATAAAATTACTGGACATACGAATAATTAGGTATTTCAAGCAATTTTTCTCTAAACATTAACTCGATAAGTGTTTCACTATAGAAAAAATATTTTAGTTTTATTAATAATAAAATTTCTTGCTGTGATTTTAAAATGAATTATATCCAAAAATATTTCTCTTTGTAACACTTTCAGTGCTGAAATACTAACATTAAATAAAACAGTGGTGTATTATTTGCCATTCTGGGAAGCCGTTACTATTACTGTATCAATAATATTCTAGTGTTTTAAAATATAATATATATTTGTAAATAATCTAATGAAATATTTCTTCTAGATTCATTTTTTTCATGTCATACTTGATAACTATTTAGCATTATAATCACTGATTAATGTGATTAGGAATTTTTATAAGTATTAAGATTTTTATTTTTTAAAAAATAAAAATTCTTTAAGTTTAAAATGTTTTTTTTTTTAAATTTAAATTACTAGAAGATTAAAAAATAGTAAATAATCAGTAATTCACTAACTCATTATAATCAGATATGTTTGAAATTACAACATATATAATTTCTTCCTTAATTCGAATGGTAAAACATTTTACATACATTAATATATTAAAAATAACTGCATAAAAAAAGTTAAATGCTCAAAAGCATCATTTATTGTTAGCATCTTAAAATTACTTAAGATAATTTTAATTAAATGCGATTCAATTAATATAGTTTTACTTTATTAATTTATTACATTTTATTAATTCTAATTTATATTTAAAATAATTTCAAATATTTTCTTTTATTAATTTTTGTAATATTTTAATTTTTAATACAAGCATTTTAAAATTAATTTGACATATGAAAATATATGCAATACATTATTCCTTAATTTATTGGTTATAAAGTCTTAATATAAAGTAGTTTTTCCTAATACTATTAAATTGCAGCCAGAGCTCCTAAGGGATTATTTCTTAAAAATTATATCGTATAGTTTTATTGAAATATTTCTGACGAAAACAAAAAAATCAGATAATTTTAAGGTAATTTTAGGTAATTAAATTATTTGTATGATGACTTAGAATGATAACTACAAATAAATTATTCTTAAGTATAATAGTATATTTTATCTTAAATAAAATTTAAAAAATTTTTAATCACAGATTTTTTTTATGTACACATTATTTTAAGTTTTACAAGTAAATTATAAGGTTACATTTTTACCAATAAACACCCTGATACTTATTAATTTTTCTGCCTTAGTTTGAAAGGAATTTTTAATTAGAGTATAAATAAAATAAACTTATTTCCATGGTTTTGAATTATCAAGGAACTTACTCGAGAATTTATTTTAATGTATAATATAAAAAAATAAAAATAAAAATAAAAATTTTAAAAGATCGAATTTATTAGATTCAAAATTTTTAAATTTATATTTCAAAAGTTTGATTAGAATAATTTGTAATTTTATTATAAATTTAATTACATTAAAATATATTGTTTTCGTCTACAAATTGTCTGCATATCAATCAGTGTTTTTCATGCAATTACATATTGATATAACTTTCTCAAAATCTATGAAACAATATTTTTCAAAAAATAAAGGCATAATGTTTCATTTATAAAATGTGTAAAATATAACCAATTTTGATTTAAAATCCCTATTACATAGATTTATAAAATTGAATAATATTATTGTGCAAACAAAGATTGTGTCTTTTATTTATGAAGCTATTAAGAATATTTTAGTTTTACTATTTGTATGCATAGTTAGATTAAGAAATTCTAAATTTATTTATTTCTGTTATGTTAGCGAAACAAATATATTTTGCAACTTGAGATACAATGATTAAAGTTGCAATAACTTCAAAAATATTTAAATATGTAAGGAATGAAATAATAAAAAATATGGAATTTTATACATCTTAATTAGTTATGCACAATCTTAATTATAATACACTTAATCTAAAATAAATTGAAAATATGGAGAAAATTTTAAAAAATAAGTAGTTGCGTCGCTATGCACAGTGAGTGCATAATTGATTAATATTCAGTGAAAATGTGTTAGACAAAATGCCGTACTTTTGTGAGTTTTATAAAAGTAAATGAAAAACTCAGAAGGTATTCTTCCTTTTATTCCAAATATTACTTGTGCTATTTTACATTTTTATCAAATGATTTTTCTCAAATTAAATAAAAACTTTTTTCCTTCTCATATATATTTCATTTCGAATTGAAATACAAATATATTGACTACAAAAGGAAAGCCTAAAATCTTTTAGTAAATAGGGTTGGATAAAAAAAAACATACACTAAATAAAAAATAAAAATATAGCAACTCCAACTGTTCCCTTGTGATAAATCATTTATATACCCTGATATGTTTTTCAAAATATTTTCCTTTAGCGCAGAAGTTACAAAATATGTAGCTATAAGGAGCTACCGTTTATATTCGAGTCGTAAAACTCGGTATGAATAAAAGAGGAATCTCAGTATAAATAAAAGTATATCTCTCTCATGAGGTATTTATTCACTTGAGACGCGACAGGTGACGTCGGAATTTACTATTCAAGTAATAGATAACAAAGATTACTGTTTTTCTTAGAAAAAAGTTTTCAGAATTCGTTCTAGAATTTTAGCAGTATAATAGAAGTAATGATTTTTAGAGTTATATGATGTTATGCTTTATTTTAGAAAACACAGAAGTTTGTTCTTTTTATAAATTTAACATTTATTTTTTAAATAATTTATGGTAAAGTTACTTTATGGACTATTTTTTTTTCAAATATTAAGGTCCACGTGTGTAAACTTTTCTAATGGTACTGAAGAAAAATAATGAGTTATATTAAGTTTTTCGTTTGAACATATTTTTTCAAAAATTGTATGAAATATCTTATCTGTAATTTTCCAAGTAATCTTAATAACATTTTAATATTAACACATAATAACCTAAATTTTTTGTACTAATCTTAAAAATTCATAATGATACTCTAGAGTTTTCAGTTGAGAATTTCATTTTATATGAGTGTTAAATTTAAGATTATGTGCTTACAAAATCGATGGATTTCCATCAGCGTAGGCAGTGTATGAGTAATTAAGCCCAAAGAATGCATGCTTAATTTAATGAAAAAATACTTTTAATTATTAAGTAAAATAAGTTATTTGGAGAATTATTTCATTAATTTGGAAAGCAATTGATTTTACATAGTTATCAGGTAAATTTTACAATTATTATTGATGATAATTATTAATTATTAATGTTAATAATTATTGTTAATAATAATAATAATTAAAAACAAGATATAAAATTTTTAAAATGTATATGAATCGCAAAAAAGTATTGCTTATTTTCTTCCTCGAAATGTATTGTTTCAAACATCCAAATGAAATATTTTAAAAACGCCATCTGCTTTTCTAATGACTAACATATTAAATTCGTTGATTTTACCATTAAAAATAATTTTAAATATCATAACAAGTTTCAGTTTCTTATGTATTAGGAAACACTAAAGAAAAACTGTTTTCTTCAAATTTTAGAAAAAAAAATCATAAATTCTAATTAGACAATTAAATCATATTTTTCAGGAAATATTCCCTTGTAATTTGGATACATCATTTGCATTAACAGATGATTTATGTTGCTTTTTATCTTTGTTTATGCACAATAATCGCAATTGTTTTATATTGAATATATATTCATAAAATGGTAATCCACATATATATATGTATATATATATATATATATATATATGTGTGTGTGTATGTGTGTGTGTGTGTGTGTATGTGTGTGTGTGTGTGTGTGTGTGTGTGTGTGTGTGTGTGTGTGTGTGTGTGTGTGTGTGTGTGTGTGTGTGTGGATTACCATTGGGAATTTCATTTTATATCAGTGTTAAATTTAAGATTATGTACTTACAAAATCGATGGATTTCCATCAGCGTAGGCAACGTATGAGTAATTAAGCCCAAAGAATGCATGCTTAATTTAATGAAAAAAATACTGTTAATTATTAAGTAAAATAAACTTAGGTAAAGATATATAAGATATAAATATAGTGAGGTACATAAAAATATAGTAGGTAAAGAAATATATATATATATATATTATATATATATATATATTATATATATATATATATATGATATATATATATATGATATATATATATATATATATCTTTACCTATCATTTGC
This sequence comes from Latrodectus elegans, assembly GCA_030067965.1. Classification (NCBI taxonomy): domain Eukaryota; kingdom Metazoa; phylum Arthropoda; class Arachnida; order Araneae; family Theridiidae; genus Latrodectus; species Latrodectus elegans. The sequence continues at coordinate 91,833,661 of CM057810.1, read as the reverse complement.
CCTTCAGATTATTTGTAGCATAAAATTCCCTATTTTCTTCCTTTTTATTTTAAACTATCGAATGGACAGAAAAAACATGTGTCCTCTCATGGTTATCGAGTTATTTTAAATTATACAATTGGAAGAATAAGGAATTTTAGTTGAAAGCATTTTGAAACAAACATTATTGTATAAGAAAAAAGTCGGACAAGAAATTTTTTCTCTTTATATACAGATTTTAAACTTCTCTTTTAAACATTTACGAAGATGTTTTCTTCACGATTTTCTGACATAATTGGCATTGTGGGTTGGATCAATCTTTTCTTTTATTGATCAAACACTTATTTTGTTTCAAAACTTTAAACCTGTTTCTTGGAAATAATATTTTAGAACCATAAAAAGTATTCAGATGTTATGTTTTGCAATAAAAAAGTAAATATCGATTTTAAAATATACGTTTTTGCTTTCCGATTTCATCGAAAACTGAGTCTCAAGCAATTTCTTTACTAATATTTATTAGATTTATAAATAATGTGATATACGAATTAACCTCTATTGATGCATTTAAATAACGAGCTAAAATGCTATTCTCATATTTAAAATTGATTCTGAATAAAATAGGCAAAATTATATAATAAAATATTTGTATGCTCCTATATAAACTTAATTTTGATTTTTAGGAAAAATCTTTTGAAATGAATTCATTTTATTTTGAATTAGAACACATGACTTAAGAAACATTCAAAACTAATATTTTATGATGTTAATTAATTCGAATTTGTTATTTGAATATATTTTATACTATGTTTTATTTTGAGAATAGCATTATATTAATTTGAATTATTACATTTTCAAAAAATACATTTTTGTTGTTTTTGAGAAAATTAATCTGAAATTTAATAAAAAATATCTTCTTAATAATAATGGATATCATAATTCTTGCAATGTTTCTTTAACAGCAATACAGAAAACAAAAACCAAATTCCGAAATATATATATATATATATATATATATATATATATATATATATATATATATATATATATATATATATACATCTTGCATTTTGAAAATATTCTTTTATTTTAGCATCTATTTAAAATTTATAATTCGTTTAAATGATGTATAAAAACGATTTCCATTATTTAAATTGCAGACATCTCCCAAGTGATTTGCCTTAAGTACACTCAGGATACATCACTAATATTTATATAAAAAATTTCCAATAGAATGATGTAAAGTTTTCTAAACACATTCCTCGCATATTTTATAAGCGATAATATTTTCTAATGTAATTAAAAATTCGTTCGTTTTATGAAAATACAAATGTTCAAAATGATATACTTAAAGAATTTTTTTTTAAAAATAAGTATCAATTCAACTGCTATTGGCAAAAAATATTACACTGTTACCTTTTAACATATACAGTGTTTTGGTTTAAATAAAATACTTATTTTCGGAAATAAATACAATGTACACATTTATTAATTTAAGAAATCTAACTATTACTTATATTTGTAATTCTAAGGAGTATCTTGATTTATAATATTAGCTTTTATATTTTTAAGATGGAATGTTAAATTATGCCTTATATATTGGTATTTTCTTACTTGTTTTAATATTTAAATACGTTAAAACCGTTATTTGTAAGTTAAGAACATTTAATTTACACATATCTCTTATAAAATCGCTTAGTACTTCTTAAAGAGGAAATGAGAAAGTTTATACACACACATTTAAAAAAAAACTCTTTATCTTTATCTGAAATAAAGAAAGTCTCGTTTAGAAGAAAACTTGGGCTTAATTAATAATTCCTTTGTTTGTGTGAAACATGCCAGTCTAACTTTCAACAATTTTTATTGTATTTCAATAGTAAATTTTTTTAAAAAGAGAAGATCCACTGGTGATGTAAATAAAATGCTTAAATGAACTTGTCTATTAAGAGATGAAGATTCTCTTAAATAATTCTGATGAAATTCTTTTTAAATATGCAAAGTGGTATTATTTTCCTCAATTAACGAAAAAGGCATACTCGCGAAGTGAATTTCTAATTATTCATTCAAATTAGATTAATTAATCATCCAAATTACACTCTTCTGTTCATTTATATCTTCCATGTTGAAATATTTTAAAAATTATTTTTAAATGTCTTTCTATTTTTGTTTGTAAGAAACAAGTTCTAATTTAAATTTATGAAATTAATTAATTTAAATACATTTTACAGTTTATATCAGCAAAATTTCATATTTTTATGTAATCGGCGTTTAAGATTTCCATTAAATTTTATGTGTGATGTGCTTAACCATGTGCCATTTTAAAAATAATTTATTAAAATTAAGTTTCATATATAAGAATTTATAAACTTATTCTTATACATTATGCATTTATTTACGATAATGCGGTATATTTTAGCATGGTTGTAAACTTATTTAACTAAATAAGAACACCTAAAAACAGTATATTTGAATTATATTTGCTAAATATAGCATATGAAATTAATAATGATTACAGAAATCCGGGAAGTGTAAAAAAAAGAACGAAGAACATTTCCAATGTTTCTAAGTTTATAAAAAAAAGTATCTTCTAGGAAATTTGCGAGTTTCTATTAGAAAGATTGCTCATGAAATGGAAATACTGAGAAATGATAAAAATCGAACTTATACTTAAATGTCTAAGAAAAATTTAAGATATGTTTGAAATATACTATTACGGATGCATTATAAATGAAGGTTTGAGACAAGTTGCAAGTTTGGATTAGTAAAGTTTATTTTTCATTGATAATTAACAAATTTATAAATCCGAGATTGATATAATCTGATCTGTATTTACTTCAATCGCCTAAGCAGCTGTTTAATCAAAATTTAATCATGGTCTGGGGCAGGGGGAAAACATCTCTAATTTTGTGATGAGCTATTTTAAGTAAATAAAAATATCGTAAGCAGGAGAGTCTAGAAACTGATAATTTTATTTCTTGAAATTCAAAATTTATCTAAGATTTAGCATTTTAAGTATATAAATTGGTAATTTTAAGAAGGCTTTGCACTAACTTACATGGTCAAAAAAAAAAAAAAAAGTGATGCAAGACACATTTTTTAGTCATCGTATAATCTAAGCAATGACCATTCTCTTATCAAGTTTCTGTTCTATAAATTACAATATATATTCGATTTTAATGTCTAGAACCTTCACTTATCCAGAAAAAGTATTTGAAATCCTTGAAGGAATCATTTTGTAGAGAATGGAATAGATTAAGTGTAGAGAACTTTCAAACCCATTTCTAAATATTTCAACAAAAGCCAATCCTTTTGCATTGCTACAAAATCAGCCACTTTATAAACAATTAAACTTATTTTTTTATAAAAGTTTTATAAATATAGTTATATTAAAAATTGCTTCTCTGGGTTCTCATGCACTATCCTGTAAAACAATTTTTTTAATGTGAAATTTACTAAAAGTAATATAAACAATTAATTTCGCTAGAAATTCCAAATATGAACTATATTTGGTAAAACTAGTTAAATGTCATAATTAGTTTAAATAAAGAGATCGTGTTCCTTTTTAGCTTGTTTGTAAAAATTCTACTACTTTATGCGTTTGGTTAAATTTTACATTGGTAACTCACATCAAAACTGTAAAGAAGTTATCTCAGCTTCTCATCGGTATTTTGAAAAAATCTGATTCATAATTAGCAATTTTTAAAGTAAATTCTTACTTTAGAAACCACAAAGCTTCTTATATGGAAATATGTGGAATAGGGAATTAAAATAGGAAAACTAAAAAAAGTTTATGAAATAATCGAAATTGTTTAATATGTTTCGGTAATTTGACATAATTTTAATAAAATATATTGATAAAAGATTAAATTTATATTAGCAAGTACATCCTTACTTTCTCGTATTATTAAATATATTCATGAATAATTCTCATAATAAACAAGAAACCATTAATAATATTCAGCTATAAAAGCTAATAGTTTTAACGTATATTGAATTTTATTTTAAATTATGTAATTCTCGTTATGTTATGAAATCTATACATTTTATATCAATGTGTGTAACAACATATTTAATTTAATAAGCAATACATTTAAAATAACCTTTGAATACTGCTAAAAATTTTATTGAACATATATATAGCTAGTAAGTTCATATTACTTAGCCTTTTATTAAATAGTCATTTTTGAAAAGAAAATCGAATATAGTTTTTCTTCTATCTTATTTAAAGGGAAAGCTGTTTTAAATGAGAAATAATTGAATTAATTTGGCAAATTATTTTAAAAATGAAGTTGACATTTCAGCAAAAAATTAACAAAAATGAAAAGTATTAGTAATTTATAATCAGGCATGAGTAGTTAATAAATATAAATAGTTATTAAATATAATATATGTGTATTTAATAAAAGGAAATATATCGTTCCTTATTATTTCCAAAAACACAAGTTCTCATATATTTCGAATATTATTATTTTTATAGGTAATTCAAATACAAATGTAAAATTTTGAAATTAATATTTCAGTAACAAAGCGTAGAACAAATATTTGTATATTTAATTCAAGATTAATTAAAGTTAATGCAGATTTTTTAAATACACTGTATCAGTTGAATTTATAAATTGTATATATTATTGTACACATATATTAAAAATTTAAATTTTTTAAAGTAATTTAATTATATTATAGGAGTATTATAGTTACCAAGCAGAAACAAACTTTATTTTAATGTGTGAAAAACACATCTCTTTCGTAGGAAATTCTTGCTTTTAAGCTTAATAAAATTGTTGCAAAAAAAGTGAATGCCGATAACCTTAAATTGTAAGGAGACGAGCTCATTTTTGTTTACTTTATTTTTTCTTTTATTGACAAAGATTTGTGCCAAAAATACCAAATAATAAAAAGTATTGATTTTCTTTTTCAATTATGTTCCTAATGTTCATAATTTTACATAGATTTTTTGGCCTTTTTTTGTTTTTTTATTTCTTTGTCTAAGTAAACATTTTTTACCTCTAAAATAATGAATAATGAATAGTATCGCAACTATTTAACTTTTGTTTTTAATAAATCTTTTGGTAAATATTATTTTATATTTTGCAAAAATTATTTTATATCAACATGAAAGTGGTCTGAATGTAATGAAGGATTTAACTAATGTTATCAGACCCTCAAATTAACTAATATTATATATCGTATTAGAATCCAATCTTACATATGCGAGGATTTTTTTAAAAAATAATCAGTAAGTTATATATATATATACATACATACATATATATATATATATATATATATATATATATATATATATATATATATATATATATATATATATATATATATATATATATATATGACTATAACATTTTAAAGAAAGTCCAATTCGTATAAAATCTGATTTTAAAATGAAATGTACGATAGAAGTAAATAACTGGAAAATAAAATGGTTAATAATGAACATATACATGAGTATATATGGTGCTTACGTATCAATCTTTCACTCATTCACTTCAATAAAAAATGGTTTTTGAAGCTTCGATTAAGAGTAAAATGTTGCAATTTAGTGACTTTATCTCTTAAAGTATTTCTCAATTAATATTCTTTAGGGCTCTTTGTGGGTAAACATACATATATGAGATACCAAAATATGTTAAGGATGCATTGAATTCTGCAGTAATGTACTTTGTCCATATATATATACATACATACATATATGTATAATATATATATATATATATATATATATATATATATATATTATATATATATATATATATATATATATATACATACATACATATATGTATAATATATATATATATATATATATATATATATATATATATAATGAAGTTAGGTATTTCATTTGATATGCTCTTGTTTCAGAAACTATTTCATAGTTTTATAAATTCAGTGTGAATAGTTTTAAGTTAAGTACTTTAGCAGAAATTTTCATTAAAAGAATAATATGATCATCAATTTATATAATTATATTTTGTAAATTTATTTCCTTAATAAATTAATTTATGTTTTGGTGCGAATAAAATTCGTCTCATGTAATTTCTTATTATTAGAAATAACTAAAAATCATTTTCTGTGATTTCTTTTCATTAGTGCAAGGAAAACATATGCTTTTTGTTATTTCACGAAGAAGATCAACGACGCAATTAAGAACAGGATAGCATAAAAAATCAATACCTCATTACTTCTTTTGAACTCCTATTCAATGTTAAGATATCTAATAGAGAAGTGTTTATCACAAAGGAAAATAAAAAAGCATAAAAAGAGCATGTTGAAGAGCTTTAGAAAAAAGAGCATGAAAGGCAATCCATCCATTAGAAATTTCAAGAAAAAAACTTATCAAGAACTGTCTTTTTGTTTACTTCTTTTTTTTTCTTTCTTGATTAATCTAACCAGAATATTCCAGGCCTTAACCCACTAAAGAGTATTTAAAGAGTTAGTTAGTTTGTAACATCAACATAAACTAATAAACATTTATACCGTTTTTTCCTTTGCTTGAAAAATAGATCAATTAGCTAAACAATCCCAGAGATGTTATAATTAATCCATTAATAGGAGTAAGAATAGAAGTTATAATGGAAGTAAAATGACATAATTAATGTCTTGAGCAAGGTTTACATTTTGTAACATATTTAATTCACTTGTTCGTTGCGATATATATTTTTACATACGTTATAAATTTTGTATTCATTTCACCTTTTGATTTTAACAGCTTTTTTCAAGACATTATGATTAAATTCTTAACAGAATTGTTCTAGATACTCTATTTACTGCTTTTGCTTTCTACGAGTTATTGATTAATTATGATTTATTTTGATTTATAATAATTACAATATTCTACTAACAAAATGTATTTTTTTAGGATGTAGATTGAACATTTAATAATGTAAAAATGTAAAGTCGTTTTTTTGAAGCTGTCTTTAACTTCATCAGAGAAAATTACGTTTTCCAACTTATAATTTTTAACTAATATAACCCTTATTAATATCTGTAATGGGTTGGTATGAAAAATAATGTTAACTGATTACACATTTAACTTGATCATTTAATAATATACGCAATTGAAGCTTAATCTCATTTTTTAATCTTTCAATATGAAATTGTCTTTGTACTCTAAACAAATTGTAAAATTTTACGGCATTTTTAGGAAATTTGAATAATAATGAGTATGGGAAATAAAAATAAAATTTAATTATAATACTTAATTACATATGTACAATGCAAAGAACGCTTAGCTTAAATAATCTTAACATAAAATGATTAATATATGTAAATAGTACTGATTGAGGTACTTATCACAAACCATACTTTATTATAATTATACTTAATATTCAATTAATTAAAATTTCACAAAAATATAAGAATACTGCAAAATGCATTAAAAAATTGATTTAAAATATATTTATTTTTATAATTTTGGAAACTTTAAATATGTAAATGGATAATAAATGTATAGTTTAAATAATCTTAGAGCTGTAACAATGCCCATAGAGAAAACAAGGAAACTCTAATGATAATGTAAAAAACTTAAATTATATTACATAAGCAGAAAACCTAACTAAAATAGTGAAAACTTAACATTCAAAAATATAAAATGCTTTAACGTAATGAAATGTTTGATAAATATTATATCTTTTAAATTCATCTTTAAATGATGTAAAGTGCACTCCTTATCAAAGTTTTATGTTTCTAACTTCCTTAAATTTGTAATTTAAATCGAATATTATAAATACATGTACATAATATCAAAATGCACTCTTAGAAAATATTTATGAACTTTTTGAAGTAAACTATATGTTCTCAATAATTACTTGAAAGCGTCCTAAATGATGATAAGGTAAAATTAATATATAATACATAAATTACAATTATTTCTATATTCCTTATTATGAAATATTAAAATATAAGGCCTATTTTGTAAGATGAAAATACTTAGAAACTCATCAGTTGCAATTTCACATTCAATACCTTGAATTACAAGAAAGCCTTCTATATTTATGTTTTTTTTATTTTTAATTTTATAATATGCATTCAAATGCTATATTTCATATATATTTAAAGTGAAGTTCAGATAAATAAATTTACATTCTTGGTGAAATTCAACAATTTATAAAAACAAAATTTATTTGATTCCAATCTACTTTAAGTTTTATGGGTAGAAAATATTTTAGAATTATTTCAAATAATTTAGAAAAACAAGAATACATTTCCTTCCTAGGACTTGTCTTATCTTTGCAGTAAGCGTTTTGTTGGAAGATTCATTAATAAAAATAATATGTTGGTAATAAAAATAATACGTTCGTAATAAGTTTCATAAAAATTCATATAAAGAACCTCTTTTACGCATCTAAATTATTTTGAGTCCATATACATGCACAAATATTGCATATTATATTAAATATTAGATCAAAATAAAAATTACCTTTTCAAAGGCATTACCAGATGCTGAAAATTATGTGAATGTAATTCCTATTAAATATACTACCTATATTTTTAGCAAAAAATTTGCTAATTATATTTGATAAATTTCTGTACCTTTCGAAATAATTAATTCAAATTGGAGCCCCTGAAATTTAGAGAGCGGAAAATAAACCATCCAACTAATGAAAAATTCCTGATTTTCAATTATATTTGAAACACATCAATTTGCTTTTATGTAGGAATTTTAATTTTTTCTTTTGGTAAACATTATTTCCAATCGAGAAAACATTTATCTGCATTCAAATGCTTGCTTATGATGACTTATCTTACAACAGGAATGAGGAGAATGATTCCTTTTGAAGTTTTAAGAAAATATATCTCTAGAGAATGTAACACTTCTTAAAAATCATTTTACAGTTACGTTTAACGACGTAAAGCCTGTACCATATGGGACTGTCTCATCTTCGTTCCGACTCAAGGAAAGTTTTAAGGTGGATTGTCGAGGGAAAGGATATAAGCATTTATATAATAATTAAAATTATACTTAACAATAATATGACATGATTTCTGGAAACTCAGTGAAACTGTGTATTATTATATCTTCAGAGATGTCAAATTGCATTGGTGTGCAGAGTAAATTTATTAATACTTAGTCATTTGAGTTTCAATTAATAATGTAAATCTAATTAAATTTGTAGTAATTGATTATAAATAATTACCTTTATTAACATAACAATTAAAAAGTTAAATTCTTCAAACTGAAAGTAAAAACAACTTTTTATAAAAAAAAGGCTTTTTAAATACTGGCCTAGAGTAAGCAAGAAATTTTACTCTTAAGTATCATTATTTTTCTTGGAAACATTTGATTTCAGAATATCGTCAGCATAAAATTAATCATATATAATGAAAAATTATTAGTTGCGTAGAAAGTCTTAAACTATTTTTTTGATTATTTTAATAAGATGTGCGATAAATTATATTTCCTTCAATTAATTTAATTTGTTAGTATGTAATTAATTATAACCACAACTCAATGAGATAATTTATTTCTTTTGATGTGAGCAAGATGAGGTGTTGAAAATTAAGTGCCTGTACATTAATTATGAAATTTTTTACAGTAAAAAGGGGTGAAAGAAAAATGTTACACCTTCCTTTTATCTGTCATATAAATTTTAGGGCTCTCCATTAATTATATTTACTTAAGATAAGCATTAAAGTAACATTTATTAAATTCACTTAAAGCATGAAATTAAATCAAGTTTAAATTTTTCTTTTCATTATCTTTGCTCATTGAATTGCATAAACTTAATTCAATGTCTTCTTTACTTTAAAATTTTCCATGAATGCAAAGAAATTTATGACTGCTATATCAGTTTTTAATAAAGGGCACTTGTCTCATTTTATAATATTTAATATATTGTACAAATCTTATAAAATAATCATTCTTTCAGTAATTAAAAATGTGATTTGTACCCCTTGATGAGAGATTTCACAATAGTGCCTAAGTGGCTACTATATATGGAAATGATTTTTCCTAAAACATATAATAATCACTTTAATATTTATTCATAATTTAAATATGTTTACATGACACAGATTTCGGAAAAAATTCTGATGTTACAAATAAAGTTAGATATGCAGAAGATTAATAATTAATAACAATTAGTTAGTATATATGATATATTTTATAACGTGGTCATTTCCTTTAAGAAATTGAAACATAAGAACTTATTGGAATTATATAAACTGTTATATAATTCATTGCAAAAGTTAATTTACATGCAATGAAATTTTAACATATCATTTTCACCTAATTTTAGGATTACATACGTACCCTCGCCCATCCAAAATACAAATATATATCTTTTCTCTTCTAGTATTTAAATGTTTTATTTTTTCATTATACTTGATGGATTGTACTGTAAAATACAAACTTTCGTTTTTTTTTACTTAGGATTCCTAAGAATGTATTATTCATTATTTCTTTTCTATATAGCTCCTTTGAAAAAGTAATTTAAATATTATTTCAAATAAGGAATATTTTCCTTAAATTTTTCTTGCTATTTAAATTGTTTATATTTCTTAATAAATTGTTCTACATATTTATCTTTATTAATGACTATTTCTTTTTAATTTTTTATTTTTGTTTTGTGATATATAAATTGGTACTTCCACTCAATGCAAGAAAAATAGCAGAACTCTCCAGCATACAACGGTACCTCATTCTACTCACAACGAGATGCTACAGTACTATATCTACAGAGGCTACAACTGTCTTAGCAAGTCTACCAGCACAACACCTCAAATTAGAGCAAGAAGCAGTAAAAACATTGGCAGTTTAGCTTCAAACCGATTAATCTCTAAGAAATCAACATATCCCTCTAAGAGATCAACATAATCGATATAGAAGGCCCTGTATACTTCGTTTTTCGTATTTTTCTCGTGAACTATTGATTGTACAGGAACGCTTCTTTGGGAAACTTTTATGAACTCTTAAAGAGGAATCTAGCTGTGCAGAGTTTATGCGGTCGTTTTGCGACACCCTGTAGTTACAAATATTTATATTTTATTACATTATTGATTTAGTTACATAAAAATATTACTGATATAGAATATTTATGATACTTTCTTATACATCTAAACTGATAGTTCAACATTATCTATCAAAATATTACTGCGTTTCATAAGCTATTCAAAATATAAAATTCTTAAAATCAAAATAAGAATATATATCATTTTAAAAAATGCAGATAAAGTAAGATAAGAGATCTTATAAAGTTAATGTAATTCTATATATATGTTACAGTGAAACACCGAAATCTGGTGACTGCCAACTTTCACATAGTCACTTGGTGCATATCCGAAATATTTGCTAAATACTCTTATTTCTGACTTTCACCGGTGAATATCAACATTCATTCACCATGCACTAATGGTGATTGTTAAACATGTCCGAGATTTATATTTTTTTCTCCGTAATTCAATCGCGATAAATTTTTCGCCTCTCTTTCTGAGAGGAATAACTAAGAACTTAAAACACATAGTACTTTCAAAATAAGAAAGGAAATTTATAGAAGTTGAAAACTTATTTAATTATACAGTACATTTAAAATGAGATTTTTTAAAGGTGCTACTGGTGGGGAGAAATTTTCATAGAGACTTTCTTGTTTTAACAGTGGTTCAATCCCACTCCAGCACTGTAAGATTCAAAATGAGAAAGGAAAATAATAGAAGTACAAAACTTATTTAATTATACAGTACGTTCTAAATGAGGAAATAAAATAATAATATAATATATAATAGAATAATAATATAATAAATAATAAAATATAATATAATATATAATAAAATAATAATATATAAAAAACTTACTAAATTATGTGAATAAAATTTTATTTATTGCAACAACTTAAACTATTATGGCACTTTGAATTACACAAGAGGCCCTTGCTTTTACAACTGTACTTATTTGTGGAACACTTCCTTTTGCACAATGACAGAGTGTACAACCTTGCCCACCGCTTCTTGAATTAGCTACAGCTGTTTCTCTCAGCGAAATTTCTTAAAAAGAAATCTTATCTATAGAGCTTTTCTTTACAAGTTTTTAACTGATCACGTGTGTAAAGCTGCTTTAGGATACCATTTTCATTCGCAAATTTATAGAAATCGGAGTCTTCTATTCCAATAACCGCTAGCTAACACATTTCGGTTATCTGCCCGACCACGAATGACATCAGGGATTTGTATTCGTATAGTATTACCGATTTCAGCAGAAGGAAATTGATTTTGTGACGATGCAACATTTTTGCTGCATGCAGTAGAAGATTCCTTTTCGTGGCAGCTCTTTTTATAGAAATTAAATAGTGTGTTTCATTCAGAACTTGATGTGAAGGCGTGGTAGATTGCAAGTCCACTTCAATATCTTTCTTTTGAATTTGGTTTTCGATTTGACTATCGCTCAAATTTTTTTTCAGAAGTATTACCAGTCTCTTCAAGCTGCTCTTCAGTTTCAAAAGTATTGGCGATTCTTACAAGTTGTTCCTCAATTTCGATACTTGCTATTCGTTCGCAAGTCAAAAAAGACGATGCTATACCTCTTTTCATTTTAATGCCAAACATGGCTTTATAAGGACTTTGGCATATTCCTTCGTGGTATGTAGTGTTCTTGGCAAATTGAACAAAAGGTAAATCTTTTGACCTTTTATTTGTAAATCATTCATCACTGCAGTTAGCATATTTTGTATACCTTGATTTGTCCTTTCAACTGAGCCTTGTGATTGACTGTGAGGAGAATTCTTATGAACTATCTTAGCATCTTTCCACATAGCGCATTTTTCGGATATGACTTTATTACTGGATTCTATACCATTTCTGATTGCAATATTGCTGGAGCACCAAATGTTAAAAATATTGGAAGAACGTGATGTGATACTTCTTCAACCCTCTTTGTTTTCAAAGGTCGTAGCTGGACAAACATAGTTAAATGTGATCTTCTAGGAGATTACACCATTATGAACTTATATTCACCATCTGAATTTGATTGAAGATCAACTTGTCATCGTGAGTTTAACTCGGAACTGATCATTGGTTTTACAACAACAGTACATTTCTTAGGTGCACTGTGTTTCATTTGACACTGTTTGCATAGATTTAAATACAACATTATAAAACTTCACATGCAATATTTTTGTATTTATTTTGCAACTCTTTAAGCATACGTGTTCTTCCTCCATGGCCTATCCTTGTGTGAGTTTCATATAGCCTACTGAACAATTCCTCATTGGTAACATAATACTATATATTCGTTTCTCATGGTTTTAATGATACAATTAACTTCTCGTCAGCATTAATTTTTAAAATGTCAAAACGTTTTAATCTTCTGTAATCCAAAAGTGTGTTGCACTTAGTTTTAGCAGAAACCACTTCAGAAAGTATTTTAGAGTACTTTTTCTAGAGAAAAATAAAAGCAATTTTCATCTCGTTTACCCGCAATTAATACATTTAACTTTTTAAGCAAAAGATCACGATTCACTGCAGTGTCCTTTCTGTATAAATCAGGAAATCAGAAAAAAAAATTAAAAAAACTTTGCTCTCACCATTGAACTTTGCATATGCATAAGACTGACAAAGCTGACTGACTCCACCAACACAAAGAAATTGACTGGAAACAGCCAGTCGCCAAGATTTGGTGAGAGACTTCACCAGAAGAAAGGATTTGGTGAGAAATAGCCAGTCGCCTCTTTGTCGGATCCTGTCTTTTCGACATCCACCAGAACACATCTGTGATAGTCAACATACAACACCGGTGAGGGTCCGAATCTACAAGAATGTAATGGAATATTCGATCTTTCACCGACGTATTTGGTGTTTGCTGACATTCATATATCGTGTTTCATGACATTCATGTGAATATCGACATTCTCTGATTTCGGTCCATCCCGGTAACATATACATATATATATATTAAAAAGAAATATGAGCAATATTTACGTTTTTCATAAACGTTATTATGTTTCTATAATTATATTTATAGAATGCAATGTTTTCATGTATAATTATATTAAATTTATTGCCTTATCATTAAATAACTTAATTTGCTTGTCATGTCCCTAGTTTCTGGGTGATGTGAATTTTTGATCTTCTTACATGCATGAGCACTGGCCAGTGCTATGAGTTCTTTCACACAATCATGTCATTTCAATTTCTTAACATCATGGATGGGATCGTTTTTATGCAGGAAAGTTTAGTTCCGTACATTGTACGCCTTGTGAAATTGCTGTTTCAATTTCCTTTCAGGAATTTTGGAATTATATGTAATTTTTTTTCTGACAATCTGGTCATATCTATTTCTTAATTATAATCCGTTTGATTTCTGGCTTTGATGTAATTTTAAAGATGTCTTTTCAATGCTTTGATTTCAAATGAAACTCAATTGAAAGCTCGTTTTGAGCAATATGTCATAAATATGCATATTTAGGATATGTTGCTCAAAACTTTTATGTTAGGTGTCTCATAAGGTTTGTCATCATTTATCACAAATAAATTCCTATAATTCTATTTTAATAAATTCCTATATTCCTATAAATACTATTAATTAATGTTATGCATCAAAACAACTTTGTTTATGAAAGTAACTTCTCTTCCATATGTTGTTTTTTCTCATTAATGGACAAATAAACTGATTATTTCGATTACATTAGAAATGTAATAAAAGGTAAAATCTAATTTTTTTCTACAAAATCTAAAGAAAGAGCTTTGCAAAAAAATTATAATGATGTATTCAATGAGTTTACCTTAATTTTCACGTGTAAATACTACTAATTTAAAAACTTTAATAAAAAATTTGTTGTACCTTATCCCTCCTAGTTGACAGCAACATCAAACCAGGTCCATGAGCCCGAACTCCTTCAAGCAATAAAGCACTGACTTTGGGCTCAAAAATAGCTGGTATTTATTTAAACCCGTGCAGGCTAAAATGTGGGCAGTAGTAGTTTGAGTCACATTGCATTTTCGACTCAAAGGATAAACTTCGTGCCCCGTCACATGAAGTTTTACACGAGTGTGTCAACTTCGAAATCTCGAGTAAGCTGTCTGATCGTCGCTGTTACCAACCCCAATTAGAACAGCATTAAGGCAATTTTCCTCCAACCATTTATGCACGGGGGCTCTCTTTCAAAATACCTTGCCTGACCCAGGTGGTGATCTCTGAAAATGTAAGGCAGCCACCATGAGCAGTATCCTTACGGCTATCCTCTCTAACCAGAGCATCAGAAATCAGATCATTTTACTACCGTACACATCCACATGTTATGTGTACGGTATTAAAGTTTCCAATCTTCACATTGTGAAGATTGAATGAATATAAAGTGATTCAAAAGCCGGATGATGTTCTCAGTCGTTCGGTCGCCATGCTTTCAACATTCAGATAAATGCAGAATGAAGCTACAACTATCACTCAAAATCCAAATTTCAGTGCAAACTATCATTAATGCAAAATTTTAAAGCTTCCTTAATAGTTATCAGCTCTATGCGGAACACAGAGCAATTGCCAGGGTTCCTCGCACGCAATCCAGTGACATTTTGTTTTTTACCAAAATATCTGCTAACCGAAATAGATGTTTCACTTTCGAAAGTATGATTTCAAAGGCATTCTGGATGATGTATGTTCTTGTTTGTGTACGAGCTGAAATGGGTCTTGAAAAAACATGAATATAAAATGAATCAGAAGCATCCATATACTAATCAAGTGAGATGTATTCTACTTCATTTTGCTGCCAATCCTCACTTTCAGCAAGGCAAAGCTGATTTTCTATCTTAAAGCGGCGATTATTGCTCCAACTGCTCACATAACTAGACGTTCGGTGCTGGTCACTGTAATTGATGAGTTTGGCAAAGTATTTGGTCATGAGGTATTTGCTACTCAGTCTGAGGGGTTTCAAGTCAGCTTCATACAATACTTCATGCCTGGGGCAACTGTTGTGGAGGCCTGTGAAGGATTATGGCAGCAGAGAGTTGGACTTTTTCTAGCCTATCAAGGTTGCTAGAAGAAGCAACCCAATGAACCTGTACACTAAATATGCCTTAAAAATGTATTTGAAAATAATAAATATGATGTTTTCTTATTTAATGACAATTAAGACATAATTATGCTATTTGATTATGTTACAATTTTTTCATTTAATGTTATAGTTTAAATATTGTTTATCACTTTTAATTAACATTATACTATGTAATTGAAAGAGATTTAAAATATGATATTTTGTAATAATATATTTTTTTTAATATTTTTAAACACATAAAGAGAGAATCAGGATTTTAAATGATCTCGGAATTTTTAAGAAACATATACATATATTAAAATCAATCTTGTGATTGAAAGTATTATTAGTTCTTGTAAAGGGTAAATAGTATATAAATTATGTGTGTGAAATGTTTGTAATCTCCTTTTCTCAAATATGTATTGCTAAAAATTATAAGAAGATACAGTTTTAAGCAGTTGTTGTAGTATTATACAGAATCAGACTATTTTACATGTTTTATGAAATTTATAAATAAGGTTATTGATAATGTAAAATATAATTTGAATTAATTCATTCATTTGATATTTCCTTACATTAAATTAACTGAAATGTTTGGGAAATTACAATTTGAGTAAGCCATATTCCTTACTTAAAGTAACAGAATTAGTTAATCAAATGTTGATACAAATTATGCCCTTTAATTATATGATAAGCATCTTGTGAAAAGCTGTATATAGAAAATTGAGTCACAATGATTAGTTAATTTAAATTGAGCCAAGTTTTACATATCAGATTGAAAAAGTTTTAAGGAATATTTTACTCCCTTAAGAATATTTAACATTGATTTTCTGATTAATTAAAAAATATTATTTTTTAAAACAACCATAAACTATAATGACATTCCTATTATTTAACTAAAAATATAATTTTTGAATGAAATGAATTATCTATTCGGATATTCTGAACAATTTTTACCACTTTTGCAACAAATTGCAAAAGGAAAAAAAATGTAACTCGACAAACATCCTATTGCTAAGAGCAGAAAATTCAGTGCCTTAACATCAATTTTCCTTCCATAGAAAATTTTAAAAACAAAATATTTTCACTTTATCTTGAATTTGAAACAATCTGCATCTACACAAGAATCTGGAAGATTTGAAAGTTTTGAGTTAGGAACATTATTTCCTTCATAGAAAATGGTTTGTTTAGTCACGTTCTCTTTCGATTGTTATGTTGTTCTTTTTGTTTCCTCTTTTATATCACACTGTTTATTTGGTTCACATTTATAGGTTTTGCTTTATATGTCAGCAATAATGGAAATGGTAGAGCATGAATGTTGGCTAGGAAATAAATATTTTATAGTTTACATGTATATATTTTCAAAAATAAAACAATATAATTTTTTTTGCTTGCCATAAAAAACTGTTTCTTATAGTTGTTATTAAACAAAGTTTTTATTATTCGTTTTCTGAGTGTAGTAGACTTGTAAAATAAAAGTCCTCATAATTGATTCGTTCAGACAAAATCAGCCTGATTTTATCAAGTCATCATGTAAGAAATCCAAACTCTAATGGAAAAATCATTCAAAATAGAATTTAAATTTAAATATCATGTGACATTCAAATTTAAACTTTGAAAATAGCAAAAGTATTCAAACAAATGAGTAAGTTCGCTATCCTTATACCATTAAGCTATTTACAATTATAAAGTGTGATTTATTTCATAATCAAATATTTCTCTAAAACAAGCATAATACTTATATAAATTACAATTTAAAACGTACATCAATTTAATTACTGTTGTTGCCAGGAATATCCTGTACAGTGTTTGGTAAAATTCTAGTCTACATGAAATGAGGAAATGTTTTAGATTTTGCATTTTAATTCATTGAAGACTTAATGAAACTATTTTCACTGACTTAAGCTATTTAGAAACCTTCAGTCATAAAAATGCATTTAAGGATTCTTTTGCAATAATACTTACTTTAGTTTAAAAACGTGTCCTTAGAAATTAAATACCAATTACTATAAACACGTATATAAATTACTTACATCATTATTGATTGTATTATTAAGTATGAGTATTTTTCTCATCATTCACATTTTCATTATTTAATAGTGGAATATTTACATATTCCCATGTGTTTTTCTTTTCATTAAAATGTAATAGAAAACATTCCAGCAGATATGAACCTTGAATTATAGGAATTTATTTGTGATAAATGATGACAAACCTTATGAGACACCTAACATAAAAGTTTTGAGCAACACATCCTAAATATGCATGTATATGACATATTGCTCAAAACGAGCTTTCAATGGAGTTTCATTTGAAATCAAAGCATTGAAAAGACATCTTTAAAATTACATCAAAGCCAGAAATCAAACGGATTATAATTAAGAAATAGATATGACCAGATTGTCAGAAAAAAAATTACATATAATTCCAAAATTCCTGAAAGAAAATTTAAACAGCAATTTCACAATGCGTACAATGTGCGGAACTAAACTTTCCTGCATAAAAACGATCCCATCCATGATGTTAAGAAATTGAAATGACGTGATTGTGCGAAAGAACTTATAGCACTGGCCAGTGATCATGCATGTAACAAGATCAAAAATTCACATCACCCAGAATCTAGGGGCATGTCTTAAACAATGACGTTGTTGTTGTCGTACCAATGTGCTTCCCTGTACCTAGGCCTGAGTTATGCTCTAACAGTTAGAAAAAGCAGCCTGTTGGAGTCTTTGTGATTTTGGAGCAAAGACCAAGCAAAAGACCCTCAATGCTTGCCTGCAACCACCAGAGATATTATTTCACTTGGAAGACATTGCGATGACACCAAGTTTTAACATATCTCATCTGATTTAAGCCCTCATAATGGATCTTTGCTTAAGCTGGAATTCGAACTCACTACCTCGCGATCATGAGAACGACGCCCTAACTAACCAAGCCACCATGGTCCTTTTAAAAATGATACCGTAAATTTACACCAAATGATGAATTTTACAGAATGAAGTGGTGATGTTTACTCTGCGAATGAGTAATCTGTTGCTTGCATTCGACAACTCACTACTGACGCGTTTTTTAAAATGGAAATGAGATTCATCCATCCACGCGAAATGCCCTGTGATCATTAATTATTCACTTTAATTACAACAATTCTGAATGAAAGTCTCACTTGATGGCAGATCAAAGGAATCAACTTTTACTCATGAATACTTTTGAACGAATAGCAGTGGGCGTATGGATATTTCATAGAATTTTGTGCATCAGTCTCACATGGATATTCAGTTTTTGCGCAATACTCAACAATTAGTTTATGAGGTCAAACAATATTCCTTTCCTTTTACATTTCTGCTGCTCTTTTATCAATCAAATTCTAGAATAAATTACTTTTCATTCTACCTGTAAATGTACATCAATAGAATCAGCAAAATCAAATTTATGTTGTTATTTCCAAATCTATGGTAGTCCTTGGAACTTTTTATGTAATGGATTATGAGGTTTTATACAAAGGTAATAGGGCATGTTATCATTATTGTAAAATAATTTTACAAGTAAAACAGAACACGCTGATCTGAGAAACCTTCATGAAAGGCAGACTGAGATATGCTAAGACTCGAATAAATATCTATGAAATGTAATGGTGCATAAGCTGTTTGTGAGATAACGCTGGGGATTTGAATGTCTAAGTGAAAGATGATAACTACCAGACACCACGGAACTGCATCCTTATATCATCAGTGTCACTGACGACGGGAACCAATTCATTTGGTAAAAAAGGGGTGGTAGTAAGACATGACCGATATCGATGAATCATGGACAAATAAAGATTGAATATAATCTCTTTGCATTTCATTTGATCTTCTTCTAAGACGATGTCAGTCATCGATTTTATTTCACCAAATCTTGAGAGACGATTATTTCCCTGTCGTTAATATCATCTGAACGTCTATCACCGAGGATTCTACTTCATTACTCATTATCATTTGCGGTTCCTGAAATAATAGTAATAATAACAGTACTCCAACAATAACTTTCAAATACTGTACGAGCAATTCATGTTCATAAATTCATGTTCATAAAATCTCTTTTAGTGTTTCCATCTATCACAGTTTAATTTGCGTCTTAGTAGCTTAGATATGAACAGCCATTTGTATAACAGACACTTGTTGACCGAATTAATGTATCACATTACTCTCTCTAAACATTTACATATTCTTCACCCTGGTTCACGTATACCTTCCAAAGTTGTACTAATAGCACTTTATTGTTATTTCCGGTATTAAAATGAGTGATAGACGGTGCATGGCAATGAGCGATATTTTTTACAAATTGCATTTCACATATAAGAGAATAAAAAAATAATAATGACGTTATCAAAGAAGAATACTTTTTAATATTAAATTATAATTAGTTTTAATTCAATTCATATTACATTACTTAAATTAATTTTTATTTTGAGTTAATTATTATTTAAGTCAAATGATGCTTTAAGTTAAAAGCAGTTCTAGAAATAACAAAAGAAAAAAAAACAGTATGAAAGTGTTTTGATGCTTAGCCTTAAAAGAAAAATGTTTGAAAACATGATGAATAACAATATATAATGTAATACTAATAAAATTATAGATGTATAATTCACGATAGTAAAAAATATATATACATTCTAAAATGTAAATAGATTGGAGGGGAAGTAATTCATTTTTCACTACAATTTTGTCAGTAGCCTGAAGATGACGCTGGAATGAAAATTTTTAAAAAAAATATTCTTTTGAGGTATAAATAATGATGAAAATGGGAAAAATAATAGACAGAAGTGAACGTCAAAAATAAGAGGAATTATTGGACCAGTGGTGGTAGAAATAAAATTTTCCAGTGAAAGTGGTAAACAAGATTTATATGAAAAATTTTGAAAAAATATATTTTTTCAAAAGTACATGACATAAGACAATAAAAAATAGGGGAAGAATAAATTTAAATATAATTAAAATTCTAAAAGTACAAAATTTAAAAAATAATTAAAATTTAGGAATGTTATTGAAAAGATATGGAAAGTGTATTGAAATGTGAATATTTGTAAGAAAATATTTACTAAATACAGCAAATGCATATGATAAAGTATTTCTGGCTTATTGTTTCTAAATGCTACCATGATTTAATGTCAAAATATTTATAGAGACGTAATTGAAAAAGGAAAGAATACACTTAACATATTGAATAAATTTAAAAGAAAAAAAATCTTTCTTCTATTTTTATCACTCCAAATTTCTTTCAGTAACCAAGTTAATATTATAAAGCACCCTGATTGAATTTAACACATATAGAAAATCATATAGATTCACAGCAATCAGAAAAAAAATCTTTAATATTTAAGGACATTTATGAATACTTTCATTTGAAAATTTTTTGATTCCGTCACAAGTCCAGCCAGAGAAATGTGGTTCCGTTTTTTGAATCCGAAATAAATAATTTAAACATTTTTCATAATGAGCAAACTATTTTTAAGAAATATTTAAACAATCAAAAACTGAATATTTAAAATAATTTCATCATATAATTAAATCAAATGTGCAACCTCAAAGCATAACTTAAAGCATTACATAAAAATTTCAAAAAATTTCAATATTTTATTTAATAATTGGTTTTTTTATATTTTTAATATTTGGAACCTTTTCCAAATTTGGAATGTTAGTTTTATGATTCATATGTATTTTGTTTCTCAATAAAAAAATTATTTTTTAATACAAAATATAACTTAAATTTTTATTCTCTTCAAAAATAAATCTTTATCTTTCGAATATTATTCATACAAATGAGAGAGAATTGCAATGTCACTTATAAAGATTATTTAGTAAATTTTACAGAATGTATTTATTACTTTTTGAAATATTCTTAAAGATCCCGACAAATTAAAAAAGTATCGATATTTATTGAAAAACATCTTTGATGTGAAAAAACAATATGATGTGTTTTTTTTCTTTCTTTTAGTTCAAATTGTACATTTAATAAATTAAATAGCCGAATTAATATCTGAAAAAACTAAGTTCATACGTTAAAAATCAAAGTTAATATAAAAGCAAAGTTAATAATAAGTAGTTCAAAATTAATAAATTTCTTTTCAAGCCATATGCATCTTAAAAGTGCGTGTAATGAATTTGGAATGAAATTAAACACCCCTATAGTTATATATGTAGAAAATGAAACGTATCTTTTTTACATACTTTCAATTTTTCATAAATAATATTAGCTGAAGATGATTTAATTAAATTAAAGTTCTTAAACTTTTTAAGCCATAATCAGTTTCTTTTCTATGAAATGTCTGTATATTATAAAAGTGAAATGACGTAATTTTTCTTAATATCGAAAATGTTTAGAATTTATATACACACAGAACTTTTCTAACAAATAAAAACTTGTGACTTAAAACCTTCAAAATGTGACACCAAGTATGATTGGCCAGAAAATTATGCAAATTCTAAGGTAGACACACCTTACGAAGTTATGCAAATGATACGAAATACGTAGCTCTCTATGCCATGTACAATAAGGTTTAAAGTGAGGAACCGGAAGAGTGGGTAATTATTGCTGACTGGAAAATAATTGTTGAAAGTTTTTTTTTTCTTGTAGCAAAGAAGTCCTGCAACAATGGCCTGGCATTCTCTTAGTCGCACTCTGGCAAATGGTAAAAGAGAATGTCTGGCCATTGTTGATGGATTCAATTGCAGATGAATTTACGAGGGGAATGATGATCTGATTGAAAAGGGCAGGTTTGTTCTTACGGCAAATCTTGCCTGACAAACACCTGGATGCATCTGTCATAAATTGGCTGTAGCGAAGATGGTTGAAACAAGAAAATATGGAACTTTTGTGGGGTGCCAGAGCAGCCAGAGTGACGTCAGCATGTGGGTTCATCACAACTTCCGAAGGGAAGTTGTGGTGGCCCCGCAAACCAAATCTACCGAAATTTTCTACATGTGCAAGACACACTGGATATTCCCATATCTAGCAGAATCATTTGACGCCAATGGATTGCTAGTGGGTTGTGTTCATGGAGTCCGTTAAGAAGGCATCCATCATTTCCGACACCAACGCCTGGATTGTTACTAGATCAGAGTGATATGGACAGTTGTCCATAGGACAATGTGGCATAGGTTTGTAATCTATCATGAGTTACGCCTCTGTTTCTTCTGTGATAGGCCCCGCGTACGAGTGTGGGGTTGACGTGGAGACAGGTTTAATTCTGCAACGATTGTGGAACACCCCACTACGCAAAACTCGACATCTTTATGTACAGTTCCAGATCACCTCTACTTCGTGTTCAAAGAACTATGAAATCTCAACGTTACATGGATGCTTCTGCAACCGGTGACACTCCTCTATCTTCAAGGAGTGCCCAACGTCCGTTATCAGTAGGATAATACCTAACCTCACATTGTTCACATCAGCTAATATGCCCTGAGACTAAAACAGTTGCTTTTCTGTTCACTCTTCTCGGCAAGCATCTCACCAATTGAAGACATTTGGGATATAATTGAACATTCTTTACTTGACCCGCCTTTGCCGCTTTCAGTAGTCGCACTCTGGCAAATGGTTGACAGTAATGGGGAGCCATTCCTCAGAACACCATCCGTACTCTCATTGAATATATTGTACCGCGCTTCGGGGTTCGTGTCGATTGAGAGTTGAATAAAGCAACCAATTAATGAACACAAGACATTTATTCGTAAAAATTCCATTAGATATAAGAAATTCCAGCAGTAACAATCACAATTATACAGCTACAATTCGTCATATACAATATGAAATAGCTTCCAATCACGCGTCTCAAATACTTCAGATAGAGAACAGCATCTCTAGACTAGCAGTCACGACTAATCGTCTTCACTCACAGGCTGTCTTCACAAAATTGACTAAGTCGGGCTGCGGTATTTATACCTGACTAGGTGGGAAAAATCTACTAATTTCGCCAAGGTTCTGGAAGCTTCAAGGCTATATCACTAAATATTGGTCCTAGAGCTTAAATCATGGATGTTTCCCAAGTATCTATTTCTCGCCAAAAGTATCTATTTCTCGCCAAGTCACCAAGAATCTCACCAACTGTCACCAAGTCGCCAAGTTTTTTCGCCAAAACATCGCCAAGTCTCCAAATCATTATAAATCCCGCTTTTAACGCACAACACCGCAATTTTTTTCCAAAACGTCACGTCTAAATACCGCAATTTTTGCCCAAAAAGTGAGTATTTCCAATCTGTCTGAGATATTTGAAGACAAATACAATAATTATTTATAAATTTGTATTATAATGCTTGGACGCATTGTTTCGCATATAACAGTCCTGGATGGTCCTAGAAACTACTGAACTGACTCAATTTTTATCCCGCATTATGCATATCATTTCCAAATAAAGATCACTTAATGTTCGCTGCTGTCTCTCTCTTTATTTGCCGAGTTTCGTCAATTTTTGACAATTCCTTCTTGATGTTGCATTTTCAATGTTGGCATTGTATATGGAATCTTTTATCTAATCTGATTCCTAAATTAATATAGTAATTTAGAATTAATTAGTAATTTAGTATTAAAAATTATTGCAGTTAAATTATTGTTATAGAACTACATTTCCAACAATTCCAAATTTATATAAAGAAAATTACTCAAACTGAAAGGAGTTTATCGAGATTAAACTTATTTAATGACAATGTTTGCATCTTTTACATGATCTTTGAAGATATAATTTTTGGATATTTTCCAATTCTTTTCCTCTTTATAACACTTATTTGTGGAATTGGAAAAAACAATTATAAACTCGATCTCTTAAATATTTAATCAAACGCGACGAGACTGAAGATATTTATAACAGATTTCAACAAAACTTTTTCTATCATCTATGTGATTACTGAAAATAGAATTCAGAACTGATTTCAATATTTATTTTTATGTATTTGAGTATGATTTTTTTTAATCTTTCTTTAATATTTACATAACTAAAAAGTAAGGAATTTTTTAATGGGGGTAATAGATATTTTACCATTTCGGGTACTTTCTCAGAAGCAAGTTTACGATATTTTACTGAAATATGAAGAAATTCTGAAATATTTGATGGTTTTTGCATCAAAATTTGGTGACATTATTTTATTATGTAAATTAATACCGATATTTACTACCTTTTTCTATCACCTAATTGGTATTATTTCCAATTTACACATATATTTTAACAATTTCATAAACAGAATCTTCCAAAAAATCTGCACAAATGTTTTCATTCATTTCAGGTTTAATTTCAAGTAATGAATTTATTTTCTTTTACCCAACTTTTTATGATTTAATAGTATATATAATCTCCAATTTGAAATCTGCAAAAAATATATCACAAATATCTAAATTAATTTTATTTAAAATACTTGAAATATTTATTTTATTTTACAATTTTGTAACAACTACATGGCGTGTTACTTTTATTAAAATTTAATACCCTTTTTTTGTTTCTTTCAGTTCTTAATATTTCTTTTATTTTCGAACAGATCTTTGAAGCTTTTTTAAAGCTTCTTTTTTAATACATCTGAATAAAATTTTTTTAAAACGTAAAATAAAATGAATATTTATTCTATAAAAGTTCACATTTTTTTGATTACTTATTACTTTAAACAATTTACTTTAGTCTTGCAACATTTTATACATTTATATATATTTATCTATATTATACCTAAAGTAAGCAAATATTGGACAAAATTTTAAAGTATTTTCTTTTTATTTAGCTTGAATTAATTTGCAATGCATTAACTTTAATATAAATACGCTGCTTTGATTTCCAGTTGGAAAATAACAGTGTGTGCTTTTTTCCATTCAAAAAATAATTATTGACATAATACATTAAAAATAATTTCTTTTACTTAAAATATAACAGTTTTTTGTCACCAAGACTCGAAAAATAGCTCTTAACTTATTATTGATATTACAGTTATCAATACTAAATTAAAATGTTTTTTAAAATGAAACAGTACTCATGGTAATCATATATCAATAAAAGTACAAGTCATGATAAAATAAATTTATATCTTTTCCTTGTTAATTTTATAATTAAGTATTGAAATTATCCCTTTCATAATTTTGCAATTTTTCATTTCATTGTTATGTTAAAACCCACCCAGATATGTAAACAATGAATATTTCCAGTCATGAAATAAAGAAATTTCATTTGAATGACCAAATTTTCTAAAATCTTAGTTCAGGAATCCTTTTTGATGCTTCAGGCACATTAAATCACCATCATTTTCATAAAAAAACACAATTAGTTTCTAAAACAACATTTAACGATTAACAGTTTTATTAGTTTTATGCTGGAAGAGAAACAAATGAATGTCACTGCTGTAAACAGTTAAGATTGCTCTTTTCTGAGGACCATTTTTCTTGAAAATTTCAATTGTTCATTCAATTTACTATAGTTAAATTACCTATTTTAGCTTTCGGCTTATTAAAGTGTTTTTTTTTTAAATTTAAGAAGTAATTTTATTTGGTCTAAAGAAAAAATTAGTAATTACTGTTTATAACTTTAAAAGTGACTTTTTTTACGATTAAGAACTCAAACTTTAAAATGTATTTAAAGTTTATTTTCTATTAAAAATAAATAAAGTATTAAGGAATTAATTTGTGGAAGGTTTTCATAGCTAAATTACTGAAAATCGATGCGAAAATATGAAAATTAAGGAAATAAAGAGATTGTAAAGAATATAAATAAATTGTAAGGAGTATATATGTTTTTATACGAGCTTCTCACCAATTTTCCTTCAACATCTGTCATGTCTTTCTCATGTTCCATCTCACTCTGATCTTGATAAAAAAAATTTCGCTTTCTTGGTACCAGATTTGACGATTTATCTAATGATGTCACATTTGTATTAAAAAGTTCACAAATTTAGTTCAAGAAAATCAATTCAACATTTGCATAATCTTTATAAAAATTTCTAAAAATCAAATAAATATTTTTTTAAGCATTATATAATTATTTTTTTAAGCATTGAAATGTCCTTTTATGTTATATCTTTCGTCATTCGAAGGTGAAAACTAATGCTCTGCAGTTAACACATTAGTTTTCAATTTCTTATTACAAAAATATAACACATATAAATTGAAAAAATAACACGTGTGAATTGGTTAAAATAGATTTTGATAAAATATAAAATTTGCATTAGGTCTAAAATAATTTAATTCAATTCATTTTAAGCAGAACACGTCAGAGTTTAAGCGATATGATATAAGTCACATAAAATGTACACATGTTTTCAATGTCCCTTACATATGCATGTGTATTTTTTCAGTTGTTTTTCTTAATATTGAAATGTAAATCACTAAAACGAATATTAAAAAAACAAATAGAATAAATCATATACAAATAAACTTTGAAAAATTGAGGTGTGAAAATGAGTATTTTCTTTTAATATGATTAAATCTAATTTTTATAAAGAAATATTTATTTTGTTTAATGATAAAAATAATAAAGAATGTAACAAACTGGCGTTTTTAGGAATGTTTAAATATGCAGATATTTTTAAGCAATATAAATCATAAATATAAGTAAATCATAAATGCAAATATTTTTGTTGATTTTCAAATGAAATAATATTTCAAACATGAAACAGAGTTTTTCTTAAATCTCTTTTATTATTACAATCCTTGTATAAATATATTTTTTTGAAATTTATGAATTTTCATTATATTTGTATAAATATTTAACAAAGCAAGAAAACTATATTTTCAGTACTTTCACAGTAATTGAGTCGTTTCTTTATTTAGATATAGGAAAAGATATTTTTAAGAAAAAATTGCTTTCATTTATATAAGCGAGTCTTTATTTATACATCTCTTCTCTTCGTTTAGAAATTCGAAATAACTATTTATTTCTGGAGCATAAATATATAACTGAAAATAAATTTTCAAATAACAAATACATACATCTGTTTTATCATAAAGGCATCATGAAAATAATTTGATGCTCCATTTTTGATCATTTTATTTGAATTGTCGAATAAAGAGTAGAAATGATATAATAAATGGTAATTTAAACAACATACTTTTATTGCAGTCTTCAAAACTATAGTGTAGAAAATAAAAGAATATTTAGTTTTGTTTTATTCATACATACTATGTTTAGCAAATATTATAGTATGCACACACATTTTTATCATTTTTCCAACACTTTCTGGATGCAAATGTTTTATTAAAATATTTTCATAAAAAATATTATTAGATAACAAAATATAAATAGCTACTATTCATAACACACATTAGAAATGCTAAATGAATGTATATTGATTCCTGAAAAAGTAACGTTTCCTAGAGTTAGACAATAATGATAATTTTTTTCAATTTTTTTCTGTTTATTCCATTTTTTTCCTGATTATAATTAAGAGAGTTGAGGATATATATTATAAATGGTTATCTATTGTATATACTTGAAAAAATGTAAAATAATATTTATATAGATTCCCACATAAGTATAAATAATACGTTCTATAAGGAATGAGTGATATATTAGTTTACTCAAATAGAATTGAAATAAACTATTGTTTTAATAATAGAAACAGAGTCATTAATTCATGTATGTCAGAAATCAGACTGTTATTTCCAGTAGAAATTTCTTAAAACAGTGCCATGGAATTCACGTATGCCAAAGAGCTATATCAACGGCACATCTACTTTATGCAGTTACTGAAACGAAATATTTTTCCAGCCTTTTGATTCGTGGGTGGTGAATTACGGATGCGCCAGTGAGATCCTCCTTTCTCCCTGTAATGGTTTTGTTCATTGATGTGGTGATCTTCACGTGGGAGATAAACACAAGTCAAATAACACTTATAAGTTATCGGACCATAAATTGACGAACGTTTATTAGAAATTATTTGTTACACACAACGAGAAATAACAAAACCCATACTTTGAAAAATCTGTGGATGACACTTATCAAGTGAAAGAATATATAAATATGCATACAATGGTTTTCAGAGCTAGTGGAATATATCTTCCAATTGTAGACATTTTAATCGCCAAGCTGGATGCATGTTTTTGGAAAGGCAAAATTCATTGAATTTAAACACTGAAGAAAATCCCAATTTTTAAACTTAATAATTTAAAAGCTAAAGCACCTCATTTTTGTCAACTGATTTTTTTGTCATCCACAAGAAAAGTATTTCCCTGGTATTTTTGGTGGAAGTGCATTTTCTCCCATTATTCTGAATGATTGTTCTACCCTCCTAAGGAAAAAACTCAATTATTAGAAGGTAAAGTACTCATCTATACCTTTTTTGTAAAACATAACCGTTTCAATGACATACACAAGTTTTTTAGAAGAGTCAAACTATACATTTGAGCCTCACTAATCAGAGGCATGCTGTATGAGGCATAACTATTTAATCTATCTAGATTTACTAAGTCGAAAAATGTCATTAGTTTTCTGTATTTCATTCCGACTTGTGCATGAAAATATTTTTATTTCCCCCTTTTATTTAAAAGCATATTTAATTTACAGGTTCATCAATCTCTAACTTGTCGCATATGCAAGAATCAGAGATTAGGTTTCATCTGAGGAAGAATAATTGACTGATCAATGGTTAGCGTCTGATCTTCGATTCAATAATTCATGAATTTTGTGTCCATATCGAATGAGGTGTTGGAAATATTTAGGAATCTGTTTGATATTGGGAATGTTAATTAAGTTATACTCCTTATGCTAAATATGATAGCGTATAATTAATAATATTATTTACAAGCAGTTGGTTAATAATTAACTACAATCTCTACTAATGTTCCTAAAAATATGTGTGTTTAGTTTTCCCAAATAAACGTTCCCTTCAATATATTATTTATAATAAAATCTATTAATATAAAATTAAAATGGTATAATTGAATTTATGCCCACAAAATGGTCTTTTAGGCAAGTAAAATATACTTAATGTTTATACGCATATTGAACTTTGTATACCATTCGGTGTTGTGCTAATATATTTCGATGACAATTTGAAGAAAAAATAAACCGAAAAATCATCAGAAAAATGCAAAGAAAACTGCTCTTGAGGATTGTTAGAAGATATAGAACAATCAGTTATGATGCTCTCTTCATTCTCTCTGGTCTTCCACCTCTTGATGTTGTGATACTTCATCAAAATGAGAGGCTTATCGTTATGCTCAAGACTCTTTTTCTAACCATTTTGATGGTGATTTGAATAATTCTTTTCTATCCCATCCATCGACAAGATCTCCTGCTCCCCTTGCTGCATTTGATAGCATTAAGGAAGAAGCCTATTATCTTATTTACTTTACAGATGGGAGTAGGGTGAAGTAGTTCTTGCATACGTATGCTTTCAGAATGGTTTTGAAGTGAGTCACCATATATATCACATTAATGATTATTGTTCTATCTTCCAAGCGGAATTAAACTGCATTAATCTTGCTGGTAAAAATACCATAAGCAAGTTTTTTTAAAAAATGCTTTAATTTGCAGCGACTCGATGTCATCCCTACTGACTGTGCAAGATATAACAAGTTTTGAAAAAATCATTATAGAAGTCCAGACTTCAATTTACATGTGCAATATCAAAATAATTTCATCGGTTTATCTCATGTCAAGGGTAACAGTGCTGTGTTTGGAAATGAAAAAGCAGATTTCCTGGCCAAATCTTCTCTTTCAGTCACAAATAAACTTAATACCAGTCTACCCAAGTCTTCTTTAAAGTCATTACCCAAAAGAAAATCATCAGAGAATGTAACTCAGGTTTTGTTTGCTCTTCCAATTGTAAGTGGATTAAAATTTTTTCTGTCAGTTCCTGACAAATTAAGAACCACTGGTTCTAGACGCACTTCAAAATTACACAAATCTTCACCAGACATGGAAAATTCCACAGCTATCTACACCGTCTCCATATTAAGAACAGTAACATGTGCATGTGCAACTCCGGGATTGACAATTCTTCACGCATTCTTCTTGAATGCCCATTTGTTTCAGAAGAAAGGAACGAGCTTCGTAAAGAGTCGAATAACAGATGGCCCCTGATTTTTTCAGACCTAGTAAAAAAGAAACTCTTGTGTGTTTTTTTAATTTATCCATTCTATAATCTAACTTTTTTTTTGCTTTTATTTCTCAGTTTATATTTTCTTTGCTTTCTTTTATTTTTTTATTTTTATTTAATTATCTTCCATCTAATGATTTATCCTTTACTTGTTATGTACTACATTTGTTGGGATTTGTATGGTATTCCTTGGTGCACACAGTCAGATATTTTTGTTTTCACACAAAAAATGATATAAGCAATGTTGAGCATATTTGTAAACTTTTGAAACAATTATTATCCTTAAATTTTAAAATAACTAAAAAATTCCAGATAATTATTTTTCTCTGAATAATTTTCAATTTGCATCATTTTATTATAAATTTAAATCAAAGATTTTTCTGTAATAAATTAAAATATTCATTCAATATAAATATTTTTTCAAGGAAAGTACTATTTAAAAGCTAAACATTCTAATTTTCTTTTGAAAATGTTTTGTATTTAGCAAGTTAAAATGGATAACATAATTTAAAATTTTTTCTCAGTAAAACAAATTATACAATCATGTAAGAAAATATAGGCTTTTTATTTAACAGAAAATCAGTAAAACAGTTTGAAATTTTACCAGAATGAAAACAATCCACATTTATTATCCTTTCTCTGAAACCATGGAACATTCATGCAAAAATATTCTAAAAATATTTCCAAATAATCTTCAGAATATACAATTCTGTACAAGTAAAAAAACATGTATTGCCATAAGTATGCTGTATTACTTCTACAAAATTAAGAATTTAAAGCGAAATTAAGTAATAAAAATTTTTATATTCCTCGCAAGTCATCAAGTACAAATAATCAATGAATTTCTGTGTCTTTAAATTCGAAAACACTTTTTATGTGCCAGGAAGATTTATATGTGGGAAACCAATTTATTCATGTGCTTCAAAATCAAATCTAAATATATTAGAAAGAATTTAAATTAGTGCTGCAAAGCTCATTGCTGGATTGAAACGCAGTTGCCCAGACAGAATTGCACTTTTTGAGTGTGCTTTAAAACCATTGCAGTTTTGAAGTTAATCTAGTCTTAAAATATATTGTAATAAGCTTATTAGTTACGCAGACCAGAATAGAGCATCTCTTTAGATGATAAATTGTGTGGAGCAATAATCACAGACTGTAAAGAAATAGTCCCTCATCTTTGGCCACTACAAATATTATTTATGTATCATCCTTGCCATGTTAAACCTCATTTCTTGAGATCAAGTCTTAGTCCAGATATTGATTTTGATTATATCCACTTCCACATTGAGCTGCTGTACTCTACCGATAAAAAGATCAACAATCCTGAATTCATGATGCAAATGTCTCTGGAATGAATTAACCGAATTCCAGTTAGTGCTATGCAAATCTATACTGACGGTAGCAAAAACAATGAAGGCCACTATGGTAGTGGTACATTTATCACAACTACTGTATCTACCCAAAATCTGAAGTTCCGAAATTCTGACTTTTGCTCTGTATTCAGATCGAAGCTTATAACTATTGAAAATGAACTGAGTTATGTTGATAATATGTCTGAACCTTATTTTGAGCATGTATGGATTCGAACTGATAGCAAGTCTTCAATCCAACACCTAAGCAATCGGATGAAAAGTGGTGACAGAGCTGGAAATTCAATATTAAATATGATCTATAAGATCTCAAGAAAAATTGGGATTAATTTTCATTTTCAGTAAATCCTGTCACACGTTGGCATTAGGGGAAAAGGGATTTTTGACTCTCTGGCTAAGGCTGCCTCTTTATAGCCTTCACAATTTGATTTGCTTTCCACGTTTAATGCGGCTTTTACTGAGAGTAAAATAAAACGCTTATGGATCACTGCTGGGCTCCACCTACTCATAATTGGTATCTTAAAAACTCCCTACTGGCACTTTGTTTTTTGGGGGAACTAGATACCATCAGATTTATATTTCAAGCTTCGCCAGTGTTCTCCGATAGACCTCAAATATGTGCAGGGTCAAAAGACTTTTAGTCTGTGCACAAAATGTGCAGGCATTGCCTGATCATATCTTGATCTGCTTGAATTATGACTTGGAAGAGGCTTTTTTAAAAGTTCATTATGTTTTTGGATTTCTTGGCTGTTTATGCACCTATGGAATTGGTTTAGTATTGAAATTGGACCATCTAGGAATACCAACAACAACAAGAAGTTTTTTGGACTTAAATATTCGTCAAACAGGAATGGAGTGGGATTTAAGATAAACTTTCGAGTTTAAAAAATATCATGCTAGAAATCAGAGTTTAATAGGTTTATATAAACAAATGTTTATTAAATGAAACATATGAGAGAACAATACATAATGTAACATTTTCATAAAATTTAATATCATTTTTAAATACCTTAAAATGTGTATATGCATTGTTTAATTTTTGTAAGTTGTACGTTGAGCTTTCATTTGTTTTGCTTTACCTTTGTCTAATTTATTGACCAAAATTATCTCACTTGATTTTAAAATCTTTAGTTTACTGTCAAAAATGAACTCATAATTTCAAAGTTAATCTTGCCTTCTAAAAAATGATATAACAATATAAATTTTTAGAAAAATATTTTATTGTTTGTTCTCTCTTGTATTTAAACCCAAATGTGTTCACAATTTTATGGATCACATTTACGTAAATTAAATATTTTTAAAATACAAAATAATATACATTTGAAGAATCTAACATTAAAAATTTGTACTATTTTATTATCAATTCATAGAAAAGCAACACATTTAGGAAAATTATTCTGACAAAACTAACTAATCTTTATCTGAAAAATACAAATCCATAAACTAATTCATTGAAGAACACATTTAAATGAAAATGTATTATTAACTTCGATTTTAGCCTATATACTTATGATGAAAAATTAATTATTTGCTTAGACTCAATTATTTTTATTTAAAATAAAATGTGTTATGAGGCAATTATTTTGCTTAATGGATAGTACGTGACAATAAAATGTCTGTATTCTTTACATTTTTGTGATGTACTCAACATAAAAGAAACGTTAATTGTATTCTGAAGACAAAATTAAATAATCAGAGTGATTCAAATATAAATAATTCATTTAGTTGCCTTTGATAATTAGAAAACATATATGCAAAGACATTTTTCATTTATGAATATAGATTTATTTTATTTGTTTAAATTGCAAACCTCATAAAAAAATAGAATTGCAAACCTCATAAAAATTATTTTATTTTACCCAGTAAATGTTTTCTTACGCTGAGTCACTGCTATGATCTAGATAATATTTCATTAGTATTAGAGTAGTTAATTTTATACACTTGAAAAAATATTTTTCCCTCTAATTTCTTATAAATTTTTATTGTTCATCTGGTTCTGTTTAATGCATAAAATATCATGATTCTAAGCATTAGTTTCAATTTTTGATATATTTCTCTAAGTTTGTCATACTACATGTATTTTTTAATAGCATTTCCATATAGTTATTCAAAATGTTCTTAATAAAAATATTATGTTAATGATTGGTAATCAAATGTAAATTGAATCACGGGATACAATTAGGAAAATTTTGAAATAAGAAATAATATTTCTTAAAAAGTCAATATGTTGATAAAAAAATAAAATAAATAAAAAATAAAACTCTAGAAGTCTTAGATTTGTAAGTTATTTCCACCCAAAATGATTTTTTCTTAAATTAAATTATTTACTTTGTTTATTATTATTTAAATATTTAATATGTGCAGAATAAACAGATATTGAAGTAAAAAATGGTCATAATATTTTTGATGATATTCATTATGTATTTTTTTAGCTAGCAATGAATAGTTTTCTATTTTCTTGTGCATGCAAACATATTGGTGTTTAAATACTTTTAAGAATAATTTTAAAAATTAATTATTAAAAAATTATGGGACGAATTCCCCAAATATAATTAAATTCTTTTATCAATATATTGTTGTCTCCTAATACAGTTAGATAGAAATCTTCCAAAATTTAAAAAAAAATCGCAAAATAAACTTTCTAATTAAATTTTTACTCAAACAACTTAGTATGAATTAAAATATAACATGACAGTTAATTAGTTTAACGAAAATAGGTGCTACACAGTGTATTTGTAAAATTATATTTTATGATAACATTCTCATTCTTTAAGTCTACAAACTTATTTTTTCAATAATTCCAAAAATATTTCAATTTCTTAGAACTGATGGTTACTCTTCATATTTTATTTTTATATAAAGCATACAGTGTGTCAACATATTGAATGTTTCTCAAACTACTTTTTGATCGAAATAAATGAAGTTAGATCCATCTGCTCCACATGCTTTAGAAAATATTGAAGAACACGTTTTCCTAATGACTTAGAGGATCAAATAAAAATAGAGAAAAAAAAAGCATAAACCTATTTCGATTCCACTAATATATATCAGTTAAAGGAGGGTTTTTTTTCAGATATCAGTGAGTTGGATATTCATTTAAGATTACCAATATTATTTTGTAGAAACTGTCTGAGATGTAAGATAAATTTCTTTCCTTAAAAATTCCTACATATGTTTCAGTTCATTTCTTAATAATTAATTATTCCATAATATTATTTTTTAAATTTTTGGTATTCTTAAGCAGAATGACGGTTAAAGATTTAATTTTGTCAAAAAGTAGAAATAGAAAAACATGCATTCCTAAATCAAAATTTATGATATTGAAAGGAGAGCAAAATATTTATTTTCATCATATTCGTTTGGAACTTAAAAAAAAAACAAGTTTATATTTTTGAACAAATATTTACCTATTTTAATAAGTTAATAATCTTTTTTAGCTGGTTTTTAGTATGAATATATTTTGTTGTTATATTATTAAACTTTTAAACAACAGAGAATTTTATAAGATTAATAATTTATTACAAATATTGTTACACTTGGTGTAATACTTTATTTTGCCTTGAAACTGTTGGAAAATTAAAAGTTACTTTTTTAAAATATTTTTATATAAGAAAAGCTTATTTAGTACAACATTTAAAATACTGGATGTTAAGAAACTATTTAAAACCATCATTGAAATACTAAAAATCGGTTTATTTTTCATTTTACACATTTCTTGTATCATTTATATTTTATATATGCTCAAAATTAATAATTAAACTCATAATTACAGAATTATTAAGCTTCATAAAATTTAATAATTCCTTTGATAATACATAAATTCTACATTTAAACCAACGGAATAAAACAAATTTAAATTCATTGTTTTATTTATCAAAATAATTTTGAATAATATATTAATATACATATTGGAAGCCAAATTATAATCTGCATAATGATCACATATAGGGAGCATCAAAATAGATTTAAGATTTAAAAATTATTTATCGATCTAAAAATATCATGCATGAAACATTGTTTTTCGCTATTTTTTTTTAAATAGTATAACACTTTAAAAATTTAATGATTTATAAAGCTTAAAAAATGCTATATTTCATAATTGGAAATTTATTTTATGCATTAAATGAAATTTATAGTATTTCTATGATCAAGAAAGGGAATAGTTATAAACTGATTCAGTAGAACTTATGTTACTCATATAATTCAGACATTACAGCATTATGAATGCTTTCAATCAAATACACATCACAAATTCTGATAAAAGAAAATAAATAGAAAAGTTTATCAAAACCTTAAGTAGTATAATATTTTAAAGAATTGATATGAATTCGATATTTACACAGGGAAAAATGCTGGATTTTGAAATCATTTTCTAAGTCTCAAATAAATTTTCAATTACTAATATTTTAAAACTGTTTGATAGCAAACGTTTTGATGCAGAGAATATAGGAACTGAGATAATCAGTCTTGGCTCTTATAAGAAATTAATTCTTTAAGAAATTTCAAATAGTACTGTATTGCTTTTAACATTATTTTTTAAATGTATCCACTGATAAAAGATGAGTTTTCAATTAATAATATGAAACATTTTCGGATATATTGTTTGCAAAATTAATGTAAAAAAATCCTTGTCTCTTATCTATAACCGTATCTTCAAATTTTTTACTAAATTTTACATTGTATAAATTAACAGTAATATTAATATTTTTGAAATGTGAATCTAAAACTTACTTTTCTTGATGTATAATATATATATACACTACTGGCCATTAAAATTTCAACACCAAGAAAGTGACTTGCTACAAACGTGAAATTTATACGAAAGGAAGAAGGTGCTGTGATATGCAAATGATTAGCTTTTCAGCGCATTCAGACAAAGCAGGCGCCAGTAGCAACAACTATATTGTGTTTAAATGAGGAAATTGTTCAGCCGGTTCCTCAAACACAAATTGCATTTGAACGTTGTTGCCTGGTGAAAAGTTGTTGTGATGCCTCGTGTAAGAAGGAGAAATGCAAACCAGCACGTTTCTGACTTTGATAAAGATCGAATTGTAGAGTACCGGGATTGCGGTTTATCTTATCGCAGTATTGCTGCTCGCGTCGGTCGAGATCCAATGACTGTTAGCAGAATATGGAATCGATGGGTTCAGGACTGTAATACGGAACGCCATGCGGGTTCTCAACGGCAACCTATCATTAGCAGCCTAGAAGACAGGTATATTATCCGCATAGCCGTAATGGATCGTGCAACCACGTCACAAGCCATGAGTCAAGAAACGGGGTCGTTTGGAAGACAACAAGTGTCTGCACGAACAGTTCGACAACGTTTGCAGCAGCATGGACTCTCTGCTCAGAGGCCATGGCTGTGGATTCCCTTGACGCTGCGTCATAGACTAGAGCGTCTTCAATGGTATGATCAACGACGAACCTGGGCGCACGAATGGCGAGACGTCATCTTTTCAGATGAATCCAGGTTCTGTGTGCAGCATCATGATGGTCGCATCCGTGTTTGGCGACATCGTGGTGAACGCACACTAGCAGCGTGCATTCGTCATTCTGGCCCATCACCTGGCGTGATGGTATGGGGTGCCATTGTATACACGTCTCGGTCTCCTCTTGTTCGCATTGATGGTGCTTTGAACAGTGCACGTTACATTTCTGGCGTGTTACGACCCGTGGCTCTACCCTTTATCCGAGCCCTGCGAAACCCTACGTTTCAGCAGGATAATGCCCGACCGCATGTTGCCGGTATTGTACGGACCTTCCTTGATACGGAACATGTTCAGCTGTTGCCCTGGCCAGCACGTTCTCCAGATCTTTCACCAATAGAAAACGTTTGGTCAATGGTTGCCAAGCTACTGGCTCGTCACCAAAAGTCAGTTACTACGGTTGATGAACTGTGGCATCGTGTTGAAGCTGCATGGGCATATGTACCCGTACATGCAATTCAATCTTTGTTTGACTCAATACCCAGGCGTATAACTGCTGTTATTACTGCTAGAGATGGTTGTTCTGGGTACTGATTTCTCAGGATCTAGGATCTATCCAGCCAAAATTTTTGAAAATTTAACTACGTGTTATTTCTAGTAATATATATATATATATATATATATATATATATATATATATATATATATATATATATATATATATATATATATATATATATATATATATATATATATATATATATATATATATATATAATGACTCAATAAATTTTACTTTTAATTATTTTTTAATAACACAACAAAGAGAATGTGAGAGAGTGGATATGAATATATTGAAATATTCGCCATAAATAAAAGGTTATTCAGTGTACACATATGATAGTCATGATTTTCTTAACTATATTGATCATACAAAATAGCACATGAATACTTAATTTTTGGATAAATTCTAAAGAGGTGAAAAAAAATTAAACAAATTATAAATATTCATACACGATTAATTAATAAAAATTATGTTTAAACTTGATTTATGATTACCACTGTCCATTTATGAGGTTTGTGTAAGAAACTATATACCGCGCATAAATATTTTTGTTTTTATCATGAAGATAGAATTCTTCATTATAACCAGATATTTTTTTAAAAGTATTTAAACTCTACGGTAATCTTTTATTACTTAAATTGAAACATATAATTTTTAAATGAAATAAAATACTTTAACTAATTTATAACGTTTTTGCACTTGGACTTGCATTTTATGAAATTGTTATAGCATTAGAGATAGATAAAGTTGCATAAAATAAAATGCAATTGTCAGTTAAAGTCCTTTACAAATATGTTTCATCACCGATTTATAAATTATTGTGGTGCATAAATTTATAAGAAGTGAAAAATAAAATTATTTTAATAAAAGTATTGTTATAATGTACAAAAATGATTACGTTTACTGTATATGATTACTGATTAGTTACTCAGATATCAGAATATATTTGGTACTTGAAGCAGTTATATTGTTATTATTTGCAGATATAAACACAATTCATTCTATATGAAAGTCTGAAATATAAATTTAGAAAATGTATTTGGAAAATAAAATTGAAACTTTTAAAAAATCCTGCTCATTATTGTTATCATTTAGTACTCTTTTTTCATAGCTTTAAGAAATATTTTACTGTCACATATAATATTATCTGGAAAATCTGAAATAAACAACAGCAATTTTCTATCGCTTGAACAATGAATTTAACTGCCACTTGTTATGGTAGGCATGGGTAAATGTCGAAAATATTTACTTGTTTATGACAATTTTTTTTATTTATGGAAAACTCTAAAATAACAATAAATTTTAAGAATATCAATGCATCAGTAAAAAGGATTGCCTGACGCTAGTATGCATTTGTTTGATTTATAGCAGGAAATTGAAGTTTATGGCGTAGTATAAATTTTTTTTCTTTTTGAATCTTGAAAGTCAAGGGTACAATAGTGCTATTAGAATTTCCTGTTTAAATATATCATAATAGTTTCTTGAGAAATTCGGACTTAGTACATATTTTATTTTGCTCTTATAAAATAAATATTTATTTGAAAACTTTAGCTTAGTATAAAATTAAAATAATTTTTGAAATACACTTCGAAAATGAAAATATTAAAAGAATATTTTGGTGTAAAGTTCAATGTTCCAATAATTTTACTTATGCAAATTCATGGATATTATTTGAATTACTCTTACATATGTCTTTTCAATGCTTTTTAAAGATTATAAAACATAAGAAGTTATTAAAAAAGTTGAAGTCTTAGATGTTATTATCATTACAGATGATATTCTTATGTGTTTCTTAGTTTATCTAAATATTACGAAATATATTTTGTTGCTAGAAAATTCATTGATTTCATAAGATAATAATAAATTTAAATTTTTTCCGTTTTTTATAATATCTAAATCTATGATTATGGTAAATTGTGTAATAAAATTTATTCAAATTAATTTTACTATGAATATATAGTGTTTGCAAAAAATAGTTTCAATCCATATAAAGTGTTACTTTATTTAGTAAGTTTTTTTTACTATTTTTAAGTTGAGGAAACTTCTATTTCCTTTTTTAAAATTACATACTTAAAAATTATTTTATTAATAAGCTTATCAATGACTATTATTTTTTTCATTTCAGTTGATTTTATTTCAACAATCTATTAAATGACTTGTATTTTGAATTTGCTTAGTTAAAAATATTTGAAATTGAGATTTCTGTTTTTTATATTGGAA
The DNA here is from genome assembly GCA_030067965.1 of Latrodectus elegans. Classification (NCBI taxonomy): domain Eukaryota; kingdom Metazoa; phylum Arthropoda; class Arachnida; order Araneae; family Theridiidae; genus Latrodectus; species Latrodectus elegans. The sequence goes on along the minus strand of CM057810.1, from coordinate 91,793,086 downwards.
TTAATTTTTATTTTTGCTATACATTTTAAACATTTTCCAACAATTAAAGTTTAGAATGTCAAATATTAATTTAATATTTTCCAAATATTTTTAACTTCAATAAATAAGATTATTTTATAAAGACAAGGTAAAGTTTTATTAGGATTATGAAATTATCTAGTATAGTAATTCTACAAATTAAAGATTTTAAAAATAAATTTAAAAAGAGGTTTTATAAACCATGTTTCAGTAAGAAAATGAACACTTTTTTTTTAAAATTTGGATAATAAGACATGAGAGCATATTAATTGTCATTAGGATCACTAAAACATAAATTATGTAATTTGTACCGTTTCAGAAGACACATTAGCATTCTGGAATTTCAATATTTTTACTGAAATTATATTCTTGAGATATTCTTAATTTCAAAATAATGTATGAAACGAATTTATACTAGCATAGTAATGTACAGAAAAAACTTATCATTAATGGCGAAAAGCATGTTCACGGCAGAAGTAATGGTTCATGTATCTCTTATAAATTCAATATAAAGAAATTTTAATATGCAATTTCTTTATGGAAACAGGAAAAATAATTATTTTGACTCATCATAATAGAAAATATGATTTCATAAATCATATACACTGTTCAAAAGTGGTATATAATATTTAGTGTAATCGAAATTGTAAAATAAAATTAATTATTCAATTTGTTTAATAAGTTCAATCAAAATTTTACAAATAATATTTTAATCTTTTAAAAGTTAATAAATATTTTATGTCAATTAAAATAAAAATATAATTCTTTAATATCTTTTCAGTTTCAATTATTGTTGTCATAGATGAATTTCGTAGGTCTCTCTTCATGATTTAGTAACAACTTATCTTGCTTTAAAATCATAAAATATTATTCCTTCTAATAAAGATATAGTAATTATATTTTAATATTTGATATCAAAATTAGTATTAAAATGAGGAATATGCTATTTTAAATATTTATTCTAAATTTTCCAACATTTTATGTCTATTTCTTTTATAAAATCTCCCTCTCAATGAGACAAATATACATAGGAACTAATATTTAAAGTACATTATAGAGTATCCTAATAACTTATGATTGCACAATCAAAATTCACAATCTGGCTTAAAAGAAATACATTGCAATTGGAGAATATTCAACCAGTATTCCAACTTTTATAAATTTTTAATAAAACATCCTAATAAACTCTCATTTAATTATAATTTTTTTGTAATCTTTCAAAAATAATAGTGATTTTTATTAATTTCAGCTATTAATAAACTGCTTAAGCAATTGTTTTATGAAGCAACTAGTAAGTCTTCATTCTATTAAAATGGTCTTGAATAAAGGCAGTCTTCATTCAAGACCATTTTAATTGGTAAATATAAAAAATAAATATTTTCATGGTGTAAGTATTTCAAGTAAGGCAGAATGTATTCAAAATTTGACGTATATATTTAAAATATTTATTTTTATATCTGATATGTTCAATCTCTCTAAGAAAATGGCTTAAAATTATGAATAGTAATAAGTATATCGAAATAATAATAAAAAGTATTACTTATGAATAAGCATACTTTTAACTTTTGTTGTATTTATTTTAAGCAGAAGATACTTGTATATGGAAGGCGTCATATCCGATTCACAAAAAGGAGAAAAATCTTATATCATTTCAATTTCTACTTATATATCTGAACAGTGAAATTTTTATTTTATATATTTGGACATTTATTTATACCTTTCTGGAAATGTAATTTAATTATCTGATATTCAAAGAAATTCAAATTTATTCAAATCAAGATAAATTAAGAAATAAATTTAAAAAATGTTATCAAACAATATCTGTAAGGAAAGGGGTATAAATCTAGTAAGATTTTCAAAACTAATGTTTTCACTAGCATGCTTAATAACACAAAAATGAATCCATATAGATGCCACTGACAACAACGTTTTCTCATTAGTTTGCAAAATGTGCTTAAAACTTTTATAAAAGGAAATCACCTGTGTACCAATAATACATATGGTTATCTTAGTGTTACGGGAAAAAGGAAATAATCATCATAAATACCGTATTAGTTACTGCATTGAATAAATAAGGTGATGCTCATTAAATATTTTTTTTAACATTTGAAAAACATAAAAATAATGTTTATCAATAATCTTAAGAGAATATTTTGTAAATAATGGCAAAACGTGCATCAAACATTAATTAGAATTATTTAAAAACATTTTAAAATATTCCTCGAAATCATAATTTTCTCAGTCATACAATTTGATGAAAGAACCATTAAATTATAAGCTTGTTTTATGTTTTTAACTGATTTAATTTTTCTTTATACTGTCAATAATTTTTGATATGAGATTAAATTAAATTAATTCATTTTTGAGATTCTTTTATATAATATTTTAAATAAAATTTAACAAACACCAATTGATTGCAGAGACGTATCTTTATCATATTTTATAAAACTAGATTTTTTTAATCTATTGAAAGAAATCAAAACTGAAATTTGATTCTGAATAAAAAATTATTCTGAAATAATTTGGTGTTTATTGAAGTTGATTAATATTGAATATGAATCTAATATTTATTTCAAAAAGCATTTTGAACAAAAATTTATAAATCATGTTATTTATTTTATAAGAAATTTACTAATTGGCCTTAAATTGTTCACAAAATAATATTATTATTATAATTGAAATTTAAAGAGATTTGAATTTATTTTAATTGAAATTTAAAGAATAATTGAAATATAAAGAGATAATCTTTTATTCTCAACTATTATTATAATTGAAATTTCATTCCAATCTAATTCATTATTTTTATTTGTGTTAAATTATGATTGGACATAAATGCCATACATATAAAAAATAAGACCTATATTTAGAAGAAACTGAATAATGCATGAAAGCGCTAAATATTGAGAGCTAAAACTGTAGGGCAAACATCAATAATACTATCTTGGAATTATATAATGCTTTAAAATATTTATATATTACCTAAGTATAATTATTAATTATTTATATTACTGACATTTTAATCATGAAATATAAATAACATTCAAACCTAGTTATATGTAATTAATTATATTTAACTGAGTAATAGTTGAGAATAAAAGATTATCTCTTATTCAATTATTTCTTGTTTTAATTCATTTTAATGAATGCATCCAAATTTACAGAAATAACTCAAATTTAAAGTATATAAGACAAATTCCTTTAGCTTTAACTAAAGAAATATATTAATTTAAATTAGCATTGTTATTTCTTTAATTTCCAATCTTATGAAATTATAATAATGAAGTTTTATAGACATAATAAATATATATTATGATTAATACTACCGAGTGGAAACTGCAAAATATATAAAAGAAGTGTAAAGTTAATTTTTAAATGTACTAAGTCAGTTATTAATGATTATCACAATGAATTGGTTAGAATTTTGCAATCATAATAAATTAAAGAGTTAGTTGAAAACTATTTGTTACATATAATCTCTTCAATGTTTTTGAATTACAAATACTTTCATGTTTTGTTCAGCATTACATAGGACAAGGTTATATTAATACAAAACTCATTGAAAAGCAAGGTTTTTTAATTAAATTTATAAATTAATTAATGGATTTAATTTATAAAAGCACTGTTTGTTAGTGAATTCAGTATGTTACAAATAAATTTACAAGACAGTTTTTGACTTTATAAAAATTTTAAATATTTTCAACCAAGAAAGGTAGATTCGGAAAGTTTATAAGTACAATCTTCAGGCAATTCTTCTCAAAGTTTCTGATTTTGAATACGCAGTATTGGTTAAATTCTAAAATATACATCAATAAAAATTCTATTTGTATGTGACAGTAAATCAAAAAAAGTTTAAATTGAAAATAAATGCAAGTTTTTTTTAGCAATATGGTCTTGAAAGCAATATATTTCTTGAAAACAAATTTATTTGGTGTTATTTTGAAAACAAAATAATATATAACAGTCATAATTTTCAAAATGATTTGAAAATTTGTGTTAAAAATAAAATAAAGTGTGTTAAAAAAATAAGTAAATGATTTCCAAATTCATCTGCAAAAGAAGCTGTTTAATCTGATAACAAGATAGGAGAGTGGCATTTAATGAATTGAAAAGTAATAAAGAAATGGGAAACTGCTTATTTTGGTTTGTGGGCTACCTAAATTACTTGAAATTAGTTAGAGGACAAATGTTTTACAACAAAATAAATCGTAAAACTTATTTTAAAACAATCAAGCAATGACATTAAATCAAATATTACGATATTTTTTCTCTATCTATAAAAATTTACACCAAATTAAACAATTAAATTTGACATTCAAAAATAATATTATTTTATGAACCAATTTATATTGTTATGCATTCCCTTTAAATAAACAAAATGTCTTTTAGAAATATTAACCCTTTTTATAAAATAATAGAAATTAATATCAGAATAAAAGTTTTTAATATATATATATATAATAAAGATAGATAGATTATTATTAAATAACATTGGCAGTTGTTATATAAACTTAACTGTTAATCGTAAACATCTTACATAAGTGTAAAAAAGAACTAAAGAAAGACTCTTCCTTATACATTGCTTCAAAATCTCATGTATTTAGAAGCCATTATTGGATTTAAAGTAATCTCTTAAAAGTTTCAAGCATCTGGGTGGACTTTCAAAGACTTAAGTCTCTTATATTTCATCTGGAATGTAACAGATGGTGAAGATTTTAGAAATAAGGAATGTAGCATAAAAGTGAAAGTTTATAGACTATTGCAAGAAACAAATTGTTTGAGCCCACAGAATGTTTCTTTGGAAGTGAAAGTGTTTTATTTATTTATTTTGTCCTAATTGTTATTAAGCGGATTTAATGATTTAGCCAGCTCAATCCCTCTCGCTTTAGGATAATAATAAAATATTTTTGACTGTTAAAATGAATATAGTGTGATTTGTTTTACATAAGTAAAATATGTTTCCATAATAACTATCGTATTTCGTATAAATTTCATTATTTATATTCTAAATATCTGCTGTTTAAATAAGTTAGAAATTAAGATAATATAAACGTATATTAAATTTGATTCTAGATATTTAATTGCTTTTGTTTTTGTGATTACAAAATAATTGTTAATTGTAAATATATCTAATTATTGGATATATATTGTAAACTTTAAAGATTATATGATGTATTGTACCAATAGCAAAGAAATGACAATATGGTGATAACTATTCCTCAATGTTTAACATATTAAATGTAATAGTAATAAATGCATTGATATGTTGTCGTCTATAATACTTAAATATAACATTACTTTTTATAAAACATTGTTCAAATAGATAGAGAAATGTAATTTTAATAGAAAAAATTTATAAAGAAATATTATTAAATCATCAATATGATAAAAAATAAGCTAAATTGTATATTACTAATGTATATCAAACACATTACAAATATTTACATAACATTACTTAGTTGTAAGTAAAATGTTATTTTTTACTTCCAAGATCAACACAAAATGTGATTAAAAAACAACTTTGAAAATCAATACATTCAATAATATAATATTAAATAAGGAACAAAATATTACCAAAAATAACAATTTTAAGCCTGAAATGCAATGGTTTATGAGTAGCTTAGTCTGGTTATTCCAAAAAGTCTTCAAGGTAAAGCACCATTTAAAAGAAAGATGACAGTTATTTTCAATTTGTTAAAACTAGCAATACATTTAAAATTCAGAATAAGATCTTAATATAGCATCTATTTAAAAATTTTAGCTAACAGAAGGTACTTTTTTTAAAGAACAGTTGTCATTGAAGGCATGTATGACATGTATGACATGGAGTAAATTTATTACATTCTTTACTACATGCCATATATGCCCTTCAATGTCCCATTTTAAAACTATTTTTAAACTAGGATATAATATATTTTCAATTTATATAAGATTTAGAAAATTCACTTACAAGGACATTTTGTTAAATATTTATATTCACAGAAAACACTATATTTGCGTATTCAAATATAATGCATTTAATTCCAATGAAATTACTAATATATGTGTAAAATAATTAGTTTATATATATATATTCCTAGAACTATTTTGTAAAGCTATTCATTTTAGTTCAGCAAAGTTTTGAAAAGGATGTATAAGGATTTTCAAGGGAAGACTTATACAGAAAGTATAAGGCTTCCCAAACAAAGGGATTTTAAAGATTTATAATATAAATTTGAGGTTTAATTTGAAATTTCTGAAATATTTGCATAAAATCGATATCTGAAAAATAAACTCCTTAAAGTATTTCACATTTCTTTAGAAGTTTTGATATTTTTATACCAATTAAATGTAAAGTTGGCATACCTACCAGAAAACGTTTTTGAAATGGAACAAAAATGTGGCAGAGGTGTGATAATTTATTGCTTTTGTAAGTGATGAATGACTGTAATTCCGGACATATTTAAGATATTTTCGAGGTACATATTTTTATTTTTTAATAATTAAATATTTTACATTATAAGGATTTTGATTAAAATGCTTTTAGCGAAATTGTTTTTAGATAGATATGAATAAATTATTCTTTTTCTAATTTGGAAGAATTTGTTCGATGTAGTAAATCGAAAAGTATTGATATCAATGTTGACATCAAAAATGAATTAAAATTTTTAAAATGCATTTAATTCAAGATAAATAAATATTGCATTATTTATTTTATTGTTGTTGTTTTCGTGTGCTATCTGACAACATAGGGTGCGCTGCTCCACTCTTCCACTGAACCAAATTTTATTTTTTCATTAATTATTCCAATTGAATTTTATTCAGCTATTAATTCATATTATTCAAGCAATACTACGTGTTTAAAGAACTCATAACTGTTTTTATAAGAATAATATAATGTAAATAGAGATCTCACTAAAACTATTTCTCGCTTTTTCACACACTATAAAGGTATGAAGATGCAGAAAAATGGGACAACAGAACCTACCGTCTTTGCATTAATTGTTATAATATTCCACTTATAACAAAATAGATTTTTTCACTGCTCTGCCATTTTAAAAACTCTTGTAATACCACCACTCCACATCGAAAAGAGTGTATACACCAAAAACATAAAAACATCAAGGAGATTGCCAACTGTGTTCTGCACATTCTTGGTCATATTTATTTCTCCCCATGGACACAACACCAATCAACCAAGAATGATATTTTTTAAATATTTTAAGAAATATGCAACAAACAAAAGTTAAATGATAATCAAGTGATAACCCTTTGGTACGGGTTTTCGAATCTATTTATCCAGTAAATTCTTAAATTATTCAGAATGATTAAAAAATGATTTCACCGGCTTCAACCAAGCCAATATGTTTTTATTGGAAAAACTGAAAATTACAACACACTAATTTCATCAAATGAACCATAAAGAAGTACAATAAGGGAATATTTTATTTTCATGAGATGAAAATAAAATGGAAGATTAATAACAGTCATTATCAAGTAATTTCGTAAATATTTAAAAAATTTAACTATGATTCGAAGTCCCAAAATAAATTTCAATAGAAAATGCTCTAATTATTATTTTGTAAAAATAAGTCGCATGTTTTAATTCTACTTAATAAAATTTAAAATGAACATCTATTTTTTTTCAAGCAAAAAAATACCAATAACAATAATAAAATATAATTTTTTTGCATATTTGATTCAAATTATTTTCTATTTTACCAAATAGAAAGTATTTCTCAACGCGAATAAATGAAATAAGAATTGTTTGTAGTAAATTAAATCTTTATGAAAATATGATATGTTCTTCTAAAAATAAGAATAAATATTATTTTTAGATTACCTATAAAAGTCTTTCACTTATTTAACCTTTATGGATGAGCATTTTCAGTTAAGTAAATTTCTAGTGCCTTAGTTAAGTAAATTTCTAGTGCCTTAGTTAAGTAAATTTCTAGTGCCTTAGTTAAGTAAATTTCTAGTGACGAGACGCGCAGACGAGAATTTACAAATAAAAAAAGCAACGGTTTTATTTTAAAATACAAAGTATTTTAACACAGAAGACGATTTTTTAATGACTGACTTCAAATGTTTAGCGTAGAATAAATTTTTAACAGCAGAGAAAATGGAGTTGGCGCGAGAAAATTTTTGAGATATGATTTTCTACGATTTTAAAGCAGGATTAAATCAAGAAGAATGCATTCAACGGTTGCAATTAGCATTTAGTGATGAATCTCCAGCTGGTGCTATTGTATTCAGATTGTTCAGAGAATTTAGAAGAAGTCGCAATTTTCTTCAGGATGAAGAACACACAGGAAGGGTGACGTCGGCAGTAATTCCGGATAATGCGTCTGCCATACGAAAAATGTTAATTAATGATAATCGCTGTGCCCATCAAATGATACAGAAGAAACTTAACATTGGATCCGCAGCCATAGACAAAATCATTCATGAAGAATTACTTATGAAAAAAGTAGTTTGCCGTAGGGTTCCATAATCTAACTGATCAACGAAAAGAGGAGCGTGTCAGAATCAGTAAAGAAATGCTTAAATTTCTCAATGATGGTGGCCATCGCATCTTTTCTAAAATTGTAACAGGTGATGAAACACACATAATGTTTATTGACGTTCCAACACGGCAAGAAATCAAAGTATGAGTTTTTCAAGATGATCCCATGCTGACAATGGTGAAAAAACAACGCGCACTGAAAAAAGTGATGTATGCCATTTACTTCTGAAGTTTGGGATTGGTCAAAGCCATCAAGTTGGAAGGACAGAAGACAATAACAGCAAACTGGTATACCAATATAATTGTCTTTCAGAAATTCTACAAGAACTGAAGGTTAGGGGACTAATGCTTCACAATGAAAATGCATCTTCTCATACAGCCAGATTAACAGTTGAGATTCTTAAACAAAAACAAATTAAAGTGATCGAACGTCCACCGTATTCACCTGATCTAGAGATGTGCAACTTTTGGTTATTCTTTAATCTAAAAAAGAACTTACGTGGACATCGTTTTCATTCAGATGAAGATATTGATGTGGCTATTAATGCATTTTTTTCATCTACGAGTATTCCAAGAAATGAATGGCTTGAGGTATTTAATCTGTGGAAAATCCGTCTACAAAAGTCCATTAATGCTGGAGGAGACTACTTTGAACACACCTAAAATTTTGTAAGTATAACTTTAAAAATCTAGTTGTATCTCAAAAATTTCAGAGTGACTCTCGTATCTGCCACTTTCTCTTCCTGAAGGCGTTGTTATTCTTAAAAGCAAAATCTGAGTAGACGGTATATGCCACAAAAAACATTATTATTTTGCACCAACACAGCTCATTATTATATAAAAGTAACTCATTTAAAGGGTTAAAAGGATCTGTGCTCTCTACAAAAATACTTATTTAGTGAAACGTCATTTAGTGACTTCTATTAAGTGTTTAATGTGTTTTTGTTTTATCAAAATTACTTACAGAAAAATTTACTGCAAACGAAACACATAGCTTAAATTGAGTCTTTCAAAATATATACTCTTGAGATGGAAAAGAAATGGATCCTCACGATTAACGAAAAACTAATGGAAAGTCCCCGAAAAAATGTAATAGATTATCATCAAAAAATGTCATTTATTCTGAATATAAATAAAATTTTCTTAATAAGAAACTTTTTAATTGTCACTAAACTGACTCTTACACTATTGGATATGTTACATTTCCTCGAACTTTCAGTTTGACTAAGAATAATAATATTTACCCCATTAATCTTATACAGGCATTCGATAAAGTATTTATGCTCTTGACATTAAAGATTACACTATCATCTTGAAAAAATATGGTTTCTACAAATCTTAAAAACAATGGGATGTTTTGAAAGATCGTTGTTACAATTATGAGGCAGAAAAGAGTTTTTCGGTGTACTTTTTCTTGCACTTTATTGTTTTAATTAATCAGGATAAACATGTACTTCTTATCCGAATTGGTATATTGTTTCAAATATTGCTCCAAGTCGTCTCAAGCCAGTTATATCTGTTTAAAGTAAAATTCAGTGATTTGACTTCATCTAGTATAACAGTCGTTCAGTTGTAAGTTCTCTGTGAGAGTTAGTAGTTTTAATGTTATATTTACAAAAACGAAAAAGCTTATTAAATTATATGCATAAAATTTTGTACGGAGCCTTAACAGATATATACAAAGACGCATAGAGCAACAAAAGTTCCCATAGACGTAAAATGTGGAAAAGGCTTGTGGTATTTTTTATTTTTGCAAACACCAGAGTATGGAACTTGAATTGTTTTCGTGACTATGAAATTAAAACAATTCTAGTTAAAACTCAATAAAAGTTTTTATTACTACACTTTTCATTTGTTTTAAAGTACAACTCAAAGCCATTACAAGTATATAAATTTTTAAAACAAAAGCAAATTCTGGGAGTAAACATCCTTTCTCATGTGTGCATTGCGCAACAACAAAATTCAAACATTGGGAAATAAATAAATATAATATTCAAATAAAAAATGCATTTACTGTAAATAAATCTACCATTTAATCTATTTCAGGCATTTATTTTATTATAGGAAATACTTTTTTGTTAGGAAGCTGCATAAAGTCTTGTTCGTTTCATGCAAGGTAATGGGTATGTATTTGCGAAATATAAGCATTCTTTGTAGAAAAATTTATTAAAGTAAATGCATAAAATTTGCATGTAGCCTTTTGTTGCAATAAAAGGCATTTAGAACTTCAAGTGTAACATAGCGTATGTGTATAAAATCAAACATTGTCTATAGCTAAACATTTTAACCATATTTGAATTAACAAATGCATTTATTATAAAATGCATTTATTATAAATGCATTTATTATAAAATTATTAATATTATTATTAACAAGTACATTTATATTAATTATTAACAAATGCATTTATTATAAAATGCATTTGTTAATCTATTTAAAGTCTTTATTTTATTTCAAAAAATTTTGGAGAAAAATGCCAAGAATTTCTAGTTCACCTTGTGTAACAATGGGTTTAAATATTTGCGAAATAATGAAATTTCTAAATTTTGCAAAATCATCACATTTGTCTCATTTATGTTAAAAAATGGGTCTCTAATCATTGCGTTTATCTAGTTTAAAACTGATTTCTAAGTGTATCAAAAGTATTCATATTATAATAACAAACAATATTTTGTTTAAAATGCAATTATTTCTATTTATTTTATTGATATAAGGGAGGAATGATCCATTTTATTATTTAATTTCTCTTACCATCACCTCAAGTATATTTCTCCATTAAGATTGTTGGTTACTTTTGGAATAGAATGCATTGCTAAAACTATTCGAAGTATCTGTTCTATTACACGAAATATATTTTACGAGAAATTATTATGTAATGTATGTTTTGCCATTCGCTACAAGTGAGTTTGAATTTACGCGTCTTTGAAAATTGAAATATGTTGCCATAAATCAATCAGTTTTATACTAGCATTTGAAGCATTTTGTTCACTTAGTTTAAAATTCATTTCTAAATATGTTCCAAGTATTCATTTTGTAGTAAAAGATAAATTTTTGGAAAAAAAAATCGGATTATTTCTATTGTGCCTTATTTCGACAACGGACATAAATATTCGTAAATTTATTAAATTTCTATGCTTGGCTTTGTCTTTAGAAATATGCTTATAAATTAAAATGTTTTGGTCTATTTGAAATAAAACTATTGCTAAAGATAATCTAAAAACCTGTTTTACTATAAAATTAGTTTTAGGAAAAAAAATTTCCACTCTCTTTTCCGACATGTGATTGTGAATTTTCGATGTTTGAAAATTGGAATAGATTTATGTAGTTTAAAATGGAATTTTCCATGTATTCAAAGTATTTATGATAAGAAAAATAATTTTTTGACAAAAAATAACCAGCATATCTGCTACACCTAATGTGACAACATATTGATGATTTAAGTGATATATTAATTTCAACATCTCGTTATATTTTCAAAAATATCTTTCTATAATAAAATTTAGAATTGTACTAAATGCACCCTTAAGGTTACTTTATGTATTTATTTTATTATAAAAGAGAAACTTCTAGGAAAAAAAAACTGATGTTTTGTCTTTCGTTTATGCTACATGTGACTGAACTTGCACACGTTTGAAATTTATAAAATGTCACAATAACTCAGTAAGTATCCCTTTTTTATAGTTCCTCTGTAAATCATGCATGTGTCAAGGTGCATTGTGAGGATTTTGGATTTACAAATTTACAAATGTTTGTATATTTTAGAATCTTCCATATACTGAACACTGACCATTTATATTTTCCTTTTCATAGATAAATTTTTTCCATTCTAAATTTGACTTGTTCAGAAAATCATTTAAGATATCAAATTATGCCAGTTCTGTTGTTTTGAGCTCTATTGGTTTTCAAAAAAGTAGTCTTTCGAGTTGTGACAGATCATTTTGAAATTGAACATAGGAAATGAAATGAGGTTATTATAATCTTTATTTATTATCTGCTTCCTCATCAAGGTATATAGAAAACAATCTGTCACGGAACTTCAAGGATTTTATATTTTGAATATATTCGATGGAGCGATGGTAGGATGGACTCGAATGAGACTGTCTGGAATTGAAACTAAGGTTACTCTTGGTAGAACAGGATAAATTCCTCCTTCCCCCTATGAGAAAACATTTGTTCGCATATATGCATTATCAAGAGGGCATCTTGTCGATATTTTAGAATGTTCAAGACAGATTGAAGATTCTGAAAAACCACGAGAATGACCGACATAATGGACCTAAAAGCAACGGATTCTGTTTTTGTCAACGTTGAAGATTGGTGTGGCCAAATGGCTTTATAAACTTCCATAATTTATAAGGTTTAAAATTAGGGTTAAAATTAGTAAGTTTAGTGTCAAAATACTCAATTTATATACTATAGGCTGAGGAGTGTGTGAGGCAAATTATAATTGAAAAATTGGTCCTAGAGTACTGAAAAAAAAAGGAATACTGTTTTAAGCAGATATTTTGGGTATCGTTTTCAACAAATGGATTTGCATATTCAGTTTCTCTTAAAATTATTTCTGTGAAATGCATAAAGATATTGGGTAGTAAAACTGTTCCCTTCATAAAAATGTTTTACGAAACATTTAGTTTGGCTTACCCTCTTTTGAAGTGTCGTGTTTTGGTTTTTACTTGGAATATTAAAATTAAATAGTTTAATCAATCTAATAATTTATGAGATCTTAATTTTAGTGAGAATTTATGGGATATTAATTCAAACCATTCAGTAAAAATGAATCACACGGCTACAGAACTATTGATAAAAAGTACTTTGTAAGTTTTGGACAATATATACAATGAAGTCAAGATTATACTAATGAAGTGCACTATTCTAATGGAAACCATACCAAGATGTGTTGAAGAGAACTGTTAAAGGGGTACTTTAATAGTATTAATATAGAGATTTATAAGTTTCTTTAGTGTATATTAATTATTAAATCTTAATTAAAAATGATTAAAATAATTAAAAATAAAATTAAAATTACTCTAGAAGTTACAAATACCAAAAAAAAATACATTAGTGTATTTTATTTTACTTTCTACATTTTTGAATTAGCCTAAAATATGCTAATGTAATTATTTTATATTTAAATATTTTATCATACATTGTATACAACTCATAAAATGCAATAGAAATTAGAAATTAATTTTAAAATTTAAAAGTTTTAATTTAATTTAATATTTTCACTATCTCTGCTAATTTTTAATGAATATTTATTAAAGGCGTTAAAAATACACAGCAAATAAAAAATATTTTATCATTGAGATAAAATTGAAATATAAATATTTTTTTTATTTCAGAAATTATTTATCTTAAGACAAGAGAATAGGAATATAAGCATCTAAGTTATATTTTAAGATAAAAAAACAAGTATATAAATTTTGAATTTATTTGCATTAATTATTTAAAAAGATAAAAATAAAATTGTGTGTGTCTTCCTTCATATATGTATATATATATTTATTGGTAAATCATTTATCTATCAATGTTAAAATTATTAATAAAAATCTGATTAAATCTTCCAAGGATGTGAATAATAACATGAAACGTTTTTAAATTTTCTTTAAATTTATAAGTATATATTTAAATAAAATTTGTTAGATTAGAAAAATAAAAATATTAATATCTATATCATAAGGCAAACAGTGCTAGATGTGAGTATTCTAAGTAAACAACTTACTTTTCTAATTTATATTGCAATAAAAATGATATTTATCAGAGTAACTTGCTATCTTTTAAATATTATCTTAAATAACTTATCTTTACTAAGTCATTTCAATAGAAATGACCAGAGCCGTTATGATATTGACAAGTATTGATAAAAAAATGTTTATTGGAAACATGACGAGATATTACATAATATCAATTTTAATATTATTTTTCAATAAGTAAATACAAAAAAGAGTGTATATTTATATATCAATTATATATATATATATATATATATATATATATATATATATATATATATATATATATATATATATATATATATATATATATATATATATATATATATATATATATATATATATATATGCACCTTGCATGCAAAATGCATAATCGGAGTGCATAACGTTTTCAATGAAAATATTTTCGAGAATATTAATATAATCATAATTTATTGGCTTATTTTCAAATCTAGTAGTCATGGTACACTCACTAAATTAAAATATCATATATGAAAAAAGTTATAATAATATTAGAAAGCTATGCATGAATATTGGGATGTATTTAGTTTATCATTAAATTGGTATAGATTTATTTATTATACCTGTATTATTATAAGAATGTGGTCAACGTAATATTAAATTAAATAGATTTTTAATAAGCATATATTCACTAACCTATGAAATAGCTTCATTTTATGAATGTTGAGTTAGTAAAATGTTTCAATTAGATTTGGTTAAGAATATGCAATGTATTCCTATCAAAATGCTAATCATCATGTTTGTTCAACTTATTTATATTTTGGAGTAATATTTCGCTCGAAACAATTTTATTCATCATATTTTTCATAATTCAGTGTTCCATTCTTAGCTTCATTACAATAATTACACTTTGTAAAGGGAAATTATATATTATAATAATAATTAATTATAATTATACTTTGTATTAGTAAATGCAAAGCATGAATAAAAATGATTGAAATTTTTCCTTTAATACACAATAATAATCTACGATATCACTATACTGCTTATAATGCATTGCATTTTATACATATACTCTTGGATTTACGAAAATCTATGTTTAATTAGTTCAATATGTATGCTCCATTATATTAATAACTTAATCCAATTTTCTTAATTATTTTTGTGAGAATATGCATTTTCATCTCTCACAAAAATTTATATACGGCGTTATTATTAAATTATAGTTTCCATAAATTTAAAATTGCAAAAGTGGACTCTATCACTTAACGTCAAGTTACTTTTATTTGTTAATTGATTTTCATATTTTATATATTATTTTTATTTAAATATTTTTTATATTTTATTTCATTATTTATCCATGAATATTCAGTGATACACTTAAAATGTCAATATATTTTGAAGCAAAAACGGGTTCAAAAATTTTCAAAAGAAAACTTTTTGAAACTCTTGAGAGATTCGGATCATTATTCAAGCTAAAGGATTTAACGTAATAGCTCAGGTTATTCCCGATTATTCCCTCTAAAGAGATCCTATCTAGGAATACGAAGTTTCTATAGAAAACTATTCAGTTTTCTAATCTCTAAAAAAGAAATAGTGGTCTCTATTCGAACCTACTTTTTTGAGATGGGTGACATAAATTCTGCGCCAAGTTCAAATATTTACGAATCATTGAGTTACTCCATTGAAAACGGGACACTGTAATGCGAAACTGTATCCTTTAAAATAAAAATATATTACTTCTAATACATCTATAAAATTTACTATTGAAAGCTTTCAAAATTTTTATTTTAAGTAAGTATGAATATTTGATGGTGAATCTATGTATGCTTAATGCTCTTTATAAACATTTCTCAATGTCCTTCATAAGTCCTTAAACAAAGTCTATGTTTGATGATAAAAAAAGAAAGATTGCTGATATGAAACAATCGATTTTCACATTATTATGCAAAAGAGTTAAAGATCTAGAAGATTCCTAAAATTTTAAAATTACATTGCTATGGAAACATTTTGCGAATATATTGTAATATCATAATGCGTTTTGTAATCAAAAAACACGAAAGATACTTCCAAAGCTAATTAAATAGAGACTTAGAAATAATTAAATATAACATTTCCTTATGCCAAAGTAGATATAGATTTATGTGAAATCAATGCCACCAAATATGCTATATTAACTGCTTCATATATATAATAAATACAAATTTAATGGTTATCTATAGTTAAAAATTTATATTTTAAATAAGGTAATTTGGGCAAATGTATAAATTTAACTAACATACAACATTCTAACTTCTTTTTATAAAGAAAAGGAAAATTATTTATTTGTTATACCTGAAATATCATGAAAGTTCTTTACTTTTGATCTTTTACACATATTTGTATGGAAAATCATATTTGAAATTATCAAGTCAAAAAAAATGCACTAGTATTTTTCTTAAAAAGGTTAATGAATGCTTGAATACCTACACATATGCGATAAAAATGGAAATTATAAGAAAATAATTTTAAACTAAGTTGTAATGGAGTAAAAACAAAACCAAAAACTCACATCTTTTTCATGACGTATATCCAAAATAGCTACTTTAAAGAATAGAATAAAAATTAGAGTGAAAATTAATATTCTATACATACATGCATATAAATGTGAGTGTATATGCACATATAATCAAATATAAATATTTAAAGAAATATTATGTTTATCATAATAAAACACATTTACATTTGTAAAAAAAAAGACGTGATGTAGTGTTATAGGAGACCAGGCTATTAAAATTGACAATAAAACATGTATTAGGATATTGAAATTAATTAATCATGAAATATCATTGAAAACATATTACGAAGAAAGGAATTCCTGCTTTTCACAAGTACAGATAATTTATTTTGCTTTATTAAAAATATTATCTTTATCCTATTAACTATATTATTGTGTATGATAATTCACTCTTTAATTTTCAGCTAAAACAGTTTTGGAAATATGCTTATTATGCAGTCATAGATTCATATTTTTCAATATCTGTGATATTTATTAAAGATTTATGAGGAACACTTATTATATTATATTAAATATTAAATACATTAAATAAATAAAACATAACTTTTGATAAAAAAAAAAAACATAACTACACCAAAAAAGCTAACACTTAATTCAAAATATGCTTTGCTGTCTAAAATATAAAGATACTACATGTTTAAATGTCATCTATTTAAATGATAAATAACGAATATTTGTATAAACATAACCCATTAATTACATTCAATAGAGTAAGCATGATATAAAATTTAAATTTTTAAAAGATAATAATTTTTCCCAGCATCAAGCTTGAAAACTCTGTAAATCATAAATATTTATTGATGTAAATGTGTTAAGTACATTGAATTTGTTTTTGTATGACCAAGAAAGCATATTTCATATGGTTAGAAAAATCATTAGGTAATTCATTTCATCTAGTGAAATGTCTGGTCATGGAATCATGATGATTGATATCTTAACTGAAAACTGATGGTGAAGCATTTTATTAAAATGTATTTTGATACATTGTTTTAGCTTAAGTACCCCAAAAATTCCATGAGTTTGTTTAAATAAATTATAAAAAATGCAAACTGAAATATTTGCATTTTTTAATTGTTTTTAATTTTTAATCTTTTTTTAAGGAAATATTTTTAACCTCAGCAACACCAGTGTAATTGATTAAAGTTAACATTAAAACACTGATTTGCATAAATCCTCCATAAAGGCATTTTACAAATCACTGTTGATTTTCTATTCACATGGTTTCTGATTTAATATTATTATTATTGAAATGCAAAATCAATTATTTTTTTAACTATTGACGAATATCTGGTCTATTTCATCAAAACACTGATTTCAACAATTCTTTTAATTTGAATGTCTACTTAATTTTTGCTTAAATTCTTTCTAAATATAGTTTAGGTTTATTGTTCTTCTTAAATAAAATTGAACAATATCTAAGATAAATATATTAATTAATAGTAATAAATATTCATTGCAAAACTGTAATTAGTGTGATGTGCAATTTTACGATGAGAGAAAGTATAATTTTCAGAGAAAAAGAATATTTAAGATAAAAAAAAGACACCATTCAAGTAAATTAGAAATGGAGATAATTGCAAGGATATTAGACCTTAAGATTGTTTTTACAAAGTATTGGATTTATGATAATTACAAATGATCAGTTTTCCTCATCGCCACTAAGATTAGCATTAATGAGTAGAAAATAGAAGGATATCGCCTTATTAAAAAGTGCAATTTTCCTTGGAAGGTAAAATGACACCTGTTCAGGAAAATTACAGATCAATTGCCAAGTTCTCTAGATTTTCAAAAATACTTTAATGTGCATAACAAATTGGGAGCTCATTTGTACTTATTAGTTGAAAAACGAAGTTAAGTAATAATTTTCACAGAATTATATATATATATATATATATATATATATATATATATATATATATATATATGTATATATATATATATATATATATGTATGTATATATATATATATATATATATATATATATATATATATATATATATATATATATATATATATATATATATATATATATATATATATATATGTATATGTATGTATATATATATATATATATATATATATATATATATATATATATATGTATATATATATATCTATATATATGCGTGTTACAATAATGAATCTCTAAAAAATATTAAATAAATCTTTGAATTTTTTATTACAAATTACATTGATACTGTAAAATTTTATAGATAATTTTATAGACGTTTTAAATAAAATTTTATATACGTTTTTTTAAAAGATTGCTTAGGTATATAAATGCTTATGTTTTATCAATAAGCCTTTCCTCTGATAGATATTTAACCATATAGAATTTCATCATATTTTATTATGAATAAAAAGTTTTGAACATTTTGTTATGGATTCACTAAAATTTCAAATATATACATAATTGTGAAAATTTAACTGTAGCGTATGTAAGTATAAAAACAATAGTTGCGTGATAAAAGACTTTGAAAGGATGTAATTGTATATGCAACAGTCAAAAATCAGTTCACACAGGTTTCTTTTTATGTGCTTGTTTTGAATTTTTTTTTCAATATTTTGCTAAAGATTTTTTATTTTTATTTCGAAAATTTTAAATTTCATCGGTTTAAGTAAATCTTTCTTCATATTATCCTTAATTATGATTCAATATTATCAATCATAATTTAGGATACTATTATCGATAAAATATTAATCTATATTATCGTTAAAATAAGAATAAAAAAATCGAAGTATTAATTTATCGATATATTAGCGATAAATTAAGATTTGCAATTTACTTATGGTCAGTAATAATCATTTTTTCTTATGATTTTATTCATATTAAAATAATTTTATTCATACTCAATTTACCATCACAGTGAACACACCATGCAGATTTTCTCCTTGTTAACAAATCTGATACAACTATGATTATATTGCGAGACATTTCAATGTACTAAGTTTCATTTTATATTAAAATGTTTTCTAATGAAAGAATCATTTAATGATGTCATGGTTGGCTATTTAGTCTGATTTTAAATACTGTATTGTAGTCTAACGTTGCAAAATATTCATGATATTTCTGAGATTAAAAGATTTATTAAATTCTATGATGGTTTTTTTATGATTTTCAAGAATTAAGAAAAATTTCAAAATCTGGAAAGTAAACTAATAAAATTTTGTAGTTTTTCGAATCTCTTAAAAGTATTTTTTTTAAAAAATTAATATTCTGTACTTGATATTGTACATTATTTTGCTGTATAAAATTTTAATCATATTGTGTGTGTTATTAAATAACCAACATAAGAGCTGTATTAATCTTATTGTTTTGAATAGATATGAAGGTTATTATTTTGAATAATTTTCAAGACATGAAAAGGAGTATCTTGCGAAAGTTTTTTTTTTCTAAATATAAATATCAAGTTATATATTGTTAAATAAATTACAAAATTCTTGATGTTTAATTTATCTTAATATATGATATAAATATATGTTTTAGATTTGAAATGCTATTGATGTATTAATATATCGAACAATTTACTTTAAGAAAAATAATAAAGAATCTACATTTTTTAAGCAATCATTATCTTTAGGAAGTCTTCTATTATGTTTCATTAAATTGAACTTAAAGTAAAAACACAGTTTAATAAAAACTTTATTTCCTTAAAATATCATGCTATAAATTTTAAAATTGTATGAAAATACATTACTTAATTGAACTCACCAGTTTATTTTAGTTATTCCATTGAAGATATTTACTGAAATTTTATTAAATCTCTATAATGTCCAATAATTTTTATTGTGGAAAATAAAAAAAGAAATATAAGAAAATGAATAATGTATGAATGATTTATAATTAACTATACAACTATAAAAAATAAAAGCAATTTTTCATTTAAAAAAGTTTACACAAAATTATAACTGAAAATTAAAAAAAATATAATCAAATTTAAAATTGGTTGGGATTTTCTAAATTTAAACTGGATTACTCTTTTTAAAAACTCTAATATTTTACAATGTTTAGTTTAAAATGAACTCTAAGCAAGTACAGAATAACATAGAAAATAAACCATCATTTAAAAAAATCAAGCAAGCTCTGCTTTCTTATAAATATTTATATTAGATTTATTAATATGAAACAAATTTGCTTTTTCAAAAATATAACATGTATTAAATTTTAACACAATTCTTGATAATTTTAAAAAATAATATCAGTTTATTTTTTCTTTCAGCTGTTATTTTTTATCAAAAATGTGCTAAACTTCTTTGATATCAATCCCTGCTTGAATTGTAAAAGTGATTTGCATATTTTTACTTTGAGAAACTCCTCATTATTCAATTAAAATGAAAAAAAATACATAAGTCTGCTAATGTAAAATATTTTAAAAATATTTAAAAGAAAAATGACAAGTGAACTAAAACTATTAAATCGATGAAAGCTTCCCAGGTAATGTATCTTCCTGTTTTTATTACATACATTGCACTTTTTAAAAAGTGCAATATCTAAAAAATAATTCGATAGGAATTCGTTACATAATGCTTATATTTTCTGGAAAAAAAACAACACTTATTTTTAGAAAAATAAATCAGTATAAAGAAGTATAAAATAAATATTTTCATATCTTAAAATTTGACAATCTTTACAAAATTATTGCTTGCGTTTAATATTATATAAATTTATATAGTTACTATGTATTTAAAATCAAAAATTTCGTATGATATATTCCTGTTTTATGCTATTGATATACTTAAATTATATTATAAAACTATTTATTCACAAACATGTAAGACAAAAAGTTTACAATTTTACGTTATTTCGAAAAATAAAGTGATTTGTTGCCTATATCTTTTCTAGTAAAGTAGTACAATGGAATCAATATGATACAAAATTGTTTAATATAGCTCTGGGTACATCTGTAACTTCCGAAGAACAGAGGAGATCGAGATGGATTTCTGAAGTGCTTTGCCAATATGGCTAGACAATCAAAGATATGGTCAGGGGATAAGTCAGTGTTGACCACACTCCTACAGCTTTGATAGCCATTAAAATATATCTTCAATCCCTTGAGATATTTTTACCTTAATCTGGTTTTGGTTGTGGAACTAGCACGGCAATAGTTTAGATCAAAGACGGAGTACTTCTGGTAAGAAATATAAATTAGTATTCGGCTGGCTATTGCACCAGCATTAGTAAGGGTAAGCTTGTTGGAAAGTTAAGTGTTGTTTTTGGTTTAAGAAGGCAGCGATATTTACTCTTATTTGTTTCTATGGAATTAAATGTATTTATGTGTGAGTTAACTTATCATTTATTTGTAAAACAAATTCATTATTTTATTATACGATTTTTTAAGAATAAGATAAAGAATTTATTTTTTCATATATAATTCTACTTTATATTTACTTAAAATATATTTACTAAAATATACTACTTAAAATATACCATTATTCTTTGTAGGAAATCCCTTCCAATGTTATCTCCCAGTAGAAAAAGAGCAAAATAAATCACCATTAGACAAATAGAAATCTTGCAATGGTAAGAGAAAAACCAAATTTATCACTGTTGTTTCGACAATAATAACTCAAATATAGGCAGCTTTTCCTTGCAAATTTTAAAACACGGTTATGTCACTCTGTCATTTACACGTCATGCAAATTATTGCGATAAATATATAAATTGCAATAAGTATATCTTTGACGCAATAGGATTATAGTCATATGCTCATCATTAACTAATAGCTATTCAGATTTCAGATCTATTCTCCATATTAAAATTTTGTTGTCCATTGACATCATTCCATAGGAAAATAATTTCCCAGTTTTACTGAAGCTCTAAATTTTCATGATTATTAGAAAAATTTTAGATCACCGTAAATTAATATTTCTGTATATAAACAAAACTAAATAATGTGAAAGCAATAAAAAGACGAAATCATTGGAAAATTATGAATGATTATACCAGAAATCTTATGTTTTCATAAGTCATAAAAAATACATTTTAAGAAATTTAGTTATTTGTAAATTTTATCATTGCTTTCGTTTTATATTTGCTAATCATAAAAAGCGTCAATGTTATGTCTCAAGGAAACATTTCAAATTGAGGTATACATTCCCTAAATACGAGTCAACAAATTATTTTACTATATTTTAACAAAGCCATAGCAACATTTAAAGAATAGGATTTAGAATATTGAATAGGAAATAGGATTTTGATTGCATAGAATCATTACAAAAAACATGCAAAATATAGTTTTTTTATTCAGAATGTTATTATCAAGTTTATTTAAAGCATTTGGTTATAACATGAATTTATATATGTACCATTTCAATTCGTTAACGAAATGGTTACAATCATTGGTACTAATACTATTTACAGTAATGTATAGCCTGTTTAAATGTATAATATATTAATTTAGAAGCACATATTCTTAGTTAATAGGTTAACTATTGACATTACTTAATATGATCGATTTCGTCATTGAAGATTGTCATTTATGAAGAGCTTATCTATTCTTCTTTATTGTCTACGTATATAATTTTGTAGCATATTTATATAAAATTATGTGTTGGCAGTGTTTATAAAAATGCTTAGTAAAATAGCTTCAAACTGTTCAATAACTGTATACTAACTTTTTCCGTTAGTTATATTCCAATTTCTAAATTTGTATTCTATCATGCCTAGAAACCAAGAAAATTATTTAGTTCAGTTATCCAATTCAAAGCAAATTTACGTATAATATTTTGAAAAAACATATTTTCAGTACTTTAATCTTACGACACTGTATTACACAGAATGTTTGCCGTATTATATTACCTTCAAAATTCAAAACTGTTTTATAATTTTGAGTTAGATTATTCATGTACAAAATACAATTGATTTCAAATGCTACTATGTACTTAACTTTAAATTACATTTTAATCATCCATTTTTTATCGATTAAACTTTTAAATAATATTTTCTTTCGGAATTAAAATTTTATTTTCATTAGTAAGTTATGTTAAGCAATATTTAAAAATTAAATTTTCATTACAGTCTATTCTTTCCATATACATTACAAATTAAAAAAATAATTCATTTGAAATAGAACTATATAAATATTTAGAAGAAGAAAGCGTTAATAAATTGCAGTTTTATTTATAATTAAAGCTTGCTAAAAGTAATTTTCATATATTGATGTTTATGGAAAGATGCTGAAGATTAATTTAAGAAGCAGTAAATTTTGTTTTGATTTATTGAGAGTATATATTGAATAAGTATTTATCAGAAATATTTTCCTTCCTTAAAACTTTTAAATTATCGATATACTTATGCAAACATAATTTTAGTTAAGGCTAGATCAGTTGTAAACTTTATTAATGATAAAACTTACTACAAGAATTTTTTTAAATTTTATTAAAGTACAATTAGTTAAATATGCGCAAATTTATGAAACTGAATTCAATTTTAAAAATATAATAAGCAGTTTTATATTTACTCGGATTTTACTGCTTGATAAGCACTATTTTTACTGACTAAGCAAGAAGCATAATTCGAAATAGACAAAAATAGGAAAAAATATTTTTGAATAATTAATCTATTGTTTATATATTATACAATTAATCCATTCTTGGAGATAATTACATAAATTAAAAATAAGACTCTCTTGCTAATAAAGAATAACACAAATTTTAGAATAAATTTGAATTCCAATAATATTCGTACGTGGCAACAAATTCTAAAAAATTGGTTGAAATCAGCAAAAAAAACCCTTATTATTTTACAGTAATCTAATTTAATATTGTAACAAAACTTGTTTTCAAATATAAAATTTATTTATTGAATAAATAATATTAGTGTCGTCTATTTAAATAAGTGGAATATTTTTAAAAAATTTGAAATTTACAATAAATTTCTATTTAATTTATAAATTTCATGTTGCTATATTGAATATAAAATTATAACGAATTGTTTAGTCTCAAAATCGCAAGATATTTCATAACATTTTTAATTTCTAACAAAGTGCATTTAATGCAAAGGTTGTTTTTTTCTTGTTTTGCTTATCCTCCTTTAAAATGTATTGAAGTTTTAATCAAAATAATTAACTGTAAAATATAAATAGATTTGTTTCATATTGAATGTATCAGAGAACATTTAAGTTATGTTTCTTTTGTATTTAATTATCTTAGTAACATGATGCTGTTCCCTTTATTCTGTTCTAACTATTTTCATATCTTAATTATCTGTTTTATAGAATATGTCTAAGAATGCTTACAGCTGTATTAGTATAAGGAAATCTTCTATCTGTAAAACTAACTTCATAACCTTTTTATATACGGATAAATACATCTCAAATATTGTTTTGTTTTGAAAACAAAATTAAATTTATTATACTAGTTATTATAATTTATAAAATCATAACTATTTCTGATTAAAAAATGTAACATTAAATTTATTTAAAATGCACCTGATGAGAAAAATTTTTAACACAATTTTGATAGTTATTTAAAATTTATTTTACCTAAAACTATACATGGTGCAGCTATTATTTTATATTATGATTTTGTTGTTTATTATATTTATAAAATTAAATATGGTACAGAAAGTACTAATGATTAGGACAAAACAAAAGTTCTCTTCGTTTAAAATTGTAAATTAATAAACACTTGCTTCTAGACTAAATAAAAATTTCAATATATAATTT
This sequence comes from Latrodectus elegans, assembly GCA_030067965.1. Taxonomy (NCBI): domain Eukaryota; kingdom Metazoa; phylum Arthropoda; class Arachnida; order Araneae; family Theridiidae; genus Latrodectus; species Latrodectus elegans. Next base: position 91,767,669 of record CM057810.1, on the reverse strand, counting down.
TAATTGGAATATTTCCATGTAAATCCAAAGCATGAGACTAAACAGAGAAAAACTGAAAAATATACTATTGTCTTCAGTAAATAAAGTTTCCATTTCCACTTCACGCAGTACACTTAAAGCAAAAATATTGATTAAGAACTGTAATTTGATTTCATTTAAAATGTTTTAAAATATTTAAAATTGATTCAAAAATTTTTCAATAAATTAAAACTATGTTTGGTGTTTAAAAAGTTTATATATGAATATCACTATAAAAATAATTTGCTTATATAATTCTGACTCCATCTAACATATTAAGAGAAAGAAAAATTTCGCACAAACTTAGTTTACTACTAAAGTTATTGTGTATAATTTAAAAAACATAGAACTTAAGTAATTAAAATTGAAAACATTTATTTAGTATTGTAAAAAAGTAAAATGAGGCAACTACATGCCTAACATCTATTATTTTTAAAATTTCTTAAAAGGGTACTCAAATAGTAAACTCAACTGATCAATGAATTAATGATTGATTACACAGCGTCAATTACTTCAGAAAACTCAGAAGATAACATTTTTTAAGACTTTAAAATTTTAAAAACCCACTCTTAAAAAAGAAAAAAAATGCTTCAACTTATTTTCTGATATAATGGTGTTTGAGGAAGCAACGTTTACTTGATTCTTTTAGTTTTTAGATAACGTACTGAAAACTTTTATTAGATTACTTTAGAAAAAGAGGTAAGAAAATTTAAAGTTCTCTTTTCTGTAGCAGAATACAAAACGCATTGTTCTTAAAATATTTTCACGTGATAATTCAGTACTATAAAAAATTAAAAAAAATTATTGGAAAAAACATTTATGCTTCAAACGTTACACTAATTTTGCAGTAATATTTGACAAATGCTATGTAATTAAATATAATTTAACGAAAGTACATTATAATTTATATGAATACATTATAATTTAAAAGTTATATCAAATCTTTATATATTACTACATATAATTTCAAACAAAGTATTTTTTATAAGTATCAAACCATATTGCATAAATTCACATTTATTTTTAATATTTGAGTTAAAAAAATGTGTATAAATCTTTATTTCTAGATTATTTATTTGATGAATTTCATGTTTTTAATTCTTACTTTTATATACAGTGTGAAAATGCTATATTCTTCAGATAAAATAATAAAAATTCTTACATTCAGCTAAACTACGTAATATGTTTTATGTATAAAATAAATAGATTTTCACTTTCAACATTTTTGTTAGTAATCCTTGCTAATTCACGTTTTAAAACTAATTATATATTTTTATCTATATTGAAAAGCAATTAGATGTAAAACTTCTATGATTTTTTTAAGAAAAATATAATATTCTCTTATCATTTATCCATGAAAAACATGTTTTCAATTTCTAAGAGAATTTTCTTATAACATTATTTTTTAACAGCAAATTTTTAAAATTCAGTTTTAAAATAATTTATTTTAAGACAAATATTGTCCCACACTAAAACACCCTTAGTTACAAGCGATACACATGCATTTAGATGTGTACGTGATGCAGTAATAAGAAAATTCAATTTCCATTGATGAAATTTCTTGAACTCTAGATAGGAGAATTTTATTTCATAGAATAGGATATTTTCATTCTTGAGTCACCAAAAAATGTATAGGCAAATGTTTAAACAATAAGTAATTGTTTAAACATTTCTATAAATAAAGCTTAAATATGTAGCTTAATTTCTGGAATAAAACATCTAAATTTTCTTGTATAAGCATTTTTTAAAATGTTTCTTTTTTAATACTTCAATTTAAGAGTATTTATTTTATTACGGAATTCCAATGCATACATATAATTGAATATACATTAAAAGTGATTCATTGTGATATATTGTTGAGCTTTTTAATTAAACGATATATTTAAAAATATAATAGTCCAGCTACAAATTCTAATATTAGATTTGAAACATATTTAAAAAAAAAAAAAAAAAAAAAAAAAAAAAAAACTAATAGGTTTTTCTTATCTATGTTAATGTATGAAAGTAAAAGCAATTCAATATTTAATTTGTTAGCATATTTTCCTTAAATAATATATGTTACTGAATGCTGCAACAGAAATGAAACATTTTAAAGATTTTATAGTGCCTATTATATAAATTATAGTTGATGTGAAATGAATAAGTACAGAGCTTTAGGAAGATAAATAATAGCATTTCTTGAAAAATTGCTTAGATATCCCAGATAATTTACTTATGTTAGAAAATTAAATACCACTTTGTAATGAGTATAACATTGTATTTGAAAAATTTAAAATTTTATTCATAAAAATATTTTATTTGGGATATTATCTACATTTTATAATATCGGAAGTTTTTATAATAAAGTAAATTATAATTTCATGATGTAAATTATAATTTCAGAATCAGTTTACGATAACGGAATTCATTCGCAGTATCAAAGAATAGCTTACAGAACGTGGACAGTTAATTTTTAAATTTGAGATCTAAAACATTTACAGCTTGCAATGTATATAACTTCGATGCACATGTTTATATAATACTTGGACAGACAATATATTATAATCATGTTACCTGCAAGTATATTATATTTTCCGACTGCTTTTGATTCATCACACTACTTTGGCAATTATTTGAATACTAGTTTTAGTCCTTGGAATAATACAAACTATCTAAATGATCATTAGCTTTATTTTAGCAGAACCTAAATCCGTGATAGATTTTTATTGATTATAAGCTGGATCAAATATTCTCTTAAATAAAAGATAAATTAAGTTTTAAAATCAATTGACTTAATATTTTTTTCTAATATTTTTTGTGGAATTTGTAATTAAAATTAACCTAACAGAACGCAATGAACTTTCTGAGATTTTTTATGTTTGGTTTTTCAACCAAAATAAACTAAAACCCTTTATATTAATTTATATTGATTACTGTTATTGTTTACTGGTTTAAAATTAATGTTGATTCAACGAAATGTTTTTGTACATTTTATTTGTCATCAAATGTTTCTTAGTTTAAGCCATTTATTTATCTTGCTATTTACCATATAAATAATAAGTTTTGAAAATAAAAATTCAAGATGGGTGTTAAAATATATTTTCTGTGTTTATATAGTTTTTCAAACATTAATTTTATTAGCATAATAATTGCTTTCAAGATATTTTTCTTTGATATAATTTCTATTTTATTTCGATTTACGTATCATTTCTATGATATCTCGCTTTTGATTTTAATTTTGATTACTTTGGTTTTTGCAAGTAATCAAGATTTTGATTTCAATGAAATTTCACACTACTTTAAACTTATAAAAATATTATCATAGTTCTCGTTTTCAAGAAGAAAATAATTTTTCATTCTTGCTTTAAAATTCATCCTTAATTTTTAGAAGTGAAACTTTAATTTCTCAAATCGCAACATTAATTTAGATTGCAATGCATATTTTCCTTGTAAAGAAAATAATAAAATTATATTTCTACGTAGAGAGAATATTTCCTCCTTGATTTATTTATTTATTTATTTTTATTTATTTATTTATTTTGCAAATTTCAATAGAAACAGAACATACATCATAAATGTAATGTTTTTGGATAAAATCTCAGCACAGTATTAATATAGTTTGGAAATAAAATCACAATTTTCCCAGAATAATATTAATTTGAACTAATTATATAAAAAGGAAAGTACTGAATGCAAAAACTGTTTCTTGATGCAAACATCAAAAAATGCATATCTTCAATATTAATAAAAGAAATTAATATAAGAACAGTCCTTACATTAAATATCTTTAAGAACAAATGTTAATTTTTATACTATAGTATGATTTATTGGAGACTCATTTCCATCAATTTCATTTTTTCTTAAAATAATTAATGCCATTTAATCATTTTAAGCATTCATAATAAAACAATAAACTAATAAAGATTTTCTATTGATAGAGTATACACTCAATTAAATCATATTTTCAGCGTATATATTAGAAAATTATCAAGAAACTATTTTTTTATATTCATTAAGATATTTGCATAAAAGCAAACACAACATGACATAATCTTGTTCACAAAAAGTGTAAAATTTTTCTTGAAAACTTAAGTATTCCTATATTTGTGCATTAATTTACACAAATAATAAATTGAATTTCGGGCATAAATTGATAGTTTCAAAATTATCAAAAACAATGATGTTGATGATCAATAGTTCATCATTACTTCTAGTAAATATAAACACAGAGGCAATAAAAAGTAAGATATTTCTCATTATTCAATCTCTTAAATATATTAAAAAGCCTTAATATAACATTTTCTACAAAAGGTTTTTATATCCCAAGCAATTATTGGAAAATACGAATTTTCATTTGTGTATTTGGGGTTATATTTACATTAACTGCAAATTGTTTTTTAAAGAAATTCATAAATAAAATCATAATTCTTAGTTTTTATTTCATCTTCTCCAGAAGGATAACAAAATACTTTATGTGCTGTGGTTTTTCACAATTTTGATTCAAAAATTTTCCAAATTTTCTAAAAAAAGCACTTTTATCACCAGACAAATATAATGCTTAGTACAGTGTTTTCAGCAGCCTGTTAAGTACATGTGAGGAGCTAAATGTGAAAATAAATCTGATAAATTTGATGTCTTCATTCCCCTCTTAGAATTTATGTAGTAAGCATGTGGTGATTATCCAATAAATATATCACTTGGAAAATTATATTAGGATTTGTATCATGAGGAATAATATGATAAATTGCACATTTTCTGGCTGAAGTAGTTCAACTATCCATTGCCATAAAATTATTACTAGAATTAGTTGAGAATGGAGAACTGATTATCTATACAAATGTACTTGAAATCGAAGCAATGCATTGCTTCATACGACTAAAATATTTAAAGTAGGCAATTGAAATTTGAAAACTTCCAGTGTTTTTGAAAACTCTTATATCTAAATGCACACTTGTAATTGGTTTGAGTTAACGTTTGGCTATATGAATGATATAATTTTGTATAATGTTCTTAGAAACAGAATCTGAGATAATTCGCTTCAGTTTCAAAATGATTGAATTAATATGAAATTTGTTTTCTCAGAATATTTCATGAGAGATATATCTTAGAAAATGTTCAGTGAAATAAATGTTTTATGCATTTCATTTATTCGAAAATAAAAGTTCCTTTTTGATAAATGAGTAAATCTTTTTATCATAATGTTATCAATTTTAACAAGAGCTCGTGTTTCTGGATTAAATTGTGGTAGTTTTTGTGAATATCAAATTTGATTTTACGAAATTAATACTTAAATTAGGTAGACTATGATATTTTTAAAATTACCTTCTTTATTTGGATACTGTATAAATAATAGGTATTTCTTTTTAATTTAATTCGGAAAATCACGGTTATAATATTAGCATTAATATGATACATTGTTATTCTTTTTAATAATTTATTTAAAAATCATATTGCTTACGCTAAACTTTTGCATTTGATATAATCTCAGTTTTATTAAATTGATAGTTAAACAATTTACCCCAGTTTTTATATTCCCTAATGTTCATCAATGTTTAACATTAGAACATATTCAATTAGGTTTTGAAATTTTCTTAAAAAGAAAATATTGATATTGACCTGAGAATACTTCAAATTATGTGCGTGAAATATTTCTCAAGCAAAAATTAACTGTCAGATATTTATTTTTAAAATTTTACAGTGCTCACTAAAGTTTATATGTTTAATTCACAAACAAAAATAATTTGAATAATTAACAGTCAAAATTCCTTTTTAGTTTTTAAATTCATATTACTATTTTAAAAGCTGCTTTCATTATAAACCTGATATTGTTTTAAATAACAATGATAATAAACTCAATTTTTAATAAATTTTATTAATATGCTTGAGATATAAATTTAAAAAGGCAAGCATATTGTTTATTCGAAAAATATATTTTTTAATGGAAAATAATTAAAAATATTGAACAACAATCCAAAATTATTAAAAATGTAGTCACGATTTTGAATACAGTAAATTATTAAAAAATTATATATATATATATATATATATATATATATATATATATATATATATATATATATATATATATATATATATATATATATATATATATATATATATATATATTAATATTTTTCATCTTTTACCTTATTTACATTGGCAAATCTTTCTTTAGCTGTGTTTGCGCTGGCTAGATTTCCTGTAATGTATTGTAGTTCCGACTTTATTATATTGTATTTAATTTAAAATATATACATTAGTACACACAAGCACACACACACATATATATAAATAAAATATATACATTAGTACACACAAGCACACACACACATATATATAAATAAAATATATACATTAGTACACACAAGCACACACACACATATATATAAATAAAATATATACATTAGTACACACAAGCACACACACACATATATATAAATAAAATATATACATTAGTACACACAAGCACACACACACATATATATAAATAAAATATATACATTAGTACACACAAGCACACACACACATATATATAAATAAAATATATACATTAGTACACACAAGCACACACACACATATATATATATAAAATATATACATTAGTACACACAAGCACACACACACATATATATAAATAAAATATATACATTAGTACACACAAGCACACACACACATATATATAAATAAAATATATACATTAGTACACACAAGCACACACACACACATACATATATATACGAGGGTTGCTCTGAAATTTTTGAGATTCAGATAGGTTTTTAAAGTTATACTTAACAAAATTTTAGGTGTGTGCAAAGTAGTCTCCTAATGCACATTTGCAGACGAATTTTCCACAGATTAAATGCCTCAAGCCATTCATTTCTTGGAATAGATAAAAAAAAAATGCATTTATAGCCACATCAATTTCTTCTGAATGAATGAAAACGACGTCCAAGTAGGTTCTTTTATAAATTAAAGAATAAAAAAATTCGAACACAGCTATATCAGGTGAATATTGCGGATGTTCAATCATGTTAATTTGTTTTTGTTTAAGAAACTCAACTGTTAATTCTGCTGTATGTGAAATTGCATTGTCATTGGGAAGCATTAGTCCCCTAACATTCAGTTCTTGTAGAATTTCTGGAAGACATTTAGTGGTACACCAGTTTGCTATTACTGTCTTCTGTCCTTCAAACTTGATGACTTTGATAAATCCCATACTTTTAAAGAAAACGGCATACATCAATTTTTTCAGTGCGCGTTGTTTATAAACCATTGTCGGCGTGGGATTATCTTCAAAGACCCATACTTTGCTTTCTTGACGTGTTGGAACGTCAAAAAACAGTATGTACGTTTCTTCACCTGTTACAATTTTAGAAATGATGCGGTGGCCACCATCATTTAGCAATTTAAGTGTTTTTTTACTGATTCTGACACGCTACTTTTTTTGGTGCTCAGTTAGATTATGGGGAACCCTAAGTCAAACTACTTTTTTCATATATAATTCTTCATGAATGATTTTGTGTATTGCTGCGGATCTATTGTTAAGTTTCTTCTGTATCATTTGATAGGTACAGCGATTGTCATTCATTAACATTTTTCGTATGGCAGACACATTATTCAGGATCACTGCCGACGGTGGCCTTCCTGCTTGTTCTTCATCCGGAAGAAAATTGCGACCTCTTCTAAATTCTCAAAACCATCTGAATACAGTAGCACGAGCCTGGAAAGTCATCACCAAATGCTAATTGCAACCGTTGAACGCATTCTTCTTGATTTAATCCTGCTTATAAATCGTAGAAAATCATTGTGCAAAAATGTTCTCTCGGCAACTCCATTTTCTCTTCTGTTTAAAATTTATTCTACGCTAAAAAAGTTGAAGTAAGTTAGTAAAAAATCATCGTCTGTTTTAAAATACTTTGTATTTTAAAATTAAACAGTTATTTTTATTTTGTAAATTCTGCACTGTGGTTATCATATATATATATATATATATATATATATATATATATATATATATATATATATATATATATATATATATATATATATATATATATATATATATACATAAAGTACGTAATTAATATCTTTCCGGGTTTTTAATCAAAAGTGTCCTGGTTTATTACATTCAGTATTAAATACTTAATAATTAAACGTTTTGAAGACATTCTGCATGCATTTTATATTAAAAGATCAAGCAATAAATTTTGCATTTCATTTCATTTTAATTTTTGCACTAAGGATTTTAGCAATATTGTTTAATATTTTTCATCGAGTAGAAGCATACATATTTTGAGAAAATATTTACATTACAGTTAACATATGATATTAAAAAATTCGATTACAGTCATTTATTTCCACATTTTATAGTTGTCATTTCTTTTTCCTAATGTTTTTTTTAAATGCTCATTATTGCAACATTATTTTCTATTTTTCCTTCTAAAATTTCATACAGACATGAACTTAATTATTTTCTCATTACATTTGCAATAAATAATAAAAATGGCTTCACAAATATTAAAATTAGTGTTTATTATATCTCTGTATTATAAAATTTATGAAAACAACCATTAAGCAAAAAATACTAAAAATTCATTGAACTACTGTGTGTGTAAAAACTTTTTTCTCTTTTCTTTCATTAGTTCTGAGATAATTAAATTTCCTTTTATATGGCTTCTGAGGGAGTAATACCGGAGTACATAGCCATAGAAAGGAAAAAAGAATTCCACGCTAAGATGAAAGTTCCTAATTTATTATACTCGTTTGTATTTATTATTGCTAATGAAAAAATTCTAATTTAATTCCAGATCAATGCGGTTAGTCAAAAGAGACTGTTAAAGTTAGTGAGTTAAGAAATATACGCTTTAGAAATATACAATTTGGAATAGAGATATAATGCTTTAGAGAGACATCATGAAAGACATTATTAGTATTATGGTTAAGAATTTCAAATTTGAATACTTTTTCAATTTATTAATTTACGGTAATCTGAATGTAATTCATGCAGTAAGGATTAAATAATTAGAATATATTCGAATTTATGAGAAAAAAATACTCATTTAAGAAAATTTGCAGTTCAATAGTAAAAACTACAATTTTGAATTGAAATGAATAAGGTAAATAATTTACTTATGTATTATAGAATGATTTTGTTAAACTATTTCGAATAGAGATATAATATCACATGTTAGTAGTTAAAACAATTCTGCAATTCGGATTTATTTATCTGTATATATATATATACTGTAATATAAATACTAAAGTTGCAAATACCGTAATATAACATTCTGTCCCAGAATTCTCTTCTGGCCTTTAAGAAAGAAAGATGAGAGTCTGCTCTCTCCTCTCTAAAATCTTCATCCACTTATTGACACCATGACAACAAAAGAAAATGATTACAACATTGAATCTCTCTCTTTCTTTTTACACCTAATCATTATTTTTATTCATACTGAAAGTAAAAATAGTTCCTAATTTATTCTACTAATTTTAAATTTATATTATTTAATATTTTATATTATTTAATATTTTCATATTTTACTAATTTTAAAGTTCTATTTTATTTTCTTAAATTAATTCCTAATAATTACTCATTTTCCTAATGAATATTATTTTTTACCTTTCTGGCGAATACATTTCTTCCTTCCCCATCACAAAAAAAAAAAAAAAAAAAAAAAAAAAAAAAAACATCGTGACGATAAGGAAATGAATCCGACTTCAATATTTAAAAACATTAAAAAATGTTTTAATTAAATATATGCATGGAAATTTTTCGTGATTAATTATATTTTATAAGAATTATTCTATATTGTATACACGTTTAAAAATCAATTATCTTTTGCATACAGCTTGCTTTATTCTTTAAATATAATTTTTCTCTGGCATTTTATATTAGTATTTCAGATAGAAGAGATAATTTGTAGAACATCTACTGCATTCATTGCCTTAGTTTGATGATAATTTTGAATTTGTGTGGCACCTCCAAAATCTAGTCAAATGTTTTCTATTCATAAAATTTAAGAGAACTATCATTCAATAAATCAGGTTTAATATATGAATTTATAAGCCAGATGTTAAATGATTCGAAAGAATGTTGTGTAGCAAGTACTAAATTGCCTGTGATTTTATAAGTAAGTTTAAAATGCATCAGACTTAAAATATGATTTTTTCTATGGATAATTTTAAATTTTACGGAATGAGTTACAAATTCCCTTCAATCTATCTATTCTCGAGTTATTATCTACAGTTTTAGGAAAATTTTGTAATGGCTTCAAGGTGTAACGGCATCATTTAGACTTAATCTTTGTCCATTGCAGAAAACCCATACTTTTTGCCAATTTGGTCGATGCACCTTGACGAAGCTGAACATGTTGGTGAATAATTTAATTTGATTTATTGTATTCTTTCAATATTTTTCACTCTTTATATTTTAAGTATTCTTTGTCTGTTTTATTTTATGATCTATCTTGTTCAATATGTAAATAATTTTGTCTGTTTGATGTTTAACTTTTTTAGCATCTGTCTCAAATATTAAACAAATTTCGTATTATATATATATATATACATATATATATATATATATATATATATATATATATATATATATATATATATATATATATATATACATATATATATATATATATATATATATATACATACATACATACATACATAGATAATGAATTTCTGATTACTTCCCTCATGATGTTTTCTTGCTAAAATTAGTAAATATTTATGTGTGTATGTCTAAATTTCTTATGTATATAACCTTAAAGATTAAACATACAGATATATTTCACTTTCAACAAAAGTAGAAGAATGCAGAGAAACAAACTTAAAATATGTTTCCTTTTAATTTTTTAAATTCCTTCTGCAAGCTGAAACTTTCTTCTCCACAATTTTTTTCTTCCATTTTCAAAGATTTATTCCTCTCCATTGTCTACTAGGTATAATATTTTACTCTAGCCATATAAAAGTAAATAAATAAAGTAGTATAAAAGGATTTCGGAAAAATTGTTGAAGAACGTAGTAAGAATGGGATTAATTTTTCTCCGGAAACAAGACTTTATGTTCAGAATTTCGCAGTGTAATTTATATACCGTCACTGTCAGTTGAATCTATGCGTTAATAAATGTGGAATACTTCATTTTATCAGAACATTCTAAAAATCTTTTATTCCTGTTGTATACTGAATTCTTTAGAAAGGAGGGAAAGATAGTTTCGGTGAAAAAGAAAATGTTGAAAAAGAAATTCTCCCATCCACACAGAAATATATTGAGCCCAATGGTTTAAGAAAATATTATATTTTATTCTTTTTTAAGAATAAATGTTGATTTTCATTTAGTAACGTTTAATTCATTATAAATTAATGAACAAAAATGTGTCATTTGACTCAAAATAATAATTTTCTTTGTATACGATTTTATTGCAAAAAGAAAATTTTATCTAAATGCAAAAGCATTATTTTTTAAATAATCTCACAAACAACTTAATTTTGAACATAACTAACTGAAAATTATTTAAGGAATTGGTGAAACTAGTCTATTTTGACTTTAACAAACAGCAATAATGCACAAATCATGTAAACAGTTGAAAATACTCAATATTTTTCTGAGAATAGAATTTTCAATTCATTTATGACTGAAAAGAAATACAAAAATCAAACATCAAAAGGTATTTAATGTATATATTTCGACTAAGCTATTACAATTTGATTGTCTAGATACTGTTAGAAACATTTTTAAAATAATTCTAGCATTGCACTCGTATTGTAATATAATAAATATATGATGAGTTAAATAATCCTACAAATCCATTTTGTTTATTGTAAATTGCATTCAAAAGACTTCAAATTTATTATTAGAAACTTTATGAAGTTTAATCAGTAAACTCATACATTTTTACAAATAATCTACTAATTCTTCATTTTGATTAAATTGTTTATTCAAACAAAGATGATAAGTTGAAGACTGTTTATCAAAACTAATTCGAAATATGTAGTATATTTTTTTATCGGTTTTTTTTTATATTTTTTTTTTACTTTAATTAATGAGAAAACTACTTATATTTGAAATTGACTTTTCTGGCTATAATAGATGGATGATGCATAAAAATTAAGTACTGATTGATTTCAATAAAAACATATATACAAAAATCAAACATCAAAAGGTATTTAATGTTTATATTTCGACTAAGCTATTACAATTCGATTGTCTAGATACTGTTCGAAACATTTTTAACTTTTATGAGAATATACGAAACTTTCACTTTTATGAGAATATACGAAATCTACAATAATTGTTTTTACATTTTGTCATAGAGATTTTACATTTATACACATTGAGTACGCTATAAGTTTGTATACATTAGTGTTGTAATAACGAAGGAAAGATTTCTTATTTGCCTCAAACTTTTTGAAGTTCCTTTTGAAATCTTTTAAGCTGATTTATAGATACAGTTCCAAACTTTTTTTATTATTAAATTTTTTTTATTGTTTCCTTTTTAACAAAAAAAGGAATTTTTTTAAATTTTTAAAAAGTTTGCATTTAGCTTTCTTAAGTTTTATCTTTCTGCATTTTACGATATTATACTGTTCTACAAACATTAGATTTATTTTTTTCTTAAATCAAAATTATTTTATTGACTGTAAAAATCATCGTTAAATTATCTGTTATTAACCCTTAAAATTCTTAAAATTTGATTCTTTATTCATTAAAAAAATTCTTTTCACGAGAAAATTGAGATTTAGTAATGATTGATTGAATGAAAAAATTGAAAAAAATTCCAATTTACAATGTATTGATTGTAAATTGGAATTTGTTTCAATGAAGAATGATAATTATCAGGTGAATGAATGAAAATGAATTTCTTTTGTAAAAGAAGTTTCATGTATGGAATAATTTTTTAATTTTTGTCATCTCTTATTACGAAATTCACTCTTTACACCATTTTTAGTTGTAGTTGTTTATTTTGAGAACGAAGCAGCGTCTTTGTGATGCTAATATTATCTTCTAAAATTACCTCGTTATGTAGAAAATAATAGATTAAAGAGTTAAGTATTTGATGCATAAAAATCATCATGATTATCAGGATCATTTAGAGACTAAAAAGATGTTAAAGTCAAGGGCTAAAATTTATTTCATTGACCAGTAATAAACCATTATTAATTATTAAGATTTTTCATACATTTAACTTTGAAAAATTCCATAATTTTAACATGAAAAATATGAAATTACATAAATGCATGTGCTTGTAATGCATGAAAAATTTATTTATCTTTCAAAGTCTATGAGCATAATAATTTAATTTATATGAAAAACATGAGATAATTAACTTACATCCCTATTTCTGACATTCTTTCAACATTTGCACCCCTATTTCAAAAAAAGTTTGAACTCCTTTTTTATGATAATTATTTCCTTTTTGCACTTGTTTAAAAGATAAGTTCTGAAACTTCTTTTATTTTGCCATAATGGAGTTGAAGTGATTGTGGGAAGAGACTGACAGTATTGATAAATTATTTGGAGAATTATCTTTTACCAAATAATTTATCAATACTTTAATTGCTTTACCTACACAATATTAAATATTTCATCATTTTTAAAAATGCAACTCGTTAGGAAATACTTCATGTGTACAATATCATGAATTTGTTATTTTGTAACATCATCATTTTACTCAAAAATAAGATATTATTTTTCAATTATATCTAATTTTGGATTAATATGATTTTTGAGTAAGATACCAAATTTCTCATAATCGAGAACTACACTACTGGCCATTAAAATTACTACACCAGGAAGAAATGCAAATAACAAAATGATATTTATTGGACAAATATATTATACTAGAAATAACAAGTGATTAAATTTTCAAAAAATTTGGCTGGATAGATCCTAAGAAATCAGTACCCAGAACAACCACCTCTGGCAGTAATAACAGCAGTTATACGCCTGGGCATTGAGTCAAACAGACATTGGATTGCATGTACAGGTACATATATGCATACAGCTTCAAAACGATGCCACAGTTCATCAACCGTAGTGACTGGCGTTTGGTGACCAGCCAGTCGCTCGGCTACCATTGACCAGACGTTTTCTATTGGTGAAAGATCTGAAGAACGGGCTGGCCAGGGCAACAGCCGAACATGTTCCGTATCAAGGAAGGTCCATACAATAATGGCAACATGTGGTCGGGCATTATCCTGCTGAAACGTAGGGTTTTGCAGGGCTCGAATAAAGGGTAGAGCCACGGGTCACACCAGAAATGTAACGTGCACTGTTCAAAGCACCATCAATGCGAACAAGAGGTGACCGAGACATGTATCCAATGGCACCCCATACCATCACGCCAGGTGATGGGCCAGTATGACGATGACGAATGCACGCTGCTACTGTGCGTTCACCAAGATGTCGCCAAACACGGATACGACCATCATGATGCTGTGCACAGAACCTGGATTCATCTGGCTGAAAAGATGACGTCTCGCCATTCGTACGCCCAGGTTCGTCGTTGATCACACCATTGAAGGCGCTCTTGTCTATGATGCAGCGTCAAGGGAAGCCGCAGCCATGGTCTCCGAGCTGAGAGTCCATACTGCTGCAAACGTCGTCGAACTGTTCGTCCAGACACTTGTCTTCCAAACGACCCCGTTTCTTGAGTCACGGCTCCTGGCGTGGTTGCACGATCCATTGCGGCCATGCTGATAATATGCCTGTTTTCTCGGCCGCTAGTGATAGGTGGCCTATGAGATCCCGCATGGCGTTCCGTATTACCGTCCTGAACCCATCGATTCCATATTCTGTTAGCAGTCATTGGATCTCGACCGACGCGAGCAGCAATACTGCGATAAGATAAACCGCAATCCCGGTACACTACAATTCAACCTTTATCAAAGTCAGAAACGTGCTGGTACGCATTTCTCCTTCTTACACGAGGCATCACAACCCTTTTCACCAGGCAACAACGTTCAAATGCAATTTGTGTATGAGGAACCGGCTGAGCAATTTCCTCAATTAAACACAATGTAGGTGTCGCTACTGATGCCTGATTTATCTGAATGCGCTGAAAAGCTAATCATTTGCATATCACAGCGCCTTCTTCCTTTCGTATAAATTTCACATCTGTAGCATGTCGCCTTCTTGGTGTAGCAATTTTAGTGGCCAGTAGTGTATTTGGAACGATTTCACTTTCAA
Organism: Latrodectus elegans; assembly: GCA_030067965.1. Lineage (NCBI taxonomy): Eukaryota > Metazoa > Arthropoda > Arachnida > Araneae > Theridiidae > Latrodectus > Latrodectus elegans. The sequence continues at coordinate 91,752,475 of CM057810.1, read as the reverse complement.
AGCACATTCCCGAACTCTCCATTGTAAGATCTATAAATTGCTTAGTTTATCACTTTACTCAATGTATGGTTTAAACAATATTCATGTTCAATATGCAGTTTTAGTGACCATAACTGTTCTTACATTGTTTATAATTCCATTAAATTCTTTATAAATCCTTGTCTTAATCGACAAGACTCAGAATTCGACTTTCTCAGAATTTGATTAAAAATTCTGAGAAAGTCAATTTTAATTGAGAAGTCAATTTTTATGTTTTATGCTTATTCTTTTATATAGTCGACTCTCTCAGAAATTAAAAGATATGCCTGATTGTAGCATGCAATCATATTTGATACTCATTCATTTTTACGGACATTTTTTTAACAATAAAGCTTCTTAAGTTTTTTATAAAGGAAAATTTTCTCACTAATTTTCATATTCATGTCTGCGCAACTCTGCATAAACATTTGCATAATAATTTCGCACTGATATGCCAATGTATTTCAGATTTTAAACATAAAATTACCAATATGTAAAAAACTTTATATTACTTTCATATGCAATTATATTTGATTATCAAATACAACGATCCGCCTTACATACTTTACTTAATCGTTTAATGCTAACAAAGTCTAAATTATTTATCTAAAGACAAAGAAAGAGATAAACCTCATTTAAAAACAGATGTGATAATTTATTTTTTACAAAGGTAAACATACGTTTTTTTTTAATATTACAAAAAAAAAAATGGTATCATTTTTAGTTTGTTTTCAAACATCTGCTTAATTCTTATTGCATACAATCTATCATTGTTATATAATTTAAAAAAGGAATATTTTTGTTAATATAGATACTTAATTATTGCTCTGATAAGTTAATTTTTAATCAACAGATACTAAGTTTTAAAGTTCTTATAAATGGAAGACAACCCAACTAGTATATCTGAAGTTTTCCTTTATAACAAGCAAGCAACAATCTGTGCCAAAAATAGCACAACACATTCATTGTATTTTATGAAGTTGCATGAAGAGTAATTTTATCATTTACTTAAACAAAATTGTATCACATTTGAATTTGAAACATTTTTTGTTACATTAGCCGATGAAATTTTATTTATAAAACTGACATTCTCACAACTAATGTGAACATAAGTGTCATAAAAACTTCATTCTAATAGAACTTAAAGTAACATTACGTCTTCTCCCGGTACTCCGGACATTTGGATTCTATTGGACAGTCGAAGTTCCATTCAACATTTGTCTAATTGGCACCAAGTGGGAGATGAAACTAGGGACAAGCTGAAGCAATTTTCTTCCTCTCGGGAAATACATCTTCAATGGGTACCCTCTCATGTGGATATCTTCGGCAATGAGATTTCGGGCGCCTTGGCTAAACATGGTTCTGCTGAGCCTATGGTTACTCCTGATTCTCTGACCTACCTCGAACTATTTTCAAAAGCAAAACTGATTGATAGATTCATTCTGACCACCCCACCAGCGCATCAGTGGTATAGGGTACTGTATCCGGGTGGTGCTCTGTCACTTCAATGTTGTAGAAGTGACCAAACAGCCATAAGTAGATTGATCACCGGCCAACCCAGATCGCAGTCTTTTTTCTAATGGTGTAAAAATCTTCCCGATCTGCACCAAGTGTAATATTAACCAGGCCTCTCCCGACCATATTTTGAATTGTTTGCAGCTTTCTCGGGAAAATATGGATCTAAGATCGTTACTCGTTTTATATTTTTTAAGAATTAGGGGTGGCATCATGGATCTGGTCTAGCTTTGCGGACCAATTGGAGGTTTGAAACAACAACAAAACAACTTAGAGCACTAAAAATGGTAAAAGGAGCAGAGTTGTTTACAAAATGAACTTACATGCAAGAATAATCTTATCTCCCAACAAAAAATTATGGTAATTTTCTGCATCTCCACAGAAGCCAAAAAAGTCTTTTGAATTATATTTCACCACAAAACGTAAAGAACTCTCCTTGAGAATTATCAAAAATATATTCAATCGAGAAAGAAACCAATATTTTATATAAATACTTAGTAAAATATATATTGAAAATTAATGATGATGATGTCGCGTCGATGGAGTATGTGCAAAAACTCTAAATCATCGCGAAGCTGTCGAAGACAGCCCCTGTGATCTTTACAGTTTTATCTGTAAAAAGAAGCTCCGCGGGATCTTCTATACTGAATACTGACAATTGTATTTCAGTTCTTATGCCATCTTACAGAATGGCACCTGCTGAGAAGGAATTTTTCAAATAAGAATAAATAAATTTCTCGAAGACCATTTGAGGGAATCTTTAAAAGATATTCTTTTAAATAGTTATATCCCTTTAGATGTTTTAATATCAAAGTCAGATGAATATATGTGATTTTGTATCGATTACAAAAAATAAACTCAATTACAGTATCAGATGCTTATCCACTTCCAAAAACAGATGACTTATTACATGAGACGAAACTTACTCGATTTATGACAAAAATTGAGTAAGCTATCATTACTCTATTTATGATATCTCCTAGTAATATTTCTTTTCAATCATTAAGACAAAAAATCATTTATATTTTATTTTGAAATTTAATAAAATCTCTGAAACCTAAAAATGACATTTGAACTTTAAAAAAATCTACTGTCTAGGCAGTAATATTAAATTTCCTCAATGATCAAAATAATTTGCTAACTCTTCAGTTTATTGACGAAATATTCATTCTATCAAAATTTTCCCAGATCTTCAATGCGTTCTTAAAAGATTGATAATCCTTAAACTGCAAAAAAATAAATTGTGGGAAGTGCCTCTTCGCTTACTCAAAAATTTGTGGTTTTCGACAACGCAAAATGAAATCCTGATTCCATCCTGAAATTGATCTTCTATCCAGGAAATACACCAAAAATACATTAAAAATGCAATCTTTTGAGCAAACATTTTCATCAATTTGAAAATAATCTTATAATTTCATGAAACTGTTTCAACTTTTTAAAATCTTACAAAGAAAAGTCTACATGAGAATAAAGTTGTAACAAACTGAAAGCATTTTAAAATTTTTAAAAGTATCTCACAATGAATTCCTATTCAAACTAATGTTTGAACAAAACAATATATATATATTATTCGCTCAGGCTCACACATATAAATAAATTTGCATTCGGAGCTGTATTACTTTAGTAAAAATGGATCAGAGGTCATTCTGTTAAATTTATGAGAAGATTGCTTACAAAAATAAAATGTGCAATTACTTAGAGACAAAAATAACTATTTTTGGTTGTTTGAGTAATAAAGATATTTTGGGTCTATATAAATGATCAGGAATTACTATAGTATCGAACCATGAATCATTAAGATTTACAAACCTGGATTAATAAATATCACTTCTAAAATACTCTATACTCTTGTGTGTGATGCAGAAAATCTTCTGTTCAAAACTTCTTTCGTGTATGCAAAGTATAATTTAAGTTTATATTAGTAATAAAGTATTTGATATTTATTAATATAATTGCAGAAATCGTGATATGTTTAGAATTAGAATCATCATTCCAAAGGGTATTCAGATAAAAACTTTGAACATTTGATTGAATTACAAATATTCTCTATTGAAAACAAGCCTATTTCAAAAACTTAACACACTTTAACACAATTGATATCCAAATTTACTTTATTATGTTTAGTTAATAAAAGTGTGTACCATATAGTATAGTAGCAGTCAACTTATTTCATATTGTCAAATCGTTTTATTTATCTAATATACCTAAAATCGTTCAAATAAATAGCTCAATGGAAATTGCATTATACCATGTTAAACTGTATTAAAAAATCTTATACTATATATTGAATAAGATTTCAAATTTATGCTAACATTAATTTAGTGTGGTATAAAGCATTGTTTATTTATATATACTTCTGCACAATAAAAAATAAAACAATTAAATAACTTAAATATTGTGATACAAATATAAATAAAAATCACAAATGTAATTCAAAAATGTTTTTCAAGAAAACTCCAAAACAATCATGCATGTATTTACAATTCATTGATCTTGATTTTCAACTTGAAAATATGTTGAATTAATAACGAAAAATAAGGAAAATTATTTGAGAAAGAAGCTGTTATGTAAATTTAATAAAAACAATATAACAACAAAGTTCCAATATCTAGGGCAATATATCTAAAGTTATGATATAAAATGATTTCATTGAAAGTTTTTGAAACTTTTCACTGAATCCAAAAAGAAGAAATTATTAAAAAAAAACTCAAAAAAGTCTTGAAAATATCCACAATGTAATCAACCCTCAACTATCACAAGAAAAGACATTGTTGCAACAATCTACTCTTGAAGAATTGAGGATAAACATTTCTTGTAAGAGAAATTTCCACAATATGGTGAATAAAATGTTTGCTTTTTTTTTTGCTTTATAATTTTTTTTTTATTTATATTTCTGAAAGACATTGTTTTCTAAAGATGATTATTCCGTGATATATTTCATTCAATTTGAAAGCATATTTTGTTGAACCTGTCTTTCAGATGAAATATAAGCAATGAAGCTTGGCAAATTTGTATCTCCTAATCGAAATTTCAAATTCCGAACACATTTAATGTTGCCTAATAATAATGTTATAATATTTAAGTATATTAAAATTTATCTTAATTTGAGCTGTAAAATAAGAATAGTCTCATAATCTGGAATATATATAAACAGCTTAAATGATGCCTTAAAACATTTATTATAATTATTGTTATTAAGCACATAGGGAATACAATATCCAAAATATAAAAATATGAATTGTCTTGTTATTATACCTAAGATTTTGTTACTATGGAAATTATATGTATTTTTGCACATTTTGAATCAAATGGTATTTTTTTATAAATGAATATCAAGATTCCTTAATATTATTTATTACATATTTAAAAAGCATATTAAATAAAATTTTTAAAATAATTTTAGAAAAACTAGGAAAAGTAGTTTGTTACATTTATTACCTCCTTAACAAATTATCAAAGATTTTTCTTGAAGTTACTATATAGCATTTTGTTCAAAATAAAAAAAGTAAATTAGTACTCAAAAATAATTTATTGCAATTGTTAAAACCTCATGCTTTTTGTTTTTGTATTTGTTATGTTACATTAGAAGAAATTATATTTATTTTAGTTCCCTGAGAAAATTCGAGTTTTAATATGACATGTTTTAAAAGACTTATTCTGCGATTTCAGTGCAAAGATTTGAAAAACCAATACAGCATGTATATCTTAAATTCTAAAAAAGAAATAAAAAAATTACATGTTTAATTTATACAGATTTACTTTATTTATATAGACATAAAAATATTGTTCTACCAAAACATTAGTAAAAGTTAAATACGATAGTAGGAGAAAAGAAATACGAACTCTTTTTAAAATGAAATCTGATGGCGAAATGCAAACTTAATGGTTTTCAAAGTCATGGTAGGAAATAAGCGCGCAGCGTGTCCATTATTGGAATGTAGGCCACAAAACCTAACCAACCTGTTAAAAACCGCTAATTTTATTCTGTGAAGAAAAAAAATGAGATTTTATAAACTAATACTCGTTGCTTTTATTGCAAGACACACATGCTTATTTTTTTCCATTTTAATGGGTTACTTTCTGGCCTCTATGTTGTAAGTCAATTATAAATATTTTTGTTAAATATTCCTTTTGTGTATTGTTTGGAAAAATGCACATTTATATTTCTATCACAATTTATTGACACTTACTTTCTTTTTTATTCTTGCGCCAATAGTGACATTTTCTGATGTTTTTAAAATTTTTACACATATCTATTTTTAAAAGCTACATGATGTTTCATTTTTTATCTGTAATTTACAGTTAAAACTGCTAATTTAAAAATTGAGATTAATGTTTTTTTTTTAAATAAAAACAATGACGACACTTTTCTTGATTTTTTTTAATGCAAAATATTCTAAATATGATTAATTTTGATGCCATTTTCATAGAAATATAAAAACATATTACATGATAATAATGTAAACTATTAATTAGACTAAGATGTGTTTTTATACATGTTTTGTAATATTTTTGTAAATACATTAATATTTTTGAAAACACTAAACGAAATAAATAGTTCTATATAATAGATAACTAATATTCCCAATAAAATTCAATAAGTTGCTTTCCTCTGCACAGAAAATATGGTGTTTTCAATTCAATATTTTTTATTTGTTCATAATTTTTTTAAATGATCCAAACAGAGATTGAGAAAATAAATTTGATGGTTTTAATTAACAGTGTTTCACAGAACAAAAATATATCCATTTGAAGCTAATATAGTTTGTGTGTTAACTTTAATAAAAAAAAAAGATGCATATATCATAATACCTTTTGAAATTCTAAACTTTGACATTTTATTTAGGCTAAAAATATAATTAATAAATGCATAAAAGTAAAACATAACACTCTTTAAAACATCAGCTTACAATTCATGTTCTTTGAGAAAAATAAAAACACTTTTTTTTTCTGAAGTAGTAATAAATATTTATGCAATGCATTCAACTTTAAAATTATAATCTTCTATTCCATAGAATGTAAGATTGTCATTTATGGGAAGAAACATATTTTTTCACACGTAATGTTTGTGGAAGCTATTTAGAAATTATGACTAAATGTATTCTCTCATGTATTATACATTCAAAAGGAAAGAATTTCTAAAGCTGCTTCACATTTAGGATGAAAACTTTAAAAAAAGTTTGAATTTCCTGTATTCTGTTTCTTGTCCTTCTGTTGACATGTTTTGAATAAATTGTAAAGCATATGTTTAAATATTTTGAAGGATATCTAATGTATTAAAAAGCTAATAGTGCTTAATATATAACCATTTAAGAATATTCCAGACACTAGCAATATTAACAAAAACATTTTTTCAAACTCAATTATTTTTTTAAATTAAAAGTTTTCTAACTTAGTAAACGCTTATGTTTTTAATTGATTTAGATAATTAAAGCGAAAATACTTCATGCATATAAACGTAAAAATTACAAAAATATGAAGTAATTTGCATTATGCTGAAGAACAATATGCATAGTATAAGGATGTTAAAAATAAAAGTAAGAGTTATATATGTTTGGTAATTTAAGTGCTATTAATTTTTAATTACTAAAATTGAGTTATAATTGAAATCATTGATACGACATCAACCAACCAATTTATAATACTTACAGAATTCGCATGAATTTGTAACAGTTTTACCAATAAACAAAATAATAACATCATAATATATATAAATACATATTGGAGAAAAATCAAAATGCACTCAAAATGTTTAACGTAATAATGTGAATTAATTAATCTCATTTTATATATATTTGAGATAACTTAAGCTGGTTGATCAGTTTATTTAGTATGTAAAAATACAAACCTTTTTTTTCTTTTTTAAAGCAGTGATTCTCGATGTGTGGGGCATGCCCCCTAGGGGGGCACAAGCATACTAATGGGGGAGCGAGCTTATCCAAGAGAAAAGGTTATTTAAAAAATGATTAAGAGACTGAAAGGAAAGAGCACACAAACAAAACAAGATACAATTTGACATATTTAATAATTAACATATTAAATTAAAACAACTTAATATGTTAATTATTAAGTTGTTTTAATTTGTTTTATTATGTTAACTAAATTTAAAACAAATTTAATAATTATTAGTGACTTCCTAAGGCCTGTCTTTCAGAGCAAAGTTTATCAAAGGATGGTTTAATATTAGAAATAGACACTCTCAGGTCTTTTTCTATATTTAGCTGAGATCTAAATTTTGTCTTCAAAGAAGCAATCGCAGAAATTCCAGTTTCAATAAGCTAAGATGTTGAAAATGGTAGTAGAATGGGAAATGCTCTTGTTTTTAATGGAGAAACTCATCATCCACTCCTGCCCAAAATTCAAAGAGTGATTTATTACTCAAATGTCTTTTGGTTTCGCCGCTTGCCATGAAGTCTATGAAAGTTTCTTCCTTTTCAATTGAGAGTCCTTCGGGAGTATTTTGAAATGGATCCCTAACCCACTTGTAACTTGATATCAGTTTGTCGTCAGCAAGAAAGTACTTTTTTAAAATTTTTTGCTAGCATTGGTAAATGATTTTCAATGGTTACAAAAACAACTTTTACATTTTGTTCTTCAGCCTTGTAAGTTTTAATACAATCATTCAAATTTGCAAACATTATTAAATTTCCTTGCCTTAAATTTCTGCTCCACAATTCCCATTTCCTACAAAAGGCATTAGCGTTATCACTCGTATCAAATATATATGTATTTGCTCCTTGCAGTTGAAGATTCAAGCTATTTAAATTCTCGAATATGTCGACCATGTAGCTGAATTTCATCCCAAATAAACTATCACGAAAATTCTCAACTTCCGGTTTGTTTTCCTCTTCGAGGAAAACGGCGATTTCTTCTCTTAATTCATAAACACGTTGCAAAAATTTCCCTCGTGATAACTATCTTGCCTCGCAATAAAATAGTAACGCTGAATCTACTGCACCCATGTCTTTTCAAAGTGCGGAAAAGCTTCTTGATTTCAGGAGTCTTATTTTTATATAATTTTCAATGGTTACAACCGTAGTTGATCTCTAGGTTTGTTAACGTACTCACTATGAAGCGTTTCCAAATGTCGTTTACGTTTATTAGGTTTCATGCTGTCTGACGCCAACATTTTTTATCAAATGATACACAGAGGCCTTTCTTCTTCATTTACTTTAGTAGTAGTGAACCCAAAATTTAAGTATTCTTGAGAATATTTTCTTGGTTTTATTTTCGGAACCACGCTCGACTGTGAACTTTCTGATGCTTGTCTATCGTCTAATGCTTGCTTACGCCCGCTTAAAAATTCATCCATGATTCTGCATAAGTCTGCTGCCGTGAATATTTAATACAGTGACTTGCAATTACACGAAAATATATATAACGTACACATTCAGAATAGATTCAATAGCAATAGAAGGATTGACTCGAATGAGATTGTCTGGAATTGAAATTGGCGTCATTGAACTTTCTTCTTTTCCCTATGATAAAACATTTGTTCACATCTGCGCACGCTCCTAATTTAACTTTTAAGCTGACCAAAGTAATCGAAACTTCTCGCAAAACCGTGAGAATGCTCGACATGGCGAGACACAAGAGCAATAAAAAGGCATAGGATTCTTGTTTTTTCAATGCTGAGGATCGGTGTTGCAAAATGTCAATAAATTTCCGTATTTTTGGGATTTTGTAAAGTTTAAAATTAAGGTTGTAGTGTAGGTTTAGCGCCAAAATACTCAACATACTTTATTATTGTGTACATTTTATTGTATGCGGTGGGAAAGGGGACGAGCGCGATGAAAATTATGATTTAAAATTGGGGTATGAATACTAAAAGGTTGAGAAACACTGATTTAAAGAGTTTTTAACCATATTGCTAATGAGCTTTTATTATTAAATTTAAAATATAAAATCGATATAATTTGCTATGTTTCCCTAGAATGTTATGAAGCTCGCAATAAAAATCCAAATAAAATTAATTTAAAACGCGAATAAAATTAATTACTTAATATTCTACTTTATAATTATTTTTAAATTAATAAAATAATGAAATAATTTAAAAATAATAATACAGTAATTTAAATACCTTAAGAAACTGCGTGTTTTACAGAAATAGTTATATGTTTTTTTGTATTTCTGTAAATTTCTTAAATATTCTTAAATGCATCATACAAATCTATATCTATATCTATAATCTCTGTCTATTAATTTTCGTAATCTTACTAGCTTAAGAAATTGTCAGTACATAATTTTCAAAAAGAAAAAGAAGAAGAAGAAAAAAAAACATTTTATTCTAAACTTTAATAAATTTCAAGTATTTTATTTTGTTTTATTTGAAAAATATTTTTGTTTGCAATAGGTGTTTAAAAATATTAAAACATATTCCTGAAATATCATAATGATTCTTTAAAAATGCTAAAATATGGAGATCAATAGAAAAAAGGAATAATTGAATTTTTTTTAATTCAAAGGAAATAAATCTAATAATTATAGGTTTATAGTATCGGAATGAATTATGTTTTTGAAGCAAACAAAAATGCATTAAACCATCTATTCTCAACCTGTGGGGTCCGTTCCACTAGGAACCGCAAACACACTAAAAGGGGAGAAGCAACAAATTCAAGAGAAAATATTTAAAAAATCAATTAACTGACTGAAAGGAAAGAATACATACAAACAAAAGACATTCCTACCTAATATTTAATAATTTATAGAATTAAAACATTTTACAAAATAAAAACTTATTTAATCTAAACTTACTATATTAGAAACCAATTTATGAATTATTAGTTATTTTCTTGGGCCTGTCTGAACAAAGGAAATCTTAATATTTGAAACAGACACTTTCAGTTCTTTTGAGCATCTTTATATTACTCTGTTTGCTCAACTAAATGTATTGAAAATAATTCTTCAAGCAGCTTTGTGAGAAGTTGACAGTAAATCTTCAGCTATATTTCCAATTTGACGGGCAATATATTTCTCTGAAAGAAATATAGACTGCAATTATTTTGCAAAGTTATCTCCAGGTATAGTTTCCGCAATCTCAATTGATTCTGCAAAAATATGTTTTTTGCTAATGTTGTGATGTTTCGTATAACTGAGCATTTTATAAGAAACTATGTAAAAGGCTAATAGATCTTTTTGATCCACAAACAAAGATTTTTAAAAATGAATTTTTGCTTTTCATATGATTTTAATATCAATTCGGAGAATTCTCTTGGCTTGTTAACGTATTCATTAGGAAGCGTTTTTAATGTCATTTCAGTTTATTCGATTTTTTATTCGATTTCATGCTATCTGTCTAAGCATTTTTGAGCAAACCATGCTTAGGGGCTTTTCTTCTTTCTTTGTTTCTGTATTGTTAAACCCAAAATTCAAGTATTCTGTAGAATATTTCCTTCATTTTATTTTTGGAACCACTGCTGGAATTTATTAAGGTTATAGTGTGAGTTTAGATTAAAAATTCTCAAAATATACTGTATGTATTTTATTGTATGTTGGGTAAGCAATGAAAATTATGATTGAAATTTGGGCAGCGGATATTTAAAAGTTGAGAATTGCTGATTTAAATTAATGCTGCTGAACATTGAGAGCATTATAGACAGTAACATTTTGCATCAAATAACCATGATTAACATTTAATTGAACTGTTATTTTATATTATATTAAATATTTTTAATAATACCTTATTTTAGAAGCTATCAAATAACCAAATTATATGTAACAGCAATTTATTCTAATTGAAAACAATCACAAAACAACAACCATTTGTGCTCTTAATTTAATTAGATTTTCCAAACTAACTGAATGTTAAAAATTGCTAATAAAATGCGTCGGTGCATAAAATAATTATGAAATACTTAATCACTTCGGTAAATTTCATAAATAATATAGAATACTCAGTGCATGCTAAAGAAGTTAAATTTTAATATAAAACAGGGAAAAATAAAAATAAAAAGCTGTGATCATACATTATCATTTATAATTAAATCTTCAATGGTTGAATTTTTAGAAGAATTTGAATGAAGTAGAATTGAAAAAAAATGTTTTTTTGAAATTGTAAATAAAAAAGTTTAGAATTGCATTTAGCAATCCTTTATTTTTAAATTTTGACATTTCATTTTTTGGAATTTATAATTAATTACAATAGTTTCACTCAAATTATTAGTATTTTTTATAAATTATATAAATTCATATTAAATTCGTGCTACTAAAAGAAATGCGATTTGATTTTATCTCATTAAAATGATAAAGATTATAAAAATGTTAAGACATATCAAAGTAATCGAAACGGAGCATATCGTAATCAGTAAGTTAATGATTCTTTTATGGTTTAAAAGCAAAAAAAAAATCATCGGCAAATCTGCATGTAATCCAGTATACCAAACTCTGTATTTTTAGTTCAAAGAAATATTGCCAGGATGACATATTGTGACATCTCGCAATGACGTAAACACTAGTGTTGCTGAAATGGAACTTTCTACATAATTCTTAAAAGTATCCATGTCTATGACATGATAAACATCCTGGTTGCCAGAGTTAGAAGAAAATCCGCCAAAAATATCACCAAAATAAGAATTTGGCATGCTGGATTTATACAGCAGATGTGTCAGAAATTTTATTTTTGTATACAAATGTAGCATATCCGCATTTATTAAATTATAAATTCAGATGTGTTGCTGGTTAATCGGTATTTTATCTTAAATTGAGATAAATATGTCTCTAGTAGAAGAAAGAAAAACTTAACTCCAAGGTAAAGGTCATTAATATCGATGCAAGAACCCATGTAAAACTCATGAATCGAATCATTTTGTGATTTTGTGAATAAAAACACATAAATATTGTTTCCTGTTAAAAAGAAAAGAAAGAGATTAAATATTTTAATAATATTTATTGAAAGTTTATAATCCTTCCAATATTTTATCGACAGCCATATTAATACGAATGATAGCAAAGCATGTTCAATAAAATGTAAAATAACAACTTATTCAAAAGAAACTATGAATGAACAAGATTTGTTTGAATAACCGAATATAAGTATTATGGTAATTTAATACTTACCCTGAAAACAGTTCTTACACTGAAATTAATGAATACATTTCTGTCCAAGAAATCAGAAATACATTAAAACAACAAATCAACACTCATTAAAACACTTATTTCAATCTCCTAAAAATGTATAACTTTCGTTTTTTGTTTAATATCAGCTTAGTTCATTTAATATTCCTTTCAAAATTTTATAAAAATGTCAAAAATTGTTTTAGTTTAGAATATGTGTGTCTTTTTTTTTCCAAAATAGTTCTAAATATTTCCGAAAAGAAAAAGAAAAATTCATTTAATTATTGCATGGCTGTTCTATTTTGATTTAACATTTAAATACATTCTTACTGTTTTTAATTCAATTACAATTTAAATGAGTTTGCAAATTTAGAAGCAAAAACTTTAAATCATAAGAATAATGTATTAGTTATGTTTAACTAATATTCTTATGAAAAAGCTACATGGGACGAGATAGAAAGATATGAATTAGTTGCTTTAAAAAAAGTAGTAAAAAGTTATTTTGATTTATTGTTGTGTCTTGTTTATATTGATTTATATATGTTTATATGTGATAAATACATGAATTAAATCATTCTAATCATAAAAATTATATTATATATATATATATATATATATATATATATATATGTAATATATGTATATAATATATATATATACATAATATATAAATATATATATATATATATATATATATATATATATATATATATATATATATATATATATATATATATATATATATATATATATATATATATATATATATATATATATATATATATATATATATATATATATTTGTTTTTGTTTTCATATTGAAAAATAAAAAAATTGAAAGCAACGAGTCTGATATAGGATTATATTTCTGTAAGAAAGAAGATATAGAACATGTTCTTTACAATTCAGAAAAAGAATGTACTCCTCGGCTGCTATCTACTACTATCTATTTCTACGATAAAATAGAAGTGAAACTACACTTTTTTCATTCTTTTACAGCTTTCTCAATCGGGTATCTTAGATAAAATGAATTTTTCATATCTTTGAAAATCACTCCTTTATTAAAAAAAACTAGTTTTGACATTCTTATTAGTTTTAGTAAAAGTTGCCTTTTTATATTTAGGAATATATATAGGGAAATATATTTTCTTTAACTCTCTCAACTTCCCATTTATATATTTATTTGTTAATGCTTTTGAAATTGTCTTGGAAAACACACGTCCTAAAAAATCTTATTAGTAATATAAAATATTACTTCAATCTTTGAAATATATATTAAATTTAATAGTAATATATAATAATTAATATATATACATTAATTACAGCATTAACTGCAAACATTAATTAATAACTATTCATAAAATGATTTGGAAACAATATAAATAAAAATAAAGGCATTCTTATCCAATATTAATTACATAGTTGCTTAAAGAATGTGTTTTCCATTCAGTAACTTCTTATTTTGAATTATGAATCTACACATCCAGAAAATTCATCTGCATGTTTATATTAAGATATATGTAATAGAAGAAAGAAAGAATCATATTTTAACGTCTGGTTTGTTTTTTATGATGTTGTATGAAATAAAACTTATAAAAAACTTTAAAAAAGTTGTCCGTGTAATATTAAACTAAATATCACATAATGCGTCATTTCTAAGTTTAATTATACCGGAATGCATGTTTGCATTTTGAGAAATAATGTTAAATTGTATTTAAAGCTGCTTATAAATCAATGATCTCAATGTTCTTCCTGTATTTATATATTTTATTGTTATATTATAATTTCATTTTCGTAATTGCTGATCGTAAGATTTATTATGTATTTAATATTCTCAAAGTTTACACAGCATCATTATGAAATAATTTTTGATTAAACTATTCATTTACATACGATATTAACACGCCTATAATTTAAAAATTATATGCAAATTGTCCATTTTTATAAATTAAAAAAAATAGGATTTATATCGTATAATTTAACATAAAAATTGCAAGTTTGATATTTAAATGCTGTTTATTAATACAAAATTTTTAAGTAAGCTTGATGTTAACAAATAAATGATGTTTTTTTTATAGAAGTAATGCGGCTGAATATTAAAGTGCAACAATGTTGAACAATTTGTTTATCTATTTCTAATGAAATTCAGATTTCCTTCAGATAAAATTCTTTTAATCATTCAAGTAGACATATTTTTGAAATTCGTATATCTCAGAAAATCTTTAACAATAGTCTATTTTTTGATGATGGGCATTTCTTCACTAAACTTTTGCCGCAGTAAGACCAGAGACTTCTGCTCATTTACCATTACCCGGTTGGGACCAAATCATAGAGGCTAGCAGCTTTAGTCATACCATTCCCTCAAAAACCCATTTATAGGATTCATTTCAAAATAAAGGGCAAGGAAGCACTGCGATATAGGAACATCCATGCCCGAACTGGGATTCGAACAAGAGACTAATAACTTAAAAATAAGAACAACTAAGCATTCAGCCATCAGCCGGGCTTATCTACTCAAACTCTTAAAATAAACACCAAGTAAAATAAGAACAACTAAGCATTCAGCCATCAGCCGGGCTTATCTACTCAAACTCTTAAAATAAACACCAAGTAAAATAAAATCAAATTAAATTTAAATATCTAGCAATAAAATGTTTTCAAAGGAAACATATTTTTTTATGCATTTTATAACATTAATTCTTTTGAAACGAATCTTAATTAGAAAGACATTTATCTTAAATATTTATTTTTCATATATTGAGTGTTTTTTATTACCTACAATAATTTTTTAATATTAAAGATTTTTTTACATGTTGCATGAATCCCTCAATCGTAAATTGGATTTCAAATAAAGCCATGAAAATAAAAATATGCATAAAAATATATTCCTTGATAAATTGTTATTAATTTCATAATAACATATTTAAAACACGCTTCTAAGATAGAAAAACTAAAACATGAAAACAAAATTATTTCAGATATATTTATTGAAATAAAAAACATAAAAGAAAAATATGATCAAAACATTCTCTTCAAATTTGTTTTGATTCACTTGGAGTTGAAAAAAAATTTAAAGCTATTCTCTTCATTAAGGCCATTTATGCAGTAACAATGAGAAAGTTAATTTATGTACGGAAGCACTTTGAAGTATTTTAAAAATAAAATTTTTGTTTTAAATGATTTTTAAAGTAGCAATGTGTATCTCATTTTAATTACCCTTTTTTTTTACACTTGTCAAAAACAAGATTCATTTTAAGAATTAAAAAGCTTTTGCTTTGGAACTAAAAGCAAAATAATTTTCATTGAAAAAGATTTTGCTGAAAGGGATTATATTAATAATAATGAGCTAAATTTTATTTACATTTTTTAGAATAACAATACTTTTTAATGCAGTTAATAACTTATTACTTAAGATTTTGTAATCACAATAATATTTTTTCATTACACTGTATGAAATTAATTATAACTTGTTAATAAAACTTAATTAACAGCAACTTAAATTAATATTTTTAAGATATTTTTAAAATAAAATGCGACTGACATGTAAAAGATTTGAAACATATTATTTTTCTTAGATTAAAATGTTATAGATTGAAATGTATTAGATTATAATGATATATAAGCACAGTTTTAAAGTACTGATATATATTACAAAATATTTCCTGAACTTCCTATAATATATAAATGCATTTTTATGGACTCTTTTCTTTAATTTAAAGAATTTTGAATAAAAATTAGAACTAGGATATACACGCACTTTTAGAA
Source organism: Latrodectus elegans (assembly GCA_030067965.1). Classification (NCBI taxonomy): domain Eukaryota; kingdom Metazoa; phylum Arthropoda; class Arachnida; order Araneae; family Theridiidae; genus Latrodectus; species Latrodectus elegans. The sequence goes on along the minus strand of CM057810.1, from coordinate 91,736,125 downwards.
TGGCAATAATATGCAAATCAATTTCGGTCATTTTTTTCCTATTAACAATAGAAGCAAAATCAAATTTCTCTATTTCAATTGTTCTAAATTTATGAAAGAAGTACATATTTTCGTCAAAACGGATCACTAAATAAAGCGAAAACTTTAAAAATATATCAGTAAAGTTTTTATACATTCCAGTACATTCTTCCTTACTTGTTCCACATCTCTGTAATAAATTAATCATCACCACTCTATGTAGGGAAACAATTCAATTTTCCTTTTTCAATTTATTTAAAAAATTAAATATATGTTTAATATCAAATCATTTAAATTTTATATGCTTTCTTTAAATTATAGGGTGTTTATATCCAAAGATTAAAATTCTACAAAAAAAGAAAATTCTAGTTAAGAACGAGGCCAAATTTGAATGGAGTATTATAGAAAAAAATGAAAGCGTATGTCATTAGCAGAAAACAATGGTTTCATGTTTTAATATTACATGACAATGTAAGCTTCAAAATATGTAACAGGAAGTAACTGTCATACACATCACAGATTATAGAATAAATTTCTGTACAAAGAGTTGTTTTGTTAAACATCTGAGGAGCTTGCCATGATTTTGCCCAATTTAAATGGTGCTCTAATTGTAAAGCTTCATCCCGTGTACAGCTAAGACTGTACACCATTTACTCTGCAGAAGTTCCAGTAATTCGAAGGTATGAAAAAAGGCTTTGGTCTAATGTATTGGAAGAAAATGATTCAGAATATCTAAAAGAGATGTTCTTTTAGTGTGCAATGTTTCTGAAGACGGAAAAAAATGATTTGACCTTAGTTGGAGAAAGAGTTAGGCAATTAATATAGGGTAAATTGCCGGAATATAGAGCATGCATGAATGCATAGAATATAAAATCTTATAGAACATCCTGCATTGTTAACCACAGAAATTACTAATATATAGCTGTTGCTTTCAGCTGATCTACCAATGAATTATTTTCTTCAAAATTTCTTGCCCGCTTGGAAATGTACAATCAATGGCTGTTGAATATATTTTTGACAGATTAAACTCATTTTTACCTAAAAAGCTATATTAATACATTTAGTTACAGAATTTAAGCAACAGAAAATCCATTCGCAAATAAATCAATACTACTTTATTACGCAGAGATAAATGTTTAGTCTGGATGATACTCATGCCAGATAGTACACTCCTCAATCCATTTCAAATGAGTTGAAGATGCATTTTGGAAATGCTATAAATATTAAATGGAATTTACCTACAGCCAGACTGTCCTAATCACCTGATTCTAATTCATAAAATCTCTAACTTTTAACTTTGTTATCTATTGTTCAACAAATTCTAAACGTGACTTTGGAGACATTATGATCAGTTGTAATACATGTTGTTATGTTTTTTTTTATCTCAACTTTTTATTGAAAAAGATAAACAGCATATTGAACATGTTTTGCTAGAATTTTTTGAAATTTGCAAACTGATTTGATAGATTCTTTTTATGTGGCTTATAGCAATTAAAAACTTTTTCGACTGATGAATTTATTCGTTTTTTGGACTCAAGACAGCTAAAATCTTATTCTCTCCAACCGATATGATGTAACCAAACTACAGTGGATGGGATTGTGAAACCAACAGTATTACATTAATACAGTCATGCTCACATAAGAATTCAATTGGTTGAGCACGTAATTTATACTTCAGACATTATTTCAAGTTTAATTTGTAATTTTTAGTAGAACCCTTTTTAAATATTGAGCTTACAACGAAATCTGTGGCTAAAAATTGGAACTATTTTTTTCTTACTCAGAGCATTTTCGCCTTTCTTTAATAATAGTTTCTTCAAATTTGATTTCATTCTCATCAATATTTATTTCTTATAGTACTTTGAAACTTAACACTTAATCATAATCATGAATGTGTCTTATATACAATGTTTCCTTATAAAGTTAAAACAATTTTTATTCAGCATTTAATATATGCAATATAAAAGTACACATTTAAGCACATTAAAATTTAGATACATTTAAAACATTTTGGTAACTTTAAATTATAGGCACCTTTCTTGCTGCTGAAAATATCCGGTCATTACTTTTTAACAAGAAGTTTAAATTTATTTTTGAAACAAAAGTATTTTACAGATAAAATGCAATTCTCTTTGAAAAAATATAACATTTTGTAAAAACTAACTTGTTTTACATTTATATATTCTTTAAAGCATTTTTTTACAATTCATCGTCGCGCTTTTTGATTCTCATTATGTAAATTACAAGCGAAAACTGCGTGCAAATGGGCTGTAATATATAATCAAGGCTTTCGAATATTTTTGATAACGCAGGAAAAAGAGCTTCGTTAAGTGTTACAAATAATGCAGGAAAGAAACGATTTGTTTAGAAAAATACAAATTTGGATCAATTTATTTTCTGAAGTCATTATATTCTGTTGCAGAAATCATTAATGTTTGATTATTATAAAACATTCTTTTTATTCAAGAGAAAAATATTATTTATAAATGTATATGTCTTTTAAGATAAGAAATAATTTCAGAAACATTAAATATAATCGTTTTTGATACAATTGCAATAATAATTATAAATGCATCACTTAATTGTTTTTAAATATTTTAAGTCATGAACAAGCAAGTGCTTCATATTTAGTAAATTTATTTTATTAGAAAGACTATAAAAATAATTTTCACTAAAGAAAATTAATACCTAAATTTTTGGAAGAAATTTAAAGAAAGATTAGCTCAATCGCAATTTTATTGCCATTAAAAACTTATTTATTTAAACTCCTGTATTAAATATTCATTTTTCTGTTATTTTCTGAAGCAAAATCAAACACATCATAAGTTGTAAGAAAATTAAACGAAGTAAAAATAAAAGCATTATTCTGTAATACTTTGTTGCATGAAATGATATGCTGTTACACTTAATTCTTGAAAGTTTAAAAAATACGCCAACAATAAATTACATTACAGTCTTATATAGCTATTAAATATCAGTCCTAACTTATTCATATGATGCATTCATTTATTGCAAATATCTGTCATCGAATGTCATTAGCTAAAAGAAAACATTTTGATAAATAAAATCTAAATTATTATGTGTTTTTCATTCATATATTGATTTTTTATCTTTAAATATGTGTATGTTATATTTTTAATTAAATTTTTACATATTTTTTTGAAAATTAGTTGTTTCCAATTGAGTGCAGTAAACTTTTCTACATTTTGAGTTAAAGTTATGCAAACAATTACTATATCATTAGATGTATCATAATTTCTCAGTATGAGAGCATTGTCAAGTATTATTGGAGGGTATATAAACTAATGGTTCAAACGCAAATAATTGCCATTTTTAAAATAAATAAAACCAATAATTCCATTTGATTCAAATGTTTGCCTTTCAATTTCTTACAATTTGATTTTTCAACATTATCAGTTTGATGAAATCATTTCAATAATAATACATCTATCAAAATTAAAAATTGATTTTTATTATGCGAAATAGAATGTTTATATCTGCAAGAAAGTAATATGAAAATTAGAATATATTTACGAATTCTAATATATTAAATAGACTCTACCAACTCCAACACTAGCTTTTGCCGATGACATCGATATAATCGGAAGCACAAAACACTCAGCTATTGATGCTTTTATTTCACTTGAAAAAGCGGCAAGGAAATGGGACTTGTAATAAAGTCAGACATATCCAAGTTCTTGATTGCAACAAATAGGACTCCTGACCAATCCCCTCTGAATATTCTGAAGCACTACCTTGAAGCCGCAAGCAAGTTTAAATATTTAGAAACTCTGATTATAAGCCCCAATAACCTGAAAATTGTAACAAATAATAGAATTTTCATGGCAAATAGAAGCCACTCTGGCTTCCGAAAACAATTCATTTCAAAATTTATAAGTGAAAAAACAAAATTAAGTACTTTAAAGGCTTAAATCCGACTCATTGTTATGTATAAATGTTGGATTCTTATTAAAACAAAGGAAAAAAAACTGTCAATTTAAAGAAACCTTTTGGACCTGTTAAAGAGGGTAACGAATGGAAAATCCTGTAGAACTATGAGATCTGCAAAAAAAAGATGAATTTGGTGGGACTGACATTTTAAGAACAGTCAAAGCGTCGCACATCAGATGTCTGGGTCATCTCCAGAAAGATTGATGCTGAACCTACCAAAAAGGTGACCTTCTCAAAGATCAAAGATGCAAGAAGAAGGAGAGACGACCACCAACAAGATGACCTTGAAAAAGACTTGACAATATTTGGAGTCGATCGATGTCGGGTCGTCGCCCCTGATAGGTCAGTTAGAGGCTGATCTGAGAGTCAACCTTGGTCTGCAAAAGGCTGTAGTACTTATGAAGACGAAAAACACATTAAGGAAAATAATAAATTAAATCATTTTATATTAAGACAATTAGTTACTAGAAGTTTATTTCAGAATTGAATGTTATGTAATAATAAACGTAATATTAAAAATACATATATGCTCAGTTTAATATTGGAAAAAATTCGCGTTACATGCGCAGATGTTTTCAAAATTTTTTGAACATGGTAGGCAATAGTTGCAGATAATATTTTTTACAGCATTTTAATCCATAGATCCATGTTTATCTATTATAATTTTATGTATTCAAACATTTCTAGTCAATCAATTCTATTATTATTTGTTAATTTATGTATAAACAAATAAGCAAATATTTTACCTGACAAAATAACAAAAATATATTATTTAACATATGATATAAAGTACAAAAATATGCATACGGCATCATTATTCAATAGATAAATGAATTAACATAGAGTAAATATAATAAAAATTTGCGAAATAACTTTAGGTAAATAACTTAAATTTAGGAAATATATCTTTTTCTTAAGTAAAATCATTCGTCAGAACATTTTTAGAGTATTTACTCACTATACAAGTTTTTTATTATATGCTAAATATTTTAGGTCATCAACTAACTATTAAGATAGTAAATTCATTTTAACTGTTTGTTTGACTTTAAACAAGGTATAGATTGACATTTATAACTATAATATTTTTCAGTATCGTACTCGTGTGTGCATATTTTTTCTTAACATTTTTTTATATTTCAGAGAAATAATTTTACACACAATATATATTTGATTTAATTACATGTTAACTATATATTTAATTCAATCTTTCCTTATTATCGATATTTGTTGTCTCAAATTTAATGCATTGTTTTACCTAATATTCTGAAATAATAAGGCATAAAAAAGATGATATGAATATTTATCTTTGAATATAAAGCTGGAAATTTCTATTAATTTTGTTGTTTAAAACATCATTTGTTTTGAATTATTTCATTAAAGATAAACTAATGTTTAAATTCATTTCATTAAATTATTTTTGATTCATTTCACAATTGCATTCAATTCAGTTGCAAAAAGTATTATTTAAAGTTTATTTTTATTAGATATTTTTTATGGAAATACAGCAACTATTTACACTCAGGAAAAAATAAATTAGAAACCAATTAGCTTTAAAAATAGTCTTTTAGTGCTTATTTTATTTTGCTTATAATTTCTTTCGGTATTAAAATTAAAAAAAATTAATAATACCTTATGTTAAAACACAAGTTATTTGTGTTATAAAATAAGGTAATATATATCAAAAGAATATTTTGAAATTTTAAACATCAAATTCAACCAGTACTACTCCTTTTCTTTCTGTGGGCTATTTGGGTTCTATAATATATATTAAAAAGTAAAATAACAACATTAATAAAACTTAAAGGACATTTTTAAAGATTAAATGGCTTAATATGTCAATAAAAACCAGTCTTTAATAGGTATGTCATTAAAAAATGTCATTACTTTAAAACCATACATCGAAAGTATTAGAATACCAAGCGAGAAACTTGGATTACATGGTAATTTAATTTTTTTAGGCATGAAATTTGTAAACATTATAAACAGTAATATTTAGTATCTCTCCTGAGCATCAATAAAAGCCATATCATTTTTATGTTCCATTTTTAACGAGCCTTGAAGCAATGAATTGTCTTTTAAACGTGTAATGTAGCGAGCATAATAGTGTCAGATAAACAAAGCCAATTTTATTGCTACAAATAAACCATTCATACTTATATGTTTTAGAGCTACGATGGAAAAGAAAATTAATTATTTCTGAAAATTAAAATTTTCTTCAGAATGTTTAACTTTAGTTCATTCGTATAAAATGTAAAGATAAGCTTATTTAACAAAGAATTTATTTAGAGTTGAAACAATTCATATAAAAAAGAAATCTTAATCGTAAAGGGCTTAAATTTTTAACCGTATCTTTTGGACTAATAATTTTGTGTATTTTAAAATGCTTATAAATTTTTTATATCATTCAAAGTTAGTCTAAGAGAAATAAAATCGTTATAAAAATATTTTGATATAGGTAGTATTTTAAATTATTTGGATTTATATAAATTATGAAATTCTGGGGTACTTATATTATTCATAAATATTTAAATCTTTTTAAGAAATTTTATTTGAATGTTTCTATTTTAATGGGTAGAATGTGTTAATTTATTTCTGTTATTTAGATTATACTGAATGGCTGAAAATATATATTGCATTGTTAACACATAAATTAAAATTTTATACACCCTAGGGATTGTTTAGAATAATATATTAATAAAAATTAAATTTCTTTTTTAAAAATACTTTAATTTATGTTCTAATTCCTCGTTTGTGTTGCAGAATTTTAAAATTATTTTTAAAAAATATACAGTACCTCTTAAAAAGCAGAAGTAATTTTATTTCATTTATATCTCAAGATATCTTTACCGTTTTAGCATTGTAAAATGAAATCTGTGAATCTTGTTGAATCTTTTGTATTCAACACCTTTTAGTAGCTTTTTATTATAATGCTACATCTTAAAATTTGGTGTCCTTTAAGATTTTAATATGCCATAAACTTGTCCTTAATAATAATTTTTGTTTCATAGGAAATGAATATTTAATATGAAATTGAAAGGATATGCACTATATATAAATAGCGAAAAATACTTTATTTTATATACACATAATTTTATTGCATTTCTTGGAAATTAGCTTTACTTAAATGTTAAAGAGGTATGTTATGTAAGTTTTGTTAAAATTCTAAATATTCTTTGTAAGCAGTATAATCATTTCCTTGTTTCATCAAATAGTAATGATAAAACATTCAAAATTGCAAATTGAATAGTTTTTACGAAATATACTAAACTCACACATAATGCTCTTCAAAAACATTTAGTTTTATATGTGAAAAAATAATTTTATACAAATATTATGTTTTAATTTACATTTGCAATTAATTAGTAGAGAAAACGATAAAAATTTCAAACATCATAAATTTTAATATATTTCTTTTAATTTAGGTTTTATATTCAGATATTACCAATCACAAAATAAATTTGCTAAGAGGCTATTATTCAATTTTCATAATACGTCGATTCATGATTATGAATTTTTGGCTATATTTTCCATTATATTTTCAAATTTTCAGTCTTTAATATTTCATTTTTTTTTACTTTGTCGAAAGATTTTTAATTTTTTAAATAAAATATTTTAGAATATTGCCTTTCGTGAACAGATTTTTCAGTTTCATACAAAATGAAATATTTTGAAATAGATTATTTTATGCGATGATATATTTACTTAAATAGGAAGAATATTTTCACTAATTGTAGTTGTTATTCTGTTTTTAGCTGAAGTTTGATTCTGGATAGTATACTTTACAATTATAATTTTGCATGCAGAGGGTCAATTAAATATGATAGTTATATCTAGATAAATTCATAGCAAATTATGCCACAAAATATATAGCAACGGTTAGGACAGGGAACACTTTTCTTTAATTTTGAGAATCATACTTCATGTTTTTGTCCACTTGAAATTACTTGAATTGAAATTCAAACTAATGCATTAACACTGAGCGTGTTTCATTGATTTGATTGTCTTCGATTTATAATTACTTTTTGAACTGCATTTTTTGACTGATTCCTAATGATGTAAGTAGAATCCAAACTTTAAATAGCATATAAAAAACATACAAAAGAAAATATTTTGTTAAACACATATTTCAAGTGATTTACGAAATTATATACTGTAAAAATGTTATTTGTAATGCACATGATTAGAATCTTAAAATACATATAGGTATCATAATAACTTCATATAAGAAAAACAATAGGAAAATAATATCTTCCACTGGCACGATTCATACCTTTAATAAAGATAATGGTTATATATTTATCATGTTTTAGCTTTTTTTCATTCCCTTCATAGAGTTAAGTGTGATATTTATATTAGTCTTAAATTTGAATCTTATTTATTTTGTCACCTTGAATCTAACATACATTAAAGTTGTAAAATAATAGTATCGTCATGCATTTTGTAACCCTTTGAATTTTTCAACATTTTAAATGCATACGACTTCTGAAAAATACATATTTATTTTGGCTCTATTGAATGCAAAACATGCATATATATATTTATATGTATCGTTTTTAAATATGATCACAGATTAAGTTCAATTTAATAATTAAATCGTTAGAATCATATGGAATATTTTCTAAGAAAAGATAAATAAAATATACAAGATTTTGCAGATTTATTTATACTGTGCAGATTTATTTATATAATATAGATTACATCAAATAACAGTATGTATTCATATGATGAAATTTGAGACATTGACAAAAGTTTTGTAAAGGTTATTCCATATACTACTTTTTATTTTGTATGGATGCAATTTTGCATGAGCGTATACTAAATCCAAAAAAATATTCTATTAGGTTATGCATCTACTTTTAGATAGCAATGGTCATAGATTCAGTGGATCAAATTTCTCTAAGTATCGGTACTATTTCAGTGCCAACCGTGTGTAACTGATTGAACGTTTCTTTTTTTTTTTTTGTAGTAAATGAAGTTAAATAATTATAATTAAATATACTGTATCCTATGCTCTGTATATTTTTTTGTAAATGTACACACTATACCTCAAGAGACATTAATGAAATATATTTATTTATAACAAGCGATTATCATCTACAATAACCCATTATAATATTTTGAGTAATGTGTTTAAGATCCAAAATTTAATTTATAAAATGAAGGTAATATATAAAGTTTATGATAACTTTTAAGTTGCATTGCAATGAAATGTAAAAAACATTTATGCGCAGTAAATTCATCGAAACTATATCTAAAATATGCAGATTACCGAATCGATTATTGACATGTTATACTAAGCAATTAGGAGATAAAATAATGTTCAAACATGCATCATCAGTATGATTTTGTTGTTACTGAATTTAGTAATCGGATTCTCACTATAATCTTATTTTACTGTAAAAGGAAAGAACTTGAATCTTTGAACTCGGTGAAAATCGAGAACTCCTTGAAATCACTTCACGCATCACCTTCCCTTCTCGTTATTCAAGATAAAATAGGAATAATTTTAAAACTTAATAGAACTTGGATAGAGAATCACAGGATTTGGTTCTGTAAAGAAGATATTTCTCTGCATTTCTAGTTTATATTTCGGCTTCTTATAAACCACAGTTTAAGTTATATTTCTGTTATTGGATATTTCTCTCTACCAGGGCTGATATTGCTTGTTTTGGCACGTAAGTTATAAAATAAGTTTTAGAAAACCTCACTCTCAAAGTAAATAACAGTGAATTGCTTACATAACTTAAACTATTCTTTCGATAAAAATTATGCATTTTACAGATTCATTATCAAGATACATCCCTCAGCCATTCAAGTTAAATTGCCCTGATCATATGTTAAGTTTTAGTAAATATATTAAAATTAGATTTTTATTGATTTTGCTTGAAATTAGTCCTTATAAATAACTACTCAAAATTATTGGAAAAATGACCTTGTTGCTCAAGTAATAAAAAAGCTTTCGCATGAGAGCAACGTATTAGTCTGTTTCTTGAAAATAACTGAAGGTTAAATTGTTATGATGCATAGTTTCTCAACAAGGAAATTTCTTTAGTAATTTTAATTATTTCCCATCTAGAATAATATTGGTTTTACCTATCAATGAATTTACATGTTTTGGATAATTTCACCAACAAGTGTATTGTTAGTGGTATAATTATTGTAGTAATATTATTCAAAAATATATAATTAAATTATTTTCAGTAATGATAGTTCTATTTCATACAAAATCAAACAAGTTTGTTGGAATATTTATCTTATTAATTTTAAAATTTGGTTCCGTGTTAAAATATTAGTCATCAAAAATTTATATTTCTAAGAATTATTGTTAAAATAAATTCAATATTAGAGATGATTAATAAGAATGTAGCTATGGCCTTAGTATAAATATCTTAAAAATTATTTCAAATGTACAACAATTCTGATGAATAATAATTCATTTAGAAATTGTATTTATTTAGGAAGGGCTGAGGTAGCTTAGTGGTTAGATCAACGGTCTTCCATCAGGAAGGAAGAAGATGGATTCCCAATGCCGCCAAAGACCCACCGAGTACTTGCGATATACGTGCTCGTAAAATCTGTAGAATCGAAAGTTTCGTAATCGGTATTTAAGCTGTTACCATGGGGTGCAAAGGCTTAGAGAAAATTTCCTCCTTTTTCAGATCAATTCAAAATTGAGAGAGTGGAAACTTTTGAGGTGCCATCTATCGGATCAATTGAAGAGCAAACTCGTACTTTCGCCTTTGTGGTTCTCTGATTAAACAAAAGACGCAACATATGGACTTAAATTCGCATAGCCAAGGCATATCATGCTTGGCTTCTCCAAGTGTCATTGGTAACAACATAACATTTATTTAGGAACAGTGAACATTTTTTTAAAATTAATTAACATTTACTTGATTAGAAAGGTAATATTGTTATTCAGATCATATTTATAAAAATGTATAGTTTTAAATTAAAATAATATAATAAATGAAAACTTAAAATTAAATTAAAAGGCAATATCTATTTAATTTTCTATTTAGAAAAATGTGTTATATTAGTGTATAAATATGTGCTCTATATATACATATAAAATCTAAATATATCATATAAATATCAAATCTACTTTATTATTATTAATATAAGGGCTTATTGGAAGGTTAATTAAATTATTTCTGTTTTTATGATTTAATGTATTTTTTAAATTATTAAATAAAATTAATACTATTATATTTATTCGATTTTTTGAGATTTTTAAAGGCAAGAAAAATTTATTTTATAAGATAAAATAAAGTAATTCTTATTTATATATAAGAAATTTATATTGATATCATTTTCATGATAAATTTCATGGAAATGATACCAATAAATTTACATTATAATACATTTTATCAATTAATTTCATGAATCAAATTAATGAATACGTAATATAAATTATTTTATTTTGCAAAGTGCATTTAAAATATATGAAATTAAAATTATTAAAATAAGGAAATTTACATAAAAAGTAAGAAAAAATAGACCTTGACGATTTTTTCCATTAAATAAATTAATTTCAGATTTTTATTTTGATTAGGTAAATTTGAAAGCTTTTTACAGAACAGTAATACAAGCAATTGATTACATTTGACTCAAATGATTTTTCTTACGTTTAATCAAGAAAATAGATTGAATTAGATAAACAAACAATATTTTTTTCTAGGAATTATTCATAAAGTTCAGTTTGAATTTGAATTCTAATATAAGTAAATAAACTTCATTACACTAATGTACTGAAATGTTACTTTCAATGTTTTATTACTAATTATAATTACTTTAACAGTATATAGCAAACCTATTTCTAGTTTTTAATCCTTGCATCATTTTTCATTTCTGTAAACATTCAATAAAAAATTTAAAAATGTGAAAGAATAATTGAAAAATTATTTTTAAAAGTATGAGTTTTAAGCAAATTTAGTAAATGTTTATAGTTAGTTTGGGGAATTATTAGTACTTGTTTAATCACGATATTTTTTATTTTATAAGAAATGATGAAATATTTAATATGCAAAATCAGTTATTGAAATATGACTACTCAAAGCACATGAATAAAATTCTTAAGTTTATTTAGAAGTAAAACATTAGTTGCAATGATTTCTTCAATTATAAAATCATTTTTACGTAGTTTGGTGTTTTTAAAAATATAGCCAGAAATTCAAATATTCTTAACTCTATAACTTACTCAGAACCAACAAAAATACGTTTTGAATTTTGCTTTTAAACTGTGAAGCATAAGTGTTCAGAAATCATTGAAACAACATGAATTCGAACGAAAAGATTCTCTTAAATGAAATTAAATGCAATAGTAAAGGAAACATAGAACAATACTAGAGATGTGTTCAATAAAACCCAAAATTTAATAAAGTAATATAAAAAAATAAAGCATACGTTTAATTTAAAGCTAACATTTTAAGGTATACTTGTGATTATATGTTGGATTTGATACACAAACAAAATCTTATCATTAATACATATTTCAATATTGAAAATGGGCAATAAATATGAACTAAGTTCTTTAGGTCTGATGAAATCTTTAAGTGTTCCTAATTTAATCTTAGTTCACAAAAGACAGTTAAAAAATTAAATGTTTAGTAATTAAAAAGAAATATGAATAAAATATCATATTTATTTGTGAATTTTATCAAACACACTAAGCTGAAAGCCTTACATTTTAGTTGTTATTGATAACGTTTAATCTAATGTAATTTCTAAACATTTAATTTTTTAAATACTTTTTCTTGAAACTTTTCTTTGCATAACTCTGAACTTTTACTTTAAATACATAAAATTAAAGGATATGAGAATATTTCCTCATTGTGTTCTGTGAGAAATTTAATTTGTATTCCAAATATCCAGTTTCTTTTAAAGATTTTGTTCGTGAAATGTTCGTAATTTTGAAGCTGAATGATGTTTAATAAATTATATTAATAAAAATTAATTATGTGTATTTAATTATTTGGTTATGTTAAAAGAATGCAAAATATATTTTTGTAAAAGGCAATGAATTTCTAATTTCAAGTCAAAGTAGTTAAGCTTTCTAATTAATTTAAAATAATTAATCTTTCTTAATTATTTACATTTCAATTCTTTTGTAACGTAATATTTTTAATAATACAATAATAAGATAATGTGCAATGTGTTATTTAGTCCTTCACAACTGCTTGTAAAAAGATAATAATGAATTTGTTAATAGTAACTGTTACATATTATTTCAATATTCATAATATTTTTGTTAGCTTGTACTTAACTGAAAGAGATATAAATTAAATTATATGTGCATGTAAATTTTTGTGAGAAAATATTTCAAATTAGTATAGTTGTATCTTTCGAGTTTTTACATAAATATTTATGATCTGAATAATATGATATATAAGATTGATTTCTATATCAATAGAAAACATTTTTATGCTTAATACTAATATTAATAACATGTAAATACCTTCACAATCTATGATGAGAAATTGTACTCAGTAAAAAGTAGCCTGTATTAAAGGTGAATATATTTTCCCCATAATTTTTGTAATATAGATATTAATTTTTGAGGATTGAATAATGCATGAGAAATGTAACTCCGATCTAATTTGGAAAACATAATAAAAGAAGGAATGTATAAATTTGTCTTTATCGACAAAATAGTTATTACGGAACACAATAAGAAGGAAGTGAATTAAAATTAATTATTTTCAGTTCTAAGAAAACATACCTAGAATATGAACTATTTAGCTTAAATGTTAGGAATATATAGTTTATTTTGCAAGACCTTTTTATAATATAAGAGGTAAATTAATGCATTTCCAGTATATTACAAAATTTCATCTTCTGGAATAAAAGAGATTATTTATCTGGAGAGTCATTGGTAATTTGGAAAATAATGTATATTCATTTTGATTCGTATAAAGCCAGGTAATTAGTATGGGTAATTCATTGCATGAATTCAGAAGACCAAGTACTTTATTTTAATTTATCATATAAATCACAGTATAAATATCCACTTATTTCTGAAAACTTCAGTATTTGTGACTAAGAAACGAAATTGCTATGTTATTCGTTCAATCGAGTCTTCACATATATTTATAGTAGGAAATGTAAACATACATAAATGAATACATTTTATTTTTAAATTTAAATTTACGAAGTATACATTCTTAAATTATTAAATCTTAAAATTAGCTTGACAAATAAGTTATAACCAATAAGCAAAAATAATAAATTACATTTATGCTTTTATTATCAAAAAGAATGCATTACTATCTCTATATGAATGTATAGGTAATATTTAAATAACTTGCTAGAAGAATAGAAGGTAATATTTAAATAACTTGCTAGAAGAATAGAAGGTAATATTTAAATAACTTGCTTAATATCTTTTGTTTTCATTTACTAATATTAAATATGTTTTAGTATGATTAACTTAAAATAGTTTGTAATAATTTTTCTTTTAAATTATACAATCATTATGATTTTCTTCCTTATTTTTTTTCCTTTTTATGACGTTAGTAAATTATAATGAAATTATAATTTTATTATTCTATACAAAAGTGATTTTAAAAAATCACTTAAACTATTTAATTACATATACTGTCACTTTTTAAACTTCAATTCCGTTAAAATTCCTGAAGTAGCTAAAACTCAGAAGAAAGTGTTATTAAGTTCTTTTTTAACATATTACAATAATTATGATGTTTTTAATAATTACATAAAATCAAAATCAGAAAAATAATCAGAAAATATAAAATACAACACGGTTTAACATTGTAAAACTAAAAGAGGTGAGTAAACGAAAAATTTAAAAGCAAAATTTATGTTATTAAGTCTTATTTTAATTTAATGTATAAAACTACTTAATTCATAACCGGTGTTTTAATATTTTTACATAAATTTAAAGATCATTTCTTAAAAATAATTTTTTTCTAAGTGGCCTATTTTAAAATCAATAATTTCAATAAAAAGTTATTTTAAGTATATACTTAACATTTATCATACATTAAACTCTTTGTTTATTTTTATAAATGTTAAAGTTTTCGATATAATATTTTTTTTTAAATTATACTGAGTTAAATTGCTGAACTCTAAATTTTTTGAGAAAAAAGTGTAAATCTATAAAATTTTTGATACTAAAATGTGTATTTTATCTTTTTAATACTTTTGAAAAAGATCCTTCAAAGTTAGCTAGTACCTCCTGAAATTGTGACCCGTGAGTGCTAAAGTAGAATTGAATAATTTCAATAGTGAATGGCTTCTAAGGATTCTTCGGGGCTTGAATGTTTCGTTTTTTAATATTAAATTTCCAAGCATTTTTTGACTTCATGATTCTACAGTATTTAATGTGTTAAGTATGGCAGACTTTCGTGGTTTTTGAGAATGTTTGTTGCAGCCATTGAACCCAATAGAAAATGTATAATCTTCCTGCATTTATTGGGAAGAAATTATATACGAAATGCTTCAATTTTATTTAAATATGAATTTTACTTTCCTCCAAATTATTTGATAATAATACAGCAATTTAACTTCCGAGAATTCTACCATAGAATGACCTTTTAATTTATATTCATTAATCAAAAATTCGATAAATTCATTCTACGGAGATCTGTGTTACAAAGATTTTACAATGTTTCTGTTCTAAAACAAAATTTCTAATACAGTTTATTCAATATATTACTGGGGATAATAACATTTGAATTATTTTTCTCTCATTTTCCGTGACGCGTGTGTTAACAGTTCTATTACTTACTACCTGTATTTTAATCAAATACGATAATTTACACTTTAACTCATATAGCACTTTCTAACTTGTTTATGCTTATGTGTTAAACTTTTCATTATTTATGTTAGCTACCGATGAAACATTCCTGACTCCTTGATCTGTGGGCCCCAGGGTCAAGTCCCGGTTCATCCATGGATGTTACTTTCTTTCTCTGTTCACTCTGTGTTTTTCTGTCTTTTCTTTTCTGATGATGTATGAATGTGACCAACCCTATAAACGGGTTTGTGGTGGTATGGTGAGGGCAGCGCTACTCGCCTCCGTAACTTGGTTCACAATTGCCAGCTGGGTAACGACAAATGAATAGCTGTTTCTGGACGTGTTGTGGCATAGGGTTCTTCTCTCAAGTTTTGCCCTTTATTGGAAAATGTTCGTTATTGGACAAAAAATAGTTTAAACGTATACAGTGATGTCCAAAATTGTGGAATTTTTTGAACAGCCCTATTTTCTTAATTTGTAGGCTTACAGAATATATTAATTTATATTTAATGCTACTAAAGTTCATATATGAAATATAAGAAAGTTTAATGTAAAATTCTTATAAAAATAGAATTAAAAAGTTTATATTTCAAACATTATCTAAGCAGAACTTTCATAAATTTTCGATAAAGTTACTCATCTAACAACATGTTTCATAATTTCAACTTAAAGAGATAATTTTCTGTTAGTATGATACTTCCGTTTCCTATTTAAGAGGTCTCATCAGTTCTTCTTTTTAGTGATATTGTTTTAAATTAAATTAAATGATTAATGCTTTAAGAAATTATTAAAGTAATAAAAAAAACTGTTATTCTACTTTCTTAAACAGTATGCATGTTTTTCTTAAAAATTCATTAAAATGAAATAGAAATTTTTATCATTAAAACATACAGTACTAACAATCGAAATATATTGTAGTTTGGTTACTACTATTTAATTGGTTCTCAGAACATTATTTTTTTGATAGGATCGTACGTTTGTACTGCAATACACCTCCACTTTTATTTAAAATTCAGTTTATTTTTAAATAAACAAAAAGGTGATTTTTTGTAATACAGGTATTTTAATTCAATATTTCTAACTAAATTCAACATTAACTTTTTTTTTAAATTTCACTTATAAACATTTGTATTTTAAAGAAAGTTAATATACCCCATAAAAACACACAACTTTAGTATACAAAATTGTTTAATATGTAAAAAAATCGTTTCAAATAATTATATTTTAAAGTAAAATCATTATATATTTTACTAAATGCAACAAAAGAACCTATATTGAATTTATTTAAAAAAAGTTTGTAATTGTGTTCCAAATACTAAAGCTTAATACTAATGCAGTCTTCTTTAAATTAATATTTTTTTACTGTCTTTAAAATTTTACTTGGTTAAAAATAGTTTTCAATGCAACATAATTTAAAATATCATTAGAGAAATGCTTCCTAGATATCATTTTCTCGAATATTTAATTATTGCAAATACGTAAATTTTAACACGAAAAGCTATCTCTTATCCCACATTTAATGTCAGTCAACCTTAAGTAGCATTAGCTCACTTCATTTCCGGAAATTCAGAAAGATGTATCATTTAGAGTGTCAAAGCTACTTCAGTAACTGAGACATATTGTAAATACAAGGACAAAATAAAATGTGTTAATTCATCTGATATATATTAAACTTACAGGGACTCTTCAAATTCTTTCTTTGTGTCGGTGCATTTTGCGAAGACTTCAAAAATTCCTCTGGCTTTTCTTAGCTTTATCGGTAGATATCAGGAATTTTGAAGCTTTCCCGAATTTCTGGAATGCATGTGACTTAATGAAAAATTCCGGAGTATTCTCGAAGATAATGTAGCAAATTCTTAAAAGATTAATATTTGTCTTACACTTGAATCTACTAGTATACCTCGGAAAGCTCGGATTTTTCGCTGGGTATCACCTGAGAAATGATTTCATCGGCATCTGCTTCATTCTCATTTCATTTACTCAGAAGATTACAATTTAGTTTCTATTACGTACACACAGAAGATCATTAAAAGGGCGTATGTGTAAAGATAGTGGCCAAGAAACGATATTTTTTATTAAAAATAATTATTTTAATGTAATGATTTTTCCTTATCCAATAATGTCTTATAAAGACAAAATATTTTAAAGTATTAAGTCCGTAAATAATTCAGCAAATATTTCTTCATAAGCATTCATTTATTATTTTGTAAAAAGTAAATAGAAATTGTATTCGATTTACTATTATAATAGTAAATTGTATTCTATTTACTATTATAAAAACAAGCGCAATTATATTTTCTAAGAAAAAGTGTAGAATTTGATCGTTAATTCTTTACATTTTAAGCAATCAAACACTTTTTTTATATTTTGCATTTACGTTCACTTGAAAATTATTAAAATAAAATGCTTGTAAACAACACTACAGAAAGATTGGCTTTCATTTAAACTTCGAAGATATTTTCAGTGAATTCAACAGCATTTTGTTTCTAAGATAATTTTAAAAAAAAAAGAATTTGGAATATCAAAATATGAAATATATAATTATCTCATAGTTCCTCTTGAAATGATATTTCTTAATATACATTTCCATTATTAATTTTTATTGCATTTCAAAATCACAAAACTTATCTTTTATTAAAACTATACCGAACTTTTATTTTGTTCTTTAGGTTATTTTACAATACTTTTATTTTTAAATTTTATGAATTAAAATGATTAATCTTTTTAAAATCCCAAAACTAATTTATTAAGGATACTAATTCAAGATGACAGTTTTTGAGCAATAATGTTATTTATATGAGTTTAATAGATATTTTCATAATTTAATGTAGTTTGTGAAAAAATAAACTAAACTCCTTTGTCTGAAATCAATTAATGAAAGTGAACAAATGTGAATTAAAAGGAATCAGAAACTTCAATTTTTTAGCTTAGAATTCTACAAAGCTTTAGAATTTATAAAGTTAAAGAGCAGTGAATTTATTTGAGTTAATTTTATTAAAAGTTTTCAACTTCTAAGTAAAATATTTTAATGATTTAAAAGGAAATTATAAAGCATGCATATCACTTCAAAGTAATTTATTTAAGTATTTGCATGATATAAAACTAATTTTTATTGTTTCCATTCAGATAATTAATTTGGTGAATAGTTTATTTTCTCCTTAGATTGATTATCATATGACGAATTTATTTTTGTATTTAATCCTATTTAAATATTATTGAAACGTTGTTTCTAGTCTAAATACTGATTCATATTAATTGATATAATAAATTTTTATAACATATTTAGGGAAATAATGAAATAAATGTCAACGGAGCAGTGATTAATTTTTAAAGAAAAAGTATTGCACAATAAGTAAGTATATTATTCAGAAAACATATAAAATAAGTTACACTAAAGTAATAATTAAATTAAAATAACAATCCTGACTACAAAATTTCAGTTTCCCAATATATATATATATATACTATTTAAAAATAAATTTTATTAAAATCTCCTTAAAACATGGGTTTCAACTTTTCAACTTATCTCAGAAAACCTGCTGTCGTATAATAAAAATTTTTAATCATTTTAATTTTGTTTGTTGTATGTTTATTGAAAATTCCTCTGATGTTCTTTAATCTTAAATTACAAATAATATAACATACATGAAGACATTGACAAACGTCAAATTTTATACAAAATTGCCACAGCTGAGTTTTTAAATTTGTGTTAATATTCTGTATTTGAATGTCTATTTCTCTGTGTTATTAAGGAGCTTATATTTCTGCTTGACTTAAAAATTTTTCAGGTTATTATTACATCGAGAAAAGTTGTTGTTTTGATGTATTGTAGAGATTTAGGAAATTAACATTTCCTTATTCTTGAACTATGTTTCGAGAAAAATATTAGAAACCTCACTGTTTTAAACTATATTACAGAAATAAGGCATTTTGCAACTTTTCTTAATTTTGTATAGATGGTCACAAAAATATATTGCCATGAAAGCTAATTTTGACACTTGGTCGTAAGCATTTTTATTTAAAATTAATTTTTAACTATACTTATTATTTTTATTTGATGATTTCAAATTTTATTTATGTTTAATTATAAATATATGCATCAATTATTTTTTAAAACTGAGTGTTTTCTTAAAAAATAGCTTTTACATTTCATTAATTAAATTTTGACGCATTCTCAAAGAGTTTCTATTTTTATACTTTATGTTTTAATAAATATTACTTTATCATTTTAATCATATATTACTATTATCATTTTTAAATTGTTTCAATATTCTAAAGGGAAATAGCCGTTTTCTTCAATTTAATTTTGGACTACTCAAGAAACAAACGAGTGAAAATTTGATAAATATAAATTTTTGAAATTTTAATTTTAGACTTTAGATTTATCAATCTCCATTTCTTTTATTT
Organism: Latrodectus elegans; assembly: GCA_030067965.1. Lineage (NCBI taxonomy): Eukaryota > Metazoa > Arthropoda > Arachnida > Araneae > Theridiidae > Latrodectus > Latrodectus elegans. Next base: position 91,715,991 of record CM057810.1, on the reverse strand, counting down.
TGATTATATTTTATGTTTTTTTTTTATTTTTTAATGATAAACTCTTATGTAATTGATTATTCAATCTAAAAATAAACTGGCTTTATACAAGTTGTATCTAGTGATTTTCACAGAAAAAAATACTTGGCTTTTATTTGTGCTCTTATATAAGAATTTAATATTCATTTTTAGTAATCTTTAAAATTCAATACCTTGTAATAAGAAACAAACAAATTATTCTAGTATTTCTTAGTGTAATAAACAAAATATTTAAATTTTTTGTGTCAATCCACTAAATTTATTACTGTTTTTGTAAAATCTTATTTGAAGGAAAATGAAGAATATATATACATATACTTATAACTTTCACCATCATTGTTTCTTAGTAACTAATATATGTTATCATTCAAATTTTTAAAAAAAAATTACAATATTTCACGAAAATTTAATTATTACATAATAGTAACGAATGAATATTTTATTCATCACTGAATATTTAGTCAAAAAACGAATACGCATCTCATACGTATGAAAATAGTTATAAATCGACATAAATACTCATAAAAGAAAAAAGCAATCTAGGTATTTTAAATTTATAGTTAATTACCATGGATAAAGAAAATTAAATAAATCTATTCCATTACCTTTGATTAGTAAATTATATTTCATAATTAATGAACAGCTAAAAACAATATTCAAAATATGAACAATATTGTTTTTTTTTTAAATAAAGCATTTCATCTAAATTTGCGAAGAGCTAAATTTAATTTTTAATGAATATTATTTGTGTTTATCTTGATTAAATGTTTCTAAAACCAACATCAATATATTTCCCTTTATTATGAATAGATTTTTAAATTAAAATACAATTTAAATTTTAAGCATTGTGATCCTTATTTACGGTATGTATTTGTTTGTTAAACATTAATTTCTTTTTCATTTATTTTTCTAAATTTATAAAATAATTAATAATACAGTTTATATATTTACTCTACTTTTTACGAGTAAATATCTTGATTTTGATTTATGAACTATAGTTCAATTTTATTTTACTCTTAAATTAAAAAAAAGTATTTTTAATTAATAATAAAAAACATAATACCATAGAAAAAATCATAATATAATTGTATAGCGCCCCCTGTCTGCAACACCACTAGTAACATCATCAACAAGGAAGGGAGTCCCTCTCCAGCAACCGTAAGAATGAGACGTATATCCATATAATTCTCATGTTTACCCTATCCCTTTTACTTTATATGTTTAGATGTAATTCTGTTTTATTTGCAGTATTATGATGTATCTGTTGTGCTCAAGTTGTACCCTAAAATGGAAAAAAATATTTTGAGCTATTTAAGAAACTTATTTTTTTGTTCCTATTATATTATAAACCAGATAAGTGCTACAATATAAAATATTGGATGTCCTACCTGAGAACCGAATTCGAGTTTCTTTTCGATGTTAAAAAAATTCTACCCAGAATTAAATTTTGTTGTGTTGGAGGGGAAATCAAAATATTTACAGGTAACCTGCTGATGTTTTGGGGCTTATGGATTCATGACAAATATAATCTCATCCGAGATTGTGGTTCAATTGGAGTGTCTCCTTCAATTGGAGTACCCCATTTTCGATTTGAGAATTCCCAATAAGTTTCTGTTACTGTATTATATTTCTAATATCTCCTAATTAATTGTGAAGAGTTACAATTAAGGAAGTAATTGATGAGTGTTAATGTTTAAGCACACTTATGAATGTAAATCTGTATAAAAAGTTTCGTTATAAGTTGTTGTGTTTAGATAAAAGGATTATTATTTTATGTTCTTGAAGTCAGAGCAGTATTATTACTTGTGAGTATATTTATTTGTTTGATTTGCTAGATATGTTTCAAAACTTATTAAATACATAATATTTTGTATTAGAATATTGAATTAAAAGAAACACTTATTTTATTATTATATTTGAAATATTATAGTATATGTGCGTGAATTATATGTAAAGAACATTAGGAACAATAAGTAAAGTATCTGTTACTTCTGAATATATTTTTTATATGTTATATTTCTTAATTCTGAACATTTGAAAATATCTTCTTTACAGTGAGATAGTGTTTCAAAATTGAATATCTAACAGAATTTAATTGTCTGATGACTGTGCATTTTCATGTAATGATACTTTTGTTTTGATTTAAAACACGAAACAAGGCGCCGCAAACGACGGATGGTATTGCTTTCATAAACGCCTCTCTGTCTAGCCTTTCAATAACTATGAATGCTACGAGTTCAGTATATATTAATCCTTATTTTTATTTTATTTTTTTCGTCATTCATTTTCTGTTTTGAATATTTGTGTTTTATTCTTTTAGCAAGTGGTTTCATTGAATAAAGAATGAAAACATTTTTTTTCCATGTATATGTAAGGTTATATATTAAGATAACAAAATAATTATTAATATTTTAATAAAAGGAATCAGTATTGATATTTTAGAAAATTGAAGAACTTTAAAGTTAAAGAAATAAAAAGTCAATAAAACATTTTTGTTATTTATATATAAAATATTCTTTGAGTGCATATGATTAAATTATCTTAATTAATATATTTGAATGTGGATTTATTGAATGTGGAATCAAAGTATTGATAAAATATAATTTATAAAAACAAAGGTACATTTAGTGATTATTGGTAATTGTAAAGAGAAAGTAAAGAGCTATAAATGAAACGAAAATAAAAGTTTCATGGTAGAATTTTGAAATGCTTTGTTTTGGCTTTGTTTGATTTGAAGTAAATAATAAGAGTAAATTCTTATAAATTTAGTAATATAAATATAATTAATTTGATTATTTTATGATGGTGAATATCATATGAATTTTTCAAGTATATTTACAATAATTAAAGAGTTCATTTTATTTGCAATTAATGTTTGAATAGATAATAATAAGTTACACTTCACTTATATTTAAAGTTAAAAGGTTTATATTTTAACATAATATTGTACTTAAGACTGATGGTGTTTAAATTTCGCTTTAACTAAAACAAATAACCACATATTAAAATATCAGTATTTTAAAATCAGTTGAAAATAACTTCAGAATTATTAAAATAAAACACATGAAAAAATGTCATAAAATGAAGAGGCTAAAACAATTGTTAATGTTGTAAAGTTGTATACCGCACAAGCTTCAGATTCATTGTCCAGCTCAATTTTTTTAACTGTTTGTGGTGAAAAAGCAGCTTTTTGTGTCGACACAGGTGCATCAAATTCCATTGCGGGAGAGAGATTTTATGCTTTATTGAAAGAGAAAGGTTTCAAATTTCAAAAGAAGAATATTATAATGATACTTGTCGATGGAAAAGAAAGAAATGTCCTTGCTTTGACAACAGACGTAAATCTTAACGTAGAGGGAAAGAAAGTTCACATGAAATTTATTGCGTCAACAAACGCTAAAGGCAATAGAACATTGCTTGGCACTGACTTTCTCCAGGCTGCTGGTATTATGCTTAATATCCAGAATGTCACTTGGCATTTTAGTGAATATCCACACAGACATTACCTATTTTATCGTGAACCATCCAAAACTGTAAGTACTGCAAAAGTAATTATGTCGCAGAAATTAACTTCTCCTGATATATCTGCTGAAATTTCAGAAACCTCTAATTCCATGAAATTGAGGAATGATGAAGGAAAATACTTGACAAGAGAACAACGACACAAATTAAATTCATTTCTGGAAGAATTTCAAAATAACTTCAAGCCAGGGGGAGAACCTACTCCTTTTATTGAACATAGATTTCAGACTGGAAATAGCCTACCTGTTTCTGAACGTCCATATAAAATGACACCTGCAAAGAAAGAGTTGTTGAAGAAAGAGCTAGATTCCTTACTAACAGAAGGAATAATTGAGGAATGTGAATCTCCTTATGCAAGTCCTGTGGTATTAGTACCTAAACCAAACGGTACCATCAGATTGTGTGTTGATTACCGCAAGTTAAACTCAACGACTTCTCCGGATAATTATTCACTACCTAGAATGGATGATTTATTGACTGAAGTCGAGTCGACGAAATACATGTCTACGATAGACTTAAGATCTGGTTATCATCAGGTCAAAGTTCATGAATCAGACCAAGAGAAGACTGCCTTTATTTGTCCATTTGGAACTTTTAAATTTGTACGTATGCCTTTTGGGTTGCGCAACGCACCCGCAACTTTTCAACGTCTCATTGATAAATTTAGATCTGGTCTCAAAGATGTTTTTGCATTGTCATACTTTGACGATATCATTATCTTATCAGAAACTTTTAATGAACATTTATCAGATTTACGAAAAGTGTTTGAAAGACTTTCTATATTTAAACTGTTAACTAATAGAAGCAAATGAAATTTTTCTTGTGACAGAGTGAAGTATTTAGGTCATTGGATAACTGGAAAAGGTGTAGAAGTGGAAGCTGACAAAATATCTGCTATTCAAAAAATTCCAACACCAAAATGTGCTAAAGAAGTTCAGTCCTTCCTACAGACTTGTTCCTGGTTCCGGAGATATGCTCCCAATTATTCTGAAGTTTCTAGGCCCCTAAGTGACTTAACTAAAAAGAATAAACAATGGGCATGGGGTGATACAGAGCAGAAAGCATTTGAAAAGTTAAAAAAACGGCTGATCTCACCACCTGTGTTGTCTCAGCCAGATGGATCTAAACCATTCCTCATAAGAATTGATGCGAGTAATTTCGCTCTAGGAGCAGTCCTTATCCAAGGAGAAAGACCGGAAGAACATGTGATTGAGTATGCCAGTCGACTGCTCAGTTTGGCAGAAAGAAATTATTCAACTACAGAAAGAGAAGCACTAGCGGTGGTATGGGCATTTGAGAAGTTCCGTGGCTATGTGGAAAATCAAGAAATCATTACTGCATCAGATCACCAACCCTTGAAAAGGCTTATGAGTATTAAATCGCCATCCGGACGCTTGGCTCGACGGGCTCTTCAAATCCAGTCATATCACCCGAAAATTCTCTACACTGCAGGAAGATCTAATGTAATTGCAGATCTTCTGTCCAGACCATTTGATAAAAAAGACAAATTTGTTTGCAACTTGAACACTATTTCCATAGATTTACAATCCCGGAAATCTAAAGACATTCGTGAAGAACAATTGAAGGACGAGGATGCAAGAAAGATCATAGATAGCTTTGAAAACGGTCGGAAAGATGAAAATTATGTAAATTGGACTAGTAGAAGTTATCTGATGAATCAGAAAATACTCTATCGATATTCACCTGAAACAGAGTCAGAAGAAGCACGGCTAGTTGTCCCTTTTCACGAGCGAGGACGTGTCCTACAGCAATATCATGATTCTCCCACTGCAGGACATTGTGGAGCTGAGAATGCATATCATACAATTGTTTCTAGATATTTCTTTCCTGGCACGAGAAAGTTTATCACCGAATACGTGAAAGATTGTGCTGAATGTAACTGGTACAAATCTAACAACCAGAAACCTGCTGGATTACTCAGAACGCCTATTTATTCACAAAGATTTGAGACGTAGGCAATAGACTTGTTTGGTCCTCTCCCAGAGACTCCAACTGGGAAAAAAATGGATATTTCTTGTTGAAGATACCAGTACAAGATGGGTCGAACTTTTTGCCCTACAAGATGCCACAGCTATCAAATGCTTACCTAGAAGACTTATATCTTATACCTTTATACCATCCTTAAGCAAATCCTGCTAAACGAAAAATCGAGACCTAAAACCCAAATTACCAATTCTAGTTGGTGATTCTCATGATACTTTGGAGGACAAACTACCCATGATACGTTTTACTTTAAAAACCGCAAAATGTGATTCTACAGGTCATATGGCATCTTACCTTAAGTTCGGAAGAGAGCTTCGAACCATAGGTGATGTCAATCAGGATATTAGATCTGTCATTGATAACAATAACTTCGTCGCAGAGATAACACCTTACGGGAAAGAATTTGCACGCCTTACACCCATAATTAGAGAGCGTGTAGAGTAAAAATGAGATGCTAGAAAGGAGTACTTTGACAAGAGGCATAGACGCGTTTATTATCAACCAGGAAATAAAGTTTAGATTACTTTACATCCCGTGAGCAAGTCCAAAACCCAAACAAGTAAAAAATTCATGCCCAAGCGTGAACGACCTTATATCATATTAACGAATAGATCACCAAATACATATGATGTTGCAGATCCTGCTGCCCCTGACAAAGTACTCGGTATTTACCATATTAGTATGTTGTAGTCCTATTAACAATCATCTAGAGATAAAGGGCCAGTATACCCTTTGAAATGTAGAGAAAGACCACGTCGACAACCTCAGAAGCTTCCTAATCTTAATCCTGTCTCCTTACCGGGACGTCGGCGGAGCCAGAGGGGGAGTCTATAGTGCCCCCTGTCTTCAACACCACCAGTGACATCAGCAATAAGGAAGGGAGTCCCTCTCCAGTAACTGTAAGAATGAGACGTATATCCACGACTCAAATGTTTACCCTATCCCTTTAACTTTATATGTTTAGATGTAATTTTGTTTTATTTGTAGGATATGTATCTGTGTTGTGCTCAAGTTGTACCCTAAATTATAATAAATTATTTTGAGCTACTTAAGGAACTTATTTCTTTGTTCCTATTATATTATAAACCAGATAAGTGCTACAATTGTTATTTTCTAATATGCATTCTTGTATAAGAATGTGATTTTAAAATTCTGGAAATCATTCTCAAGATATGAAATTATTATTCTAATTATCACTGTTTAAGACCATTTCTCTTTTATTGCAGTTTTGTTTAATTTTATTTCTAATATAATAGAAGTTAATTTCTCGAAATTAATTACTTTGGTTGTATAAATTTGGAAATTTAAATTTTAGAATTAATCTAAAATTTATTATTTATATTCTAGAATGTATATTCTAGAATGAATATTTAAATTCTAGAATGTTTAAATGTTAACAAATTACTTTTGGAAAACTTTTGGCATGCTACATAATAAATAGTAATACTAATTAATTACTTTGAAATTCAGAAATGAAATCTTCTTCTCAATGAATTTTTTCAGGCTGAAAAATACTATCGACGATAGCATGATTCATAATCTTTAAAGTCATTACTACTGAATTTAGAGTTACCTCTAAATTCATTAGTACCTCTGTATTTATATTCTTTATATTTAATGGAAGTTTCATAGTCATATATTGAGTCACGATTTTGTAAGATTTCCAATAATATTCTCTGTAATTCCTGTTTTATTTCCATTTTAATCATAAAAAATGTATACTTTCTATTGCATGGAAGATCTTATAATTTATAAAGGTAATGAAAATACCATAGATTTATATAGAATTCTGTAGCTATACATACAATACATAATTATAAATTGTTTGTTGTTTTCATTTAATGAAAAGAAATCATTCAAAAAGGACGATTGAAATTAAATAATATGGCTTATTGAAATAACAAAAATAATGTAAATTTACATATTTATATAGTGACTAAACATAATTACTGATGTGGAGGTTTAAACTGCTTTCCCTTTAAATACGATATGCCAACTTACCTTTTTGTGTACATAAGAATACTACCAAATATATCAATCAGTCTTTTGTGTAAAATATTTAAACTGAAATTTGTGGAACAGAAAGTAATGTTAGACAACTACAAAATATATTGTATGACTTTATCGAAACTGCCTATAATGAATGTCTGTATACAATCTTCGTATTCTGTAAGTTAACTTGCTGCTGACATCTTCTAAACAATCATAAAAAATGCGCTTTTAGTCTCACAATATTTCTAAATAAATAACTTAAAATGATTTTTTAAAATTTATTTTTAATTATAATTTAATTTGTTTTAATTATAACTTATCTTTTGCATTTTTATGATCGTGTTTTATATATGGCATCTTAATATGTATTTAAAATACAAGGACTACATTTGAATTGAGCTTAGCATGTATGATTAAATTTTGACTGCAAATAGTGTTTCTTAGTTTGGAAACATTTCGTTTATTGCTTATAAATTTGAATTCTAAAAAATAAAACTGTTTACTGATTTGTAAGAAAGATAAATAAAACATCAAGAAAAATCATAAAACTATTTAGCAATTATTGAAATTATAAAGTTATTTACTCTTATTATCATTAAAAGTATGCAGAATTTTATGAACAATATTAAAATCAGAAATTTCATATTTGAAAAGCTTAATTCACAAGAAAATTTTCCTGTTAAAAAGCCGTTCAAAAGAATTTTATATTTCTTGAGAGTCTAAGAGGAAATTTTATACAAATTAAATGGCAGTTAAGGAAAACTAAAAAAGAAAACAAATGTTGTTTGTTTCAAATAAATGTTATACTTTGAAAATAATTAACTTTTTTCACGTTTTAATAATTAAAATATGATTTACGCTTCCGTTAAACTACTATTCTGCTTATTTAACAAAAATTATAAGATAAGTAATAGTAAACTTTGTAATAAATGTAACTAATAATATACCCAAGGGAAAAGTGAAGTTTATATATGGTTTGAGCATCCTAAGTTTTCAGGTGTCTAATGCCCGGTGAAGTCATTTAAACGCCCATCAAAAATTAATGACTTTTTAGAATATAAAAGGCATTTCACTTTATGTGTGCAGGTAAGCAATTATGCTTGCTTTAAATGTTATATTTTATTGATACTTAAAGGCAGATTTTATTCGAAAAAGTATGACTTACTTTTAGAGCGAGTGAAACTCACTTTAATGACAAAATATCTTCTAAGTGAGGTAGTAAAACACAGGAATATTCTTGAACGTAAAATTATGATTTTAAAAGGAAATTTCGATGAGTATTTGTAAGAATGTGCTAAGTTATCCCATCATTGAATGCCTAGTATTTATGTAAATACTTCTCAATAATTTATTAAACGACATGTTATTAAAATAAAAAAGTATTTTCCCGCGAGAATTGTGCAATCATTTAGTTAGAATTATCGTCATTTGTTACAAAAATATCAATGATTTTAAAGTTAAGCTGATTGAGATTTTTATATAGGTTTTCTCACATTTAGTTGGGTTTTTTTTATTTTTTATTTTTTTCATTTAATGATAACTTTGATCATATTTTTAATAATAATTTATAAACACTCTAAGTTACTAATATAATTTTATTCGAGAAAAATGTCTGCAAGATAATTAAAAATAATCTCATCTAAATAATAAATCACATAATATGTTCTTTTTTCATCTTTTAAAAAAATTATAAATAAAGATCCTTGTTTCAGAAATTATGAAATGGCTTACTAATTGTCTCTATTTATAATGTTTGTAATCTTATGATTATTTTTGAACTGCAGTTCAGATTACTCTTTACTTCTAACACATATTAAAAAAATGTCAAACTTAATTCATTTTAACGATTTTGATTTAGGAAAAATAAATTAAAATATACTGCAAATTATGATAATTAAGAAGCTTCTTAATTTTCAGCATTCAAATATTAAATAATGATTGAAATCATTACTTTTTGACTTCTCACATTGAAGACATTGCTTTTGAAACAGTCCGTAATACTTTGTAAATATAGATCGAGTCAAACTTGCTCTAGTCTTGAAAAGTGATTATAGAAAACAAATATTAGAAACAAACAAAAATGACAGTAAGATTATTTGTAATAGAATGTTTTACTAAATTCATATGATCTACTAAGACATTCAGTTTAATGGAAATATTGTTTCTATGTAAGAAATACTATATTTGGCTCAAGTATCCCGAGTAATTTTGAACAAATCTCGGGATATTTCAAAGAAAATTATATAAAATAGCATCGTAAGAGAAATCGTATTCTAATATTTATTAGCAGCAAAACATTTTCTATTCTAGAAACATGAAGCCGAACAATAATGCTCTCTTATAACAATATATATATATATATATATATATATATATATATATATATATATATATATATATATATATATATATATATATATATATATATATATATATATATATATATATATATATATATATATATATATATATATATATATATATATATATATGTATATATATATATTGGGTGATCTTTTAAAGTGACAGTGTTTGGAGATCCCTGTAGCTCGATCTAGTATCCGAAATGACACCAAACTTGGTACTAATAAAAACATAAAAAAAAATCCCATGAAGAAAAAAATATTCGTTTCGAAAGTTGACGCTAAAACATTATGTGGCGTTGCTGTATTTTACAAAAACAAGAATTAACATAAAACACGAGTATCAAAGAAAAATGCAAATGTTATTCAATGACAGGGCCAGTAATAAGGGCTATAAAAGCAAGTAATGGACAGCTACCACAAATAATCTCAGCTGACGTAAAAGAGCTCCTGTAACCATGCATCTCACGTTACCGGAACGTGCGTTACTCGTAAAGCTATTTTATATGAATCAATGTAATGCATCCGCAGCTCTTTGGTGATTTTGATCCAGAAAAAAAATTACGAAAGTGACATTTATCGCTGGATGGTCTTAAGAAAATGATTAAGAAGTTCGTGGAAACGGGGTCACTGACAATTCGGGGCGGGAAAGGACATAAACCAGTATCAGAAGATGTAATGACTGATGTGGCAACTGCAATTGTCGAAGGATCGCAGGGAATCATTGCTGGTGGTAGCAGAGCGCGGATGTTGCTTGACATTTGGACATGAATTATTCCACGGTATGGTGTGTTTTACAGCGCGTTATTGGATTTTACCCCTACAAAATCAGCCACTTGCACGAACTGAAATCAAGTGATTATGATAAGCGAGTGACTTTCGCTCTATCATTTCTTGCCAGTGTAAAAATTGATGATGCTTTCCCATGGCACATTCTGTAGGGAGATGAATGCCATTTTTTATCTTTTGGATCCGTAAGCACACAAAATAGCTGAATTTGGGCTTCTGAGTAGCCCCACACCGTGCACGAAATCCCATTAAATTCCTCAAAAAGTCACTGTTGGGTGTGGTTTCCCAGCCGATTTCATAATTGGGCCTTTCTTTTTTGAGACCCTCACTCCGACACGACCCGAAACATATACCACAAATGCAGAAAGGTACCACGAAATGCTGCAATTGTTTGTTTTTCCACACCTTCAGCAAATAAACCATCCCCAACAGACAATCTTTATGCAAGATGGTGCTCCGCCACACATTAGTAATTAGGTAAAGCAGCTGTTGCACCAAAACTTTACTGAAGATAGAGTCATAAGTCGCAGTTTTCCAGTTGCATTGCCACCTCATTCCCCTGACATCACGCTATATAATGTTTGGCTCTGGGGTTATTTAAACCGTCAAGTTTATGTTGGTGGATCATCAGATTTGTCTATTCTAAAGGACAACATAACAAAGACAGAATATTCCTCGTGATATGCTACGCACGGCTGTGGAGAACTTTGTACACAGAATTCATTGTGCCATTTCTGAGAACAGTTCTCACATTCAACATGGTCTAACTCCTCACCAGGGAATTTAGTGTTGAAAATAAACATTAATAATTGAAAGATTGTATGTGTTAGTATTTTTCTTTTCTCAGAATTTATACATTGTAAAATGCCACAAAGTGCTCTAGCGACGATTTTTCGAACTAATGTTTTTTTTACAGAATCTTTTTCCTCATGTTTTGATGAGTCTAAATACCACGTTTGGCGCTATTTCGGCTATTAGATCGCGCTACAGGGTGCTGCAAACACTGTCACTTTAAAAAGATCACACTGTATGTATATATACGAGGATTACTCTGAAAAGTTTGAGATACGGACTAAAATTTACAAAATAAAAATAAAGGTTTAATTTTAAAATACAAAGTATTCTTAAATAAAAATGAAGGTTTAACTTTAAAATAAGTATTTTAACACAGAAGACAATATTTTACTGACTTACTTAAATTTGTTTAGCGTAGAATAAATTTTAAACAAAAGAGAAAATGGAGTTGACCCGAGAAAATTTTCGTGCTATGATTTTCTACGATTTAAAGACGGATTAAATCAAGAAGAATGCGTTCAAAGGTTGCAATTAGCATTTGGTGACGAATCTCCAGCTCGTGCTACTGTATTCAGATAGCTTAGAGAATATAGAAGAGGTCGAAATTTTCTTCAGGATGAAGAACACACAGGAAGGCCGCCGTCAGCAGTAAACCCTGATAATGTGTCTGCGATACGAAAAATGTTAATGGATGATAATCGCTGTGCCCATCAAATGATACAGAAGAAACTTAACATTGGATCCGCAGCCATACAGAAAATCATTCATGAAAAATTACATATGAAAAAAGTAGCTTGCCGTAGGGTTCCATAATCTAACTGAGCAACAAAAAGAGGAGCGTGTCAGAATCAGTAAAGAAATTCTTAATATTCTCAATGATGGTGGCCATCGCATCTTTTCTAAAATTGTAACAGGTGATGAAGCGCACATAATGTTTATTGACGTTCCAACACGTCAAGAAAGCAAAGTATGGGTCTTTGAAGATGATCCCATGCCGACAATGGTGGAAAAACAATGCGCACTGAAAAATGTGTTGTATAGCGTTTTCTTCATAAGTACGGGATTGGTTAAAGCCATCAAGTTAGAAGGACAGAAGACAGTAACAGCAAACTGGCATACCATTAAATGTCTTCCAGAAATTCTACAAGAACTGAATGGTAGGAACAAGAACTAATGCTTCACAATGACAATGCATCTTCACATACAGCCGGATTAATAGTTGAGTTTCTTAAATAAAACAAATTAAAATGATCGAAGATCCGCCGTATTAACCTGATCTAGCTATGTACTAGCTTAAAAATACAACTTCTTTTACTATCCGCAATATGGTATTAATTTATCTTATTTAAAGAATAAATTCAATATGTAAGGGGGGAATGTTTTGTTACATTTATCAAAATGAATCTTAATTGGTTTTAATTCATCCCATTGACTTAACCTTTTTGAATTGAAATGCTGAATATAAAAATTCATTTTTTCTCTTTTCATGATAAAAGATTTGTCTTATTTAATACAAATCATATGAGAATTTAAACTACACAATCCCGTAAATAAGTTTATGTAATATGCTTTCCTAAATTAAAACAACATGAAAAGAGTTAAATATTTATTATGTGTAAAATCTTTTGAAATTGCTAAAGAGTTCAAATAAATATAAACGTTTCACAAATAATTGAGTATTAATTTAATATTTAAATAGCATTCATAATAACTTAATGAATACAATTTAATACAAATAAAATTTTACAAAATGATCTTGGAAACAAAAGTTAATTAAAATATTTATTTTAAAAGTAAATTTTCAAATACGTATTCCTAATGCTACATCTTTTTAATTTTGAAATATTTATTGATAACTCTACATTTATTAAAATATTTCTTATTTGTCTTATATTTTACTGATATAAGATAATATAGATTAAAGAAAATAATAATAATCTCAGATGAAAAAATAATTTTCTTTAATAACAATATTGTTCTTCTAATTAACTTTAATTAGATGACTTTACTCCTTATTGTATAAATTGCGAATAAAAAAAATTAATTTTCATGAATTTCTGACTGGAATATTATGGTTAATTTCATTTTTCCACTTACTTATTAATCAAATGATTGTGAAACTACAAATGTAATATCCAAAATTATTTGATGACTTTCTTGAAACAAACAAAAACAATGAACATTTACGTAATGGAAGGATGTCTACATATATGCCCTCATTAGTATCTGCGAAAGTTAATGTTGTTGTGATTTTGTACACAGGAAAATAAATGACAAATGACGTCGGAAATAACGGACAGAACCGGAAACAAATATATGAAACGCAATCATCATAAAACTTCTCTTGTACTTGCAAAAACAAACTAAGCATTAATATTTGTGTTTGCCTGTTTTGTCTGGTTTTATAGGTTTATTTTCATCATATTTGTCTTAATTCATATGAGTATTTTACAAAATTAAAATTTGTTTACTTATCTAATTTTTTCAGATGAAAATTAGTATGTTTGCGGAAGAATTTCATTAAATATGTATAAGGAAATACATATATATGTATATTGAACAGATTTAGAAAAAGAAATTATTATTAATAACTAATGATGCTTGCTTCTTTTAGACCCCTCAACATAAATTAGCACGATTAATAATATATTAGATTTAAAAAAAATGCTAATCTCTGTTTATCTAATTTCATTTTGAAAAACACGTGAAACAAAAACTTCTTTACTTGTATAATTCAAATATAATTAACATCTTAATACACAAAAAATATCTTTTCTAATCATAAAATTCAGGATTATTTTAATATAAGATAGTGTAAATTTTAGATATATAGTTTTAAAAGATTTTTTTTTTGCACAAATAAAGTCTTATTCTTTTTTCATATAATTAATCGGAATCATTTCTTTCTTATAGTTATAATTGGCCTAAAAATCTAATTTTGTATTTTATTAATGTTTTTAGTTAAGCAAAAATATCAAGAAAGTCAATTGTTATATCTAATTATTGTTTAAACTTTAAATACATTCACTTGTTTTAATATTTCTTCTAAGAAAACATGTCATAAAATGTTCAAGTGCAAACATCTTTAAGATAATTATGCTAAAATTAAATTATTTTAATTCAATATAAAATAAACACTAATTTACGATAATATCTATAATCAAAGAAAACCAGAGCGAAACTTAAGATATTAAAATTGCAATTGGGACAGAGAACAGTCAGTAAATTTTCATATATGTGGTGCATACTAGCTAATTTAGGTTTCTCTTTTACAGAGTCACTTACAGAAAAAGAAAATTTTTTTTGCAATACAAAATATCATGGGATTTATTAGCTATTTTGTCAAATTTTGTTATTTTTCATGAATACAAAGGAAATGACCTTTAATATTAGAGATGCGAATCATATTTAATGCATAACATTTTATGAAACATAGTTATCGTGGAGGGTTTTATGTAAATATCTACATAAACATATATACAATAAAAATTATATTACATTCATTTGCATTCAAGAAATTTAGAATCTACTAGAATGTCTCGGTGCACTGTTTTCGAATGTTAATAATGAAAATAAAAATAAAGTGTAAAGTTGGCGTAAAAAAGCATTATGTTGTATTTTCTGAAGAATTTCAATTCTTCACAGCATTTATAGGCCAATTTTAAATTTTATGATATCATGAAAAAAGGCATTGGCATACCAACCCATCAACTGGATTACTATACTCTTACCACTGGGTAATTTCTCGTCACCGCTTGTTCACGCTAATTACTCAAAAAAACGAGTTTGTATCTTTTCATGTCATAAAATAAATGTCTAACTGAGTTTTATAAGAACTGATATTGTGTGTGTGTGCTGGACATATGTAACTGTTCTCAATCTCTACGCTTCCTATATTTTCATTTTCAATATATATATAATACATATATGTTGAAGAAAATATTGGAAGCATAGATTCTAAGGGATGTGTGCTGATAAAAGTTATGTATGACAACTGTTATAATTCAACCTTATACACTGCCCAACATTGAAAATTTGAAAATACAACACCAAGAAGGAATGCACATTTCAGGATAAACGAACCTTACTGAGTTATGCAAATGATATGAAAAGCGGATCTCTCAAGTAAACGTAGGAGGTTTGGAATCAGCAGAGTGTGCAATATTCGCGCCGTTGTTGATTCTTGGAAAAATAATCGTTCAAAGTTTGTTCCTGTCGCAAGGGACGCGTGTAATTGCAGAGAATACCAGGCCCACGTTGATGGAATCAGTTCCAACAGGCAGATGAGTTTACTAGTGGGAAAGCGATTGGATTGAGAAGGGGGCGTTGGTCATTGCGGCAAATCGCAGCTGACAGACACTTGGATGCTTCCAGAATGCATCGTCTGTAACGGGGATGGTTGTACAAATATAGATGAACGTTTGAAAGATGCGAGTGCAGCCATAATAATGTCAGCAAAAGTGGATTGATGTGCCCGGCGGGAGGCTGCGTCGGCCCCGCAAAGAACGTCTACCGAAATTCTGCAGTATGCTTCCATATCGAGCAGAATCGTTTGCCATCAGTTAATTGCTAGTAGCCTGCGCTCATGGCGTCTGTTAAGATGATGGCCTTTCACACCAAAGCACATTGCTCCCATCTGCAAGTATACCCTGCAAGGTGTAGCACTGCCTCCCTGGCCACCGTGCTCACTGGATCTTTCACCAATGGAACGCGTTTGAGATACCAATAGACGCCATTTGCAAACCTTGCCATTGTCTTCTGCATAAGACGCACTTTGGCAAATGATTGATAGAGAATGCAGTGTCATTCCTAGGGACGCCATCCTTACTCTCATTGACTCTGTGCCTACAAGATCCTACATGTGCTAGATCGTATATAGCCGTTCACGGTGATCCTTCAAACTACTGACCCGACTCTGTACTCGTTTTATACTATACATATCATTTTAAAATAAAGGTTACTTAAAGTTCGTTGATGTCTCTCTGTTTTACAAAGTTTCGTTACTTTCTGGCAACTCCTTTTTGGTGTATCCTTTTCAATGTCAAGTAGTGCATACAGCTTGTACAGAATGCTGAATGTAACAGATAAAATGGTTAATATGTATTTTAACAATTCAGCTATTGCCTCAGAATAATTCAATTATGTATATAAAGTGAACCGCATTGGAGGGTATGAGAGTGAACGTAAGAGTAATAAGCAGTTCACACTGTTCTTCTAATTGCATTTTAAGTCTTGAGTAAACTGTTTCACGATGACGAATTGCGATTTCAGAAAATCAGAACTTTATCTTGAATTAGTTTGAGAATTAATCTAAATCCGTTTCACAATTGATTTATTACCATCTTCTTTTCAACCATAATTATCAGCATTCATCAAACTATCTAAAAGTTAGAATTTCAAAAATAAGTAAAAGTTTGAATGATGATGAAATGGATAATTTTAAAAATGTATAAGATAAACAAGAATGTTCTTGACATTTTCATTGAATGAAGTGAGATTAAATATTTAAATTAGTTTATGGCTTGGTTGAGACAACGGTCAGTCAGTCGAAAATAGAAATATAAGTCGTTATAATAACTGGTCCTCCGCTCACATTCATCGATCGTTCCTCGTGCAGAAACCAAGAGAAATGAATCTGTCTAAGGAGCTCGTTAGTTGTTGTTTGATTTACAACTTTAAAGTAGACTTCTTAGCTGCTGCATCAATTCACCAAATATGTCAAGAGTATGTGTATAATTCTGTGAAATCGAAAGTACGGCTAGGAATTGAGTTTAAAAATTCAAGGTGGGGGATTTGTCCTTCTGTGACCCATGCGAGATTATTCTTTGTGTCATCACGTTTCTCACTATGGGCTGCTACCAACAGGTTAAATGGTCACTAAAGACATAAACTTGCAGGAATGAAGCGTGTGCAACAGGCAGTGCAACCAAACTGAAGCCAGCACTGGTTATCCTTGAGGTTGAATTATTCATGCCCGATAACGTGAGACCGAATGTATCTCGGGTTCCAAGGAATACTTAACAGGTACTTGGTTAGGAGACTTTCTTCCATTCTCCTTAGTTGATTGACCTCGCACCATTAGATTACCACCTCTTCCATTCTCTGGATAATGATTATTCCTTAAAATATCTCACCAATGAAGAAGATTTGAGACAAACACTCACGAACTTCATTGCGTCCAAAACCCGCAAGTTTAACCGGAAGGGGAATACATAGCTGGTTGCATGTTAGTAGTAGATGCTGGTTGCTGATGGTGGTTACTTCAAGGACTAAAAATAGGTTACACTTTCTATAGGGTATGTTTTTGAGTCAATAAAAAGTCGAAATTTCCTTGTTTACTTTGTATAAAATGAGCATCAAAAATTATGAAGAAATAGATTTGACAAAATCATTCTTTTTTTCGTACTCATCCTTTGAAATATCACAATCTTTACTACCGCCATTTAAGTATGGTAATGTTTCAAAAAATAGCTCTATTGCAACAGATTCAAAAATACCTTATAATTTATAATATCAACGAATAATGAAAACTTTTTTGAACCAACCCCAATATATTGTTACAAATTTATAAATAATTATTGTATTTGTCTTAAGATACCTCAGACAGATCGGAAATACTCACATTATGAGCAAACATTGCGGAATTACGGTATTTGGACGTGTTATACGTTAAAAACGGGTTTTCTAATGATTTGGTGACTTGGCGATGTTTTGGGGAGAAAACTTGGTGAAAGTTGGCAAGTATTTCGGTGACTTGGCGAGAAATAGATACTTCTGGAAACATCCATCACCTAAGCTTTAGGACCAATATTTAGCGAGATAGCCTAGAATCTTCCAAAACCTTGGCGATATCGGTAGATTTCTCCGCCAAGTCAGGTATAAAACCGAAAACCGACATAGAAGTTAGGAGTTTTTATAAAGACAGTGAGTGAAGACGATGAGTCGTGACTGCTAGAATAGAGAAGCGGTTCTCTGTCTGAGGTATTTGAGACCTATGATTGGAAGCTGTTTCTTATTGTATCGAATTGTAGCTGTTTATCGAATTGTAGCTGTATAATTGTGATTGTTACAGCTGGAATTTCTTATATATAGTGGAATTTTTACGAATAAAAGTCTTGTGTTCATTAAGTGGTTGCTTTATTTAATTCTCAATCGTCACGAACCCCGAAGCGCGGTACAATATATTAAATTAGTTTCGAGAACAAATCATTGTAAAATATGTTTTGAGACTGATTCTTAATTTAAGCCAAATAAAATTTTATATTGATTTAAAATGTGCAATTTGAAAGCAGTATTATTGATTTCTAAGCTTGTTTGCTTTAGTTGCAGATGTGACGAACCCACGGTAGAGAAAAAAATTTATTTATGTAATTAAAAAAAATGCAAGCAGAAGAAGGGAATCTAAATCTCTCTTAGACATCCATATAATCGAAAATTTTTGCTTTAATAAGAATTCAAAGCCAATCTTTAAATTTTAAATATTTTAAATTATTTGTATTCATCATTAATTATCTAAATTCCTAAAAATTAGCAAATCATATTATTCTAAAATTGACAAATCATATTATATTTATTAAAAGTATTATTTCCAAAGAATGTTCATTTAAGAAATGTTCATCGTATTTTTGAAATAGATTTTTAAATATTATAAGAAACAATTGAGAGAATTGTTTCTTATAATATTTAAAATATTTATGTGTAATTCTTAAGATTGTTTAAATATTTCAGGGAAAATAAGTTAATATAGTTTGTGTTTTAATTACAAATAGGAAAGATTTTCATTAGATTAAAAATATTTTAAGAGTATCTTTAAAAAACACTACAATGTAAAAATTTAATTTCAATTTTCATTTGCAGTCTTAAGCTTTGATTAATTAGATAGGTTCCATTGAAAAACGTAATTGCAAGCTATTTATATCTTACAAAATAACTTTTATATTTTAATGAAAGTATAATACTAATTTATTTTGAAAGTTATTTCTTTTTTACTATACATAGCATGTGGCTGTATACTTCCATGGCTAATTTCACAATTAAGATATTGCCATTATATATTTTGATCAGTGTCATAGCAAGGTTTATTTAGAAAAAGTATATTTAATTCAACTCAACAGTTTTTATGAGGCACTTAATGGAAAACATTTGCAATATAATAAAGTAAAAGAAAATAAACACAAAAAAATTGAAAGCAGTATTTTTTATAAACTTAATTGTTTACTATAGAAGGAATAAAAAATTATACTTCATGAGAAAAATAAGTATCTGGTTCTTTTTAGAACTATTAAATCTAAATGGCAAAATTTTTTCAGTAAATCCGATGTAGAAACGCATCACATTCTTGAAGGTAATTTGAAGTTTAGAATGTAAAATAAGGAAATTGAATGATACTCAGTTCTAAGTAACATAACTTGAATTCTAACATAATAAAAATTATTGTATTTGATTATTCCTTTATGATTATATACGAGTCTTAGAAACGATTTCGAAACATGAAATATCTATTCCATATATACTTACAGAAAGTAATTTTTCAGTCATATTAAAGTCTGAAAATTGCTTCCTCAATAAAAAGAAATTGTCAATTTTAAATCAACTAATTATTAGAGACAGAAAAGGAATTACGTAAAATAATTTTAAAAAAATGTAAAATAATGACTCGTCTGACAAACGAAATAAATGCCAAATGTTTGCTATGTCTTTATAGAGTTACAAGTGAATAGTTTTAAATTTCATTTGACAATATTATATTCACTTCTGAAATAAACTGTCAACCATAAAATAAACTAAATTTTCATTAAATGAATTAGCATTTGTAAAATTGACCAATCAAAAGGATTAGTACCTCAAAAAGAACCATACCTCAACAAAGACAGTGTAAGACTTCATATAAATTAATTGCTTTGTAATAATATATTTCGTAATTGGCCAAACATTTTTCATTTTGCATAGAATATAAGTCCAGATACACCATATTATCATGATCACTGCCTTCAGGGACTTATATTAGCTCACTTCACTTTACACAATATTTTAAATTTTAAAACATTCTTCAATTGAAGCTACCAAAGGTATCTGAAATAAAATTTGAAAATTAATTATTTTAAGAAAGTAAAATAACTCATAATATTGGAAGATAGAAAATAACCTAAAACTTATTTTAAATATATATATATATATATATATATATATATATATATATATATATATATATATATATATATATATATATATATATATATTTACCTACAGAGACTAAAAATAACTATAATTAAACAACTTTGTAACTAATCTGCAAACGAAACTATGTTTGAGAAAAGTTATGAAATTTACTTTAAAATCTAATGAAGATATGGGAATGTGTTAGAGAAAAATAAATTAGTTAAAAAATTTTCCACAATTATGTGTTTTATTAAGTTACAAATTTATTATATATTTGTGATAATTTCCAAATAATATTTCAATAAAATGTGTTTAATAATATGACTATTAATATCAACTACCTTTTAGATTTATAAAATAGAATATTCCACAGCAGACTTCAATGAATTTTGAGAAATTTTAGGAGCATTTTGTAAAATTTGTGAGATTCCCAAAATTATGTGGAAGCTAACTCTCCACTAGAAGACACTTGAAGACACTGTGACTAAAAATCAACATGTTCTTTGGAAACAAATCTTTCTGGGTGCTAATGTAAATGTTACAGGTTATGGTCAAAGATTTGCATTAATTTTTTTCTTTTACTACCATTTAAATCTTTGACTGCCAGAATCACTGCCAAAAATTAGTGATCCAAATATTAGATTGAATATTAGTATCAAACAATACTTAGATATCAAAACTTGCAATTTCTAGTTATTTTTTCATACCAAGAAATATCGTAAGGGAACTCAATTGCCTTATTTGAAAAACTATTTTGCTGTTCAATGTTTTTTATCACGCTATCTAGATATTTTTCAATTTTCAGTTAATTGCAAATGATCTAATAGCTCTTATCGAAAGTGAAATTTAAGATGTTTTACGTATTTTAATTAAAATTTTAATTTTAACTTATTTTAAATATTGCTTAAACTAACAGGTATAAATTACTGTGTTACAATAACTCATGAATAAGTGTTCACAAAATCTATTTAAATTTTTAGTCGTATTTCATTGTGCGCAATTTCATGCACATGATAGATTAAAAATGTCCTTAGCGATGAACGTTTGTAATGAATCTTTGTTTTTTTGTCTCCGAAATATATTCTCATACCTTCATTATGTCTTACGCAAAATTTTATAGCTTTCTCAAAAATAGTTTCTTTAGACAAGTATAAAACCGAGCAATTTAATTTTGGACAAAGAGTACTAACGCAATGTTGAATATTATGTTTGATTTGTAGGAAAAAATGAGAATTTTTCAAGCGAACTAGAATATATCTGAAAAATATTTTTCAATTTTTAATTATTATAGCTGGATATTTGTTTACAATTAATTTTCTATCATGTAAAATGTCACTCATGTTTATTATTTCTTCTTTGTTTACTGTGTTTATCCACTTTTTATATTTTGTAGTTCTTATTTTTATATTTAATATTTATGAGACGCAATGCCTCATTCTTAAACTTTTAAATGTATAATCTATTTCTACCTTATAAAAGTAGAAAAATTATTAATAATTTTTTTTCTAAAATAGGAATTAAATTGAATAAATCAGAACCGATCAAATTTTCACACTAATGTTGTTAAAATTATTCAAAGACATGGTTTCATATTTTTCAATGATTGAAGATTTTTATGCATAACAAAATTTCTTAAAACAGCATGTCTTTATAATGATAAGAATCTTTGATGAAATTAAATTAGACGTTGATGCTTTATATTTCTTTTAATTAATCAAGTGTCATATTTGGGAAATATTTTGAAATATCAAGTTATTAAGTTAAGAAATACAAATTGTGAATGTATCAGGCATTAAAATGTTATCTTCTGTATTAAAATGCGATTTATTTTTAATTGTTAAAAAACAACATTTAATTTAAAATTTAAAGTTCCAATATAAGGAACTCAAGATTCATTGAATTAATTATATTGGAACTATAAATTTCGGAACTAGATATTGTTCTTTTTAACAATTTGAAAGTAAAAAGACAACATTATAATGCAGAAGATAACATTTTAATTCAGTATACATTTACAATTTCTATCTCTTAACTTAACTATTTTAACCATTTAAACCTAACCATTCTTAACTGTTTTAGTTAGAAAAATTAAATTTATTACTGTAAGATTCATTAAATAATTCTTACTGTCATAGATTTAAGCTTTCTAATTTAACTGATTCAAATCTTCATTTTTTCTCTCGAATGTAATTCAGAATTTTTATAAATAATTTAATTAATATAAGTCATAAATTACATTACAAGTATATTTTATTTGATAGTAAATAATCAAACTATCTTTCTTAAAACATTTATTTTCATTTGAAAATAAAAGATTTTTTTAATTGAAACATAAAATAATTGTATGCACATTTATATTTTCCGAACGTTAATACGTTTAATTCATTTCAACTAAGAGACCGAGAGAGAGAGAGTGGGTATAATAAATTTAAATAAATTATTTTCAATTTTAAAACTTTCACTATTCATAAAAATTTGATCAATTGGAATAGTAATTTTTATTAAATAGTTCTTTTTAACAAGTCTAGAGTGACATGAGGTAAATAAACGTAAGAGAAAACTTCTTCCTTTTCAAATCATTTAACATTTTACTATATAACTACATTACGCAAAACTTTTTACATTTGCTGCATGATTGAAAAACCTAAATCGAATTTACCTTAATTTAGATAAGAAACATTTATTTGAAAGTGAATTTATTTTAAAGTGAATAAAACGATTAGAATAATTGATTTTGTTTATCGTATATCATTCTAATGCATGTATATCCAGGTTATGATTATTTACAATATGCAATGTAAAATATACGCATTGTGCATCCTACAGAATGTATTCCGGGAAAAATACGGAATTATGATTTTGAAAGAAGTTTTACAGTTTTGAAATGGGTGTTTTGAAAATAATTCATAATTCTTCAAAAGCTTAAAGAGAAAAAAAATATTAAGTGCAATGAATTTCAATCACATAATCATTTAATTTGAAAATAATTATAAAATGCATTAAAATGTATTTTTTTTATCTTAATTTTATTGTCAATTGTGAAAATACAGCAATATATTTAATTACAATTTCCATGAATTGTATTCAAGTTTGCTCGTTTATATATAAATAAATTTCATTATAAATCAAATCTATATTTCCAAAAGAAAAAAAAAAGCAAGAATGCTATTTTTAAATAAGTCATTTTTTAAATAAATAAAAAATTTGTAAATTTCGCAGAATAATTTTTTTTCATTAGGTATGACTTGATGAATATTTATGAATGGCTTTTTTGTCAAAAAATCACTCTTAAGTACTTAAGAAAAATTTTAGCATGTTTGTTACTAGGAATTACAGTCAATAAGTAAATGCTTACTCATTTGGATAATGTAATATATGGACAAGGTTACTCAAATATATTTAAAATATTTAATATATTCTGCATTTTATTTAAAACATGAAATGCAATAAGATTTTAAAAAAAATATCTTAAAACATTTAAACAGGAAATACTTTATAGAAATTATATTTTATTTATACAGATTAAAAAAAAATACTCATTTCTTATTTTCGCAAAAAGTTTTATTTATTCATAGGGAAAAATATATGAATCATTTAAAAATATTCTGAGCTTCAGAGTATATTTCAAAAAACTGGCAGGAAAACTTACATCCTGTCATATTCTAAAAATAATTTGTATATGTTTGTGTCATACTATTCTACTTACGTACGCCTAAAAACATTATTCAAATATTAGGTTTTGTGGAAAATGAATGGAAAAAGCTTGCGTTAACGGAACAGTACGAAAGAGAAAAACAGAGACACACAATAAAAGAAAATCCCTATAATTTATATTCATAAATGCCTACTGTAACTGTCAAGAATAGATTTTTATATTTGAATGAATATAATGAAATTTTTATCAATTTTTAAAAGTAGTAGCAATTACAACAAGATATATATATATATATATATATATATATATATATATATATATATATATATATATATATATATATATATGATGATAGCAAAAATGTGTATTAAAAACTGTACACCGTGTTCATTATTTAATTTTTAACTGTCAGGATTAGAAAGATTACACAAACCTGTATCTAAATTAGAATAAGAAACTAATTAGTTAAAATGTCTCAAGTGATCGCATAAATATCCTTATTTTGCAATCAAATTATCCGAAGGTATAATTTCAACATCTTTGAATTCTGCTGTAAATGACATGTTTTTAATGATTTCTTGTCAATTCCTTCATTTCGCGAATCACAACTTATTTGTTTATAAGAAAATAAGCTCCTCATAGAGAGCATAGTTGCATTGTTAAAATACAAACCTTATAAACTTATAAATATGAAAATGTCAATGCAATTATATTTATATAATATATAGTTTTTTGATCAGCAAGAACACATTTCTCAAAAGTGATTCTTTTGACAGGTTCATGACAGGTTTTAAATCATCTTATTTAACCTTTTGATTCTTCTTTTTATTTATCACTTTTATATACTTCAGTTGTTAAAAGAAATTTTTCTCAGGTGTTAGACAAATAGATTATATTTTATCTATAGAAGAAAATTTTAAACTTAATAAACATGATAATTTTTAAAAGAATATTTACTTTTAAACTCATCATTGAATTCAAAAATAAAAATTACAATTCATAATTTTACTTGCACATTCAAACTAAATAAACTCCATTATAAATGTTTATAAAAATTAGTATTAGACATATAATTTGATTATACAATAAATAATTTAAATATAATAAATTTTAAAATTGAATGCAACACATTTCAGTGCAGTGGAATAAAATTTAATACGAAAATATTTTTTCTCATTTTAATAAAAATTATGATGGAAATAAATTTGAGAAATAATGCCATTCAATTTTCATTAATTTGATTAAGTTAAGAGCAAATATATGTGATAAAAACGTTTTTTCAGGAAACAGCAATTTACACTTTTTCCACATAATAGGTAATTTACATTAAGAAAATTTCATTTGCTCCTAACAAAGTAATTTTGCTGTTATCAGTTTTATTTTATAATGTGAAAAAGAGAATAGATAATAAGTTATTTTACTTCCTTTATTTTTATAGAGTTATAAGCAAATTAAGTATTCACATAATTGTTACTGATTTTTAAGCCTACTAACTCTAGTTTCTGTTTGCAAATGACTATATTGAATTTTCCATCCAACTAGAGACCTACAAACATATCAAAGGAAAATATTGCATTTTGAATTTCACTAAGGTTTCCATTTGAAACAAGTCAACGAGTAACGCAATCAATAATGCACAAAGGAGAGCATAGATTATTTTATAATACTGAATATTTTGAAAACTTTAGCTGCGTAGTCGTTTATTCTGAAAATTAGGTTTTAAAAGTTTTCAAATTAAATTTATTCACTACAATGTAATATATTATTTTAAAAAATGAATAAAGAGAAAAATACACTGAAAATAGAATTAATTATAATAATATTTAGTACCGTTTATATCATCATATGAGGAATTAATTATCAAACGTTTCCTAATTGCATGACTGAAGAAGTTTAAGAAATTTTATTTTAACGCATTGATTTTTTGAAAAAGTATATTACTTGGTAAGAATGTGAAGTTGCAAAATATACATTTATGAAATTTTATGAGGAGATTTATAATGTATAACTCTTTTTAGCATGAGCAAATGGTTTCTTTGAATTTCTGATTATATATTATTACATTAAAGGAATATATATTAAAATGAGGGATTTACAATATAAACATTTCCTTGATAAATATATCATCCGGAACTTGAATAATGATTTGATTATTTTGGGGAAATAAAAAATGCTATTCAAAGAATCAAATGTGTAACACAAAATATATAACTAGTTGTATTGATAACAACAAATAAAAATTTTACTTTTTTAAAAAATAAAAGTTTTATCTCTTTCAAAAAGAGTATATTTGGGAAAATGAACTGCAGTAAAATATATTCACATTTAAACCCAGTTTTTACTTTTTTGAGAAATCTAGAATTCCAGAAGTAATTTTCTGTAAGAGAGCTAGCAAAGTAATCAATTCCAGGCAATTATTTACGACACAGCAGAATTTTATTTATTAGTTTATATTAAGTACAATTCACAGTAATTAAACAGTTGATTAATTGCAAAAAAATATTCTGTAGAAATGATTGCAAATTACATTTCAAACCTCACTTTTCAATTTTAATAAATCAGCAATGAAAATATAGGAATTTCAAAACAAGAATTTAGTTTGCAAAACAAATATATTTGGGAACAAAATCAAAAAGTTTGTATTTCATTTACACTGTGATTCGCTTCTTCGTGAAATATTTTAATTTACTAGAGGAATGTTTCATGCTTCAGAATCTAGAAAATGTGTTCTTGAAGTAAATACATAATAAAATATCAAATTTATATTAAGGAGTATTTTAAGTTGTCAATAATATCTTCTGATTCTGAGCTTGATTTACAATACTATAAAGTTTTCTGGAAATTATTGCCATATAAACCTCATTAACAAGAAAAAGAATTTGTTTCATCGTTGAGATTGTAAATACGTTTTATTCATTTGTAAGCTTAAATGTTTAATAACTTAACTTTATATACTAGAGTATATATTTTGAAACAGTATATATGTGTCAAACAATTTTCTTAGTGCGTTAATTAATTGTAAACACTTGTGATTATTCTTTCGATTAAGATCCATAGTATGTTTATAATGTAATCAAAATCAAAAATTTGCAAGACAAATTAAATAATAACTTGACATGAATCAGAAATATTCCAAAATAATAATTGTAAGAGCGATCTGGTGTTTAATTATTTATTTAATTCAGAAAATTATTCATTTTAGTCTTAAAACGTTTATTCATAAGTAATTGGTGTATTATATGTGTTCTTTAACTTTAAAAGAAGTTGAAAATCTCAATAATTCTAAAACGTAGTTTATTCCACACTTGTATCTAAGAAATATTTTTATATATTTATGCGTTATATTTATGGTTTTGTAAACAGTGAAGATATTAAACACTTTGAATCATTAATAGAATTTTTAATTACAAATTGTTATTTGAATATAATAATTGGGATTTCGATAATGTGTTAAGGTCAATCAATTAGTTTGACAAATGGTACAGATAATATATTTTTTAATCGTACTTTCTTATAACTACTCAGGTAATAATTGACGGAGTAAATATATAAATCTAAAAATTTTATGATTACTATTACTTTCTAAGCTTAAGTTTAAAGTATACTTAACTTTAATTTTCTTAAATTGCAAAGTTTTTGACAATTTTGAATTTGACATGATGACTCGTATTTTAGCAGTTAATTGTATACTATTTATGAAAATCCCGTTTAAACACACATAAATGTATTTGAGACGCCCATCTTAACTACTTCATGATATAAATCTATAAAAATTTCAAAATTTAAATATGATGCTAAGATTTCGAATTAGTTTCATTTTGTAAAATTACATAAAAAATAAATAAATAAATAAAATAAAAAAACTACATCCTAATTTATTCCATTATTACGAGAATTTTCAGATTTTATTTTGAATCTCTCTTTGTATCAGTAATTTACGTTATACCTTTGTACAAATATTTCACGTTTTGCCAACTATTCTTAAACAATTAATATAATAGGTATTTCTTAGACAGTAAACTAATAAACTTGTAACAGAAGTATTTTCATCTAATCATTTTGCTATACGAACATTGCATTTAATTTATTAAATTTTTTTTTTTATAATATCAAAATTTTATTTGTTTTTCAAATGATACATTTATGCGAAAAACTACTTCTACTATTTCTAAATTTTAATGATATTCTGTTTTCTTAGCATACCTCTGACATGACACTTATTGTTATTAATGCTGTTTTTTAACTACTCCTTCAAATATTACATACATAAAAAGAAATATATTGACTAAACATTCGATTATAGAATATTGGCAAAAATTATTTTCAATTTTGTTTATAAATATATCACATTTATTCAGCATGAAATATTTTAAGATCATGAAGTGTTATATATGAATATATATATATATATATATGTTATTTTTATTTGGCTTTCAAGCAAAGACTTTCTGATATTTATTCTACAATATAAATATTTTCACAATAATTTACAAATTAAATAATATCATCATTTGCATTTTTATTCATCATAAGTTCAATGCTATTTTCCTCTTAATGCTTATCTTTCAAAGGATAAAATTATTATTTTTAATCGTAATTAGAAAAAATAATGAAAAGTAAAAAGTGCTATTCATTTAAAATACATAATTAAGGGGATTGACTTCATTAATTTTTATTATTTAAACGACAAACAAAAAGCTTTCAAAAAAGAAATTTATGTTTATATTTCCTTTATAACCGTAAATAGTTCCACTGATCACTATAAAAATTTGTGATGTAATTAGGAAAAAAGCTTGTGAAGTCTAACTTAATTGGAGTTTTCTATTTTATTATTTACAGACATTAATTCTATTATTTATGAGAGTTATCATAATAAACTTTAGTTTCAGGAAAGTTTTATTTTTCTAAAAATAAACCATTACACATGGATTTAAAATTTCATTATATTGTAAATTCTAAATTTTGAAATTAAAATCAACATGCTTAGGAAAAATCTTATTACAAATTATGCAAAAAAATGTTTATTACAAGAAAATAATTTCACTTTGTCGTA
The DNA here is from genome assembly GCA_030067965.1 of Latrodectus elegans. Taxonomy (NCBI): domain Eukaryota; kingdom Metazoa; phylum Arthropoda; class Arachnida; order Araneae; family Theridiidae; genus Latrodectus; species Latrodectus elegans. The sequence goes on along the minus strand of CM057810.1, from coordinate 91,686,641 downwards.
ATCAATCTTTATGTAAACTTAATTTAATTTTGCTCTTCTTCTCTCATGAAATTTCCATTAAGTAATTCTCTAATATAATTCTTTTGGTATTTAAAAACCTATGAAACATGTATGAACATGTGTGGATAATTATGACAAAAAATACAAAACAGCTTATTATGATCTCATATTGCATCTATTATGAAATTCTTATGTGAATAATCTTTTCCCACAATAATCTATTTAGGATTAGGATTAAGAAAATTAGTATTAGATTGAGTCTTGTTTAAGTTTCTTTGAACAATGATATTAATCAGAGAGATATAAGTGCTGCTAAACAATAAATTTTTATATAACAATCACTTTTCATTTTTCTATTATTCAAAATCATTTTCTTTGATATCTCTTTTTTATACGTAAAGTAAATAACAGAAATCTCTTTCTATAATTTAAATTGTATAATAGAACTTTTATTATCTCCTTTTCTATTCTAGAAATTCTAAAAAAAATAACTTGAAAGTTAATTTTAATTGAGTCAAAAATAATAAAAAATCTAAATTTTTAGATGCTTTTTTTTAAAGTTGATATCCAAATTATTTATACAAATATGAATTTTAATTCTAATCAATAAAATTTTGGTTAATTAGTTAGTTTATTTGAATTCAAATATTTGTAATAAAATTTATAACAATGTAATTTTTATTAAATTAAATATAATGCAAAAAGTTTGTATTATTTTAAAAAGTACTGAAAAAGAAAGTAAAAGTTATAAAAAATTTTTACTAAATAATAGTATACTAATACGTTTAATTAAATACTATTTTGCCAATTGAGCATTTTTTGTAACCGTGAAGAAAGTTGTAGCCTTTAAATTAAGGGAGGGTGATCTAAGCTTTTGAAGTCTTTATTTAAATCTTTAATTGATATTTTTTTTGCACTTAGTCTATTATTTATGGTGTTTCATTGGGATTTTATTTGGTATGTAATTGATTTTGATATTTGTTTGATAATACTTATAGAAGTAATTGATATTTTATGTCTATTTTTACTCCCATCGGGTATTTAAGTACTACATTTTGATCATTTCATGTATGTCTCTTGCGATTTCAGAAAAACATTAATTTTGGGCTTATCTGGTCAACATTGTTTCAAGTAGTTTACAACGTTCATTTTACTGTTTATATTAAACTTCATTTTCTATATTTATTTGGCTTTTATAAATGTTGATATTTCTCGTTAAATATTTGTGTTTCGATTGTTTAATTTATAGTTTTAAGGATTTTGAAATAATCAATAAATTTGATGCTAATATTAACAACATATTTTTTAAAAACAAATTTGTATATGTTATAATATTAGATAATATTTATAACCTCTATTGTAATTATAATAAAATATATTGTAATTGCTATAAATTTTAAGCATTTTTAAATTAAAAAAATCTATTCTTGGTCAAAATTAGAATTTTCTGAATTAGGAAATAGCAAAAATATATTCCAAATAATCTAAGATAATCAAAGATATGAAAATTGCAATTTAATTTCAATGTATATCAATACATATGGTTTAATTCTACATTAATGTAGTTTTGTTAATTAAGTATATTGTGATTTTTATTAATAAATATTATCCATTAATGGCAATAAAAATTAAACAAAAAATGATGATGAACTATAGATTTTTAAAAGATCATATAATAAAATTTGACTGTTTATTAATATAATATAATTTTGAATCAAAATTTAGTTTAAATGTTCATAATTTAAAGCATACAGAAATAAGATAATTTTACTTAATAACTGTCATAAATTCAAAATCCAGGAAATCAAAACTACCCTCAGAAAACAAACAACTATTATATTCCAGTAATTTTTAATTAAAAATGTTATTAATTTGTTATTAATTATTGTTTATTTAATGCTTAATTAAAATGATATTAGTTTAATTAAAAATGTTATATACATATATATATATATATATATATATATATATAACGCTTCTTTAATAAAACGAGAACATCGAAATGTTTCCTTGCTAAATTTAATTCTATCACGGCATAAACAACTTTACAGAGATTTCACAAATCAGTGTTAAAACGTTTTAAATTAATTAAAATCACTCTAAATAAAAATCCAAATTGAAACGGATCTTTTATTTTGAATTAATCTGCCAGAGACCAACACCCTGTGATAAAAGTTTAAATCATTCCCTACTAATTATTCAAATTTAATCCCATACGATATGGAGGGGTCAAATAGAAAAAGCATTTTAATTTCATACGGTAACGGATTTTAGAAATATTCCAAATAAATACATTTTCTGTAATTTAAATATATAAATTTTAACTCTGGCCGAAAAATAATAGGGATTCTATACAATGTAAAATATTACAATAGTGTACTGACTGAAACAAAAATTAAATTTACTATCATTTTTATAATACAGAACAATAATGTGTTTAAAGATAAACTCTAAAAATGAACTGCTTCTAGCAAAAAAATTTAAACAAAGGGGAAGAATTTTGGAGATGAATGTATCACTTTAATATAATATATACATTGTTTTCATAAAATAAGAAATTCTAGTATGATAAAAATATCATTGGAAACACTTTTTAAAATTCATCCACGGAAAAATTATACAAATTAAAATATTGAATTCCCTAAGAATGGTTTTATTCAATGCACATATTTTTACGATCAAATTCAAGTTGAAGTTTCGATAAACTATATATTTATCAAAGATAAAAAGACTATACTTTTTATGTTTACTTTAGGATACACTCTGAGGAAATATTTACCAAAATTAATAATCTTCTATATTATGATCTTTTTGTTTATTGTACTATAATTTATTTGCAATTAATCTGTAAAATGCAAATTGTGTTGAAAAATAAACGTTTTGAAATTGTGTATTAATATTTAAAAAATATCATTTTGAGGATATGATCATGAAATTTAAGCTTTTGGCTAACATGTAATGAAAAATATGTAAATTTTTGTAAAATATTTAAATGTTATATATTGCATATATAATATGCTTAAAGTTACAATATTACAAGACGTTTAAAATCTTTTAGGTAAAAATAACACATAAATCAACTAAGGAAACACTACACAAATTGGGTTATTTAGTTTTAATAGATTTAAAGATTTCTACTAAATTTCTCATGTTGTATAAAGAATTTTTTAGTTTTACATTGATATTTGGATTATAGTTGTTAGAAGGCTTGTGTAATTTAAATTTTATATGTATTTACACTGCTTTTCTACTATAGATGTAATTTAACTTGAGAAAAATTCCCAATTAATGAAATATGTATAATCATTATGTTGTAATCAATATAGAAAGCAAGTAATTATATAATTATTGTAAATTAAAACTTATTATTTTATTTATAATCCAATTGTTAAATATTTAGAAAAGCATTTATTAAGCTTCAATTAAAGTAGTAAAATAAACATCCTACGGATGCTTTTTTGTCAGTTAATTATTATTATTGCAGCTTAAGGTATCCACCTATGTTGATGGCACTTATATCATTTATCCACCCTTAGTCATACAATCGTCTTATTTATGGTCTCCGATGATATTTATGATGTCTATTTAAAATAATAATAATCCATGTGTCTTACTGGTAGTGTTCACGCTCCAAAAGCACAGGTTCAAGGTTCAATCATCGGACAGGACAAAGTCGACTCAACCTTTCATCCTTTTAGTGGATTGATAAACTAAGTATCAAGCATGCTTTGGAACGAAACAGGAGAGGGGGGGGGGTTCACCTTGATGAGAACTGTAGGGCTTGGCTTACATGGACTGTCGTGCACAGACTTCAGCATTTAAAATCATAAGAAATGAAAAGAATATCCATTTTAAATTAATTTTCATGTACGTATTTTTAAATGCTCAAGTTATAGCAGATGCACTAAAGCTGAATATCTTGTATAATAATAGTAATTTTTGAAATGCTTGAAAAAAACTGGGTTTTGAGCTTAAAAATTATAAATGTTAAAATCTGCTCATTTTATTTATAATATAATTCTATTCTGCATATCATGAGTTATATAAGCTTTAAACGATAAAATAATGTTTCCAGTTTTAAAATAGCTTTTACATAAGTTCTAACACATTCTCTCTTTTGAAGAAGATATTTTTGTTTACCATATATATTCTAAAAGTTCTAAAATATTATGTTATTTTTCATCATTATGGAAAAAAATTGATATTTTTAAAAATTCTCCAACTAAATCTAACGCATATTTTAAATCATAATATTAAATGTTTTTCTTGAATCATTCAAAATTTGTTTTTAAAATTATTAAAAATAATCAAGTTACAGAATTTTTTTATAATGAAGAATCTTATTACTATGAAAGCAGTTTTCTATTTATTGGAATACAAGAATATTTCAAATGGAATAACATGATAAGGAAAATGCAGAAGGCAAAAATGTAATTTAAATTTCAAAAAACTCATATATATGTATTATGCAAGATTAGAATTATCATAAGCGAAAATTGAAAATTTTGAAAAGTACAAAAATAAATAAAAACATTTATGTTCAGTAATGCATTCATCTCAAAAGCAGCTAAAAAGGAATTACTAAAATATAATTAATAGTATATTTTATAAAATCAATAATCAAATATTAGATGGAGAAAAATACATTTAAAATACAATGAAAATACCAAATGGAGAATAATAATATATTCATAAATTTAAATATTAGAAGGAGAATAATACATTAAAAATAACAAATGGAAAATAATACATTGAAAATACGAAAATACTTCATTCCATTTTATATTTTTCTTTGAAACTTTAAAATATATATTAAACATTTTTCCAACTGTTTACTATAATTAGTGCTTTCAATGTATTGTTTTCCATTTGCTATTTTCAATGTATTATTCTTTACGTAATATTTGATATATTTTGTGGAAATAAATCTTTGACTTTTAGAAGAAAGAATAAATTTTTAATTGCATTCTTCACTTGGCTTTTTCTGGTATTCAAAATCTTGCAGTCCAATGTAAAAATAAAGGAAAGTAGATGAAGGAGTACCAGACTTACCGAAACCAAGAATGCACCAACGAGGTGGTCTGCTATGCTACACCCTTGAAATAAAACATGGATAAAAACAAAAATATACCCTATAAACCTCCTTTCACCAAGATACTTTAATAATCACTTTTTTAATATTTAGAAATAAAATACAAAAAAACTGATTTCCTTCAAATTTTTCCATTCCATTACGGCAATTCTAAGCACACACAGATTCAGCATCTAACCAGATTTTAATCAGAGTTTTTGAATTACATGAATTAAAAAAAATATGCTTATGTTGTAAATAAGAGAAACGTTTTTATACTTATTTTAATCAGAACATTTGTATAATATAAATTCATAAGGTTTAGTAATTTTCTTTCTAGAATTTGACTAACTTATTTGTAGTTTACCTTAATAGGTATAAGTTAGATAGCAGTAATATTTGAACAAATCTAACTCGTAATTAGAATAGACTTTTTTTTCCTTATAAACGAGAGTTTATCTATAACAAGTTCAACATGTACTTTAACATAAAACCAGTGGTATATAATTACTATATCATTTAATTTGATTTATTCATGCTGTTATGGCAGAATCTCAAAATTCATGAGATGTTCGGTAAGGGATTTGTGTATGATTTAACGTTTCACTTAGATCTTGAATATATTTCAGGATCTTCAAAAGTATAATTTAGGTATATACGGTAGCTTTAAGACGACCTCATGACTATAATATTAATCCCATATGTTATAGGTGTTTTTTTATTATAGTGTCTTTGAGTGTATGGCAGGATGCGATATTTTTTTACAGTATGTCTTTATCTGCAGATGAAGAATTTTTAATCGGCAATGTTTAACATTTACAGTTAAATCTGATTTTGTGATATATATTCAAAGTAGGCTGATCACGTTTTGTGCTAAGAAATCTTTTAACATAAATCACTTAATTTTTTTGCAGAAAATCTTGATAATTGTTTGCTAATTGGAAATTTCTTAACCCACAATGATACTAATTGATCAAGTACATATTTTCTAATCAGAAGAGATTCATTAATATTATAACAGAAATTAAACTATATAATATTATTTTATTATTTAAAATAGTTCTATTGAGAATGATTGCATTGCAGATTTTAATTCTGCTTATCAAAATAGTCACGTGTTTTTCCTTAAAATTCTTCATAAAATAGAAAAGAAAAGTTTAATGTAAAATGCTCTGAAATATATTTAGAGGTATCAAAAGATGACTATATGAGGAGAAAGAAAAAGTAAAATCTGATTTTTCTTACTTTGTTGCTTCTATTCAAAAAAAGCATTTTTCGTTGAAAGTGTTAGCTATATATATAAATATATTTTGTTAAGTAATACTAAATTTTAATCGTAAATGTAATTCAATTTGCGAATAGTTATATATAATTGTTAAATGATTTCATTTGAAATATTTTTAAATTTATTCAAAGTAGTGTGCAAGGAAGACTAATTTAAATATAATGGCCGGAGACCGTCGGTTCAAATATGAATGGAAGTGATAAATATAAGTACATAAGTTTTCCATACCTCTTAGAAAACACAGAGGTATAGAGAAATTTTATCTTCCAAGCTCATGAATATTTAGGAAGCAAAAACAATACTGAGAACATTATCCTAACTTTTTCAGTAAAGCCTAATTATATTTTTCCCTGCTCATTTTCAGTTATTTGCATTTGAGTGATAATTCACTTTTAATCCTGAAATTTGCTCATTAACATTCGTAATTGCAGCTACAGGATTTAAGATTTAGAAAATACTTCATTTTAGTTTAAAATCACATGAGAGATAATATGTAAGTAAAGATGTGTGTGTGATCTGTGTATATCGTTTTCCATAACTAATAATTATTTTCATTATGTTTTGAAAGCTGTAAAGCATAACCTAAACGTTTCTGTATTTTGGTCAAATTTGGAATATTATATTGTAAATCATTAAAATGTCTTTAAAATTATTAAACGTGCTTAACATGATTATATAAATGATGCGTTACTTTAGTTATTGTTAATATTAAAGATTAATAATAGTAAAACTAAAGACATGCACAATATTTATCAAAAAATTATTAAAAAATATTAATTTTAAAATTATTTAAAATTATTATTCTAATATTTAATCAAGCAAAATTTTAGTTCATAAGATACTCAAATTTAAAGTACTTATGGTTTCCTTTAAAATAATATATTTTTGACAAACCATATATTTCATATTAAATTTTATTTTAATTATAAATTTAGTATTCAAATTGCACTTATACATTTTTAATGTTTTAAATTTTAATTTTAATTATGTAAATTTCACAGAATTTTCAACTTATTAGTTAAATTTATGTCTTGAAAAAGAGAATAATATTTCAAGACATAAATTTAACAAAGTTATATTGAAAACTTTATGATATTGACTTCTTATTAATCTATTATTTTATAAAATCGTAGTTTAAAAAATAGTAATAAAACTCTAAAAATCCACTTTTTCAAAAATTTGTAGCATATAAAATTTTGAATTAAGAGTAACAATTATTTATGAAAATTAAATTTAATATAAATGTAAAAAGGTATTCAATTTGAAAAATTCCAACACTTACCACTTTAATTAAAATATTAGATAAGCTGCTTTTAAAATTGCGTTCTAATGTAATTGCTACTATTATTTTTTAAATATTTATGAAATTATAAATGAAATATATGAAAAATTAATTTACTGTATATTTACTACTTTAAAAATGAAATATACAATTTAATAATTGGATGCAAAATCAAAAATATATCATTTAAAATTTATAAATTATATTAAGTATACTAAATAATATTTCAAAAATACAAAATTCAAATACATTCAAAACTCTTAATAATTTAAAAATTCAAAGCATGACATAAAAATGACCTTTTTTGCTTTGCAGACATTTCATAATTCATGAAAGGAATGACGGCTCCTTATTAATAAAGGAAAATGCAGTCCGGAAAATATAAATCATATATTTCGATCATAGTAGCGCATATTTTTGAATAGAAATTGAAAAATCCTATCATACATCAAATATGATTGCTATATATGTTGGAAACTCAATGTTTTTATTTCAGGAAAATACAAATGAATTGGCAGAAATTAATTCATCTTATTTCTATAAAAACACAACCGACACTTCATGCATATATTTCAACAATTTCTGGAGCACTGAAAGTATATTTTAGATATTCCTCCTTTCCTTCACAATTATTTTTTTTTTAATTTTCTATTTGAATATTGTATTTTACTAGTTTATTTTATAGAAGTTATGTTTAAGATAATTTCACAAGATGTAGGCATCTGGATTATATTTATGAAATGAAACATTTAATAAGAAAAACTTATAAAACCATTTATATTCACTTAAAAGTGTTTCCAAAAGCCTGAAATGTTTTGCTTGGCTATTGTAAACATAGACGATTAACATTTTTATCACAACTCTTAAGGAAATATAATTTATATAGCATGGGACTAATACATATTATGTGTATGTGTATATATATATATATATGTATATATATTCATATATTATTTAAATTTTAGTAAAGTTCACCGTTAATTCAATTCAATTGTCAAAGTTTTGTTCGTTTCAAGCTATGGTACCATTATTTTTAAAAACTTTTTATTCTTGACAGTCAAGAAATATCAAGAAAATCTTTGATATACTTCGTAAAAATGAAGTATATCAAAGATTTTAAATTGAAGAAAATTAAAAAATTAATATATATACATACATATATATATATATATATATATATATATATATATATATATATATATATATATATATATATATATATATATATATATATATATATATATATATATATATATATATATATATATATATATATATATATATATATATATATATATATATATATATATTAATAAATATTAAATTTTAAAAAATCTTTGACATACTTCGTAAAAATGAAGAATACAAAGATTTTCTTTTTTTAAAATTATTTTCTATAAATAATCCAATTATTATTAATAATAAATTATCTATAATAAATAATATTTTATTATAAACAATATAATTGATGTTTTCTTAATTAGATTCTTAATAATTTAAAACGTTGAACAAAAAAATAAGTTTTTGATTTATTTATTTCTAGTTCTATTATTTATTTATTTCATATAGGAGTTATTTATGTTTATTAATAAATTCTAAAAATATTTTAATGAATTTTGAAAGGCAGATTTATTTCTAGGACTTTCTAATTAAATTTTAAACTTTTATAATATTTTATTTCTTTAATTGGACAAATGCTTATTTTTACTATTAATAAATTTATAAATTGTATAATTGGTCGAGACCAAAAAAAAGACGTTTTCGATACCACAATCGATTCATTATGATAAAAAAATCATAAATTATTTACAGAAAAGCTTTTGACGTGATTAATTTTCTTATGCTTACTGCTACCTGCGTATATTTTGCTTTAATTTCTGCTAAGAATTAAAAAATAATTTTCTAGAACGTTTTCCATAACGAAAAGCATAAATAAGAAATAAGTATGTTCATATCCATTTTCATTCATTTTTTATATTTTTGCATAATACTAATTTATTTTTTCTTCATATGTTTTCTCTTAAAATAATCATGATTTTCAATGCCTTTTTAAAGAAGAATAGACATGATATTCTATGTTTTACTTCATATTCCAATTAGTTTTATTAACCAATCTATACTACTGATTGATTGTACTGCAAGTGAAAGCATCAAAATTTATTATTTTGGTAGATGTAAAATCATGTCTTTTCTTTTCAAAGAGAGATGAGAAAATTTTCTTTATTTTATCACTTTAATTATTATGATGTTCTTATCAAATATTTGGACTTTTATTACACATTCTAATAAAATTTATTTTGCGATTTTTATTCATTTAAACTCGATATGATTTTTAAAGCATATATTTAATGTAAATATATCTATTATCAAACCACAAAAAATTAGGTAGAAATGCAATTTGTTTTTTTGATTTTTCTTGAAATTATTGTTAATAAAATATGTTAAACTAGTGAAAAGCATTATCTGTACATTTCTTTGTTTTTTTTTCATATATAAAAATTTCTTTTTCGATTTTATGTGTAGTTTTTCTCACGATAATCCGAAATTTTTTTTAATTTTATTCTCAATATTATGTTAATTTAATTCAATTACAGCAATTATTACAAAGACAAAAATATATGGTTGCGTTATTTTTCAAAGAAAAAAATGAAATTGATTACAATAACAATTGATATCCTGAGTCATATACTCTTATCAATCTCCTTAAAAATGAAAATCACTTTTGTGCTGAACTGCTGATATGAATACGTATAATAACGAAATTAGAAAAAAAAATTACTTTCCCATTGATTTTACTCTCTTTCAAAGATACAAGAATTTTTCACAATCTAAATATTATTTATTTATTATTCTTCATTCTGCATAAGTTTAGTGAAAAAAAAATTAATCAAACTAAGAGAACAACGCTGATTGATTTCATGGATAAAATAATTTGCAGCTTTTTAAAAATAGAAAACTTAGCAAAAGGTATATAAAATCATTCTTAAATTTTCTAATTTGTTTCTGAATATTTTCTTTTAAGTATTACTATGTTGAAAATGTAAAGAAATCTAAGAAGTATAATGGATTTCAGAGTGCGGAAAAATAATAGAAAAATTTGGATTACGCCTTGTGGTTTGAAACATCATTTTCGTTTGAGAAAATGTTTTACGTGAAAAAGTGTTTAAAATTTCTGAAAATTTTTTTTAATCTACTGTTCGTAGTTTTTATTTTGAATGAAATCTAGCCTAAAATTAGTTTCCAAAGTTTGAAGTAGCTATGTATTTTAACAAAGAAATATCTTCTTGCAATCTGTTTCTAAGCCTCAGGCTCTTTTCAGAAGCAAAAGAAGCCTGAAGCGAATAATTGATTTCACAGTTCAATTGTAATGTTTGTGCTGTGAAATTTAAGTTTTTTTTAACCGCTGTCTTTTATAGAGATTGGAAAATGATTGGCAAGAAAAAGATTAAAATCTTTGTTATAAAGTATTAAAAACTGTTAAAATGGATTATTTTTTGCTGCTCATAACTTCTGATTAAAAATATTGGTTCAAATGTCTTATTAATAAAAGATGATATAAATTATAAAGATAATTCTAAAAACATTTTTTTCTACATAGCACTATTTAAATTTCCTTTTAATTAAGATTTTACTGCTTCAAAATTTTGTCATTATATAAGATTAAATTATTTTATTTCTAGATAGTATAATATTAAAATGTTATTGTTTTATGTGATACATAGTTATTGGAGCATATAAAGTACATTCCAAGTTGCATTATTTTTAAATGTTGACAGCATAATATTTTTATCAATTTGACACAATTTTGACAAATTATTTTACTTTACAAATGTATTAGAAAATATTTGAACAAATTACTTTTAACATTTTACTCAAGCTGGAAGATTTCAATAGAAATTATGTGAGATGAAGCATAAAGTAAATATAAATAAAAAAAATTCCGTTTCAGTTTTTGTTCTTTATTTCTGTATCACGCCAACGACTACAATATTCTCCGAAGCTCTTACACATCTTTTGTCAGTTGGGCGTATGTAAAATGCAAAGTGTGGTTGAGATAAATTCATTGCATTCAATTATACTGTGCTGCCACCAACCTTCTGTGATTGTTTATTTACGTTAAAAGCAGATTGGCACATTAATATGAATGAACTATTTAGTAAATATTATTGCATAGTGTGGTTTTTACTCTTAGTAAAGGTTCTGTGACAAATACCATGAAATTGATTTGTGTAGTCGCAATTAAAAAGTTAATTTAAAAAATTAATGAATTATTAATTCCTTTTGAAGAACAGCATATAATTAATATTGGAATTAGTGAAGTTTTGAAAATGTTATTTTTACATAACACACTAAAAAAATATTTAATTTGTTTTTTAATTTTTGAGAACTTTAAAAGTAGGTTTGAAATAGTGCTTAAACATTTTTGTACATTTTGTAAAAAATATTATGCTGTAATAGATTAAAATATTTTTATTATGTTTACATTCACTAGTTCAGTATAACTTTAATAATAGACAAAATAAAAAATATATATAAAAAATAATTATATCAGAGTAAAACCCAATATTCTCATATTCAATTCTAGCACATGTAATCAAAAGTAGTTAATCATTAATAATTGCAAGAAATCTCACTTGTCAAAAAAGTTCTTATTCTCACTTATCAAAATTTTAAAAGCAATGTCGAGGAATAGATTAAAAATGCAAATTTCATTGTATTTCATTTATTTTTAAAGTTTATAATAATAGAAATAATTTTGTTAAAAATTTCACTGGCAAATATATTATTTAGTATTTACTTGGAGAATCTTTTATTTATAAGCTAATAGGTACAGATCAAAAAAGTTATTTAGAATCAACCTTTATGCAATTGTTATAAAGAAAATATCAACAGTTCACTAAGGCTTGCGTCCTTAATTCTGTAATTTATAAAAGAAATCTGTAAATGAAATAACCAGACTTTTATGTAGTAATTATTCCAAATTACTTGATAAGAAGAATTTTAAGAACAATAAATATCTTACAACCAATTTTTTAGTAATTTGTTTGAAAAGTTTCCTTTTTTAAAGTAAATGAACGAATTCGTTACATGAAAAGAGAGGGATTATATTTTTTGCCAGTAATTCAATATTTCCCATTGTAGCAAACAATGATGTCATCAAACATAAAATAACCAGGAAAATATCCAAAGCAGATTAGTTTTTTCTGAAATTTATATTTTTTCATGAAACATCAATTCTCCTTTTCCCAAAATTTCTTGGAAAATACTAGTTCTATAAACATAATAGTTTAGAAAATATTTTTCTTAATACATTCTAACTATGGTAATTTTAACACTACAATTTCAGCATTCATACAAAATTTTATGAGCTAAATATATTTTCTACACAATTTATGTAATAAAATTGTTAATAACACCTGAAAGCTTGATATTATTAACAATGATAATAGCATTTTTGTCAAATGTTTTATTTTCCCCTCCATATCTTGCCATCCATAACCATCCATATGTTTTATCCATATTGTTTACAGTTGATTTGTAAAGCCAATAACTATCTCTTGATGTAAATTTAATGAACTGTATAATTGATATATCAAATGTTATTAGAATGTTTGTTTATAGTTTATTAAAATGTATCTCAATAGAGCAAAGAATTCTTTATCATATACAGATTCCACAAAATAAAGTGTTTACTTTTAGTTAAGTTCCAAGTTGTAACTCTTTAAAACTAATTATTATAACTTTGTTTATAATAATAAAAGTTATAAATTTCGGATTAATCATAAGTAATATAATTCATTTTATTACTTATGATTAATATATATAATTTTATGATTAATATATAGTAATATAATTCATTTTATTACTTATGATTAATATATATAATTTTATGATTAATATATAGTAATATAATTCATTTTATTTCTGAATTTAATTTTTCATATTTGTATTACCACTGCATTAAATATTTATCATATATTTTATGTTACCAATGTATTTAAATTTAGAGGTAAAGTATATTTAAAATATTTTTCGCAGTATATAGAAGTACTTAGGAAATTTAGTGGATGAAAATTATACAGTTTATGTTAAAACGTGATTACAGTACTTAATGTTCAAGTTCCAAAATTATTTCCTTCATTTAATTACCACACAACATAATACATTGTACAAATAATATCAAAATTTTGAAAATGTTTTGTAATAATGTGTGCATGTGAGAGCTATGTGTATTAAATATAATGCACTAAATCCTAGAGATTATATGGAATTAGGGAAAATAAAGATGATTTCGCTCATAAGAAGAAATCATAATTTATCAATAATTAACAGTAAATACTCGTTAAATATGGATATTTCTGTCTCCAGAATTCCATGTTATTTTTTTTATTATGTCTATGCTTAGAAAATTTGTATTTTATACTGATATACTAGATTAGTTAAAATAATGATATCCTGAATAAGAAATATCCAATATTTATCAATAATTATCAGTAAATATTCATGAATGTGTAGGTTTAATTAAAATTTTTTATTTTATTCATGTTTTATGTTATTCTAGATCAATTTAAATAATTCTAGACATTTATAAAAAAAAATTAAAGCAACGCTACATTAATTTTTGAATTAAACTCAATATACCATCTTACTTGAAAATCATCAAACATTTAATATACCGAAACAAATTCAAAATTATCAACAATAACATTTTACATGAAAATATAAATAACAAGCAAAAGATAAATTTAACATACATAAGGCATTACATTTTAATGCGAATGAAACTTTTATTCACAATACATGTAGCATGAATATACATTCTCATCAATAACATTTATAAATTTTCAAGTTGGCGATACATAAAGTGTGACTGATTTACAGATACTATGAATTACTCCTTGAATAATAATTCTTTTCAATATTTACCAATATTTCGCCTGGTGTAATATTCCCTCACTCTTTGAGGATAAGACAATTACAATAATCTAATGATATGAAATGCAATGAATTCGGAGTCATTCTTGTTTTAAAAGGGTTTCCAAAAAACACGTATTTTTAATTATTGAATGTATTTAGCTTAGATTAGGGAATCCTATTAAAAGATCCATTTATGGTTCAAAAGAAATCTTAAGTTTAAGGAAAAGCAATGTCTTCCCAAATAAGTTTTCAATACTTTTGTTTATTAAACTTTTCATTTTAATAGGCAAAAACAAATAGAAGCGCTACTCCAGCTCATATTTCATGAGACACCATTTAAGTTGAGATAATGAAGCTATTCATCAATACATGAAAGACCAGGAAGTGCAGCAGAATAAAATCAGCCATTCTGACTAGTAAGAATTTATTCATTGGGCAAAAACTTCCATCTGGAAAAACAAATTTTTGCTATCAGTAATCTATAGCCTGCTTCAGTTGCCCTTTATATATTTCAATTTTTGCGTATTTGTTCTTGGCTGTTAATTTTTAACTTCCTTCATTTTTAAGGTGTGAAGTTCATATTATGACCATGCAATCAATCCCACTTTTCAATTATCTCTCTGTCTAATCTTTATCACTCTGGAAACGTTTCTCAATAGAATCGTAAGATTTTGGTCTTTTGCCCTTTTTATCATTAATGAAAGAGTGCTTTTTTCTTCTTCGTCTGCCCTTAACATGGCAGAAATCTATAAGTTTCTTAACTCAATAAAAGATTCTACGTATTAAGTTTCTTAACATTTGTACGATTTTACTTTGTCTTTTTCATTGCATGTATAATCCAAGTGTACTATTTCATCAATTACGATGAACTGCACAACTACACTGGTTACATTAATTTATTTGATTTCTTGGATTAATTCGTAACTTTACAACTTTGATGGTAGAATAAGATATTTGGTATAAAATATTCATTTAAAATGTATTTGTGGTTTAGAATTTCCATTGTAACTATTCTATCAATATAATTATACAATGTTTTTCAACCTTTCAGTATTCACAGCCCAATTTTCAATCATAATTTTTATCGCCCGCTCCTCCCAGCCGCAAACAATAAAATGTATGAAATAACGATGTATTTTGAGTATTTAGAGGCTAAACCTACACTATGATCTGAACTTTAAACTTCACAAATTATGAAGAGTATGGAAATGTATAGGCATTTTGCAACACCAATCCTTACCATTAACAAAACAAGAATACTGTGCCATTTTATTGTACTTGCATCCCGAAATATCTGGCATTATCACTGTTTACCGAGACGTTTCGATTTTTCTAGAATATTTTGGAATATCTGCGCGACCGTCTGTATGGCTGCATGTAGCGATATAAAGATCAGCGCCGATTGGCAGTGTAACGCGCAAGCTCATAACTTAAGAATTAAGTTTGGAGCCTGCGCAGATGTGAAAAAATTTTTTCTCATAGGGAGAAAGAGAAAGTTCGATACTGTTAATTTCTATTTTATACACTTTCGAGTCAATCCTTCTACCGCTATTGAATCTATTGTGAAAGTGTATATTTTTATATTTTCGTGTAATTGCAATTCCCCTTATTAAATATTCTCGGTAGCAGACTTATGTAATATCATGGATAAATTCTTAAACGAGCATTAGACGATAGACAAACATCAACAATGACAAAGGAAAGCGTGGTTCCAAGAATAAAATCAAGAAAATATGCTCAAGAATACCTAAATTTTGGGTTCACTAAATTTTAATAAATAAAAAAGATAAGCCCCTGTGTATCATTTGCTCAAAATTGTTGGCGGAAGACAGCATGAAATCTGATAAACTGAAGCAACATCTGAAAACACTTTATAGTTAGTGCGTCAACAAACCCAGAGAATTCCTCGAATTAAAATTAAAAAACAAATGAAAAGCAAAAATCATTGCTTAAAAAATTTTGTCTGTGAATGAAATAGCTTTAATTGCCTCTTACAAAGTTTCATATAAAATAGCCAGATGTAAAAAGCCAAACACCATTGGTGAAGAACTTATTTTGCTAGCAGCAAATGAGATTGTAGAAATTATGTTTGGAGATAATTTTGCAAAACAATTGCAGTCTATACCAATGATACTAATGCCCATAGAATTGGTGATGTAGAGTGTCAGCCTTTGTCAAAGTTTCATGACAAATTGTTTTCAATACAACTTGATGAGGCAACAGATAGTAAAAAAGATGCTCATTTGCTTGCCTATGTTAAATTTTGTAATGGTTTGCCAGTAGTAGAAAAATTACTTTTCTGCAAACAAATAAAACTCAAAGCAACATTATTCGTATTATTTGCAATCTTAAATGATTTTATAACAGAGGCAGACATAGAATGGGAAAATTGCGCCAGAATATGCACCGATGACGCTCGTTTTGTGCACGGAAGATTCAAAAGTATGCAACACTTGTGAAACAAAAATCGCCACAGTGCATCTGGACACAGTGCCTGATTCTTGGAGAAGCTCTAGTTTCCGAAGAAATGGGTCTTGGTTTGAATATTGTGTTAACAACTGTTGTAATCGTAGTATATAATATAAAAATGAGAACCCTGAAATTAAGAATCTCTTCAACACTTTGTAAAGATATGGGTGCAGTACATTCAGCGTTACTATTTTATTGCAAGGCAAGGTGGTTATTACTTGGGGAATTTTTGCAATGTTTTTATGAATTAAGGGATGAAATCTCCATTTTCCAAGAAGAGGAATGCAGACACGATGCTGAGAATTTTCGTGATAAATTATTTGTGATGAAATTGTGCTACATGGTCGACATATTCGGGAAATTAAATAACTTAAATCTTCAACTGTAAGGAGAAAATACACATATATTAGATACGAGTGTTAACGTTGATGCTTTTTGTAGGAAATTGGAATAGTAGAGAAGAAATTTAAAGCAAGAAAATTTAATAAGGTTTGCAAATTTAAATGATTGTATTAAAACTTACAAGGCTGAAGAACAACATGTAAAAGTGGTTTTTGTAACTATTAAAAATCATTTAACAATGTTGGAAAAGAATTTTAGGAATTAATTTTTCTGGCGGCAAACTGATATCAAGTTACAAGTGGGTTAGGGATCCATTTCAAAATACTCCCGAATGTCTCTCTATTGAAGAGAAAGAGACGTTCATAGACCTCACGGCAAGCAGCGAAACCAAAAGACAGTTTAGTAATAAGTCACTCTTTGAATTTTGGGGCAGGAGTGGATGATGAGTTTTCTGCACCAAAAACAAGGACATTTCGCATTCTACTACCATTTTCAACATTATACCCTTGTGAAACTGGGTTTTCTTTGGTGGCATCTTAGATGACAAAATATAGATCTCAACTAAATACAGAAAAAGAACTGATAATGTCGATTTCTAATATTAAACTCTCCTTCAAAAACCTTTACTCTGCAAGACAGGCCCAAGAAAGCCACTAATAATTATTAAATTTGGTTTCAATTTAGTAAATTGTTTTAATTTAAATTTGCTCTGTAAGGCGGGCCTAAGTAATTAAGTAATAATTATTAAATTTGTTTGGAATTTTGTAAGTTTTGATTCAGAAGCTGTTTTCATTTAACTTTGCTCTGCAAGACAGATACAAGGAAATCATTAACAATTATTAAATTTGTTTTAAATTTAGTAAATTGTTTTAATTTAATAAGTTAATTATTAAATATGTCGAAATGTATTTTGTTTTACATATGTATGTGTGATTTCCTTTCGTTCACTTAATAAATATTTTTAAATAACATTTTCTCTTAGATATGCTCGCGCCACTAGTGGGCGAGCCCTACACCCTGAGAATCGCTGTTATATTAAGATTAGATAATTGAATGCATTTTTATACAATATAATTTTCACCGACATATTTTTTTCTTGGGAATAATTTTGCTTAATAATTTAAACTTAAATTTAAAAAGCATGTAAAATATTTGAATATTTTATTTCAATACAAGTTTAGTTTCTCTACGATCTGAATCGATGTATTCATTTAAAATGCAATGGAAACTTATTCCATGTAAATTCAAAAGTTTGCTTTTACTTTAAATTAATTTCAAAATAAAGAAAATTAATTTTTACAATCACTTCTTTTCTATTCAAAACAAAGGAAATTAGATATATTTGTATTGACTTGTTTGAGAAAAATATTAAAATTTAGATAAGTAATGAAAATTTTACACATGATTTTTGTTTGAAATTGTTATACTTATTTTCTTTGCTATGCGCTTATATATTTGAAAAATTACTGAGAAAAAGAAAAAAATGAATGTGTTTTAGATTAATATGTCGTCTAAAATATGCATTGAAAACCATTATCATATTTAATTATTTTCTGATGCAATCTTATGAGAGAGAAAACGCATTTCAATTCACTAATTCCAAATTTCCTAATATTTTATTAATATCAAATACTTAAAGTAACTTAAGCTCTGGATACCTCTAAATTAAAACAAAGAACTAATCTTTGCCTTCCATAAAATTGCTTTGGCAATAAATTGAATATTTAATGAAAATTGACATTTCATTACTTCAGCACTTTCCTATTTTCATGACAACCAAAATATTTAATAAAAAATTATGTACACGCTCAAATGAATTTATTTGATGCATTGTATCATGCAGGTTATTAAATTTGTAAGCAGTTTAAATCATAAATTCTGCTTTTTATCTTTATTTCTGTCAACTAATATTTCAATTAACCAAAGAGATGGCATATTGTTTAAGAACTACATTGGCTCAGTAATGAATATTATTTCAATAATGTATATTATTTCTCACATTTCTTTGATTTTTACAATTATGAAAGCATATTATGTCTTAATCAAATTAATGTTTTCAATTAATAAAAAATATAATAAATAATATTTTTATATCATTTATTCTATTTTTTATTTATTGAAAACATTTGTAATTGTTTTCAATTAATTAACAATAGAAATTGAGAAAATAAAATATAAATAATAATAATATATTATTATTTCAATATAATATATATTGAACAATATAATATATTATTATTTCCTTTTATTCAACAAACTTCAATGTGTAAATTAAAAAAATTAAATTTAGAAGAGAAATTTGACAATAATAACATTTCTGACTTTATGAGCAATTTTACGACAGTTGACTCTCATATTGTTATATGGAAAAATCAATATAATTTATTTAAATTTAAAATTGAATATTGACTTTAACATAAACTATTTTCTAATATAATTGATAATTAAATCAAAATATATGAATTCTACTGTTCAAATTTAATACACCACTTATGTGATTATAGGAGACAAAATTAGATTTTTAAACATTGTATAAGAAATTTACTCTTTGAAATACTTTATTACGTAATTATAAATAAATCAATAAGATTTTTTATATTTATTAATTTTCGATTTGCTTACTAAAAGAAATGATTACAATTGAACTTGCAGCTTAATTAAAAAAAATTAAACTTTGTCTTGATATTCAAATTACCTATAAAATTAAACTAAAGTATAATTTTAATTATATTTTAGTTCAACTTAATTATAATTTCGCTATACGTATTTTAACAAAATAATAGCTATACCATTAACAATAAGCATGGAAACAATTACGTTTTAATGGCATACATAAAGTAAATATGTAACAAATTTTAAATAAAGAATTCTTGTTTGTTGTACTGTTGAAATTTTAGGGAGTAAATTATAATTCTTCAAACTATCAAATTGAATTAATATAGTTCAGTTTCATATTTTAAAATGTTGGAAAAATCACAAATAGTTTTAAGTTTTTTTATGCTATTAAAAATATATTAGTAAAATTTATTTTAAATTAATTCATAATATATTTTGAACTGTGCATTATAGATTTGATACTTTCTTCTAAAATGTTTATTCAGAAACTTCTTTTTAGAAATACAAAAATTCAATTTCAATATTTTTGAAGAAATATACTGTGAATATTGTTTGCCGACATACTATTCCTGCCTTAAACATATTTATATTTCTATCGTACGGATGATGTATAAAAGAGCTGAAAATAGAAATATTTTCCATAATATTTTTATAAGTAATATACCTTACATGCTAAAATTTCATAAAGATAGGTAATATTTCTTCTATTTTTTTAATATTTTAAATACCATTGTATATGTGTGGTATCTTAACACTGTTTAAATAATTGGTTACTTAAAGCAGTTTCCTGAACAGTACTATATTTGCTTCATATTGAAAAATTCATTCTTTTGAATTGCAAACAAAAGTTATTGAATTACAGAGATCTAATATAAATAAACAAATATTTTAAAGCATAGATAACAAATTATCTTAATCCTTACAATCGAAAAATGAAAAAAAATGTCTTAATAATAGAAAATTAGCTATTCAACATTTTCTTACCTTGAAAAAATATTCCATTTGTTTTCATTGCTTTTTATTGAATACTAATCATGTTAATTTCAAAAACAATTATCTGCGGTTAATAATCTGAAAGTTTATTATAAGTATTTTGTGATACAAATATGAATACTGTGCACTAAAATTCTAATCATGACATGCGGCTCAAGTTAATTTTCTAGAAGGCATAAAAATTATTTTTGAAAATGATTTTTATACTGACATTTAGCAAACATCTAGGGCTGGGTTCAATTCCCAATGCCACCAAAGACCCATCTTCTATATGCGATATACGTGTTTAGTTAATCAATGGAATCGAATGTGATGTAGCAGTTACTTGTTGAGCAGTTACTTGATTGAGCAGTTACTACCGTTCTGGAGAAAACTCCCTCCCCCACCAGACCAAAATTGAGGAATGGATCAAAACTGAGGCGTGGCTCCATCTATCGGAGGAGTATTTAGATCAAAATCGTAATTTAACATTCCTGGTGCTCAGGTTAAATGAAACACGCACTCTCTTAATTTAAATTCACATAGCCATCGGCATAGTAAGCTTGGCTTTTCCAACTGTCATCAGTAATAAAAACACAAATACATCAAATGCATCATAGCATGTTTGGAATGTTTTTAATATAATTTGATACAAATGTTGTTCGTTTTAATTGAGTTAAATTGTGACTGTTGTTTACATTAGATAATTATTTAAGCTTGCATTAAAAAGCTGATATTTGTTATATAATTTCTAAAATTACTTTCATACTATTACATTCAATTCTAATGTGTGATTGCATGTACTCGTTTATTCTACAAAAACCCATTTTCATTTTCCAACACTTGATATTGTTTTCCACAGTGTTATTTTAAAATGTGATCTCCTCTAGAAAACATTTTACGAAATTTATAATATATTTATTCCTAAACATATTTCTGAATATTTATAAATATTAGATCCCTTAAAATTTAATAAGAATAGTAAATTAGAATGTTTTACTCTAAAAAAAAAATTACACGGTTTAACTAAATTCCTTCGAAATAATTTTAAAACTATTATCAAATGTACAATCAGTCCATTCTTTTCACCGTCTAACAACTTTTATAGAAATATATTGCTAACAAAATATTTAAAAGAATAAATTGGATATTCTGAAATTGCTTCAGTTTAGTTAACAAGGGTGATATGATTGAGAAGCTGTATTTTTACTCCCTAATGAGGAAAGCAAATGAAAAGTGAATTTATTTGCTAAATAAGGCATTAAGACTTTTAATAAGCCATTATTTTTTTTAAAAAAATAAAGCTAATTAGTAAAAACGTTTCTGGTACTCAAATTCTGCTAGATTTACAATTCATTTATCTTCCTGAATAAAGTTCCGAAAAATCTAATTCAACTAAACTTTGATTATATCTTACATTAATTTTTTACTTAGTTAAATAAGAGTTTGCAAGAAAATTTATGATAAATGTAAAAAAGAACAATAATGTGAAAGAAACGATTTTTGTGCAGTGCAATGAATACATAATTCAGTGGAAAGGTCACAAATATGCAATTTTTAAGGAAATATATATGTGACATGAGCGTACAGAAAACGAGTGTGGTTCCCACGTGTAGCTCAAAAATACAATAAAATGATGGATAGAGACGCAACTAAAGACATTCGCTACAAGTTTGAGTGAATTATTCAGAGAATTATAGACAAAATAAATTACCAGGGAGGTAAGTTGGATGTGGATGTAGTGGGACCAGAGTGGTTGAAGAGTTCAGAATCCAGAGAAGTGTTTTGCATACTAGAAAGCCTTGAAAAACACAGGTACGGCTGTGAGAAAAATTTTATTGGCCATTCTAGAAAAATACTAGATGACAGATATATTATCCGGTAAATGAAAAAAGCTCGAAACCAGAAACATTCAGCAAACGTCATTACTCAGCAAATGCTTACAGCAAACTTACGATAAGTATAATGGTTAACTATACTAACGCCTACACAAAGGTGGTTTATTTACCCAATATCCTAATGCATTCTTTTGATTTTTGGCTATCTAAACATTCTTACAGTGGTGTAAAAAGCTCAAAAACGGGACATATCATCAATGAAATCATGTTCTCCTTATAGATTAGAATCATTTCAATGTCACGAGCGTTTATGAACTCCAGTTAATTCAGATTAGAGAGAAGTTGAGACGTTCTTTCATCTGTGTTATATCAAAAAAAAGACCACTGTGGTAGTCCTGGCGTACGTAGCATGACTCAAAAAACATTCTAACTACTCTCCTGACAGACTTTCTGATAAAAAGAAGAAGCTTAGCAATTATCTCCTGTTCTTTTATAATACACAACTCAAAACGACTAAAGGATATTATACGACTTTTATAAAATGAAGGTGTTAAGAAATTTAGAGGAGAGTTACATGTTCAAATTTTTCGGTATGCTTACTTTTGAGTTTGACGTTGAAAACGATAATTTGGGGGCAGCAAATGGTATTTGGCTTTCAATTAAATTAAGATAAAGGAGAAAAGAATGATCGACATTCAGTAAGATCGTTGCTGTGGTGCTGGCGATGTTTCAACGAAGTTATTTAACTGAATCAGTAGCTTGGAGAGTTGTTGGACTATTAGAGGAGGTCTATTATAATCTGAAGTAGTGTAAAACGTCAGTAACATACATGATTTTTAAGGATATGGAGCCATTTTTAGGGAAATGAAAATGTTGACTGAAATTTAGAGCAAGGTTTTAAACGTGCAACAACACATAATGAAGACCGTTATTTAAAGCTAAAGGTCCGGTGACACTAAAATATGAATGACACTCTTCTTAAACAATAGCTTAGCTCTACTATTGGTATCAAGTTTTGACATAAATTGTCAGAAACTGCCTTTACACTGTAGTGATGTATGCTTGACGACCACTGATGAGCGTCACGTTAATAACATTACTCCCGCAAGTAATGAGAAACGGAGCATTTAAAATGATAAATGAATGGTACAACATTCATTTCTTTGACGAGTTCCATTTTTCTCTTCGTCTTCATAATAGGCCCAAAGGGAATGTGGTACTAGATAAACCCTGATTTTTTGCACAAAAGTATCCGCTTAATCGATAAGGGAAAAATGATTATGCTGGAATCTCCTCTGATTAAAGCCTCCATATCCTTTCATTCTAATTGGCGTTGTGATATGATCAATTTCTAAAAATTATCTTCAACTCTATTGCATCCCCTTATGTTGCAACAATTCAACATGACTTCATGTTAATGGACGAGAAATGCAGGCCACATTATGCTATGTTGATGAATATTTTGTTTTGGAGGAAGGAATCATGCACGAAGGAAATTGCAAGCTTATTCTCCAGATTTTAAACCTATACAGTATATTTAGGATATTCTAGTCAGTTAGTACCTGGACACCCTATCATATTCAGTATCTCTCCAAGAACTGGAAAATGCTCTTCAAGATGAGTGAGAGAGAATAATTTTGCACATTGTTAATAGCCTCAATGACTGCTTATTTCAAATTCGCTTAAAGTTGCTGGCCCTCTGAGGAAATTAAATTCGTTACTAAAAATAAATTTTATTTAAGAAAATAACTTTTATTATTTGTTTTATCATATACATAAATTATGTTTTTCCCCTTTTGTAAAAAAGAAATGCTTTGTAAAAAAAATTTTCTGACATACATATGTCATTTTTTACCTCACATATTCTGCTACTTTTGTTAATAATGTATCAATCCACTGAACAATTTTTCAAGGGCAACATCAACCCATAATCACTATATCCTTTAATTGTTTTGAGTTGATAGTTAAATTGAAATTAAAAACTTTTGAAGAACAATAGGATGATTATCATATAAATGTGTCCTGAAACTTTTAACCATCTTCAGGTGATAAGCTTGTTATATGAGTTAACATCTTTCTACCCACATATCACGTCGTATCAACGGAGAGTTAGCGAAGCCTACGAAACTTCAGAATTACACATTCTCATTTTCATCATGGCAATCTTTGGCTGAATCAAGTATAAATTTTGTGACATAAAACAATGAGATCACTAATTATGATATCGCAGTCTTTTTTTACATTTTTATCATCGTAATAAAATAAATATTTTTTTTAAAAAAAATTATTTTTTTGAATCTGTATATAGAATATTTAATATAGAGGATTTAATTCATTTCGAAATTTCGTTACATCGACGCATAACCTTTATCATAAGAGCCTATGGACACTTTTCCTAAGGACCGAATTTTATATACAGTTTATAGATCATTAAAATATCAGGAACGCAGTTAAAGAAATTTTCTTTAGTTTTTAAGAGAATATAATTCCTGTATTTATTACTACACATACGTTCTAATATAGTTTAATGCCCCTTTAAGATTTAAATTACGAAAATATTAGAGAAATGTAAAATAAACAATTTTAAGTAAAGATTGAAATCTTTTAACTTCTTACAGATTTTATGTGATTATTTTCATATTTATAATTGGAAGAAATTTTAAAGACATAATATTAAAAAAATCTAAAAAAAAAATCATAAAGTTTGAAATTAAAAGCATTTTGTTTAATAATCATGAAAACATGAACAAATGTAAGTATTTTTGTCACATTTTCTGACATTTAAAGTACAGTAATTTTTATTTATATGATTAAAATATTTAACTTTTTATGTGTAGTGTACTTTTCATACAGAAGTAAATATATTATCATTTAGCAATCATGAATACTTTATATAATTCAAACAAAAAAGGATTTCATAACATAAGATTACTTAAAGAACATAAAATGTAACAGTTAAAGCCGTCTTTCTTGTTACTTTTTTTCTGATGTGAGGAAAAATATCCTGTGTTGATAAATGAAACTGCTCATTGCAATGACTTTAAGAATGAAATTAATCATTCGTAAAGCTGTCACTTTGAAATAAGAGCCAAACCTTGTTACTTACTGAATTTTAATTCCTAGTATTACATTTTAATGTATGCTGCGATTTCAAAGTATTAGTTTTTTTTTTTTTTTTTTTTTTTTTTTTTTTTTTTTGTATTTGAAGTGGAAAAGAAAATGATTCCAAAAAATTTAATGGGATGACAAATTGCCCTTTCGGCACAGTTTTATTTTATTTTCCAATCTATTTTAGTTCACTTTATTTTAAAACGTGCTGACTCATTAATTTTTAAAGGAAAAAAATTAGTATGCTGAAATAGATAAAAAATTTTGATGAAAGAAAAAATATAAACTTACCTCAAAATACCATTGGTTGTATTTATTGACCATACTGCAGTTTATAAAAATAAAAGAAATTTCTGTAATAATACTTTACTCAGAATAGAAATACCTTATATTAAATTGACGTTTAAAAATTTATGTATTAGGTTGAGATGATGTAATTTTGAATCTAAAGATATAGAGATTCTTTTCATGTATTAACATTCTTAAAAGTCATTTTTTCCCAGTGTAAAACAGTATTAAAAAAGTCATATTCCTAGTGTACTAGTATTCTTTATTATAATGACAATAGATTCTTTGAGATGTTTTTCAAGTATAATATTGAGTAATTTAAATACTTAGGAAGGAAGATATATAATAATACATTAAATCTCCAATTTAAAGTATTATTTAATCATTTATAAAATTATTAACACTCATAAGGGGGATAATATGAAGCAGAATTATATCCTGTCAACGTTAAGCATTGAGCCATTCTAAAAATGTTTTAAAGTATACAAAGAAAATTTGAAGCATGCGTTTTGTTGAAATGAGATTATTTCAAACAATAATCAAAAAATGTTTTCATTGTATGTGCATAAGTAACATTATCGTGAAGGAACAATAAAATAAACACACACACTTTTCCAATAATCAATTTTGTTTTTATACGAATAATTTTATACAGCAAAATATAAATTTTGAGACAGAAAGTGTTTCAAATATGCATACATATTTTCTTTTAATTTTTCAAAACCAATTGTTATACGGTCTGCATGTTTTGTTATACGCAAGTACATGCTTTGACCCTTCGTATTTTATGTTTTAATCTTATTAAATTTCAGCCCATTTTAGGTTTTTATCAATTTCAGATCCTTTTAATTTTAAAATTTACATTATTTAGCATTTTTTATTATGCAAACTGTTGTATGTAAATTGT
Organism: Latrodectus elegans; assembly: GCA_030067965.1. Taxonomy (NCBI): domain Eukaryota; kingdom Metazoa; phylum Arthropoda; class Arachnida; order Araneae; family Theridiidae; genus Latrodectus; species Latrodectus elegans. Next base: position 91,659,545 of record CM057810.1, on the reverse strand, counting down.
TTTTTTTATGTGTATTAAAATTTTTAATATTTAAATTGCTATATTTCAACTTAGAAAACAATAAATGGATTTATTTTTAAAATTTAGTTTCCTTTATTTCACTAATATTTATTCTAAACTTTTTGATCAAAATTATACCCAACTATGTGAATTATAATCTTGAGAGTAAAAATCGATTAACCTAAAATTGAATAGTTAAACTTACCAAATATTTAAAATTTATTTTTGGTGAGATGATGATCAGTAATTGGCATTTATTAGTATACTGTGGGACAAAACTAATTGTAACACGAGAATGTTAATAAAATTTGAAGACTTTTTCATATAATGATTTATATTATTATATAATTTTACAAAATTTAAAATAATGAAAAAATGTATAATTATTAGAGTTATTTTCCCATTAAAGCATATTATATACATGTCAATTTTTAACTGTTGTATATGAGTATTTTCTAATAGTGTGGTACGTATGGATTCATAATTGTTTTTTAGTTAAATTACTAATTGTGGCATTAATATCTTCCTCATGTTTCCAAATGCTTATCAGTATCATATGTAAACGTTTGTATTTGTGAATCTTACATTTACAAAATATATTGATTAAAATACACATACCTTAACATTTTTCTCTCTATCCTCTCAGTGCTAATTACAAATAAATATGAATAATATTTTGCTAGTGATACTAATTGTAAATTTTCAAAAATGATTGAAATTCGTTACAGCATTATTCGCTATGTGTGCTATTCTTTGGTATATGATTCGCAGGTAACATAACATTTGAAGTAAAATTAATTTAATATTATTGATAGAGAAAATCTGAAAAATTTGTCTTCTGTATTCATAAGGATGGATATTTTTTTTTGTTTCAAGAGATGATTGCTCAGTAACAAACGTAGTTTAACCTTGCTGTTCGTAACCACATCACTCGTATTTCAATGTTGGTAAAATAAATAAAATATATTTTTAAGATCATTTCTTATTATCATAAAGTATTGTTTAAACTCATTCATGAAATTTCCACTACATCAATTTTATTCTTTTAATGAAATCATGTGAATGAAAAAGGATTAAAAGGATTTATAGCTAAATTGGGAATTTAGCAAATCATTTTGTTAACAACCAATATAATTGACTTAAGAAATCTAAAAAGATTAAATCAATTTTCATTTTATATAGACCACTATAATGCAGAAAATATAGTATTAGAATTATTTAACGATACAAATCCTTTAATGGAAATATTAAAATAACTATTATTTACATGATCATTAAAAAAATGCATGTATCTGATGTTATAAGTTATTCAAAGTTTTCAGCTATGCTTACAAAATATTATAAGCACTTTTAAAGAAGAAATGAAATGATCAAGTAATGGTCTGGTAAAAAACTGATGTACTGTATCATTTTATATTCAAAATTCAATAAATGAAAATAATTATTAAAATTTTTAACTTTGTAAGTCACTGGAAATAAATATGACCTATTACATTGTATATTGAAAATGAAAATGTTTAGTTTAAAACAAGCATTATTAAGCTTATGCATCGAAATTTTGTTTCTTAGAATTCAAAATAGCATAATGAAATAATGTAAAATTTATAAGAAGAGTTTAGTCTTTAGTTGAATAAAAACTTTCCTTGTTTTAAAATTTTAATTACGTTACAGGTAATCAATTTAAAATATAATTAACACTGATTTGAACTCCGTGTAAAGTTTTATTTCTGAACTGTAATTATTGAAGCACTGTAACATTCCCCTCTAACACTCTTCCTGCTTTATGTAAAAAATACGGTGTTCTTTGCTATTAAACTAGGGGAAGCCGTTCTTAAGCTACATACACGGGAACCCGTCCTAGGTCTATGAGACATAATTACAACTTTTGTCATATAATATTAACAAGATTACTTTTTTAACACTAAATGGGTTTTCGTTAAAGAATAGATATTAAGTGTATTTTAAAGATAAATAATTAAAAATACTTATCATTTATTCACATTTTATGTGTATTATTATGTGGTATGTTTTTGATTATCGATATTCTTATAATATTTTACAAAATATTTTTTGAGGAATGTCTTTCATTTTTCACTGGGGCAAATAGGATATATTTTTCTTAGACCACGCCTTTTTTAATTTTTCTTATTGGCTAACTTGATTCAATTGATGAATAATACTTTATTAACTGCCATTCGAAATTTTAGATCGGTTAATTCTTGAGTGCTTTTATTCTCAATAAAACCTTTCCCGACTTTCAATTTCTTCTATTTTTAATTTTACTGTTTCATGTATTCTTTAAAATATAGAAAATTAGAGGCAAAATACTTTCCTTTTTTTCTGTATTTGAATCATTGGGAGAGTCATTTTTCCTTTAAGGATTTATTTTCAATACAAATTTCTTCGTAATTTATTTAATAATATAATTTTTTAACTACAAATGAAAGCATTTACGAATTTTTATCTCTTTATACATTTCTAATACAGCTTCAAGTCATTTTATTTCTTACTTGTATACTAATATCATTTCTTTCACTGTAAAATTCAGACAAAGTTAACTAAAATCTAAATACACGAACACACCAAAAATATCTAACACAATTAAACTCAGAAATGTGGGTTTGACAATGTTTAGAAAGTAGTTGATATTGAATACATATATTGAATATCTGGAATGATTTCAAAAAAGCTCTTTACACTATGTCCTAAAAATGACTGGCCTACTAAAACACATTACGTGTGCTCGCGGTTTGAAATTGTAATCTAATTGTCTTGTCTCTGGGTATATAGAGAAATTTGCTTTAAAGTATCTATCTTTTTCTGCGTAACTAGAATAAAATTTGTCTTATAATAATTATTATTTTTTTCAGCTTTGAAAAAATTATTGTCTTTTTTTTCTTCTATGAATTAGTTTTTCAATTGACAAATACTTGGAAATTCATTCGAAATAAATTTTTAAAAGAAAATATAGAGAAATTTGAAATATAGAGAATGGGTATATAGAGAAATTTGCTTTAAAGTATCTATCTTTTTCTGCGTAACTAGAATAAAATTTGTCTTATAATAATTATTATTTTTTTCAGCTTTGAAGAAATTATTGTCTTTTTTTTTCTTCTATGAATTAGTTTTTCAATTGAAAAATACTTGGAAATTCATTCGAGATAAATTTTTAAAAGAAAATATAGAGAAATTTGAAATATAGAGAATGGGTATATAGAGAAATTTGCTTTAAAGTATCTATCTTTTTCTTCGTAACTAGAATAAAGTTTGTCTTATAATAATTATTATTTTTTTCAGCTTTGAAAAAATTATTGTCTTTTTTTTCTTCTATGAATTAGTTTTTCAATTGACAAATACTTGTAAATTCATTCGAGATAAATTTTTAAAAAAAAATATAGAGAAATTTGAAATATAGAGAATGGGTATATAGAGAAATTTGCTTTAAAGTATTTATCTTTTTCTGCGTAACTAGAATAAAATTTGTCTTATAATAATTATTATTTTTTCAGCTTTGAAAAAATTATTGTCTTTTTTTTCTTCTATGAATTAGTTTTTCAATTGAAAAATACTTGGAAATTCATTCGAGATAAATTTTTAAAAGAAAATAATCTTCTTTTTGTAAAAGGAAGACTAAATTTCTATCATTTTGTTTCAATGAATGGAATGTGATAGAAATAATTTTAAGTTATTTTGAATGTAGTTATTAAAATAACATTAATAAATAGGTATGTTAAAAAATACAGCACACTTTTCTCAAAATGCATTAAATAAATGTTTAAATTACTTTGAAATTTGAGTATATAACTTCAATTTTAGTGCTAATCTGAAAATAAAATATGGAATACAAGTTATTTAATTTAACAAGACATTAAATAACCTACAAGAGAAACAGGAATTTTATATTTTTATATCATTCTACAAATTTATTTTATAGATATATTTGTACATAAATTTCAGGAAATACAGAATGCAACAAAAAATTAATTTTTAACTTTATTTAAATAAAAATTGCTGCTAGATATTCAAACATTACTTCTTGAAATAAAAATTAATAGTTAAATTTAAGTATAGTGTCTCTTTTAAAAATAAATATATGTGAGTAAAATTAATTTTACATAATTATGTAATTAATGTGACTGAAATACCTTAAATATAAGGAATTATATATAAATAAATAAAAATATCTCCTTTTCTCCATTCTCATTCACTGCAAAAAAGTTATAAATAATTAGCTAATATATACAAAACTTTGAAAAAACACAAATATGTAAATCATTTTAAATTAAATTCATCACAATATAATTAAAATATACAATGGAGATAAGCAGTTTTATTAAGAAATTTAATTATTATTAAAACAGTTATGTGTACTAAAAAAATAACAAAAAAAAAAAAAGATATTAAACTTCCAAATTTGTAACAAAACTACTTTCCACCCATAAATGATATAGAGAAACAGTCTGAAATTTGCATGTTTTGTTGGCAGGTGTTTTCTTATTGAAAGTAAAAAGTTATTGAATTTCACACTCTTATGTTATTCAGAATAATGTCAGCTGAAAAAACACATCATCAATTTAATTAATATCTCCTTATAAATAAACTTTCAAATGCAAAGCTAATGTTTGTAACTGACACTTATTAAAATTAATTAATTAATATCTTCTTATTACATTTATTATGATATAACTTTCGTAAAAATTAGAATTAAACTATTCAGAGTATTTCAATATGACGATATCAGGGCGTAAAACTGGAAAAATATTAATTAAAAAAATCCATTTTCCATTTCTATAATAATTAAAAATCATTTTCTTAGGAATATGTTACAGGCATTGAACTGAAAAATAAATCCATTTAATTAATAAATAAACAGTAGTCAGATTATTATTCTCATTTTTTTATGTTTCAAAATATAAAATTGAAAACCTTTTGAACACAAATGCTAAAAAATAGAATTTAATTTTTTCGTAAGTAAATTTATTTTGAAAAAAAAATTGCTTTGATATTAAATGTATTTTTTTACTAATTACAGAAAAATAATATGTATTTATTATAAGTTGAGCAAGCTTGATTATGTGTGTGTGTGTAATTTAATCTGATATGTGAATCAAATAATTTTTTTAAGTATTTATGTTAATTTTATTCTTTTTTGAATTACAAAACATTCGAATGCATTCCTTTGAGTTTTAAAGACTATTAATATGAAAAAATTTCTTAAATATAGAATGCTTAAAAGACATATTAGGTGTTGATATTATAATTTTAAAAATAAATACATTTCGAGACATTCTTGGAGATTAATTAAATTAAATTGATTAATAAATATCAAAGAAAACTATAAATGTAATTTTATGGTAAAGAAAATTGTTAGCATACTAAAGAATTCTGAAATAAATTTAAAGTTATTAAGTGCCTAATTGTTTTATTGTAATATGCATTCTTATCAAACAGAATAACATGTTTCGAATAATTCTTGTTTAACAAAATTACTCAAATAATTACAGTTTGATGCTCATAGATTTGAAAATTTGACAGTTCAATCCTAATTTGTAACTTGTACAACTTTTCAATGAGAATTTTAATCATCTTATGGACACTAACATAGGTTTTATACATTTAGGTGAGTAGACTGAGCTCTCAAATCAGTATAATGAAAAATAAAAATCATATATGATTGAAAATAAAGTAAAGGAGATTTAATATTTTTTTAAAACAGAATAAGATTTAGTTAATAGTATTTTATAACCAGCAAATCCTAAACAATTCATGGATATACACAATTAAAAATCTGTTGTCTATAGAATTTACAATTTTTGATTTATTGACACAACATGTGCACAATGAGATAAATCTGAACATCGTAAAACAAATTCTTCATCATTTCCAAATTGTAAATTTTTGTAAGCTTTTTAACTTTCGTCAAATTGAATTTGCTAGGTCACAATTTTCAACGAATCTTGAGTATTTTTGCATTTTATTCCTTATTACATTTAAATATATATATATGCATGTTAGACATTTTGGAACTAAATTCAATATTTTTATTGAAAGCGGAAATTATTATTACGTTTAAATAATACTCTAATACAGTTAACTAAAACAAAAAATTTGCAATTAACCATTGATTTTTTATAAAAAAATTTTCATTATTTATTGAATCAGAAAAAAATTAACCAGGAAAGATATTAAATATTTTTGATGACAAAAAATTTCAAATTTGTAAATTGGCAATTTTCTAATAGAATGTAAATTCTCTCATAGCATTTTAATGTTTAACTGTCTACTTTCAGTTCAATTACTCCAAATCCACCTCTGATGTTCGCAGTAACTTGGAATGCAATTTCTAGCCAAATTACCGACGTGGGCTATAATCACTGGATTGTTATCATGTTGGAAGAAAAAAAAATGTAAAGTTAATGGGTGATTATTTGGTGATTTTATCATTTGTCATTATGATGGAAAATCTTAATAATGCGGAACTATGAATTTGAAAATAACTATGAATAAAATCAATGTGAAATATGGCATACTTAAAATTTATTTTTAATGAAGAAAATAATATTTTTTGTCGAACGGAAAAAATTTTTTATGATCAATACATTTTACTTAGCATTGTATGACGCAAAAATATTATTCATGATATCTGCCAATTCAATATTGTTGCTAAATCATCCACAAATTGCTAAAAAACAAACATTCAAATATTTTAAATATAGTGCAATAAATATAATTTGTATAATGTATACAATAACATCTTAAAATTAGAATCAATTTAAAATTTTTTCAAATTTTAAGCAAGTAAACTAGCTAATTATTCACTGTGTAACATTAATTTGTATATATATATATATATACACAAATTAATGTTATATATATATATATATATATATATATATATATATATATATATATATATATATATATATATATATATATATATATATATATATTATTTTGTAGTAAATGTATTTGCTTTATTTTTCATACAATTAAATTTCAATAAATTAATTTCTCTAAATTTTGGAAATTACACTGAAAATTATCAAATTATACTTATAATGACAGAGGTATAATTTGAGATGAGTTTTTAATGCAATATATGCTAATAATTATTTTGCTCTTCATCGTGACGAAAGTGAAATTCATTTACTGTTAATTTGTATCAAAATAAAGGATTGAAAACAATTTAATGTCGATAATTCATTTTAATTGCAAGTATTCAATAAGCAATACTCAAAATTTTCTGTCGATAAATAAATCATACAAATAATAAAGCTTTCAGAAATTTTCCTTTGTTATTAACAAATAAATATCCGTAAAGGCAAACTTAAATTATGATATATAAATCGGTTGCTTTAAATGCAAAATTTAATTAAGTGAAGTACCTCATTATCTTTTCTGGAATCAGTGAAATTACTTCCATTTCTCTATTAAATTGTAATTTTAAAGCAAGTTAATTTTAACATTTTATTCCAAGCCTTTCAAGTTAATAATTTGGCTTAAGATCTGTAATAATATTAGACTTCAGACATAATAATTCATCAGTAAAATTCAAATTTTCATTCTTCAAATATTATTAAATACCAAAATTTCTGATTAAAGGCAACCTTTCATAAAATTTAAAATCTAAGTAAGGTTGATAATTCAGAGATGCTTTTATAAAAAATACTTTTATTAAAAAAAAAAAAAATACATCATTTTTAGAATTAGAAACATTTAATTTATTTGTTTTTTTAATGTTTATATATATATATATATATATATATATATATATATATATATATATATATATATATATATATATATATATATATATATATATATATATATATATATATATATATATATATATATACATGTATATATATATATATATATATATATATATATATATATATATATATATATATATATATATATATATATATATATATATATATATATATATATATATATATATATATATATATGTGTGTGTGTGTGTGTGTGTAAATACACTCATGTCCATAAATTAAGGCTAATTCAGATTCACACAGAAATTGAACTCTAAAATAAAAATTTCACGTGTAGAATTATCACACAAATTTTGAAGAATAATATGCAAATAATATTCAAAATAATATTCTTCAGAAAACCACCAGATACAGCCTATCGTACGTCACAATGATGAGAGTGTATGAGAGGGGTAAATAAGGAATGGTTGCAAAGAGGTCAAATTGTTCACAAGCGCTTTAAATGCTTTTCAATGCAATACCCCATACGTTATGGCATAAAGGAAGCATTTGGATGATGTTTTACGTGATAGAATTAACGGCCATCTGGAATGTGGACGTACCCAGTTAGAAGTATCCGATGAACTTGGAATCACACAGAGTGTCACCTCAAGGCTTTGGCAACGATTCCAATATGATGGTAATGTGAGTAAATATTACAGCACAGGTCACCCTCCTGTTACAACACCGAATGAGGATTAGTATTTGGCTGTTACTGCCAAAAGATACAGACGAAGCACAGAATCAGAACTTTCTTGTCAGCTTCCTTCAGCTACTGGTACGACAGTTTAAAGGCAGTACAGACGCTTAGGCCATATTGGGCTGTATGCTGCTAGGCCTGTGATATGTATCCCCTTACCGCAACTGACTGTAGCCTGTGCTTAGCTTGGAGTAGAGAGCATGCATTTGGACACCACAACAATGATCTTATGTGATGTTTTCCGCTGAGTTAAGGTTTAGCTTTCAAACTGATTTTCACCGGACATTCATATGGGAAGAGCATGTAGCCATTACCACCAAGAGGACATCATTGAACGAAACTGTTAGGGTGGTGCAGGATTTCTCGTTTGGGAAGGAAATTTTGTGGGTTCCAGACCTAACCTAAATGTTCAGAATATAACCATGACAAGTCATATCTATCGGGATGTCATTCTGGAACATGTGTGGTTGTTTCATGTACCCATGGGTGCAGAATTTCTGTTTATGGATGACAACATCCATCCTCACCATGCAAACGTTGTAGACAAATGCCTTCAATCTGAGTATATCACCCGTGTGGACTGGCTAGAGCACTCATAGTACTTGAATTCAATACAGCATATGTGGGACATGCTTGACCGACGAAATGCAGCCCATCAACTCCATCCCACATGTTAATTGGAACTTCGAAGAGCTTTGCTTGATGAGTTGTGTAATATTCCCCGAGATCAAATCGGTAATTTGATACTCAGTATGCCTAGGCATACTTTAAATTAACCATCATACCAACCATGATATATTGGTTTTTTAAATAGGTTCTTTTTTGAAGTTATTCAATGGAGTAATAATTGCAGTTTTTATCAATGATGTCAATAATACGTAGTATCTTTTTTTGCTCTTTCTCTTCAGTTTAATAAACAGACTGTACAAAAAATTCACATTTGTTTTGCTTCTGTCTCTTTCTTTGCCTGAACTTGCATTTTCCTTAATTTATAGACACGAGTGTAAGATTACTGACGTATTCTCATTAATAAGTAATCCATCTGAAATGTTGTCTTAGTTTAATCGACTTAGAGAATTAAAGATTCCTTTCAAAGAAATTTTAGAATATTTAATGAATTCATTTCATAAGTCTTAAATATGAATAATAACATGTTTCTCAATATCTTACATAAATTAAATTATTTTTTTGGATTTTTTTTCAATGCAAAAATTAAGACTTTGCGAAATATTTTAACATACTTATACACAAGAAAGTTACAAACAAAGCATAGGGTGAATATTTCTCGTTATTATACTAATTAAAATATTTCACAAGCTTTAAAATTTTTTTGAGGAAGGCTTTATTAAAATAGAAACAAATTATTTTGGAAAACTCAGAAACACTTTTAAGGTATGCTATTATGTGAGGCAGAAATATAATTATATCAAGTATCTACTAAGAGGAATTTCAAAAATTATCTTTCCTTGCATAAACAGAAATAGCTGTATGCCCAATTTATATCATGAGAGATGTTGCAGAAGAAAATATTCCATGTTTCCCCCAAAATTACAATAATAATGTCAGCAAATTAATTAGATGCGAGATACTTAGATATTACGTCTCATTAAGTGACATTCCAGCAAATGAAATTCCAAGAATTCTATTTTGATTATTATTTAGTAAGTGCTAAGATAAGAAAATTTTGATTGTGTAATATTTTGACTCCAAGTGAGGAATATGTTTATTTCTTCTCTGAAAGAATATTTTAATCAAGGTTAATGAAGCACTAAAATAGGTAGTTTGTTAATACCCATTGATAATTCAATTCGCATACAGAATTTATTGTTTGACAATAAGAATGAAGGTAATTTAAGAAATTAATTTCTTAAAGTAAGGTTTATAGAGATTTTATTCAAGTTTCTAAATTAGAAATTAGAAATTAGAAAACATAAATCTATACAATACATAGCTTAGTTTAAAAATGATTGATGTTTTAGTTTACAGTTAAATGTAAATTATAGTCTACCTTGTAATATTTTCACGTAGCTTAAAAAATTAGGCTAAAATAATTTTGTTTGAGATTGTTTTGACTTTAAAAATATTTATCGTTTACTTGTGATTTTCAAAGCTAATTCATTAAATTATCTGATAACTATAAGACAAAATAAATGTTTGGCCGTTTATTTAGCGTACAATTTGTATTCAATGAATGGTTAATGTGATAAAAATATCGTTAACTACATTTGCTTCTAGCAGCAGTTAATTTATTTTACAACGTATTGTCTTAACTTACACATAGTTTCTACTGATTGTTTTCGTAAATTACTGTGATTTCCCTTGTATTCAATCATAAAATATTCTAATCTATAAAAAAGTTCCGAATATTCTCTGATTTTATAATGAGTTATATTGTAAATCAAGTTACCATAAAGTAACACTTTAATAATTTTAATTTCTACGTATGATTTGAAGTGATTTTATAAAAATCCGCAATAATTTCGTTAGATGTATAAAATTAATTGAATTTAATTACTTTCTTTTTCTTTCTAATGTGCATTTTTATTAATATAGTTACTTTTTTTGTATTTCAAACACACACATTAATGTAGCTATGCAAATATAAATATGAAGCTCTTCTCTATAAGTTAAAAGAAACTAAATATGTTTCATTTTTAAACACACATATTTGTCCATATTTTTCAAATATTTAAATAATATAAGCCTTGTATTTCTAGCAGTCCTGTTAACTGTTTTAAATTTTTCTATTTTCTTATTGTAATAGTTTTTTAATACTCTTAATTAAATTGAAGAAAAATAATTAAATTATCTATCGTTTTCATATTTCTAAATTAAACTCCAAACTAAATCTAAAAAATTGCTAAAATAGTAAAAATAAAATTATGTCTAGAAATTTAAAAAAAATTGGTTTTTATCAGGTTATTCCGTATTATTTTACTAAAGAATACATAATGCATTATTTAAATATTTAGATATTCTTAATATTTTTTATTTGCATTGATTTAGTAATAAAAAAATTACAAGACTCAAAATAATGTTATTTTTCTCACCAATTTTGTATGTATCATAACCAGCAGAATTAGCCTTGCTTGATATTTACTCTTTTAGTAAAAACTGGTAACAAATCGTGATAGAATGTTCAGTGTGAAAACATTTTTTCTAATGACTGATTGCCATTAAGATATACCAATTCAGAGCTATAATTAGAGAAGTGATGACGCCTCACATACAGTGGGATGCCCAGAGGGTGAGCCATCTTCTTCAACTCTCCGCCATCGATTGGCCGTTGTAAAAACTTTTGCTTGTAAAAACACATTAGGTGAGTGATAGATAAGAATATTAATAACATTTAAAAAAAATTTTTAATAAAAAAATTTAATAATATTTTAATAAAGGAAGAAACTTTAATTGTTTTATTATTTATTACATACTTCAAAATTCTAAAGGCAAAATGTTTAAAATTTTGTATAGTTTGACCTACTTGAAGACAAGAAAATGATTAAAAAGCTGGGTAAAATGTATCATTTGAAATTTATATTTTTACATAATAAATGTACATTTATAGGAATATTTCCATGCATAATATTTATATTGTTTAAAGAATACTCTAAAAATTGTTTTGTGACTACTTGTATTGTTTTTGATCATTTCAGAAATTTAAAATTTTTCTTGTATTTGTAAAAAATTATTAATTACGTAAAAAATACAGAATTCTCCTCTCAATATAGTGGGATTTTTCTAAGTTATTGTTCAAATAATATTCAACAAGTTAATATGGGATCACTTATATTCGCAATAGTTTAGAAGCCGAACAAACACGATAGGAATTATACTCTCCATATTGCTTGATTTTTTTCTTCTTTTAATATTTTAATATATACTTTTAGTAAGCATGACGGAGAATTTACAATACCAAAGGTGTTAAGTATATTTATTAGTATAAATAAATTACAGTTAAAGAATAATTACTTTAAATAACGTTTCAATTATAGGATATAAATTTCAGAAAGAAGCTCTAAAATTTCAGATGAGTCAAATAAACATATTTCTTCCAGTTAATTCATAACTGGAAAAAAATATGCTTAAAAAGTTTTAAATAGTCAAGTTTCCAAATTGTAAAACTTAGGAAAATGTACCGGTTCCTCAATGTGAACTTTCAAATCTTTCTCTCTAATTTTTGAATTATTTAAGAAAAAACCGAATGGAAACTAATTCTATAGAACCGTAAAGCTATTCTCTTAATAATATTTAAAAATTCCTATTAATTATTATTAGAAAATATCGATTAGAATGTTCTAAGGTACCCGTACACATTAAAAACTTCTATTTCGACCAAAAATGATAAATTTAATTTATTACTTCGTTAAATAAGGAATTTGAATAGTTTTACAAAACAGTTTTGTTTTTGTCTCTACGTTAGATTCCGAGATATGAAGGATTTCGTAAAGATTAGGAAACCAAAAGTGGACGTATTTAAAGCACCAGAAGTGGGCGTTTAAAGATCCAGAATGATGCTAAAAATTAGTTTAAACAGTGTTTAATTTTGAAATATAAATTAAGTAAGCTTTTAAAAGATACATAAAATATTTACTAAGCCGTAAATCAATCAGCAAATCAAATAAAAAAATTAATCAGCAAATATGAAAATTTTTTTATAAAGACACAATTTTATAATCTTTAAATGCGTTTTTCTCAGAACTTGCTTTTGCCTATAATTTGCACGCTTCAAAAATGATAACTAAAAATATTTTTATAATATCACTATGAAATTTCATGAGCTTGATCTGTATATTGTTTTCTAGAGAGTATACTAAAATAATTTTAATCACTTAAATATTTCCCAAATTATGGCTTGTAATTTAAATAATGGCATAGAAAATTTGGCTAAAGTTTCTGTTTAAATATTCAAGTAGCCATAGGTATTTTATATTTTAACAAAAACTTTAAATTTTAGTACATGCTCTAGATAACAACATATAGATTATTTGGTATTATTTTTTTTAAAATATGTTTAATAGTTTTCGATGTAGCATCTTTTAAATTTTTTTAAAAAATGCTTAATATTGTAGACATATTTAACATTTCTGAAGAATATTGGCATATATCAAATATAAGTAACTCAATATTAATGTTTTCTAAATCCAAATAAGAAAAAATGGTTACAATATATATATATATATATATATATATATATATATATATATATATATATATATATATATATATATATATATATATATATATATATATATATATATATATATATATATATATATATATATATATATATATATGCAGTGTATTTTTAAAAAATGCTCTGAACGTGTTCGGGTACCTTAAAATTAAAAGAATTTCGTTCATCATGAAATTAATACATGATAACACGGTCATTAGTTTTAACTTTGAAGAATGGCAATCATGAATAGCATATAATATTATCAATTAAGTTAAAGTTGAAAACTATTCACTTATTTTAAAAATAATTATAAATTATTTGTGTTATATTTTCTCTACTTAAAGTAAGGTAATGATTTTGAAATCAAAACTGTTTTCAGAAAGAAAATGTATATTTATAGATTATTTATTGCTTTCTATTTACTATTTATTAATAGAAATATTATTTTAAATTTTTTGCTATTTCATTTAAAGTTTTTAAATTAAACTCGGCATATTTTCATATAACTTTTAAATTCGTTGTCAATAAATCTAGATTTAATCGATTTCTTATGAAGTTTATAAAAATGACTTAATGCTTGAAATGTCACAATTTCCATTTCAAAAAGTATTTCATATTAAATTACGTTTTTTAATATTTTCTTACGGTATAATTATAATTAATTTCAAAAATGTATTTGGAGATATTAATTTTGTACCCAAGTAAGAAAATAGCTTTATCAATTATCAGTAAAAATAAGATAACTTGTATAAACATGTGTATGATTATAATCATAAAAATTTGCATTTTTCTAATTAGGACAAATAATCACCTTCTGTTGTTATATGTATACACTGTGTGAATCAATAATCTAAGCAAAAAGTTTAAAACTTGCGATGAGGAGAAAAATTTTTATTTCAACAAAATACATCTCATATATTATCATAGATTCATTTTAAATAAATAAAATTTTTTTCTACTGCTATACAAAATCATGTTTTCATTCCTAATTCATTAAAATGTTTTAAAATGAAATGAAATTTTTATAAAAATTTAAATTGTGAAGGAAAAATAAATACAAAATTGAAAGATGTTATCTAATATTTTTGTTTATTTAATACTTTTATACTTAAAGTTATCCACGTCAAGAAACATTTCTTTAAACTAAAAGCAAATTTTTAAAAAATTTTATGTTCACTGCTCTGTTTAAAAAAACTAAATATATAAAATTACCATGTATATAAATAAATAAATATCAAAAAATAACCATATCAAAAATAATCTATAAAATTAACTGGTACTTATAAACTGATTAAGACAAAAATTCCATTAAATAGTTACGTTAAATAATTCTTAATTCTCAAAATGTGCGTTGTGGTGAAGAGAAAAATCTTACAAACCATTAAAAACTTATAATATTCTCCTTTATGAAATATTTATAAGGAAATCTTTAAAAGGTAAGAAATCAAGTCATTTTATTTCGTTAAGTCTACTTATAATATTCTACTTTAAGTGGAGAAATGATGACATTTTCTTCATGTTTAAACTTCTTAACATTAATCTTTATTAAGTTCTAAGAGAGAAAATGAATATGAATTTATGCTGAAGATTTATCAAAGGGAACTAAAGCAGAAATGTGTAATTCCTTTTGTCCGCTTCTTGGCAACTTTAAGCCAATAATTCTTAACTTTATTTCTTGCAGTTTTGGTTCTGTTTTCAAATACTTAACACTGAAATTTTAGTTTTATCTTAAAATTCAACTATTTAGATTATATAAAATAATATTTCTTGATATTCATAATATGATAGGACATTAAACGTACAATCACTTATGAATGCAATATTCTAATTTAATTAATTTTTATAATTTTTACAAATCACTTAAATTTTATAAATTCAATCTTCGAATAAATGAAACTACTTTAAAAGATAATACATGTCACTAATAAAGAATCTAATGTTAATAAATTTACATTAATTGTCATTATTAAGATTGAAAAAGGTAATATTTAATATGTGAATATATGAATTGGATATATATGGTCATTTGAATTTGTATTTTCTAATATTTGTTATATTTACCTGTACTAATAATTTTATTATGTCTGACTCTGGCATTTAAAAATTGTAAACACTCTTCACATTAGTTGATGTAAACATGGGATAATTTTAATCAATTACATGACTAATATAAGAGATTGATGATTGCTGAAAAATTATGTGTTTTCTTAAAAGTTTTTTTTTTTATTTCCAGTGGCACAGACAAAAAAACAATTATATCAAAAATACAAATAACAAGAAAAATGAAAAATAAAACAGCTGTAACAATATTCTATGTATTTAAAAGGCCGCTTCCCTCCCAGAAATGGTCTGCAATTGAGCGTTTCGATAACGCATTACAATGGAGTAGATGGTCACAATCCTTGTCCTGTCCAAGACTACAGAGGTTTCAGATAGGACTTGAAGCTATATGAAGACGATACAAGTGCTTAAGAAAGCAGTCATGACCGGTGGCGAGCCTAAACTCAGCCACCATTTTATGTCTGGGTCATTTTGAGACAGCAGGAAATCTGTCTTTCCAAGACTTTTGCTCTGATCGAGATTCGAGAAACTTTTTGAATCTTTCAAACAGTATATTTTTAATTAGACATTTTATTATGCAAAAAGACACACTATAAAAAGATGTTTGTAAAGTCATGGCCCTCCTCTTTGTCAGTGTATCGGCAATTTTATTGCCACGGATTCCACAGTGTCCGGGTATCCATTGAAGAAGAATGACTTTCGCAATGGAAGACAAACTCTGAAGTAAACTCCAACATTCATGGACAACAGAGGATACAGAATTTGAAGTAGTCATCAAGGATTGCAATGCGGCCCGGGAGTCACTAAGTAAAACTGTCTTGGAGAATCCATTAATGTGGCAAGTCAACTGAGAAAGAGCAATCCTGATCGCAAGCAGTTTCCCATAAAATGAGCCGTCAGTATAAAGTCTCAGCCAGTCTGACTCAAGATAATAAGTGTTTATGGTCTTACAGGCGAGAACCCTTAGGATCTCCGTATCTGTGACTTTCTTGAAAATTTTCTCGGATAAATCAAGACACACACTAAAATTAGAAGATTCAATTGGGCAAGATGGAAGAGCAGAGGCTCCGGTTCCCACCGCAACTCAATATCCCTCTTTAGCAGGAGGACTCCCTGTCTTACCACTGTAAACAATAATAAAACCCCACTGTTTTTTAAGGTTCCTTTCAAGATTAAGAGCGATATCATGATCATAACAGAGCTCTAGGACTCCTGGGATACGTCCAATTTTCTCCCATAGCAAAAGGGCCATTTTCCTATATAATCGGTTTGATGAATCTGAGACCTGTATACAGGTACAATGCATCCACAAGAGTAGTTTTAACTGCCCATTAATGAGGCAGATTGGTTGATTAAAAATCAATTGCTATAAATCCATGTATATCTACCTCTTCGTGGTGCACCCTGGAAACACATTGTGGCTAAGAGATCTACGGTTTTAGGCATTTTTAATTGCCCTTACCTCCTGAGACATGTGCTTTCTTAAAAATAAATGGTAACATTAATGTTAACAATTTATTAAATTTGTTGATGACTGTTGCGTCAGAAATTTATTGAAATATATAACATATTAAGGTAATAAACAAAAACAATATTCATTTTATTTCAGATTCTGGAAATAATTTCTCCATATAAATGATATTATTATAAGTAATGTTTTGTGCAATATAAAATAAACTCTATTTTCTATTTCCAAAAATCAATTTGGATGTTAACTTACCATTTATATTAAAAAATAATTGCTTAAATTCCTAATTATATTCAAGTAAATACTAGAAAACATTTTATCCTATTATAAGAAAATATATATTGCAAAGTAACTTTTGAATAAAGCATAATGAAATATTCCATGCACTTGTGTTAAATTCAAAATCTCGCTCCAAATTCAAAAATAATAAATAATATCTCCTTTATGTATATATTTTAAAGTAATCAAATTCTCCTTCTAGGATACTTTTGTGATGGATAACGGGCTCGTTGGATGTAGCTCAATATTTTGAACTTGGTGTTTTTTTTTAATTTAACGTGAATGGAAATTACATTTTACAAACTTTCTGATATTATTATATTTTAAGATGAAATGAGGGGGATTAATATTTTTTTCAAATTTCATACATTTTTATCGAAAGTTGTTTCAATAAACAACGGAATAATAAAATTTTATACATTTGAGAAACCGTTAAATTTAAAGGGTAAAATAAATTTTTTTAACTTAGAATTTGTTTCAAAACAACATCATTTACAATTTACAATAAGTAGCTTATTTATCTTTCTATTCATTTCTATTGCATCTATTTAATGATTTTGAAAATTACAACTACGTTTTACTTCAAAATTCTGGGATTTAGAACACAGAAACATTTCAATTTTTTCCAAAAAAAAAAAAAAATCCGAATAATACAAACATTTAATACAAAATACAAAAAATAGCAGGATTAGGAATGGTTATCATTCATATATTTCATAAACTAATTCACAAAATTCTAATTTTCAGTATTTGATGTTTTCATTTCTATCAAAAATCTTCCTTTTTTTTTTTTTCAAATTAAACATTTTTAAAAACCTTATCATTTTCTTTATTTGCAACTGAAATATTTATGTATAGAGCGAATTTTTAAAAATAATAAATAACTAATTTTTATTAAGATTTGACTGAAACTAAGTTTATTAATAACCTGTTTTCAAAAATGTGTCATAAATATTGGTATTAAAAATGAAGTTTATAAATGATTCATTATTACTTAAAAATGGCTTTCGAAAGATTAAAAAGTTAGAATAACGACAGTAAAAAGAATTAATTTTTATATATTTAAACAGTTTAAAATCGTACCTTTTGAGAAAAATATTTTGTTTTTATTTTCCTAGATTTTACTTTATGTATCTCAAAAGTAAAGTTTACTTATGTTAACATGAAAAATAGTTTTTGCTTAGAATTATTTAATTTTATAATATAATAAAGTATTAAATTTATGTATAACGTTTGTAATGCATACGAAGCAAAAACAAAATACAGCAATAAACGCAATGATGATTTTTACCGATTAAATACCTTTTGTTTTGCAAATATATACAGCAAAATGTTAAAGTTACCATGTGAAAGATAAATGACGAACCAGTTTTAATATTTAATTTATTTAAATTGTATAATTATATAAAGCTCGTTTTGCTTATCTTATGCATTTTTAATATGCCAAAATTTATCATATTCTATCATTTTTATTTATTATTGCAAAAAGTTTAGCTTTGGATTTTATATAGTTTTGGATTTTATATGTAATGTTTATTTTAAATCAAATTTTCGATTGAAAATAGTTACAAAATTTAAACATTATTTTAGAATATTAATCTGCTTGACTTGGTGATTATTTGAGTGATTAGATGAAAAAGTTTTCTCAAAAATAAACTGCTTTGTGTTTCATTTTTTGTATTAGTTACAAAATTTATATCGAAATGAAATATTTTATTGGAGATCAAATAAACATTTTTAAACAAGAACTTAATAGCATTAGGAATTATTAATATTTAATATAATACTTTTATTCTCCTCTAAAACTTTAAATATCACATTTTCTTAATATATTTTTAATAATTTGTCATAATAGATAATATTTTACTTCACTTAGTTTTGATCAGAAATTCTTTTACATGAACATTAACGTGCAAGAGTTCATCTCATTTTATAAATCTAAATATTATTTCTATAATAGTAGTCCTCTACTTATGGTTAATTTAAATGAAGCACGCATATGCATGCACTCATTTTTTGATGTAAGGAATAAATACCATTAAACATATTATATTTTATTCAAACTTTAGTATATTATATTTTATTCAAATATAAAATGTAGTGAAGTTTTGAGTTAGAATTATATAGTTGAATTTATAGGTAAAACTAATGTTTCTATTTCTTTCTAAAAAATTAATCTTACACACGAATAACACTATTTTCAATTTATCATTATTATTGATTACAATTTATCGTATTTATTGTCATGTTTATGAGGATTATTCAATAGACGCTAATCATGTCTTCAATACTTTCTTACATTTAGAGAAGGAGACAGAAAGCTACCAAATTCCTTTTTGGAGTGGACGTCTATTAGACGTCAGAGAGGACGATTTTGACTAAGCCATAAAGAACAAGCTCACTCCAAATATGCAAGAAATAATGCTGACATTCAACGTACACCGAAAAACGGTCAAGACAGCTGGTTAACTTGGGTTTTGCGACAACGTTGGATAAATGACTGTCATATAACCCGACAGCTAATCAACCGGATAATCTAATAGTGACCTGTGTTTTTTAATTCTCCTGATATGATATCTGTTGATATCTACTTTTCATGTACTTCGTGTGTTGAGCAATTATTTCAATCAGAAAATCATTGATGATGCTGATCATCATAAAACTGCCATCCAAGATTTCTGACATAGGAATTTTACAACCGTGGGATTCATATCTTACAAAAACTTTGACAAGAGGTCACAGATAGCTTTGGGAATTATGCACAATCATAGGTGATATTCCTATTTCCTCTTTTTCATGGATAATAAAATTGGGAAGAACGTACCCACTAATCTCTTGTATCTCTTTTCGTTTACGAAGCGTCAGCCTGCGGAATATGCCTCTACTTCTTCATCTGTGATAAGTCCTCGAAGGAAGATATTGCGATGCTGACAGGGAAACGTATGCACTTATCAAGTTTAATGAGCAATAAATACTTCAAATATTGTATTTAAAATAGGATATTATGTTCATTTTAAATAAAACTAGATGTAGTCGACTTTACCAAATTCATATTAAAAGCTAGTAAATAAAAAGAAATAATAAGTTAAAAGTAATTACATTTCATGTAATTACTTTTAAAATTAAAGTTCATAAGCTAAGATAATTTATATTATTCACACAGATAAAAATTTTATTTGTTAATAACTTTAATAAAAATTATAAATAGAGCCATTCTGTATTATACAATGCATATTTTAAGCTTGATTCGTATAACATTCTGTAAATACATTTGAGTGTTGGTGTTTCCTTAGAGAATTTTATATGTGATTATTTAATGCTAATGTAATATTATAGAAATGAATGCGCATACAAAGTTAATTGTCGATTAATTAAGAACCATGCCCATTTTTATAAAAATATATATTAAAAATCATAACTATACTTTTATTTCTTTATTAGCTTAAAAAAAGTTTTATTAGTAAAAGTAGAGATTTTGAAATTCTTTTTCTTAACTTAATAAAGTTTAAAGCTTCCAATTTAGTGTTCTTTAAAAATTATAACATTAAACGTTCCTAATTTATAATGGTAAATAAGCAATACTGTGAATACTGTGGTATTTAAATACAAAAATAATTATAAACTATTAGCAACAAAAAATTACAATAATATTCAAAAACACAAATATATGTACCACATAATTTGAAAATACTATAAACTTGCTCTGCAAACAAAACAAATAATTTTAATTTCTAAATATTTAATCACATTCTGCAAAAAATATTTAGAGAGCATGTATCTTACATTGTTTAGATTAACAAGTAAATAAATTATAAATTTTGAGAGAGCACTTTTACACAAAACAAGTGTGTTAAACTTAGAAGAGAAGAAAATATGAAGATATTCTACCACATAGAAAGACAACAATAAAAAAAATATATACGTCAATTTCTATTTATGTTTCTCGCTTTAGCAACAGTAAGCATTCCCAAGGGATTTCTAAAATTTTCAAATAATAATCTGATAATTGTAATCACATAATTTCTGTAACGAAATTTTACGATTTCCATTTGTGTTTTTTTTTACAGTAATTCAATAACTTCTTAACAGGCAACAAGTAGAATTGACTCAAGAACTTTTTTGTACAATTATTTTTCATAACTTTAGACGGAATAAACTTTTTTATACAGCGATAATATGTAGCCCTAAAAAGCTGTAAAAATAATGGTGTAATAACTTAAAAAAATTACTATAAACAGATAAGATTTAAGCAATAATTAACATCAGTATGACAATCATCAATGAAGTATTGCATAAATATTTGGCCGTAAAAAAGATTCATTTGATTTGAATCTCAGTAGTCTGAAAGACACTAAATAAAGGGTCGTGTCGTTAATTTTGTGCGATGAAGTAATAAAAAAAGGTTCACGATGCTACACGAACTTTTAACATCCACACAAATGACAAATCAAGCATATATATATATATATATATATATATATATATAATACCTGATGACCCTGATGACAATGATGTTTGAGAAATTTAGAACTAACAATACTAAAAGCGGACAAATATTCCATTTTCAGAACACATCGGTGAAAATTGTGAAAACACAAAAAAGGTGAATGATTCCTTATAAGGCAATATGAGCTCTTGCACATCACATACTGAATTGAGAGTTCCTCCAATTTGCAACTTGATCAGTAACTATTTTTTCACCTCATATCAATTTACATGACTATATACGATTATATCATAGATTTCCTTCTTAATTCTGATTCTCTCCTCACCGTCTTTACATTCTGTCCTGAAAACTTTTCTAAAAATATCCCTCTCTTTCTTCTCCTTTTTCAGCATATCTTCGTCAAACTTCCTCACAGCGCATGATTGGGAGTAAAGTAATAGACTCAATGATGCCTTCTTAAGCACCAATCATACCTTCATGTGTAATTTCAGCATATCTTCGTCAAACTTCCTCTCAGCGCATGATTGGGAGTAAAGTAATAGACTCAATGATGCCTTCTAAGCACCAATCATACCTTCATGTGTAATTTCAGCATATCCTCACAGCGCATGATTGGGAGTAAAGTAATAGACTCAATGATGCCTTCTTAAGCACCAATCATACCTTCATGTGTAATTTCAGCATATCTTCGTCAAACTTCCTCACAGCGCATGATTGGGAGTAAAGTAATAGACTCAATGATGCCTTCTACACCAATCATACCTTCATGTAATTTCAGCATATCTTCGTCAAACTTCCTCACAGCGCATGATTGGGAGTAAAGTAATAGACTCAATGATGCCTTCTTAAGCACCAATCATACCTTCATGTGTAATTTCAGCATATCTTCGTCAAACTTCCTCACAGCGCATGATTGGGAGTAAAGTAATAGACTCAATGATGCCTTCTTAAGCACCAATCATACCTTCATGTGTAATTTCAGCATATCTTCGTCAAACTTCCTCACAGCGCATGATTGGGAGTAAAGTAATAGACTCAATGATGCCTTCTTAAGCACCAATCATACCTTCATGTGTAATTATGATCAGACTGTATAGCAGCTTTTTTAATACATAATAATGTCTACTTAATTTATAATAATTATATAAATCTTCTAAAATTAATTTTATTTTTTCATTTCCAAGCATTATGCTTTTATTATAAAATAAAATGCATATTTTTTGTTTGATTTTAAATGGCATTTCAAAATGATTTAGTATAAAATAATATCAATATAGCTAAAGTTCAAAATAAATTGCAAGAACCCAAATCAAGCAACATAATATTAGTTGTATTGTATTGTACGTAATGTATTGTGATTAAAATTTTCAATTTTAATGTATAAATTTAAATTAATTAACTAAATATAAAAGTCTAAAATTTAAGTTATCATTCTTCCAAAGCAATCCTAATATAAATAGACTTTCAGTAGAAATATTAGTCAAATATTTTCAAATATATATAAATAAGAGTGAATTTTTTAATGTTTACATTTTGGCACACACACACACATATATATGTGTGTGTATTACATACTGAAATGATATATTATTATATTATAAAGCTTTTTCTTCATAATTTTTTTTCGTATATACTTTTTAATAAATTTTATCTACATTTTTATGTAAATAAAGCTTATTTATAAAAATACTTAAATAATTTGGAAAACTTTCCAAGTGAATAGTTTTTTTTTTAAAAAAAAAAAAAAAAAAAAAAAAAAAAAAAAAAAAAACATGACTTCTGATTATTGATTAAAGAATAATTTATGATATGTTTTTTTAAAAAAACATATCATTAAATTATTCTTTGATCAGTACAGTACTATTCATAAGTAGTTAAAATATTGTAAACATTAAAAAAGAAAGAATTGAGTTAAAAATTTCTTAAGTAATAAAAATTAAAAATTAAATTCTATTATAGAATTATATAAATTATACTACATATAATAAAATAACTTCTGATCATTCAGAACTCTTAAAAGTTTTCCTTGTAAACATTCAAGAAATCTTTTGAACTTTGAATAAGGATATAAGTAGTAAAACATGCTATGCAATTATTACTAATTATTCAATTCAAATACTCTGCACAAAAAAAGAGTTTTAAAGTCCTTCAGTAAATTATCGTTATGTCTTAATAATTTGTTTAATATAAATTCCAGTTATATTGAAAATGTTATTTATTATAAAGAGCACGGAATTCTTACATTAGTGGAAATATTATTTGAATTACTTTTTAGAAAATGATATTACTTACCATTGTTGTCAAAAAAAACATGAAATTTTTAAATATGAATAAGTTTTATGCAAGTAAAATATAAATGAAATGAAATCCTTTGTGTCTGAAATTCTTTATTTGCAGTCGAACATTACAAATAAGATTATTTTTATGTATTGAGACACTGTAATTTGGAACTGAATGTGTTATTTTCGTTGAACATAATGAAAATAAAGGCAGAGATTTTCAAAATATGTTTTGAATGTGATTACTATTATTAAAATACAAATATCTTAAAATATACTTAAAAATCATTATGAAATATAAACTGTGATACTTCATAGAAATACATTCATAAATCAATAAATAAAATATTTTAAAGAAAAATTTAGTTCATGTAATCTTAAATAGAGATATTGGAAGTAATCATGTTTAAAATTTCTATGACATTTTAATAAGTCAAATAAATATTTCTTATTTTATGCAAAATCTCGCATAAAGTATTTGAATTTTTATTCAAGTTTCTTAGGAAAAAAATCAAATTTATACGTTACGAGAAAAAGCTTGTTTCTTTTATGTTTACTAATATGTCTTTTAAAGCTTGCCTTGTCACTGTTTTATATCATTTTACTTAACACATTTCACTCAGGTATCCATTACATAGATTAAAGTAGATTCCAGATTATTACAAATTTTCATGCTGCACATGTGGTAAAAGACATGAATACCGGAACTAAAAATTAGAACACTAATATATTTATGTAACAGCTTGTCTTTTAACGTCCATAAAAATCTTTTTGAGACACTCCTTAGAAATATGAAATTTTGAATAATGAAAAATTAATATTAATATGAATAAAGTTTTACAACATGAAACATTTCTCCTCATGATATTTATTTAAAAATTCTTTTTTAAAAGGAAAAATCTTATCTTAATAACTTAAAAAGCATCTTATACCTTTTAAAATAATGAGTTTTTTCAGCTTTGTGAAACGCTATTTGAAAACTTTATATAGATTTGAATTTCTGAAACGAAAATATATCTTTTAAATTACTAATGATTTATGTTTAATCAAGGTTTAGAGTTAAATCTAATATTCAAAGCAATTTTTTGCATACTGAATTGATTAATATTGAAATAATTGTAAATTAAGAATTAAATTTTTGCAAATTTGTAGAATAACTAATTGAATGACAGTTAATGAATTTTTGGAAAATTTACAACTTATTTTACCGCAGAAATAAAATAAAGAAAAATTGATTTTGAAAATACTACTAATTAATTTTTCAATATTCACATTTTACTTCCTAGATTATTCTAGGAATATTTATGCGTAACTACTTTTTTAGTTTTCTAAAGTTGGTTGATGTTTGAATGTAAAAGATATTTGAAATTCATTTCTTAACTATTACGAATATCTCAGTAATAAGTTACTAACATTATATACATTGTTTGTGATTAACTTTTAAAATATTAGCATGCATAGCAATAATGATAACTTCATTAGAAATAAACATTCTTCAACTGAAAATTTAAAAACTAATTTAGTTTAAAATGTAAATAACTTCCAATTTTGATTTCCAATATTTTTATTTCAAAAATTTCAATCATAGTATAGTAGCATGATTAAGAAAAAAAGCTAAATTCTGCAACACATAATTAACAATCAGCTTTTTAATTTTTCTTCTAAAAAAGTGAACAACTTATTTTGCTCTATGTAGTTTTCTCTCAGTATATGATTCCATAATAAATTATTCATCTATATCTTTTAACTTTTAATTATGGTAATACGTTAAATTATGTTGAAAAATGATAGAATTCTCATCTCATATTTTTCATAAATTATTTAAATGCTTGAAATGAAATTGTGTCCTCTGTTGTAATTTTGTCTCAGTACTTATCAATTTGTAGTAATTTTTATTACTGCACAAAATATATTAAAGAATGAGTGAACAATGTATCTTGGAGGTATATTAACCTATCATTAATCATTCTTAAATTTTCTTAAAAAGAAAATTCGTAAATTTTCTTTCCCTATTTAAGTGATAATTACAAATTCATTTTATTACTTTTCTAATTGACTAACTTATTTATTATTGAATATTGACTAACTATTCATGGATTAAATTGAATAATCATTTTATGTTTTTATAGTTAGAATTTTATTACTTGCTATCTAATTCTGCATATCTGAGCATATAAAATAAAAATCATATTATTTGTGCTTTAAAAATGTATTCATAATTTCAAATCAGCTTGAAAAGAAAAACAGTTATTTTAAAAAGTTAAGTTATTAAGATTAGAAACAATTATTTACTCTAACATATTTAATTATGATACTTCGTACAAAATGATTTTCGAGATATTACTGTATATGCGCTCAGTTAAAATGTTTACTTGCTAAAAATGACAAACAACAAATAGCTAATTTTTAAACTTAGAATTGAAAAATAGAATAAATTGCATAGTTATTTATTGCTAGTTAAAGTAATTTTTATATTTCAATATGTTTATAAACTTTTAGGAAATGGTTAAATAAAATTTCAAAACTATTATTTGAAAACTAACTAGAAATTTACTTTAAACTAACTATATTTTAAAAATTCATTCTTGTTATCAACATTAAGCTACTGTTCTTTTTATTATATATTTTGTGAAATTATATGCTCTATGCAAAATTCTTGTTCATATGCTCAATGCAACTATCCTTTTTGCCTGTATTTATTTATTTGTTTAATTAGAAGATGGATTTAAAACAAGCTTTTTACTAAGATAACAAATATGAATTAATTTCCAAGCCCATTGATTTTAGTTAACATGATATTATTCTTTATCATGCAGAAAACTATATCTGCTCTTCTATAACATTAAATTTCCTTGTATATGCTTCTATTGAGATATCTAGAAAAAAAATAGGAAAACACATAGAAAAATTTTAGTTAGTTAAATATTAGTAGAATATATATTTTACAGGAATCTTTTTCAATGTTCTTACCTTAAATTTAAGCATTTTTAATCAAAATTTTTATCTCAGGAATTTATAAAGAATCATTAATAAAAAGATTTTACGAATACAAATAGAAGAAAAGAAAATTTTAAAGTTATTTAATTTTAAATCAAATTACCTTTATGAAAATTCATTATAAATGGGATTAAATCATAAAATTGGTTTTATATGTTTTTGTTTTTTCTTAGTTTCAAATAATAATGAATAAAAATTA
The DNA here is from genome assembly GCA_030067965.1 of Latrodectus elegans. Taxonomy (NCBI): domain Eukaryota; kingdom Metazoa; phylum Arthropoda; class Arachnida; order Araneae; family Theridiidae; genus Latrodectus; species Latrodectus elegans. Next base: position 91,632,167 of record CM057810.1, on the reverse strand, counting down.
TTATAAATTGTTTTATTCAAATTTATTATAAATAGTTTTATTCAACTTTATTATAAATAATTTTATTTATCATAGTTACCAATTTAAATTGCTTTATGCATGAATCAAGGTTGAAATAATTTTTGTAGTGATTTACTTAAAAACGTGTTTCCTTAACGATTTTTCAGAGATAAAATATTGTTATAAAAATATACTTTTTGGAAAACAATTACAATATTTTTACTAGATATGTAAGTACAATTTAAAGCTTGATAGTATCACCAACCAATCTTAAAAATCTTAAATTTTTAATTAGGAAAAAATCAAAAATTACAGTTTCTATTCCTCATTTAATGTTTGCTTAAGCAAATTAACAAAGCTTATTTTTCTCAAAAATCATATTTCTCTTTTCTATGTAAAAAAAATAAATAAATAAAAAATTGGCGCAAACATATTATCAACCAAATTTTTATTAGGGTTCACTAGATTTCTTTTCAAAAAGATAATAATTGGTCTCCTTTAAATTCCTTGTTGAAATGAATTAGCACTTCAAAATTTAATATTTACAAAAATTATTTTCTCTTGGTATGTTGATGTTTGCAGACAAACAGATCCTCTAGACCTATACTCCATAGAAAAATCATCAAAACATGAATTTTTTCTCAGTGATACATTAGGATAATAACGGCAGCAATAATTACGGCATTATTTTCAGTTTTGAAAATACAAATTTCTAGTCTTTTACGTTGCATAGACAATCGTTTTTACCATACCTTCTTTATCATAAGAAAATAATCTGTACGTGTAATAATGTCACTTTCTTGGGATACAAACTTAACTCACACCTGAGTTTGAAGGAACACATTTCTCTGGTGACAGAGAAGCTGAATAAAGATTTTTTATTTTTAAATAGCTGGTGGTATATTGACAGAAGTGTGGTAAAGAAAGCTTAATTGATGCATACAAGATATGCTTTCAAATTTTATTTTATTACAGTAATTAACTTTTAATCTTGATTTTCATCAGTTCATTCGGCAATTTTGTATACTTAATTTGCATCCATTGAATACTTAATTTTGTATACTTACAAAACCAATACATTAATCTAATAGCAATTACTTTTAAATCAGCTTTCATAGTAACTATGAAATTGCTAATTAATAGTTTCCTGTATTTTCTGACATTAGTGAAAATACTCGAACTTTTTTACGAGAAATATTATAGATTTCCGAATAAAGTATACTGAAATAAAAACAATTTTAATAAAAATAGCAATTTGAATGCACGAGTAACTTCCAAACAGATAGGATATCAATTAGCAAAAGCTTAAGACTTTATTTGAAAAGTGAATAAAATGTTATACTTGTATCCTTCCGACTAAAGTGATTTACCTACAATGTATAACTTGAATTTAACTAGAAAATCCATTAAAATGCCTGTACAAAGATTCACAGTTTATGAAACTATTGAGAGAAAGTGTCGCAGTAACTTATGAATCAATGTTTGTACCGATGGATTGGCAAGTTGCTGTGCTTGGTTAAACCGTTATTCTCATTATGAGAATGTAATGATTTGAAATCCTGACTTAACCGAAGATATATCGTGTTCGCTATATGTGGCTGGGTGATGTTAAGATTGGTCGGGGTCGAAATGTCCTCCTGGTGAAATGATAACTCTAGGGGGTCCAGGCTAAGTATTAGGATCTTCTGTTTGGTCCCTGCTTTTAAATCATAAAAACTCCACAGATGGATGTTTCTATCTAGATGGCAGACCCCAACTAAGTTCTACAGGAAAGCATGGTGCTACATGGAAAGTTAAGTCTACAGGAAAGCATGCTGGTGAAACAACAACCAATGAATCCTTAATTGAATAAATTACTTGATTTGAAACAGAAATTTATTGTAATTACTTACAATTTTATGGAGTGAGTGGGAAAAAATACTTTTTTTTGGAAAAGCATTTCTTCCCACTCACTCCAGATTTTATGCAAAAGTTAAAGTTATTGCTCTGAATTAATTAAATGCCTTGAAGATTTTTTCAAAAAAAAAAAAAAAATATGTTGCCCAATTGTTGTTTTTCAGGATATCTAAAACAGTAAATTTTGTATTTCTAAATGAATTTACGAATATAGGAAGATTTTTAACACTCTGTTCGGTTTGATTGTCTTATATCGGTTTATTGTGACGTTGTGAAGAAAATAAAAACGCTGATTTTTGGTCAAAAAAGGAACAAATATTGTTCAAACTAATTTTAACGTTATGCCTTTAATTCTGAAAAACTTTTATAATTAGATTAAAATTATTTTCCTTCCACCTGTTCAGTATAGATAAGAGAAAGTCCTGGGACCTCTCACTGGTTCAAAATTAGTTATTCCAGAATTTTCTTACTTTACAGTCTTGTTATTTCTTTTTATGTCTCGGAATGACTATTTGTATCTCCCTGTTTTTAAAATTAACGTTATTATAATTCTCTGTAACACTTCACAGTATATGGATAAGTAACATATTTATAAATGCATTGCCCTGTTATCTTAATATTGAATTTTTATTATGTATTGGAAACAAAATTGAAGTTAGTGTTTTTGTGGCCAAATATGTGGCATTTTTGTAATTGAATAAAATCATTAATAATAATTTATTATTAATAATATCATATTTAACATAATTCATAAACTATTTTATCTACAACATAATTTGTTAAAAATCTTATTAATCCAAACTTAAAATATTTATTTTACATTTAACTATAATTTATAGTAACCGGATTTTTTTATTTATTTACAATACAATAACTTGTATAACAATAATGTTTTTCATAAGATGATTTTTTTTCATTTATTCTTCTTTAAAATTTATAAAATTTTTGAACAATTGTTTAATAAAAATTCATATACTTTATAGCAAAATTTAAGAATACATAAATAATTCAAAATTAAAAACAAAATAAATGACCAAACAAATTGTTTTTTATTTTACAAATTGATAGTAATTAATAGAGTAGTACTCTATTTATTATTCGCAAAATAAATAGAATACAATAACTTTATTGAATATTTGCCTTTCTGGAAAAAGGAACAGATTTTATTGCACATAAACACAAAAAGTTTTAAAATTGAATTTTCTTATCTTAAAATCGATATATTCTAATTATATGGGTTATAAAAGATGGGGTTTGATTTATTTCTCATTTTACGGAAGTTGAATCAATATTTCCAATATTTTTTTAAAAGAATTATCTTTTCCTCTTCTCTTGAAATCCGTTGAAATGTTTCTTTCGAATTTTGCAATTCAATTTTAAATTTTAATGTTAGCAAAATCGAAATTAAGACGTAAATTTATGCTTTAAGCTGACAGGTTGCATTTTTTGCAGTACTCAAGAAGACCGTGTCACAATCGAAAAATTTAACTCAATATCCATTTCCTTTTTTCGGAAGGAAAATAAAATTATGTTTGGAATCATTTTTTCTAACTTATTTCACAAAGTTATATAATCGGAAAAAAAATCAGTTTTCTTATATAAATTTTGGCTTAAGAACTTTTGTGATAGAAATTGTTTTTTTATTAAATTTTTTTATACATTATGCCTGTAACGGAATGAATAGCAAGGATTATAGTTTTTCTCACTTATTTTTATTTTAAAACACTCCTACAGTGGTTTATTATAAAACATTTAAGTATTGTATTAATAAAATAGTAATCATTTTTAATCACATTTTTGCATATAAAATTTTATAACGCATTCTAAAACTTATAAATATACACCTGATTTTTTCTAATTAACTTTAATTTAAAATTAATTTAAAGGAAAATTTTTGAATATAAATTGTCAGCAGTAAATACTGAAATCAAGTTTATTTAATAATGTCCTAAATTATTCACATATCTTATTTAAAAAGCATGCTCATCAGCTTTTGCTGATTAGTGGGACACTATGCTGTATGAAACTTTTTTAATGTTGTTGTCGTGTGCCAACTAGGTTGGTATTATGGGATGTGTTGCTCCACTTTTCAAACTGAATCATATATGGTGTGGCATCCGATTTCCTCAGTACACACATGCCATAGATATACCCGCTTATAAAATAGACAACCATTCACAACCCATTCATACAAGGAAAGGACAAAGACAGGATGGACTAAGAGAGAAAGTACATCCAAGCCTGAACACAGGATGACACTATACGTGGTCAGGCACGCTGACCACTAGACAAGTTGAGCGGCAATAATTTTGATAGTTAACAAAAATAGTGTTTTTCTATTTTCTTTTAATTAAACTGTTTCTTTGAAGGATGTTTTCACAAATTCCACCGATATTTCTATACAACTTATTGCAGCTTTTCATTTTCTCATTATTGAGATATTTAACATGCATTCTTTATTTTATGCCTCTTAATGGTGAAAATGAATGCTTATAAAATCTTCATCATGACTATTTTATTAATACAATACTTAAATGTTTGATAATAAGCCTCTGTAGGAATGTTTTGAAATAAAAATAATAATTGAGACAAACTAGACTTTAATCATTGCTCTTCATTCTGTTACAGTCATAATGTATAAAAATAAATTTAATAATTCTGTCACAAAAGTTCTTAAGCCAAACTATAGATTAAAAAAACTGATATTTCTTTCCGATTATATGACTTTGTGAAATAAATTAGAAAAAATGTTTCCAAAAATAATTTTATTTTCCTTCCGAAAAAAGAAAATAGATATTGAGTTAAAATTTTCGATTGTGACGTAGTGTTCTTGAGTATTGCAAAAGATGCAACCTCGCAGTTTAAAACTGTTTCATTTATATTTAAATTAATTTGATGGAAAGTTAATCAAGAAATATATATTTTAAATTGTTGGTCTGTTTTTTTAAAATGAATTTTACATATAACGTAAAGTGATAATTAAATGTTTTATAAAAGAACATTTGAAATAGAAAATATATGAGTGTTGTAAGACATTTTTTTACAATTAGGTTTTTTGTTTGATATTACAGTATTGTATGCAAGCAATAATTATAAAAATTATCACACTTAAAATGCTTACACAGCTTCGTGATGAAAATAAATAATAAATCTGTTTGAAACTTAAACTTGATTATATTTGTAGAATAATATATATATATATATGTGTGTGTGTGTGTGTGTGTGTGTGTGTGTGATTTGCTATATAATTGTTACTTATTACTATACGTTTATATTAGGTCCTACTTGTAGATTTAGTTTGCATCTGAAGTCAGTATTTTGCTTATAGTACGTTTCCAGTTTAACATTCTGGGAAAGCTTTAAGTAGAGCCAAACACTTCTTATAATGAGCCACGGTCGATGACGAGGTCTTTACTTGTGGATTTACTAAGCATTAAATGTCCTTCATTCTGTTAAGTCACTAGCATCGAGTATTGTGATAAATTCCAGTAATAGAAATTAATTCAGTTTAAAAATAGGAAATTATTTTTTATTATTCAGCAAGACTTTGAATGTTAACTAAAGAATTTCTTGATTAAAATCAATTATTTCAATTAAAAATTAATTATTTTATTCAAAGAAAATTTAAAAAATTTAAATACAAATTTTGTTGAAATTTTCTTTACCTTTATTTAGTTATTCACTAACTATACAAAACCTAACAATTATAGCTAACAATATAATAGAGCCGGAGTTTTCTGTAAGTTATGTTTCTCATCTTTTTATCATATATTGTTAGAAAGTAACTGATGGGTATTTAAATTAGGGAACCATTTTAGTATGAAGTTTGGATGACTAGCTTTAAAATTAGCATCGGTAATTTGTTTTATAATTCAGTAATTCATCGGTAATTTGTTCTTCACATAATGTGTTCTATATATTGACTTTCTGGTGTGTAAACATACTTCTTTACTTTTATTATAGCTTTACCCATTTTTATAAATTTTATATTCATAGTATATCTGGAGGAAATTTTAGATGTAAGTAAACGTTATGATCTTATCTGGCTAATGGGACTATAAAAATGCTTTAAATAAGATTAGAAGTTTTTTTTGGAGAATATTGCCCATAAATATATAAAAAATCGTCTTATCAAAAATGTCAAGAGATATCGTGAAATTCCGATCCCCTCCAGGAAGCAATTGATTTGGGGGTAATTGTGTTGAAATCGTATCTTTCATTCCATTCATAGCAGATCTTCTATTGTATGTCAGTAAATAAATTTCCATCTGCCTGTAACCCAAAACATTAGCGGCTTCATTTTATTACAACTGACACACTGATTCGTTTACAAATTTAAATTAGTTCTCCGGCTAAATAGTACAACGATTTAGCTGGTCAATGCATAGCTCATTATTCTTGTTATTATATTAAGTGTAATAAAAATGTCGCATATGTTAAACCAAAAATCACAATTTTACTGTGCAATAATGTATATTCAATTCGGAAAGAAGGTGTCTGAACTGCATACTAATTGATATATATATCAATTCTAACATATCTTATTTCAAATTACATCTTATAATTGTATTTATACCAACTTATTTTTAAAGTGAAATTTCGAATATTTTATTTAAATCCAAAATAACATATATATTGCACAACTTTTATATAATTTTCATTAAATTCACAAATTTAACCTATATTTATGGAATATTTTTATATTTTCATTTAACTGTGCAACGTAATGTTCTAAAAATGATCCTAATAATATATCGTTTATAGAAATCAACATGTCAAAGAATTTGTAATAAACTTTTGAATACAAAAATAAAAACAGCAATCATACATTTTGAATTACAGAAAACTTTCTGAAAATAAACGGTTATTTTTTTCGACTATACTTTCCTAAGTAACATAAATATAATAGATTTTTAATTTAGAAATTATATCCGTATAAAAATGCTATTGCAATTTTTTGTCTCACATAACAACTTTTAACAAGTTTACTAAGGCAAACAAAATAATTCTTAACATAAAATCAAAGACTTTGATTTAAATCAAAGGATATTGACTTGTGCTTTTATTCAATTTCTTACTATTATTATTATTATACAATTTCTTATGCACAGAATTTTTTTAAGTAGTAAATATAAATATTACAAGCTATTACAGATTTTATTAATTATAAAAAAATTGTTTTATTATTTAATGAAATAACCTTATCAGTTTAAGCATAAAAATATTACACGAAATACTTAACTACACATTTTATATTAAGCAAAAATATTAGAACTGCATCATGAAACATGCAAATAGTTAATATAAATTTTATGGCGCACTATTCATAATTTCATCTTCCTAAAAATTAGATTTTATAAATATAAAAATAATTTCGATTTGAGTGAAAAAATATTTTTATTTATTTATTTTGAGAATTGAATGGCTATCCAAAATCTACGTTAAAACCTTATGTATATTTTAAATATTTATTTAAGCATCGAAAGCAAAAGTTCTAATTTTTTTAAATTAATAGTAAGATAGCACTTCTTAAAAACCATACAGAAAAGCTCGCATAATCGAAGAATTTAAGCTCATTTGGATAAATGTGTTTGTGTTACGCAGAATCTTTAGATATAAAATATAAGCAAGTTAAGGCAAGGCATAGAGACACCTAACCTTTTTTTTTCGTTATAAAGATAACCGCTTTAATTTTTGTATTCAAATGGCTTTGAAATTAAGATATTTTCTCCCAAATTTTAAATTAAGTAATTTAAAATACATTTAAAGATTGCAAAATTCTTTATGAAGTTCATTTATATATTTCATACAGATTATATTTATAGAGAATAACATTAGATAAGTGTAAAATTTAATAAAAAACAAATGTACTTAAATTAACTATTACAAATAAACCGTTTTTTCAATCATTAATAACTTATTTCTAAATTTCTTATAGACCTTTATAAATTCCATAGACCAGTTTGTTGAGGTTACAGAAATCCAATTAATAAATTATAACATAAAAAGTCTTTGCAATTACATTAGAATATTTTCATACAAAATTTAGTTAGTTTTCAATTATTGATTTAATAATTAATTTTCAATTATTTTACAAATACATTTTTAGCTTTTTGTCCAAATTTTCCAAATACATTTGTGAAACACAAATTTTCTTTGCAAATACATTTGGAAAAAAAATGTCCGTATACATTTGTGACATTCAAAATAGAAAATAATTGAAAGTTGAAAGCTTTCTATCATTTATAGAAGCCATATTTTTTGGCTTTTTTCAAAATTTAAAATTATATACTATTTGTGTAACAATTTGTATTATCATATGTCTTTTTTTTAGATTTGCCAATGTTGTTTTTTAAATATTTATCATTATATTTAAGTTTAAATTATGGTTGTACCTTAGGTAAGTATAAATTTAGTAATGAACTTTATTAACAGCAATTTGTTTACATAATTTTTGCAAATATATTGTCAGTGAGTGTTACTCTTTATTATGGGAGTCAAATATCAAGCAAATTTTAAACTCCTCTTAACAATGATTTCAAATGAATGTATCCCAAAACTTTTTTGCTGTAGTATTTATAAAAAGAGGAATGTAAATATTAATATTCATATGGAAGTTGATAAGCTTTATAACGAGAAATTTTTAAATGAGATGTTTTAAAAAGTATAGTTTTATTTTAATTTTCTGAAAAGTTCTTTTATACATTATGTCCCTTGCAAATAAGAAGATGATTAAAGGATTAATTTTGGAAAACAACGACTTTTATATTTATTTTTTATATTTTTCACTTTTATATATTTCATAGCATTTTCCTGTATTTTTTCATTTGTAGATGTATTTTTAAGTATAAAAATTAAGTATATATTAAATTTGTTTTACTTTACTTTATTACTCTATAATTTATCGTAATATTTGTTTATTTATAAGTATATTTGTTTATTTATAAGTTATCATTTATTTGAAAATATTATTCCATTTATTTTATAACATGCATTCCTTACAATACAATTATAATTCAACTTTTTGAAAGTTCTCATATGTAATTTCCTTTCCTAAATACGTATAATATATTTTAAGGAAATACTTTATAAAATATAGTACATTTCTGTGTGTGTGTGTGTGTAATATCTAGAAAAAAGCTATAAACTAAATGTAGGTACTAGAAAATATGTTTTTCTCATTACATGTTACATTTCTTAAGCATTTTTATGGATTAAAAATGGAAGTTTTCCTTAAAAAACTTTCAGGAAATTTTATACTGATGGGAAAGTAAATATTTCCTTTAATCTCTAAGTGCTTTACTATACTTTTAAAAATTTTAAAATATTTTCATTGTAAAAATGCAACTTTTCCTTGTTTGGAATTGCATTTTAGGAATATTTACTTGGCAATTTCGTTTCGGATTTTACAGCAAGAGTTTATTTATTTTAATATTTTAAATATTTTTGCCTTAGTATGTTACGAATAAAGATAAATATTATTAAGAGTTGAAAACTCTGCGAATTAAAAATGCTTTTTGTTAATACGAAAAAAGTTATGTTAGTATATTTTTATTATATATTTAACGTAAAAATAAATCTGCCTCAAAATTAAATACTTTGTTCAAAAATAATAAATACCCTTTTCTGAATTAAAAGTATTGTCATAAAAAAATGAAATTGCTTATTAAAAAAGATTAATATTATCAATCAGGAAAATAAATTAGTTATTATTGGGGAAATAAAAATTTGATGTTAAGAATAATGCAAATAAAAAAGGTAAGTATAAAAATAAGTATTATTAATTCTTCTATTAAACTGGTGTTATATTATTTCACACAAAATTCATGAATATTTAAATTTATGAGCAATTTTGTCAGTTAGTTTTGTTAAACATATTATTCCTCTTTCTACTATGTAATATGATTTTTAAAAAAAAATTAAGTCATAGATATTTTTGCAGAATTATAAAAATAATTCTGAAAAGTAATTCGAATCTTTAACATGTATAATAATATAAATTATGATGCGCTGGCATATGAAATTGTAATACTTTAATATGAAAACAATACTTTAATTTCTTACCATTTTAAGTGATTATTTGATTTTATATGCTAAAAAGTAATAATCTGCATTTACTGCTTTTACATGCAGATACAAAATTTAACATAAAATGTTAGAATACACGTAACGAATTGAACTTAAATTATTATCTTATTCATACATGCATTAAATTATACATTTATTATTCAATTTAATAAGATATTAAAACTCAATTCAAGTGTGATATCCTATTCAAATAAAACATATTTTGAGCTATTCTCTTAAATAAATGTAAAGAAATAAATATTTCTTATTATCACATTATTTGGAAATTGAAATATATTTTTCTTGAATTGTTAAACATAATTCCAACATTATTGAATGCAATCACTTAATAATAATAATCACTACATTTCCTGATTATTAATTTATATACATATTTATATATATATATATATATATATATATATATATATATATATATATATATATATATATATATATATATATATATATATATATATATATATATATATATATATATATATATATATATATATATATATATATAATATATATATACATATATATATATATACACATACATACATATATACATATATACATATATATATATATATATATATATATATATATATATATATATATATATATATATATATATATATATATATATATATATATATATATATATATATATATATATATATATATATATATATATATATATATATATATATATATATATATATATATATATATATATATATATATATATATATATATAAAATGAAGATTTTCTGTCTTTTACGTCTCAAATAAACTAAACAGTAAATGATATAGGAAGTCGCTATTAACCTCTTGAATATATTAGACATCGGAGTTATAGTTACTATTTTTTCGTGAACATTGGAACTTTTCACTATGAATATAAGAAAAGAGTTCATTCAATATTTTCTTAATTTTTTCAAAACGTTTTGCAGATTTTAATATTTTATATTTTTTGTAAATTATGAATTTGTTTATGTACATTTCAGCTTTTGGATTTAATATAATAGATATGATTTCAATGATATTTACGAACACATTAGTTTTTCTTAAAACGAATACGCTCTTAAAAGCTAAATACCAGTGGTCAGTGATTATTGAAGTGTTCTACTTCATTTTTCTAAATTTATCTTACTTTGAGAAGGCTTTTTTTTAAGGATTTAATCAATGGATTTTCATGGTAATCAATTACGAGCAATAACTCGAATTATTAATGAAATTAACTTAATTTGCTTTGTTTTTAAGTGTTAAAATTCATATTCTATGGTAGTCTCATTATACGAAATAATTATTTGATTCAAAAACTAATTTTATTTAATAAAATTTCTCTAATTAATCATAAATTTTTGGAAGAATCTATGTATGAAACCCAAATAAATTTTATTCATAGGAGTTAATTCACTATTTATATGAGTTATATAGTTTTATATAGAGGCTTTTTAGAATGATGCTTCGAATAACATCTAAATCTAAATTAATTTGAATTTACGTCAAAGCTATTGTAAATAACGACAGCTAAAGGTTAAAAATTCTTCTTTAATGAAATGTTGTCATATATACATATTGCAATTTATTAAAAATCTTGCGATTAAAAATTTGCTTTAATTTTATTAAAATCAATAATTCTTGCACATTCCTAAAGTCAAATTTATAACAAAAAAACATACTTTTGAATAATTAATAATTATAAAAGTGTAATTCTTTGAATAAAATATCTTATTCAAAGAATTCTCACTTAAATAATACCACAAATTTAGCGTTTGGCTTTAGAAGAATCCATATCACTAGTAAAATTTAAAATTAACAATGATCACACTATTCTATCTAATTTTTAATAATAAAAATCAAGCACAATAATCAGATTTTTCAGTAATTTTTTTTGCTAAACTATTTAACCTTTTTTATCACATCACTTTTCTTAAAACTTCATTTCATGTCACTTAGTCGGTTGGCTTCTAAGTGAGTAATGTGAAATATCCTTTCTTGGCGTCATTCACATAATTTAATACCGGTTGCTGCATTGTAAGAAATGAGTATATTTATTGCAGTAACTAGTAATAGAGCCTAAGTCTGCAGATATTAAGTCAATATGCAATAAATTCAAAATATGATTTTATAGAAATTTCAATTAACACACATTTTTACTATACTATCATCAATATAGACATCTAGTATTAATATAGAAATGACCTTAATATAAACATCTTAAAAGTTATTTCAATTGCACAGCAATTCTAATGAATAATAATTCATTCAGGAATTGTATTTATTTAGGAAGAGCCATAGTAGCATATTGGTTGGAGCACTGTCCGTCCTTTCGGATGGAAGTGCGGGATTGGATTTCCAATGCTGCTAAAGATCCACCTATTACATTTCATATACGTTCTAGTTACATCTGTGGAATCGAAATTCCTGTAGTCGGTCATAGAGCAGTTATCGTGGGTACAGTGGGGTAGAAAAAACTTTCGTCCTCTTCAGATCAATGTCAGAATCGCGGGAGTAGATTCTCTGGTGGTGCCATCTATCAGAGGATCATGAAGAGCAAAATCGTACTTTAACTTTGGTGGTGCTCTGATAGCCTTGACTATGAGAATTTATTTCAATAGGGAAAGACTCTCCCCATTGATATAAATTTGAATAGTCAATGTATAGTGAAATCGGTTTTCCCAAGTGTCATAAGTAACAACAACAATAAACTTATTCAGTAAATATATTATAAATAAGTTTTAGAAAAATAATCATAAACATTTTTAAGTATTATTATAAGAAACAACTTATCATATACATTTTTTATGAAAATGTTTCTAACTGTATGAGAAGGATTTTTATTTACTCACCAAGGTAATATATTTAAAATTTAATTAGTTTTGATTTTAAGTTTCATTTTTAATTCCAATGTTTGAAAAAATAAATTGAAAAGGGCTTCAGAGTATTAATTTATTTTTTCTAAGAATTACATGCTACTCTAAAACTAATTTATATTTATTTTGAAAAGGAGAATATAATTATATATTTATTAAAGCTTAACTTGTCATATTGTATGGAAGAAATGTATCACAATATCAAAGAAAAATCTAAAAAATGAATTAATAAATAGCCTAAATTATGAAGAAAAAAACTTTAGGACAATTAAGTACTTTTTTTTGCCTTAAATTTTCCATTAAAATGTCATTAACTAAACAATAGAAATGTGTTGTGTCCTTTAAATTTTATTTTTATAATCTTATTCATTATATAAGATTTAAAGATTTAAAAAAAATATTCCTTCAGAACATGTAATTTTTTATTTGTCTTCTAAGAAAGTTTTTAATCCTGTAAAACAATTTCCATTTATTTTTATTAGTAATACAAAATTAGTTGTTCTTTATGATAAGCATCTTTCCTATCTGTTTATTATTATAATTTATTGCCTTCCTATTAAAAATACTGACTGTTAGAGATGCCCATTAAAATAATCATACATTAGAAAATCAATGATAAGAAACATTCGAATCAGTTCTACATTTCATATATATTTTTTATCTCAGAAACTAAATTATCTAAAAAGTATTCATTCAAAGCTTTCTTTTAAAAACTTAACATAGAAACCATGTCTTAATAAACTTGAATTTTATAATCGATATCACTAAACACCTTAGGATATATGGTGGTTGGATCATATCTGTAATATTCTCAGTCAATAGATCTCCATATATAATCACCAATACGTAACTAAGCAATAAATTTATACAAAAATAATGTTAATACAGATAACTGAATTTTTTATTGTTTTTCAAATAATTTATTTTAATTATTAAAAATAAATTGTATATAGAAAGTAAAATGTTAAATTTAAAACAGTAAATCGGAAATAAAAAATCAAATTTAACGGATCACATAAAACGAGAGAACATTATTTTCTTTATATTAGTAATATATTTTCTTGAAATGAATATTTTTGTATTATATTCCATGAAAATAACAGGTAAATAAATGCACTTGTATGATACAAAAAAATTCTGTGAATGATATTAATCTAGTTAGAGTACAGTTCTATTTCCATTTCTCTAAACAAATATTGTTGAAAAAGTTTTTTTTTGTATTGTTTGCTCTAAAACTAATATTCTTTCTACATTTATGAGTCAAATGTGTTTCAATATTTAGGTACACCACAGACATAAACATTCAGTCTCATAGCAGAGTAAGTTTGTATTCAATATTTTATTTTTGAAATCACTTTCTTGATTAGAATCTAAGAAGTAGTAATATTAATAGGAAGGAACTAAAATGATGTTTCTTAAGCTTTAAATTTGTGTTTAAGGAATTTCTCAAACTTGTAATAAAATCTGTTTTAACTCTTATATCATATAAATATAAATGCAATCAACATAAAATATGAATTTTTTGTTTCATGCATTAATATTTCTTATATTGTAGAATAAACTATGTTTTAACTATTTTTTAAAATACATTTTAAAATATAAACTTATCCTTTTAAATAAATGACAACAGCGAAATTAAAAAATATTTTTGTCTTCTCACAAGCTAAATCTACATTTAATTCTATTAAATTAGGTTAAGTGCAGAATAATTTCCAGACAAATATATTAATAATGAGACTTCTATAGTAAACTTTTAAGAAAAATAAAATGCAAAGTTCCTTTCATATTATTAACTAATAAATTTAAATTTTCAAAACATTATCCAAAACTATATAATCATGCAGATTTCCATAACATTTTTATATGCTTGTTAACTTTATATACATTATTAAAATTATTTGGGTGAACTTTTCAGATTCTAATCATGAAGAAGGCATTTTAGAACATTTAATTCAATAAACCATTGACAGTATTTGAATGAAAAATTAGGCTAAATCTATTATGATATTTTATTTTGAAAACATTTATATACTTCCAAAGAGACTAAATTAAGCAAATAATGTTCAGTATATTTTAAAATTTAGAATAATAAATGTTATTTATAAAATTTTTTAACTTAATATTTAACTTAATTTTTACTCAGTAAGTTAAGAAAATATCTTATGTTTATTTTTCTCGTTATTAAATGCAAACTTGAAATTTATATGTAATTTAGGCATGTTCTACTTTTCCCTTTTTGCATTTGTATTTTCATAAGTTACATAATTTAAACTCTCACAGCGAATACAAGTTGAAATAATACTGAGTAATTTAAAGAAATTACTTTAACACAGATTACAAAAAAATGTTCTTTTTATGAAGTAAACTAATCTTTCTTTTCTTAATAAAAATTTACTTATTCTGAAGTAAGTGTTTTTATGGGACTTATTTAAAGTGTTTTAAAATTAAATGAATGGGATGTTTTTTTACAAGCATTTATGATAAAACTCAATTTAAAAGAAGTTGTTTTCATAAATTTAAAAGCATTTATACATTTAAAACTTACTTTTAATTTCACATTATTTAGAATTAAAAATATCCTTAAAAGTTTGGTAGTTTGATGGCTATATACTGAAAGTTAAATCTAATAATCTTAGAAAAAATAATCCGTATTTTTCTTTCTAAAATTAATACTGAATTGTATCATTTCTTCATATCAATATTAAAATTTAATGTATATTTAGATATTTTAACAAAATTTAAATTCTCTCATTTTATTGATTAAATAATAATTTACACTTTCAATGTTAAGATTCTTTCAATAATGACAGCTTATAAAACAATGTTTCATGTTTTTTTTCTAAAACTTTAGGCATTATTTTAAAAGTTTTCTTGTTTTTAATTACAAACATTTGTTAGTACACTTTAAGGAATAATACTGTAATGTATTTGAAAGATATTTATTTGAAAATATATTAATTTTTTATCCTCAATGCAATGATAAATACATATAAGAAATATGGTATCTTCGCAAATCATAATAGATATCATCGCAAAAATATATTTCTTTTATTTTGGTTTATAAATAATTTTCTAGTAAGAAAAGCTTCACAAAATTGTAGAAAAAGTTTCAAAAATGCTAATTTATAAGAGAAGAGAAATAGATGAACATTAATATTTTTTATATTACGGATATACACAACACATATCATATAAAATTTTATTATAAATAATAAATTCGTAGACTTAGATAGATATATATGTATGTATGAATGTGTATGTATCAGATATATTATATTTTGTAAGTACAAAAATCATTTTTTTCTTATCAATTCTTTATAATCAAAGAAAAATAACTATATCTTAAATAAAGATATTATAATGTATTTCATTCTAAATCACATTTATATCATTTCATTTCCTCAATTCTTACTAAATTTAACTTTTAAAATTTACCCTTATATATTTAAAAATTGACAATTCGAAGATTTTTAAAAAATCGAATATGTTTTCTTTGAAAATGAATATTTTAAAATGTTTATGAAAATTCATAAAAACTTTCTTATGTAACATGTTGTCCAGACAACGTATAAGGTTAAATATGGAAATAAATTTGGAATTGAATTTATTATATTTTGCATTTATCTTACAATGTCCCAAGACAAATATTATAAAAGAGAAAGGTATAACGTAGAACTCAATTGTTAGACAACATATACTTATTGGATGTTCATTAAGCTTGACTACAAATGAATATTATCCTTCTCTTGACAATGGAATAGTAAGTCAACAAGGCTCCGAAACTATTGGTTTCGGTTCATGTTTTCTGCTTTTGGATATGGATTAGAAACCCAGCTATCAAAAGGACTATTCGTAGAATAGTAAATCTGTATTAGAATAGATTTATTTCCATATATATATATATATATATATATATATATATATATATATATATATATATATATATATATATATATATATATATATATATATATACTCTATTTGTTGTGTTTTATAATAAGGAAGTGTGTATTGCAGACAAAAAATTTTGAGTGCAAATATAGTTTTATTTTAAAACGCAATTTGTTCTATTTAACAATAATATAACAACAAAATTATTACATTAAATAATAACAAAGGTAGGGAAATGAAAACATTTTCTATTACGTGAAGATACAGCACGGCATATTGCACCCCAAAGATTTTCGATGCGATTAAGGTCGATCAAATATGCTGGCCACGTCATACACACAATCATTTTACTTTTCAAGTAGTCATCGACGATGTCAGCGCTATGGCGACGTGCGTTATCGTCGATTAAAACAAAATTGGGCTCAACTGCTTCAGTATACAATCCCACAACGAGTTCTAGGACTTCATCTGGAAACTGGGCAGTCGTCACATGACCCTGTTTAAAGATGTGCAGGTCGGTGTGGTATCCTAATGAAATTCTTGCCCACGCCATAATACTTCCACTTCGGAATGCGTTATTTTCGGTGATATTTTGGGACTGATTGCGTGTTCCTTGTTCATGCCATACGCTTGTCATCTGCTTCTTGAGAAAATCTTGACTCATCAGTAAATATGACATTTCCCCAGTTAGACACAATCCTATTGACATATTTCCTGCAGCACTCTAATCATGTCCCTCTTGATTGGCAAACAAACTCGAGGTACCCGAGCATACAGACCACAAATATGTAATAAAGCTACTTCTGCTTACAGTAGCTGCAGATATCACCTTACCAATGGACGCTGTAACCATAGTTGTCACACGTGTGGAGGTCCCTCTGCGATTCCGCTTAGTTACAATCGCAATAAATCAATCTTCCGCGGGGCTTATAGCTCTTGGGTGACCGGCTACGCTATCGTTCGGACAACTGTCTGTGTGGTTCCGAATTGTTCCCATAAACGTAAAATTACAGAATGATGAACGCCGAAGAAAAGAACAACAATCTGAGATCGACTGTCCTGCTTCAATGCGTCCCACAGCATGCCAACGCTCAGAATATTCCATTCGTCTTCTGAAAGTCATACAAACAGGTATGTCTTGAAAACAAATTGTACGAAAAATTTTAAACACCTTCTATCAGCACTTACAATTAACACCTGTAACCCTTCATTAAAAAGGTATCTTATAAGACTGCCCCTTTTGCATATTTCTTGACATGAAAGTGCGATTGGCTGTTACCAAACATATTTGCATACTTCCATCTACCTCTGCAGCGATTTGCATCCTCTTCAATTCTTTGAGGGAAAAAATTCTTTAAACGGAATATCTCATTTCTTGAGATGTAAAAATACATACCCAGCAAACACAAACTGCCGGCAAAAATCCGAGCCGCTGCTAGCCAAGCTGATTTTCACGGCAAGCCGCTCATGGTTGTTTGATGTCCCAGCTCCGGCCATTACGGCCATGGATGAGTGCTGGCCAAAATAAACTGGGCCGGTGCATGAATGATAAGTAGTAGGCCAACAGATTCTGTCCATTGTTGGCCCTGAAACTGTTAGCCAGAAAATTAAAACAATTAGTTTTAACGCTATTTTTAAATTTTATCGGCAAAGACTATTTTTTTCCAAATAACAGTTTTTTTTTGTGATGTTAATTAATTTTCGGATAACTTTTTACACTTTAAGCCCTTTAAAAACTATTTTCCAGAAATTATCTATTTTTCACTAGTTATTGTGTACACCGCGTGACAGTATGACGTCAGATAGAGCGAAGTGCTTGTGTCAGATGTTGAGTTTTGTATTTAATAACATTAATGTGAACTGGTGGAATATTCGATGTTTGTTTGTGAGCAAAGAGAAATATAATATAAATATGCATTTATTATAGGTTTTATCCGGAGTGAATTATTATGAATAATTTAAGAATGATATATTTATTTTATAATGAAATATTATTTAATTACCTATTTATTATTATCTTCTGCATATATGAAGGCAAAAATCATTTTGTGATAAATTAACTTTCACTTTAAACTAATAGATATTTTTTTATTTATAGAACTATCTCTCACAGATGTCATACTGCAGAAGTTGCGAAACCAGTTAATTTAAAATGCGGCTATTATAATGGTCTACACGCAAAAAACAATTCTTTCTTTTTGGATATGAGTAATACAGATGTTGGCAGAGTAATATGCATTTAAAATATTTAAATGTACAATAAATTTTAACATACTGTTGAACTTTTTTTAATTATTAAATTAAGAACAGTGTATAAATTTCTAAAATAATTTAATTGCTTCCTTTATATATTTACTCAAAGTGAAATAAGTTTTTTATCTATAAGAATTTTTTTTTTAAATTGGGAAATTTAATTAACGAATTGAGTAGTTCTGACTATGCAAATTGAATCAGTTGTAAAAATTAAAAAAAAAAATTTCAATATTGTGTTGATAAATATAGTTTTACTTTAACTCATTTTAGAAAATATTTTTTTAAATAAATGCTAATAAAAATATACAGGAAACATTTAATAAATAAGTCAATCTTTGTAATGTTTTCTTTAGTTTTGATATGCACATTTACTGTAAGCCTCAAATGTAAAATCGAACTTATTTATTCATTTTTACTTTTCTTAAAATTAAGATTATTTTATATTAATTTTAAAAAGTTTTCTTAAAATATGTAAGAATAAAAAAGTGAGTTTATTTTATTCATTTCTTATTTAATAATTCACATCTGTTTAGTGATACAATTATGATGAACAATATGTATCTTAATAGGCTTTTTATGCTTATATGTAGTCTCGATCAATGACCACATCTATCCATAAATACACATTTTCCTTAATATTTTTCAATATCATTGGTAATTATAAACCAAATAATTTATTTCCTTGTGTTACAATTTCTTTAATTATTTGTATTAACAAATAATTGTAAATAATATAATTCTTCCAAATAATTACAATTGTAAATAATATTAACAAATACTTTAGTTTTAACGCAATCAAATGTAGTCTGTAAAAAGATTTGCAAATAATTGTAATTATAAATACTATTAGCAAGTAAATATGGGTAATATTTTTTAAACAAAGTAACAAATTATTGCTTATAATTATTATTGATAGCTATACTTGCTAATATTTCATTTTATACCTTAGCTTTGAAGCTTATTTTGTTTCTAACATCTCCCCTTTCCAATGTAAATTATACCTATTTAAACTAGTCCCGATTCAATAACTTATTTTCTAATAATATTGGATGAAATATAAATTTAATACTTTGTACAAAATAAGCATTAACAAGTTATGAAAAACATTTTTGCTTCTAAATATTTCATGATTATGTTATTTATTTAAGATGTAAATTTACTGGGCAACAACTAGAATGCATGTATTCAAATTTTTTAAATCTTTTGCATTAATTGGCGTAATTTTTTCCATCAATCAGTAATCACCTGTTAAAAAAACCCACATTCTATGTTAATAAGATTCTGCATATAATATTGTATAAATAATTCGAGATTGACACAATGAATTTTAAAATTCATCAATATTTTTTTAATTACTCTCTCTAAGATTTTAAAAGATTTACTTATCATTAATCGTAGTTATGTGTAAAAAATAATTTGATAATCATTGATTAATTTTTTATTAACCATTTTTTATTAATTCAAAATATGTTTTTTTAAAAGCATGAAATACAAAGTGTATGTTATAAATTAATTGCATTCTATTTTCATAACCTTGAAAATGTAAGATTCTGTTTTAAACATTACTTAGAATTTTTTAAGTCAGATGCTTAGAATTTCTATTAAGATTCATTCAACTAAAATTATTTTCTTTTAACCCAATTATTTGTCTCTATTTTTAATCAAAGCGTTGTCAAAATTGTTGAATGTTGATTTTTCATTTGTTACTTAGCGTTATTTATAGTAATGTGTATGTATGTATGTATATATTTAAAATATCAATACAGATATAAACTAAAACTAAACTTTCGCACGACAGACCCCATGGGCCAAGGCCTACAATGCCTATCTGTTTTCCTGACCGAGAACCCCTGGGCTGCGAAGCACATGTCCCGATTATGTGCTCAACATAATGCAAAACACCCAGTGTTTAGTTCCCAAGTATGCTCATTGTAGGCATAATGTTACAAATAACCATTCCCCTTTTTTTAAAGTAATTAAACTGAAATTAATTAAAAGATTTCATTATAAAAATGTATTCATACTATTCTTTTTGGGAGTTATTAATTCTGAATGTAAATTGACACTATTATGGACATTCACAACTAAAGTGAGGAATTAAACCCTTGGCCTATATCTATATTTGTTAGGTTATTTTAACTGTTCAAGTTCTTAGCTTGTTTTGCTTTGATTGTAAATTTAATTGTAACATAGTGTAAGTTTAAAAATAGTTATGTTAGATTATCTTTATTCAAATGGATAATACTGGGAAATAATAGTTAAATATGTGGAAGAAAGGGGTATACCAGGAGTTTCACTTGATTTATATAAACATATCAACTCCATTTTTTCTGGTGTTTTTTACCTGGGCTGTTATTAATATATTGGTGTTCCTATTTTTGTAATTAAATTGAATGAGTTTAACAACTCTGTTTTTTTATTTTCAGAGTATTACAACAAATTGAAAATTTTCTGTATAAAAAACAACTATAAACTGTCTAAAATAAAAACTGTAAAATTTCGATAGCATTGACAAAAAGAGAAATTTGTTCCAGGGTACTAATACGGAAGGAGGGCCACAAAAATAAAAGAAAAAAACTTGTAAATTAAAATTTTTTTTAAAAAAAATTTCTTGTAAAAAACATTTTTTTGCAAAATTATTTTCAAATGTAAATAAAAATAGTAGATACGTTTTTATTTTCAATATTATTATAAATAAGAAATGTTAATTCCATTAATATTTGGACCTTTCACTTATATATAACTTTGGTTGTATTAATTTTTATGAGTAATAAACTATTTTAATCTTTATACTTCTTTTATCATTTTTCTCAACATCTTGTTGTATGGAGTCAATTGATTTGGAAAATGAAATATATAATATATATATTTTCTTTGTTTATAAATTAAATATATAATTTAATTTATAAACAAAGAAAATATATATATGTGTGTGCGTGCTTTAAAATAATTCTATAAAATTATCATAAAACAACTGGAATTCTTTTATACCTTCAAGTTCAGTTTTAGCAATAAATTGACATTTGCTTACACAAGATTTTTTTTAAAAAAAATTACAAATAATGAAACTTTATAATAACTATAATAACCAAAATTATTTTAAAAATTGAATACAAAAGTTATTTCAATTATTTCAATAAAAACTGTAAAATTTCGATAGCATTGACAAAAAAATGATTAAAATATGAGTTAGCAATTCATTTTTTTAATCCTTATATAATTAAGAACTAAATATACACTTCATGATATTTGACATTTACATGGATAACACATGTCATTTAGAATAACAAAAATATATTCAGTATTAATTTGATGTGGATTTTCAATACCTCCATATTAACTTTAACAATATATACAATATTAACAAATAAAACTGAATTCAATTTTTATAGAAATAAACAACTATAACCAGCCCAACGTCGGTGAAAGCGGCTATCGTCGGCCAAACGGCAAAGGGCCGATGGATAGCCGTATATGGGCATGTATTGGCAATTGCATGGTCCACATGCGGCCAATTTTCATTGCTGGCCACCCGGCGTTGGGTCGACAGCAAACCGTACTATCGGCCTAGCTGTAATGACAACGACCACTTTATTAACAGAGCCGACGAGGCCAAATAGCAGCGGGCCGTTGCTGGCCAAGACGGATGACAGCAGCCATCCGATTGATGTCTGACATCTTTGTGTTTGCTGGATAATATTTTATTGAAAATAATTATGACCCAGCAATCAGTTGATTTTGTTTTGTTTTAAACAGGATATTGTTTGTACTTTATCGATATAATGGACTTATGTGATTAAATTGAAAAATCCTCGAAACTCTAATTGAAATAAACTGAAATTGAAATTTAATTGAAGAATTCATGTAAAATAATCTTTTTCTAAATTAGTAGCACTGTAACTGTTTTGATTTATACATATAAAATATTGAATTCCTTTTTTAATGATTTGTTAAGAATATACCTACCTATTTTCTTAAATATATATAATTCAGTGAATGAATATGTATAACTAAAAAATCTTATATCAGCACTTAGAATTTTCCTACATACGTTGTCTTGTTTAAATGATACTGATAAAAATTACATAAGTAGTTTACAGTTACTTAATTATAAATATGTACATATTTTTTGACAGATAAATTAAATTCCGAAATAAAAATTTATTATATATATATAGATATAGATAGATAGATAGATACATATATCCATGTGATTGTTCCAGTTATTTCATGAATGAAAACATTTAGTTTATTTCTGCATTTTATAATTGTAGAAAAAGAAAATTATGGAACAAAAATTAAATGATATTATAATATAATCATTTTATTAATTCAATTTAATTACTTATTCAAATAATTAAAGTAAGCATAATATTATAGAAATTATTTGAAATTTGATCAAAAATTTACATTTTATTCATATGAGTTTGTATAAAAAACTCGGAAACAGAAATACTAAAAGAAAGAAAATTGAAGTTCATATATTTTGAGAAATTTATGATCTTGAAGCACAAACCTAAGCCTTGAGTACTCTTTCAATAACTTGCATTTCTCCAACTCACTTCGATATCTTCATTAGGTTAATCTCCTGAAAAGAAACACAAATTTGATTGAAATATTTTGGTTACATAATATTTTCCATTTTGAAAGATTTTTGTTCATGAACCATAATTTAAAAAAATCTGCTTGATATTTTTTGCGTCAGATTCAATACATATTCATTTATTTCTTTATTACCAATTTAATACGAAATTACTGTTCGTGCGTATTAAAATAGATTTTCATAAATGTTCATGTAAGAAAAATTATTTAATTGTGGCATATTTATTTCACTTATTTATTAATGTGTTATTTAACCATAATATGAACCTTTATTTATTGTTCTTTTTATTTTATATGAAATATTTAAGCAATAGTTTTGAAAAAAAAATTAGGTTGTAAACTTCAAATATAAAATGTTACAAAAAAGAAATAATTTCAAGCTAACTATAAATATTTTCTATTAAAATGTTTTTGACAAATAGCTGACAACACAAATTATTGCCAGTTGTAATATATTACGTACACAGTTTAAATTCTATGTACATTATATCACTTTGGGTTACATAAAATTATTTTTTAAATTTGAAATTCATAAAAATACAAAAAGTTCTGTTACATTTCTTAACTAAATAATTAATACAATGTATCAAGGGCTTATCTTAATCATACACTGGTGTGCAAAACTTAAGCAACAAGTGGTTTTTCGGCCACAGCTCCCCAACAAAGTATAAGATAGCCATGAAATTTCAATATAATATGCACATAATTCAATAGAAAGATTATTTGCATGCAAATTTTCGAAATAAAACGTCATAGGTGGTGTAAGTGTACGTAAACCTTGTGGGTCGGCGCGCGCAGGTCAAAACTGTGGTAAAAGGATGAAGAGCACCATAGTTAAAGACATTCGCTGTAAGTGCAAGTGATTTATTTTGTGGAACATGTCTTCAAGAAATCATTTAGACGACTTTACTCGAGGAAGAATGATTGAGAAGCTTGAGGAGGGGCATAGTGTGACCAGTGTCACCGAAGAGTTCGGGATCATCAAAAGTGTTGCTTCTCTTGCTTGGAATGCCTTTAAAACTATTGGTACAGCTGTTCGGAAGGTTGGTGGTGGCCGTCCAAGGAAAACAACACCAAAAGATGACCGTTACATTGTCCTCCAGGCGAAAAGAAAGCGTTTTCAGTCAGCCAGCGCCATATCTCAGCAACTATGCACAGTCATAGGACGACAAGTATCAAGATTTACAGTGTCCAGACGCCTCCACAAAGGTGACTTATTTGCTAGACGTCCTAAACGCTGCATACCTTTAAAAGTTTGCCATCGGCGGCACCGTTTAGAGGGGTGCAGAGAACACGAAACCTGGACACCTCATCAATGGAGTCGCGTCCTCTTCACAGATGAGAGTCGTTTTTGTGCTACAAGCGATTCTCGACGTCAGTTGATCTGGAGAGAGGTTGGAGCTCAATTTCATCCTAATAACATCGCGGAAAGAGATCGTTACGGTGGTCCTGGAGTTCTCGTCTGGGGTGGCATTATGTTGAACGGGTGGACTGAGCTTCAGATCTGCGATCGAGGTTCTGTAACTGGAGACCACTACTGCAATGAGGTAATCCTACCCCATGTGCGTCTGTTCCGAGGGGCCATTGGACCAGACTTCATATTTTTGGATGATAATGCCCGCCCACACCGTACTGCTAATGTTTAAGAGCTACTGGAAATTGAAGATATCACACGAATGTACTGGCCAGCTTACTCTCCAGATCTAAATCTAATAAAGCATGTGTGGGATGCATTAGGGAGACGTCTTGCGACACGACAGTATCCTCCTGGTAACACCCATCAGGTAAAAGAAGCGTTAAAGGAAGAATTGAGACGTTTACCCCAAGAACTCCTGGATAATCTGGTGCTTAGCATGGAGAGACGATGCCAAGCAACAATTACAGTAAGGAGAGGGCATATCCCATACTAGGGAACATCTGCCAGTTGTACTAACGCTTCTTCAGGCAATCATGTGTAACGCCACTATATGTCAAATAAAGCCTTTTTTGTTCCATACCCTACTTTAAGCTTTATATTCATTTCTGCGCCATTATTCTTTTACCATCGTTTAAGTACAGAATAATGTACATCATATTCAAATTTCATGTCAATCGGATGATTTCCTGCAGAGTTATGACAAAAAACACACTTGTTGCTTAAGTTTTGCACACCAGTGTACATATGATACAAAATATGATTTTAATATGAAAACGTATCAATACAATTTTAATTAGATTTGTATCTTAATCTATTAAAAAAAGTTAGAGTATATGATCTATATTGAAAAACATTTACAAAAATCTTACGTTACTTAAATTAAACTGTTGCCATATTAAAACATGAAAATGCATTGGGAAAGAAATTGCTTATTTTCTTAAACTTCTCATATTAAAAACATACATATCATCAATCAATAAATACAGAGATAAACTCTGTCTATAATTCTTTAATATTATAATTTCATAAAAAAGATACTCTTTCATTTCTATATTTTCAAACTACATGTGAAGACTTTCTTTCAAGTTTAATTAAATTTTAAATGGCATTTTTTTAGGAAGCTTAGCTTTGAGAAAAAGTATAGTTTTCATGGTTATAAAAAATTAAGAAAAACATATTATAACAATAAATAATATATTAAACTGAATGATTAGTATTGAAATTATTTTCTTTAAATAAAAATAACTTAAATTTAATAGTTTAAACTAATTTAAAATGTAGATTAAGACGAAATACTACTATTCAGTAATACAAAAGTGACAAATTTATACACTCCCAAAACAATTAAAAGGTGTAAGGTGTGTATTTTTATATAAAATAGTGGTCAATCAAATGATTTTACGTGAAATCAAAGAGAGTCATACGCATTTTTTTTCAAACTTCGAAGTACACAAATTTTGAGTTCATAATAATTATTGTTCCTAACAATAACTTGATATTCATAATGATAACTTGATGTTCTCATAATAATAATTTGATGTTCATTATAATAATTTAAAATTGCATAAATGAGATCTCATTTCACTTGCAAACATGTATTAATAGCACACATATTAAATTTTGCACTGTTTTATTTGTATTTAAAATACATAATTTGAATAGATTTAAATCACTATATAGAAATAAATTGTAGTTTCACTTATGAAAGCAAAGGGTGAATAAATATTAATTTGTATTCTATTTTAAATCTTCAATATACGTTTTTTTCTTTAAATTACTCACGGAAAATTTATGTTATTATATGATTGGTATCTATTCATTTATTTCATTTTCTGGCGGGTTTTATTTGGATGAACAGTTTTCCCAAAAGGAAGTCGAGACAAAATTCTCTTAAGCCTTATTAAGTTTTACTTTCTAATTATCCGAAGTAAATGATTGATAAAATAATATTCTATGGCATATAATAATTTGCATCGAAAGTTAAAAATGAAAGAAATGAAACGCAATAAGGAAGATGTTTCATTTAAATAAAATGTCAGCTTATCATAGAATTAAAACTTTTATTTGGTTCTTTTTTGTTTTCTTAATATAAAGGTAAATTCGAATGTGATTATTTTTACAACATTTTATATTTAATGAGATCATTTTATTAAATAATATTGATACCAATCTCAATCAATCAAATTACCTGAAGATTAATGATATCAGTTCAAAATATTTATTTTAGTTTTCTTCGCATTTGCATTTAAATATGAAAACATCATTTGGAAATAATTTTATTTATAACAATATATAGTTAAAATATATTTTATTTAAAACAAAATGAGATTTTTAAAAGTAAGATTATATGGGTAAGTATTGTGTTTTTTATAATCAGTATCTAAATTTACCTTTAAATAGAAAAAAAAGAAGGAATGAAAATTTAAAAATAACTTGATTTACTGATTGAAAGTAATTTAATTCTTCTAGAATCCACTAAGTAATGCACTCATATCCTTAAATTAAGGATAATTGAAGCACACAGAAATTGAACTGTAAGATAATAATTTCACCTGTAAAATTATCACAAACATCTTGAAAATTATTATGCAAATTACAAGAAACCACTAGATGGCACCAATAGTACGTCACAATAACGATACTGTAAGAAAGGGGTTTATAAGGACTAGTTCCAAAGAAGTAAAATTGTTCACAAACACTTTTCAGTGAAATAACCTCATAGTTATGATACAAAAAAAGCATTTGGATGATATTTTACATGGTAGAGTTATCGACCATCTGGAATGTGGATGTACGCAGCTGAAAGTATCCGAGGAACTTAAAATCACCCAGAGTGTCATCTCCAGGCTATGGCAACGGTTCAAAGATGATAGTAATGTGAGTAGACGTTACAGCACAGGTCACATCCGAGTTATAACGCCGAATAAGGACCAGTATTTTCAGTTACAGCAAAAAGAAACAGATGGAGTATAGCACCAGACCTGCCTTGTTGCTCTCTACAGCTACCAGTACCACAGTTTCAAGGCAGACCGTGTACAGACATTATTCTGTACACGGTCTGCCTTGACTAAGGACACATTAGTCTATATGCTCTTAGGCCTGTCAGATGTGTTGAAATCACCGCAACTCACTGTCGCCTGTGGTTAACCTGGAGTAGACAGCATGTTTTGTAGACACCATAACAGTGGTCTTGTGTGATGTTTTCCGACGAGTGCAGGTTTAGCTTTAACTCTGATTCTCGTTGGACTTTCATATTGAGAGGGCTAGTACCTCATACCACCAAAAGAACATCGTTGAATGACACCGTTACGGTGGTGCAGGATTGCTCGTTTGGGGAGGAATTATTCTGCAATCCAGAGCTAACCAACATGTTCAGATTGTAACCATGACAAACCATATCTATCGCTATATCATTCTGGAAAAACATGTACGTTTGTTTCCTGGCACCATGGGTGTAGAATTTCTGTTTACGAATGACAATTCCTATCCTCACTATGCAAACATTGTAGACGAAAGCCTTCAATCGGAGGATATCACCAGTATTGACTGTCCAGAATACTCACCAAATTTGATTCCAATACAGCATGTGTTGGATATGCTTGGCTGATGAATTGCAGCCCGTCAACCGAATAGTGTATCTTCATATTCACTCGTGTCCATAAATTAATGACAATGCAAGTTCAGGCACATGTCTACCGGAACTTGGGAGAATATTGTATAAGGAGTGGTGTAATATTCCCCAAGATCAGATCGATAATTTGATACTCAGCATATCTAGGTGTTATACGGCCTGTATTTTTCATCGTCTGGGGGGGGCGCATACTTTGTATTAACCATCTTACCAACCATGTTATATTGCTTTTTGTAAATAGGTCTTTTTTAAATTTTCTCCAGAGAGTAAAAATCGCAATTTTTATTAAGAATGTCAAACATATAGCATCTTTTTTCCTCCTTACCTTTTGTTTAATAAATAAATAGACTTTGCAAACAAATCACATTTGTTTTGCTTCTGTCTCTTTCTTTACCTGAACTTGCATTATCATTAATTTATGGACACGAGTGAATATGAAGATACACTATTAATTACATTTTATGCTAATATAAAGAAATAATTTGAATTTTCAAGAAATATCAAAGGAATACTGGAATACAAGTTTCAAGAAATTGCTCTTAAAATCATTGGAAGTAATTTCTTACAAATTCTCAAGAAATATATGTATCTGTAGTAAAAATATATAAAATTTCAGCATTTCTTCTTTAAAATGTGTTTCCCATATCAAATTTCAGCATTTCTTCTTTAAAATGTGTTTTCCATATTCAATAGAAAAGTACTGATTCTGTTGATAACTATCATTTCTTATTAAGTATATATATGCTAAGTTAATCTTTGTAGTTTAAAGAATGTTCTCTTCCAAAGTTACGTAAGTCAAGTTTCGTATTACCTGGAAGTTTTTACAGGTTTCACATTACTTTCATATTCCTGAAAGTGAATAAATGAACATTTTTTTCTGAAATCAATAAAAGAAAAAAATTAAAGTTGTTCAATATTTAATCTTTAACAATAGCGAACGAATACTAATTGCTCATATGAATTGAAAATATCATAGCAGTATATGTGAAACTCAACTGACTGAGAATACGAATAACAAAAGTAAAACTAGAAATGATTAATGATTATAGTGCATCAAAAAAGTAATGTAGACATTTCATCATGTGTGTGTGCTATGTGTTATGTGTTTATTATTCTGTTATGTGTTTTTTGTTATTCTGTTATGTGTTTTTTAATATTCTGTTATGTGTTCACTTATAGTAATAACTATGATTCCTCTGTTTGGCTTATATATTCAGAAGAAAGTATCAACATTGTCCCTATTATAGGCCAAAAAGTGGATCTTTGTTTTTCACTATAAACTTCGTAAAAGATATCCTGATGGAGGTATGATACTACATACAACTTCCCTTACCCGTTGTCAACACTGTAGCTCAAGCAATAAGGAAGATATTTGTTTGAAACTTGGGTTACGTGTTTTAAGTACTATTAGTTAAAAATAAAGCAAAAGTTTGAATATATACTAAGAGCTTTTTCACTTACAGCTATTTGTAAAGGGAAGGCTTTATAAAATTTTATAAAATATCAATATTACTGTTTATTTTTCGACCTGTTTTCTTCCTGACTCAATATTATATACATTAATTAAATTATATCAATTAAATATGAATGATTAGTTGATTTATTTTAAAAGTAAGTAATAATTCCTTAAAAAATTCAGTCTCAAATGCCAAAAGCATTACATTTTATATTCTAGAAGAAAAAAACTTTAGAAAATAGCTATTCTAGAAAATTTAAATCGTTGTAATTTTCTTCTAATTGCTTAACTACTTACTTGTGATAGAATTCAAAATTAAATTTTAGAGTTGAGTATAGGAAAATTTTTCAATACTGAATCTTTCTGCTTTTAATGCCAAAAGAAGTGAATTATTGCCACAAAATTTAGAAATGACATTTGAGAAGCATGAAAAATAGTGAAAAATATAGGTGTTTTATTATTAAATCGATAATTTCCAATCATGGAATTTCAAAGTGCCAGTCATTTTCATTCATATCTCTTATTGGAAAGCAGGATAATCAATTTTTATTACAGCTAAAAGAACTTAGAATAAGTTACAACTGCTATATTGAACATTTCTATCCTTTTTCTAACGAAATAAGAAAAATAATGAAACTTTTTTGATCCCATGTGTCAAACACTAATAAATTCAAATTTTTCCTATACTTGAATCATATAGAATATCAGAGTCATGAAACTATAAGTTTATATGTTTCTATATGATCTTCAACTCCCATGGGAAAAATTTAAAACAGAGAATTCTGTGAACGGGCTTTAAACTTTATTTCATAAGAAACTAAACTAAAATTTGAGTTATGTAAAGTATTATATCATTCTATTGTTTTTTACTTATTATCACAATTGATTCCCTAGGAAATATACATTACTTTAAAAAGATACATTCTTCTCATTTATACCGTTGTTAAACACTTTACTTGTTGACTGTTTAGGACAAAAATAGTTTTCCAAAATTGTCATGATATATATTATACATAAATTATATTATGAAAACACATTCATAAATTAGAGTAAAATCTGATTTTAGTTATCACAGTTTTCTTACTTTTAGCGTGTAATTTAAATGTTGTCATTAATATTACTGATCTTAAAATTATTTACTTCTAAAATAATTACTTAAAATAATAAACACAAAGAAATTATGATTTTATTCACAATTGCTGAAATAGCTTAACGTAAAAAAAGTAATACTCTATCTGTGTCTGTAAAAACATTTTTATTTTGTTTTTTATTTCTAATTATTTATTAATATTAAAATTTTGAATATTTTAGGAAGAATGTGAGATATTGTTGTTGCTTTCTTCTTCAATACAGTTGTACAATGGAATCCAATGGGTCCCATAGTGTCCAAGAGAACTCTGGGCACACCCATAAATTTGGAAGAATAAAGATGTTAGTGGGAGAATTAAGATGAATCCTGAATAGATGTGGCTATACGGCAGGACAGTTGAAGGTGTGGTCAGGAGGGAATTCAGTGTTTGTGCAGTTAGTAAAGATCTTATTGCTTCGATGGTTATATGGATATATTTTCCATCCCTTGAAACATTTAATCCTTAATCTGTCTATGGTTGTGGAAATAAAACTGATACATTTTAGATTTGTGATGGAGTGCTTCTCAGAAGAAACATGAATTTGTCTTCGGCTGGCTGCTGCATCAACACCAGTGATGGAAAATTGAGGGACATTAAAAGGTAAGAAGAAAATATTTAAGGGTAAACTTTTGTAAAGGAAAACTTACAACAATTAATTCTAATTCATTGACCATGCATATATACTGTAATTATGAAATTGGTTAAAGATCAACATAAGAATAACTTTAAAATTTTTCGAAAATATTTTGCAAATATTTTTATGTTGTGTGCTAAGATTATTATAATTTTATCATTTTAATTCTGCAATTTTTCATGAAATTAAATTATGATTTAAGTTGTAGATGCAAATTATATAGAACAAATTTTTATTTTTTTCTGCGTTCATTTTTCAATTGTATGCCATGCAAATTTTATATTCAATTCAATTAATTAGAAAATGTATTTTTAATTGTATGAGTGTGTGAAATATACAAGAAAAAAGTAAATCTTAAAGTTGATTACCAAATGATATTCCTTTTTACTATGATTCATTATGCACAAATAAACAAAAATTAATATGCAAATGAAATTCACGAATGCTTTCATTTAATTCATAAACTTGCTTTATAAACTACCTTCACATTCTAAACATAATTTATATTAAATCGTAATTGTAATTCTGAGTAGATTATTTTATAAATTTTACAATAATGTATTAATATTTTTAAAAAAATAGCAACAATTTAAAACTTGCGTCTGTCAAAAATAGATATTTTGAGCAGATTTTTTTCTTAAGCGTCATGAATATGAACTGAATAACAAATAATATAAACTTGAAAAAGTATCGTTTAACAAACTCATCCACATACAAATGGTTACATTTATTTTGGAAAAGTTACGCATATAAAATACTTTTCAGCTACTGGTTGAAAATACATTGGCTTCTAGAAATTAGCGATTTTAGTTGTACTAGTGATGATGTAAGTTGTTTGTAAAATCAGATTTTGTAAAATAATGATATTCCATCCTTTTAATTAAAATAAATCTAGAATTTGACATAACATAATGCAGAAAAAAAACGATATTTTAAATATTGATGTATACAATATAGTTTTATTAATATTTACGTCATAGAGGTATTCACAGCAGTAGACATGATAAAAAATTTTCATTACCGCAAATTACAATTCAAATTACATTGAAAGTTGGATAAAATTAATGAGTTTATATAAGCAAACTTTCTAAAAACTCATTAAAATGTGTGATATAGTGAATATCATATTTATAAGCATTTAATGAGATGGAGATTATTTTTTAATTGTTAAATAAGTAGTCGTAATATTTGTTAATAGCTGTTTGAAACATGTATCTCTGTAACGCGATATTTGTCTAAATATATAAAGAATAAGTTTCTTACTCAAATGTAATGATTTTCTGTCACAATAATTGAAGGATTACGTTTAAGTTTTAAAACATTTGACAGATAAAATATTTATGACAGTCAAAAAAATCTTAACTAATTTTGTTTACATTTATTTATTATCTTATCAAATTACAAGACATATATCATACAATATTTCTAATACAGTATAACAGCTTTTATATTTTATTGTTATAATCAATTAATATGTCAGAGAGAGTATTACATTTATAGAACTATTCTCTCAATAGATTAGTATTTTAATTGACTGACTTGGACATGCATACATAAAAGATGAGAAAGGACCCCGTACTGCACTGTTTATCGGGTTTATACCACACATCACAATGGAGAGCAAGTGGTGACCTCCAGTGGCCAGAATGTCGTCCCCAACTTGTGCTGCCCCCTCCCCAGCACGCTATTGAGAATGTAGGATTTATAAGGGGGGGTGCCTGAAAGCTTTGTATTGAATTACGCAGGGGACAATACATTACGATTCGGTTGCAGAAAGTATGACAACCTAACGATAGATTATTGAAATTAATAAAAAACTTTAAAAGGAATATTAAAAATTAGTCCTAGACATAATATCAACAAAATAGTGTTTGGCAATGATACTATTTTATTTGTTTATAGTTTTCTAAAGAGTATAAAAAATTCTCCATCACGATCACTTAACTTTTTTCAAATTAAGAAAAAATATGATACCTTATGAGTAGAAATATTGATACTCTAACAGTTTCTCAAAATCTATTCAAACTCTGACAAAAATATTCTTACATCCTAGGAAATATCATAGGAAAGAAACAAAATTTAATAATTTTCTTATAGGAGCATATCTTTGCCATAATTATTTTGCATTATAATGTACTTTAAAATTTGAGTTAGTATTATTTTTATGTACTTTTCTAAATTTGTAAGAAATAAAATTATAAAGTGTTAAAAAGTAAATTTTAAACGTTGTAGAGAACCATACTTTATAATTTGAAAGTCGTAAATTTGAAACAAATCATCAATGAACTGTATTCCTGAAGTAAGGCAACTAATTTGAAATATTATATTTAATGTTTTTTAGTGAATCTACCATAAGTTTCTTCCTGACATTAATGAAAATTAAATTATAAACAAAGATACTAAATATATATATATATATTAGGTCTATAATATGCGAATAAAACTAAAAATCATCACTAACCTAAAATTAATTTTGGATGCTTAGGGATAAATTAATAAATATTTTTCATTTCTAAAACATCATCAATTATTTTTTTAGAATTTTTTTTACGTTAAAGTTAATTTAGTTACACAAGCTAATAATAAATTATTTTATAAAATATGTACATACACACAATTATAGTTTCAAAGCTCTTTAATGAATAATTTATTAATTCCAGTTTATTCTTATTGTTTATTAATAATTACTTAAGAACAAAAATCAAGTTATTTCAAATACAAATTTAATAGTGTTTAAATAACAGAAAAATTCCTCATTATGTGTTTCCAAAAACCATTTTAAGTTTTATCCTAAAAGGAATATACTTTGAAATCTGTTTCTTTTAATAGATGTGTAATAAAAAATAATTTTAACAGTTAAATTTCAGATTCAAATTAAACAGAAATATTAATTTATATAAACATATAAGGAAGAATTAAATTACATGCATATACATTATATTTTTCTTTAAATAAAACATTCAAATACATTTTCGCGTAATAGTTTCATAAAAATACATGTATTTAATTTGTTAATCCTTTAGAAAATTTATTTGGAATGTATCAGGAACCACTTCTAGCAAGAAATAAATTTTTTTTTTACAAATAATTCGACAGTTTATAAAAATTTTCAATTTCTAAAAACAACAAATTTAAAATATAAATGTAAAAAATGAATATTTGAACTCAGATTGCTTAAATGCATTTCTAAAGCATAAGCATTTGTTTAAGAAGTCTTTTTCATACTAGTCAATACTCTGAATTGCGAATATAAAATATTTCACGGCCGATCTTTAAGCAAAATATATAGAATTTACTTAATTTAAGTGTTTCTTTTAATAAATTGAATATTTTATAATGAATGTATCTAGGTATTCATATATAATTTCTTTTCTGAGATCTAATTTTATAATAAAAGGTAAATGTATTTTATTCATATTTTTTGAGTATAGTTTGTAAAAATCACTTAATTTTTAAAATTATTTTTATTTTATTAATTTTAATTGAGCACATTTGAAAGTAAATATGATTGGGTTATGTCTTTTTATAAAAAAGTAATATAATTCATAGTTGGAAAGTTTCTCTTAACAGTCATTTTATATTTTTTTATGAATTAGAAATGGTGGTCATATTTTCTTATAATATTCGAAGAGTCATAAATGAAAACCAAAGTAATTTCTATAAATTTAACTGTATGTTTACAATAATAATTAATTAAGAAACTTTAATATCCTTTATATTTGGTGAAATTAAAGCAAACATGTATAATAAAAATATTGAAATTTGGTAAACATGAATTTTATCATTTGCCGACATTTACCAGAAATTACAAAGATTGCAAAAGTGTGTTCTCAACTATAAATTCTTCTCAGAGTAGAGAATCATATTTAATAAATGCTGCATAGGAGTAACAAAAAACAGTAAGTAAATAAAGTAATGTTATTAAACGTCTCATATTTACTTTGAAACAAGTTTAAATGTGTAGCTCATAAGTCTCACATGGCTTTTTAATGTTATTTTTCAAATAAGTGGACAATTATTTAGTATTTACTATTTGTATATTTAGAGATTACTGATTTATAATCTCAAGTTAAGTAATCAAGTTAAAGACTCAGTTAAGTAATTTCACTTAATGGATGATTTCAGATCCTTCATTGAAGCAGGAGAATTTTATTATTTGCATCCTTCATATGACCCTATGAAAGGATTCATTGAATCAAATCAAGACCACATGGAGACCTCTTTGTCCCGTGAATTTCTCAGCATCAAATTTAATCTAACGCTCAGCAAATGTTCTAAGTCATATAAAGAGGTGAGTTGTTCTATGTGAATAGTTGAATCTAACATGAATCAGTGCAAACATACCATGATGATATTGTCAATACCCTCAATAAATATCTTAATAATTATTGGATAAGTACTATTTTAGTGTATGTTTAATGCTTGTCAAACGGTGATGATATAGTTTAGATTGTTCTCATAGAATTCTCTTACAATAAAATATTCTTTTTTTAATATCTTATTATTCATTGTTTTTTTATTAAATTCCTTTTTAAGAATTTATATGAAATATCAATATAGATGCTAATACAATCTGAAAGTATTATTTTGATATACAAACATTTGTTAAATCAAAAACTTAAAACATTTTCTAACATATTTTTTAGACACCCTGCATTTTAATCAGCATAAAGTGATATCTAGTTTTATCATCTTATTCGCTTATCATTTATATAATATTAGCAAGATGTTAGGTGCATAAATTATTATATTACAGATAATTGCCCATATTTGTAGTGTTATCATTTACGGAAAATTATAACAAAGAAAAGCAGAAATTGTTTTGTTGAAAAAATATTAACCCAATGAATTTATTCATTTTACTCAACTTAAATGCTAACATTATTGTACTTTTTTTTTTAAATATTACTTAGACATTTTTACTAATAAGTGGAATTTATTCTTCACAAAAATTTTGAAAACAATTTGCCACTCTTCTTTTATAAATACATGTGTCCCAAAGCAGATCACTTCATATTTATAAAACATTATTTACATAAGAATTGCAAAATAAAATTTTGCAATATTTATTTCCTTCAAAAAAATATTGCAAAATTTTATTTTTCTGAGACATTGTATAAAGAAATTTTTATAATATATTTCTAAAGTAACATGCCTGTATTTACCCAATATTTTATTTCGGAAAAGAAAAAAACTCCCCAACTTTTTTTTAAGATTACTTTTTATCTTTTCATAAGTAAATATTTAACTTTATTCCCTAGGCTTTTCCAGAATATCTTGAATTTAAACTTTTTGTTTGAAAAAATAACTGTTTTATCCTTGTTTTAGAATACATATTTTTTCTTTAGTAAAAGTGCATAATTTAGTATAACATTTTACATCTATTTTCAAAATATTTATCAAATTTATTGTTCGTAAAAATATTTTAACATCATTAAAAAATATAATATATTTTAAATTTTAAATCTTTTGATAGAAAATAATAAAGATTATTACTGGTCTTGCAAAAATATACCAATATTGAAACATACACAATATATCTACACACACACACACACACACACACACACACATATATATATATATATATATATACATATATATATATATATATATATATAAATATATATATATATATATATACATATATATATATATATACATATATATATATATACACATATATATATATATATATACATATATATATATATATATATATATATATATATATCTATATATATATATAGATATATATATATATATATATATATATATATATATATATATATATATATATATATATATATATATACATATATATATATATATATATAATACAGGTTTATATTAGAATATATGTGAAAATATTAAACCCGCCTCATTAATGAAAATAAGAAGACAAATCTTTGCATTTAATTTGTAATTACTTTAATAATTTTTACTAACAAATTATAAATTATGTTAAAATGTAATAACTAAAAGCCTTTACTTGAAAATTCTGATAAGGATGATAAGAGAAAAACTAATGTTTTATATATTTAACGAACTACAGAAAATGTATTCAAATAATTTCTCTTAAAAGTAATTTTCACAAATTACAGAGATGAATTTTTGTTATCTTATAAATAAAAATATCCCACGAAAAGCACAATAAAAGTATTATTTATTTATTAAAAAGTAAGCAAATGATATAATTATGCATAAATAATGTGACAAATAAATCATTTATGTTTATTAAAGATTATTTGCTTCAATGTAAATTGTATTTTATAGATCATAAAAAAATGGAAATTTAAGACTCTAGAAACGAAACACAAACTTGTTGAATACAGTCATGTATCTTTTATATAGTTATTAGAATGTACTCTTTTACATGCTTTTTATCTATATATGTATATATATCATTTTGTATAAAAGTATTTTATAATGAAAGTATCACAAATAATGCATAGTTAAAACATGAATAATGGTACAAGTTTGTTGGAATATTACCACTGAAGAAGCATGTAAAAATAACAATGAAATATTTTAAAATTAAATACTTGTTTTAGATTCAAAAGTTTGCATTTCATTGCACTTAAATACTGGAAAAGATATCTACCATAAATCTCCAAAGAAACATTTTAGTAAGAGATAAAATATCAATGAGAAAACGGTGAGTTATTGAACAATATAATACTGAAAAAGTATTAAGAAGTGTGAATAAATAATGCTACATAATATTACCTAACCTCTAAAAATTTAAAGAATTTTTTCTGTAATACACAAACAGATTTTAAACCATAATGATAAATAGAGTAAATAAAACATTTCCTCTACCAAGATTTCTATTGTAATATATAAATATATGTATGTGTATAAATATATATATATATACATATATATATATATATATATATATATATATACATATATATATATATATATATATATATATATATATATATACATATATATATATATATATATATATATATATATATATATATATTATATATATATATATATATATATATATATATATATATATAAATATATGTATGTGTATAAATATATATATATATACATATATATATATATATATAATTTTAAAAAACGATAAATTTCAAAAAAATTCAATATTATCAGCAAAAAAAAAAAATAAATGAAAAAGATAAACTATTTTAACCAGGATCAAAACTAAAATTTTCATTATTAAAAATTATTACCAAAATTTTAAGGAAAATATTATTAAATATAACAGAATAAATTCTGGATTTTTTTAAAGTGAATTTAACCAAAAACACTTCATCATCTTAAAATACTTGAAAGACATGAGAATTTCTACCGATGGACAATAGAGTTACATCTGGCTTTGTCCTCACGGCCCGGATAGAAACCAACTGTTTCCGCAACACATCTTTAACGGTCTAGCAATGCTTGGTCAAGCTTTTTAACATCAGTATCCTGTGGAACATATTCTCACAGATAAAGCTGTAGCGATCGCCAGAACAGTCTTCGACAGCTTCGGGGACATTTAGGGTTTTTCACGTACTCCATGAACACGACTTCATTATCATCACTTACATTTATCTATGCCATTCATTTGTGAGATGCAAATTTTAAAAATAAAATCCGAAAAGCGAACTAAGCAGTTTAGTAACTTTTGTAAGTAATGTGATTTTTCCAATTTATGATATCAAAAAAGCAATTATTGAAAATCAGAACTTATGAAGACTGAAGAAATTGAAATATCATAAGAGAAAAAATATTGCACTTTTTTTTCTTTGAAAAAAATTATTCTTTTTTCAAAATATAAGAATTTTTGAATTACATTTTTGTTTCATTTCTATTATATATCTATGATAAATGCTTTATGAAAATGTATGATAATAATCGTCCCTATATCCATCTCAATATTTAAATTATGATTTTTGATTAACAAGAATTCATATTAATGACCTGATGACAGTTAATTGTACAAAATATTACGAATGTTTAAAAAAAAAATGAAGTAAAATTTACATAATTTTCATAATTTGTATCAATCTCAAAATTAAATTAAAAACTGTGTAGATATTTTTTAAATTATATTTATAGATTTTTATGTATAAATGTGAGTGTTTTTATAAATATCTTTAAGTTATCTTAAAAACTCACACTTTCTGCTAAAAATACAATTTGAGCTCCTAATAATAATTAATGTAATGAGAATTCTACAGTTTATTTATATTTTTCAGTTTGCTTAAAATAATCAAATGTTTAACTTTTGTGTTAAATTTGTAATCTCATAAAATTATGGTCAATCATTGTAATGTAAAAAATGTGAAAACTCACAGCTAAGAAACTTTTATATATACAGAGACATTCACTCACTTTAGTAGTGGGTTTGCTTAGCTATATAATTAAGTGATTATAAATACTTTATTGTCTAATATTTTTCGCCTGATAGCCCTTTCTCTAAACCATCATATTGTATCTTGATTTCCCAAACAAATGTATTTTTTCATAAATCATCATTGACATTCAACCATTCCTCCTTCACAAATTTCCATGGTCAATCCAACATTTTTGATGAGATAATACCCATGTCTATAAATTAAGGATAATTCAGAATCACATAGAAATTGTACTCTAAAATAAAAATTTCACATGTAGAATTATCACACACATCTTGAAGATTAATATGCAAATTACAAGAAACCACCAGGTGGTGCCGATAATACGTCACAATGACGAGAGTGTAAGAGAGGGATATATAAAGAATGATTGCAAAGAAGTAAAATTGTTCACTACCACTTTAAAAGCCTTTCAGTGCAATAAACGCATTGTCATGGCTCAAAGGAAGGATTTTGATAATGCATCACGTGGTATAATCATCGGCCATCTGGAATGTGGACGTACCCAGCTGGAAGTTTCCGAGGAAATTGGAATCACCCAGAATGTCATCTTCAAGCTTTGGCAATGATTCCAAGATGATGGTAATATGAGTAGTCATTACAAGTACAGATCGTCTCCAAGTTACACGTCAAATGAGGCCCTGTATTTGACAATTACTGCCAAAAGAAACAGACGGAGCACAGCATCAGCCCTGTCCCGTCAGATTTCTTCATCTACCGGTATGACTGTTTCAAGTCAGATAGTGTACAGACGCTTAGGGCACATTCGTCAGCATGCTCCTAGGCCTGTCAGATATGTCCCCTAACCGTAACTCACTGTAGCCTGTGTTTAGCCTGGAGTTGACATGCATTGTGGACACCACAACTGTGGTCTTGTGTTATGTTTCCGATGAGTGCAGGTATAGCTTTCAGTCTGATTATCGCTGGAATTTCATATGGAGAGGGACAGGTAACCGTTCCATCAAGAGAACATCATTGAACGACACCGTTATGGTGATGCAAGATTGCTCGTTTGGGGAGTAATTATTCTGGGCTCCAGAACTAGCCTACATGTTCAGAATGTAACCATGACAGGTCACATTCTGAATATTCTATTGGTATGTCATTCAGTAACAACATGTACGTTTGTTTCGTGGCACCATGTGTGCAGAATTTCTGTTTATGGATAACAATGCCCGTCCTAACCATGCAAACATTGTAGGCGAATGCTTTAATCGGAGGATATCTCCCGTTTGAACCAAAGCCAACACACTCACCGGACTTGAATGCAATAGAACATGTGTGGGACATGTTTCACCGATGAAATTCAGCCCGTCAACCCTCTCCCACATGTCTACCGAAACTTCGGAGATCATTGCTTGATGAGTGGTGTACTATTTCCCAAGATCAGATCGATAATTTAATACTCAGCATGCCTAGGCATTGTACAGCCTGTATTGCATCGTCTGAGCAGCATACTTTGTATTAACCATAAAACCAACAATATTATATTGGTTTTTGTAAATAGCTTCTATTTTGGAAATTTGATACAGGGAGTAAAAAATTGTATTATTTTTTTATTAATGAATTCAAACATATAGCATCTGTTTTGCTCTTTTCCTTTTGTTTATGAAATAGACTTTAAAAATAAGTCACATTTGTTTTGCTTCAGTCTTTCTTAACCTGAACTTGCACTGTCCTTATGTTATGGACACGAATTTATGGATAAAGAGCTTGTTTTAATAGTTAAAAGATTTGCTTATAAAGAGCTTATTTTAAAATTCCAAATGCACAGTAATTCGTAAGTGAGACTTCAGGGGACTTGGGTGAGTTTTATTTAAAAGAAATAGCTCCAATATTGTTCCATTTTTCATTTTCCAAATAACAGAGCAATAGATTTATGGAACCTTAGTTTGGTTTTTGGAACCTTAACTTAACATCGTGAAGATTGTTTCAATAAAGAAATCGTATTGTATTCTAAATTATATTTTTTGAAAATATAGTTGTTAAAACATATTTTTAATAAAAATCCTAATTAATTTTGATAATTTTTCTACTTTTATAAATTTAAGTTTTTTATTATATGAGAAAATACATTAATAACAAATAAAACCTTTAGAAAAGCTTTCTTTGTTTTATAAGTTTTTTTTTATTATTTTTCCAGAAATAAATTAAGTTTTTTTTTTTTTTTTGTAGTGGTGAGGAATCTATTTCCACGTTTCATTAATTGTTGCAACATATTTTCATTTTCAGAAAACAAATAATTTTCATTAAACCATCTGCACATAGTTTTAAGCTGCGAAATTCTTTTCTATGTTGAGTGTTGAAATCTTGCTTTTTGGCTTTGATTAATTTTAAACCTGAATTTGTAATTTTGCTCACATTTCCAACAGAGAAATTTAAATACTTTTCAGCAGTTCTTTGGGTATTAGGATTTTCCTTTAAAAAGTAAGATGCGACTTTATATTTAATAAGAGATAATTTGCACAATGTTGCACTATACTGGAAAAATTTTTTTTGCCTTTTTCCCAACCAAATTTAGACTTTGTATTCTTCCCCCTATTATGCTAATTATAACAATTATTTTAAGTGTAAAAACTTTTAAATCGTGATTTTTCACACTTTATTTAATCCCTGAATGAGGTTATTTCTCTTAGGATAGTTCAAAAATATAGCACTCAATTCATTATGTATTTCCACAGATAATTTAAAGAATGTGTTTAATGCTCCAGACGATAAATAAGACTTATTATAATTTAATAACCATTATCATTTTCATGAAAATTAATATTTAATTTAATGGCGAAAATTAAAACCGTTAAAAAAATGTGTGAATACCCACTATATTAAATTAAAAATTTTATTTTTGTCATAAAAATTTTAGATCTTGAACATATGATAAAATTATAACATGCAATTTATGAAAAATAATTATAAATGAAAAATAAAAAATATGTACATCGGTCACCAGTTAAGTCTATCAATTTCGCTAAGGTTATCCTGTATAAGGGAAACCAAGTTGGACTTTTTGTCGCACAACGGATATTTATTACATAGAAGTGCTAAATTGACTGGAGCCTGCAGTTTAAAAGGAATTCCGAACCACTAAAAATATTAAATCTGAAGTGGAATTC
The DNA here is from genome assembly GCA_030067965.1 of Latrodectus elegans. NCBI lineage: Eukaryota > Metazoa > Arthropoda > Arachnida > Araneae > Theridiidae > Latrodectus > Latrodectus elegans. The sequence continues at coordinate 91,588,811 of CM057810.1, read as the reverse complement.
GAACCCACGAACTGATGGTCTGAACACAAACTTTTCAATGACTAGTTCGGAATTAGGAAATATAGAATGATGAGGACTTGTCTGGAATCAAATAATATAAAATGATAATGATTGGAGTTTTCTTGGTCAACAACTGATTAAGGTAAAGAAATGAATTTGATATGCTGAAAATATAGTAAGTGAAAAAAAAGTGAATTTTGAAACAAAAAATTAGGTTAGATATAAATTAATAATATAAGAAAATATTAACTAAACTAGAAACACAGATAAAACAATTTCCTATAATATAAAAAAATGCCGCATGTAATGTAATTATTATATTTTTGCTTAAAATTTACACATTAATAATTTACATGTATAATTTACACATTAATAAAAACATGCATTTAAAAGAAAAGTGAAATATTATTTTTTAAAAATAGAAATTAAAAATATGACAAATATAAATAAATGTAATATTGAAAATTTGATTAAACTTTGACTTTCTTAATGCACTTTGAAACACGTTTTTTGCCATTGTTATTTCAGATACTAAACATGAAATCGACATTTGCTTTTATAAGATACTATTTATTAAATACTTTTTAAAGTATAAAAATAAAACAATACAAAAAACTAAATTCTAATTTATTTTACGAAAAAAGAAAACGTTTTGATATCATTACTATATATTATACAAGACAAACTTTTCTGATGATATATTTTCTCTTAAAATATTTTTTCAGCAGATACTAGTACAAAAACAATAAATAAAAAAATGGCTTATATGCTATTTATAATAATATTATAAATAACTTAAGCAGATTTCATGAAGACCAAATAATTTTTCAATAAAAATTAAATTTTACGGCAGAAAAATAATCGTGTTCCTAATTTAGTGTATATTAAAAGTAAAGAAACATTTTAATAAATTACGTATAAAATATGTAAAAGCACATTTTAACGTAAATTTATCGAACAGAAGCAATAATTATTTATTCCAAATATTTTGACATCGTTATTTAACAAACCTGAATAAAACTAGCAAAACGTGGAAAATAGAGTATATTTAAAAATTGCGTATTATAAAATTTAGCAATTAATTGTTTTTCTTATTTATATAAACACGTGCTATGAAATTATTAGTTTAATCTATATTAAATTTAATATTTTTTTCTATGAGTAAGTTCTTGGTTTTGGAAAATAGAAAGAATAATTAATATTTTAGTATCATATTAGAGATTTGATTTTTTAATTTTACTTTGTATTGTATAATATATATATTTGATGGGAAACTAACTAAGATTATTCAAATAAATTTTAATTTTCTTTGACAACTATTTTTGAAATTTATCTCCTAATTTCAAACGCTACTACTTAATAACATATATCTCCATAAATATCTGAAAGAAGATTTTCGTTTGAAATAAAACTATTAAGCCCAAACAAAAAAAATCTTCCTTATAAATATTAATTACATCAAAATTAAAATTCTGTTACCTTTTTAAAATGTAACAATCATTAAATATGATACATAATTTTTCCCAAATACCATTAATAAAACTATTTCCAAATATTTATTCTTTGGAGTATTAATTTAAAAAAAAAACGTTTTTATTAAAAAGTAAAAATTTTTTGTAACGTTTAAAAAAATATATATATAGATATAAGTTAAAATCACTTCATAATTTTTTTAATGAAATCCTTTATGATAAAGTCTCATGAGGAAATATTTACCTGTTTTGATTTTATCCCTATGTCTCGTTTCAAATATCATATATTTGTCAATTCCTATGATCATATTATTATACTATTGCATGTTTCGGAGATATAAAATTTGTTTCGAAAGAATTTGTTGTAAAAGAGAGTTTGGAAACTACCGTTATTTACAAAAATAAACCAAATAAAGGGAACGAAACGGACAATGTTTGCTTGGAATAGTTCTTCCTGAAACAATTTCTCCCATTCATTAGAAAAAATATGTTTTTTATTCATAAGTAATATTAATCTTTTTAATCTATTAACTATTAAAATAATAAAGAGCTTCTGCAAATTTCTTTTAATTGTTTAACTCTTATTTCATTTAGTATTTTGAACTGAAATAAATTAATAAAATCCAAACACTATGATTTTCTTGCTTTATTATAATCTTATTTAAAAATGTTGATTTCATGCATTCAGATGACAAAATATTCAAAACTATGTAACACTGCATAAATACTAACAACACTAATATTGTGAGGGACTTCAATGGTTTCTCTTATTACATCTGAAAGGTATAATTTACTGCTTACTTTAATTATATGTTTACATGATTAAACATTGAAAGCTAAAATTAAAAATAGTAAACTTAATCATGTTTAGTTAACTTACAAATATTTTTGACATTTTATCGCACGCGCGCCACATTTTTATAATAAAATCGTAACATATATTGCACTAAAATTATATGAACTGATCTTCAAGTAATATCTTCCTTTTCAAGTTATCTGTATCACATATAAACTTTAAAATTTAACACAATATCTTGTAGAGGAATGTCAGATAACCATTGATAGGTTTTATTTTTGAAAAATGTGACATTTTTAATGAATTCATTAATTTAAACATTTATTATTTTTGTAAAACTTTATACTTATATTTCTCTTTACATTGGTTGAAAGTAGTTTTCCACGATTCAACTTTTATAATAATAATAATAAGTATTTTATTTATTTATTTTTCCAAAAGCACAAAAAAATCACTGTAGGCATTTTAATAAACATTAATTACATTTCAAATTTTACATTTATAAATTTTAGTATATTTTTAATTTTTTTAGAGAATTTTACAAACATAAATCTTTTTGAAATTATTATCATGGGAACCTTGTAATTAAATAAGCAACAAATACGTTATTGCTAAAAATATAGAATAACAAAGACAAAAAAATAATACTAAAGAAATATTTGTTTGAAAAACAAAAACACTAACACATGTTTATATATAGTATATACATGAGCACCATTTTAAAAATAAAAATACTTTAAGGAAATAAATGAAAACTGCAATACACGCGTATCTTTGTTAATGAACCATGTTGAAAATAAATTTAATTTTCTTTTCAGTCAAGAGATAATCAGCTTAAAATTTAAATAAATTTACATTATCATTAATGGATCTATTTTTCACATATAAATATTAGCTACTTTCTATAAAACAATTGAAATAATTCGTACGAAAATTCATAGCAAATAATAATAATATATATATATATATATATATATATATATATATATATATATATATATATATATATATATATATATATATATATATATATATATATATATACATATATTTATATATATATATATATATATATATATATAAGAGTAAGGAAAGAATATATATTTTTGAATACTTATGTATTTTCCTTATTTAAAAAATGTATTTTTATGTTCGTGAAAAGACTTCCTTATACTAATTTGGAAATTTTAATTTTAGTTATAAAAATAACTTTTTTATTTTTTATTTTTATTTTTATTTTTATATTTTTTTATTTATTTATTTTTTTTTGTAAAAACTGGTTTGTAAAAAAGTATCTTGTGCTTTTTATAATAATCATGGTTACAAAGTAAATATAATTGAAAGCAATTTTTAAAAATGCAATTTTTTTTAAATGATTTGGAAAGCAATAAGAATACTAGTTGTATACGTATTTTGGCAAATAATAATATATCATACTTGTATATAAAAATTTAAAACACAGTAGAAAAATATCCCCATTAGATGTTTTCTCAAAATTTTACCATATATACTATATAATAAATATCATTTCCTTTCTATAAAACTCAATTCCTCAGAGTTTTAAAAATAAATAAAAATACTGTAAAATATTTATTATTTTTTATATATGTTAACATTTTTTTGCAGAATGTTTTTCGCCAAATATATAGCAAGGAAATGATGAAAAAGATTAAGAATTTGAGTTAAAGAAAATCTTTTATCTTTTGATTCTTTTATATAAAATTGGAAAGGAAAATTAAATTTATAACTGAAGAATTTTATGCTGCTTCATAAAAAACTATTATTTCCTTGCAATGTTAGATTACCTATAATCTAAGTTTGTATGTATTTATAATTAACTTTATGAAGAATATGCTTAAGTAATTAAAGCATAATTTTTTAAATAAAGTTTTTTTAAATAAAATCCTGCAAGGTTGACAAAATGATATTTAAAATATTTCATAATATTTTCCTAAGACATTTTTTAAATTGTCTCAAAAATATAGTTTTATATTTTTTCTGCACACTATTTACTACGTATTATATATTAGTGATTACTTCAAAAAAATTTGCTTACATTTCCACTATATATAATATGTATATATTTTAAATAATATGAAACTTTAAGTGTGTTTTAAGTTTAAACGTATACGGTTGAGCAAAATCTAATTAATGTTGCAAATACTAAAAATATGTGGTAAAAGTAATGTAATTTATATTTAAGGACTAAAACTCAAGAAATATTTGTATTATTATTAAAAATGTTTATATTTCAATAAAATATATATTTTACAGAGCAGTTAATGACAGAAATTTCTTACTAAGAAAAAGATTGATTTCATTTTGTTAAATTAACTGCATGAATGTCTGTAATACATTCATATTTTCAAAAAAAGAGAATTTAAAGTTTATAAATCACTTAACCTCGATAGAATTGTAAAACATTTTCAAGTACTTACGTAAACAAAAACATGCTTTTCAAAAATATTCTATTTATATTTTGTGTACTCAATACTATTTTAATTCAAATATTACATTAATAGCTAATTGAATATTCATAGATAGTATTTTATGAGCCAAATGACAACTTTCATTTTTCGGAATATAACGATAGATAAAATAATGTGTCCTTTTAACTAGAGTAGTTAAAATTCTTCTTAATTACCTAATAATATCCCAAAACTTATACCACTCATATAAGTTATTAGAATAGGTAAATATGAGTTAGTTCCCATTTAATATAAATAAGGAAAAAATTTCTTCACAAAAGCGTACTTCACAAAAAAGAAGAAAAACTATTTATATTTTATGTGCTGCTTCCAAGTTACATTTTAAAGTGAAGTGTGATTTTGTATTTTTTTTTTCGTTTTAATAATCAATCGAAACTTTAGAGATATAAAAATGTACAGAAGTTATGACTTTAAAATACATGGAAAAATAAAATTTCTCAAAATCATCTAATATTTTTGCATAGTGCTTATTTTATTGGTAATAATTTTAAATTCTCGATAGGAAGTTATTTCTCATATTTAAATCAATAGAAGATGTAAAATTTAAAGACCTACCAGCATATTAAAGACTCCCCATAAGCATTTTTTAGATATAAGAAAGGGAACAAAAGAAAAACCTGAGATTATCAGATAAAACGAATCATTTGATTTTTCAACTAGGTGAAAAATATTTTTCAAACATATGTTGGTAGCATAAGCTTTGTTAAATGATTAAAGTTTATAATTTAATATAAAGCTTTCTAATAGTAAAATAAAGAAACTAATTTTTCTCTTTATTGAAAGATAACTTGAAATTTTAAGGTATTTATCTGAAAGATCACAGATTTAGTTTTTCATTTAAATTTGTGGTTTGCGACTAATACATAAACAATGATGTCTATGAATTTCATAAGAAATCACATAATCAATTGAACGAAAACATTTCCATCTGAAGTATGATAAAATAACGATTCATATCTTGGAATAACCAAGACATGGAATTCAGAGCTATCGGACGCGAGTGGAATCTGAGTTAAAGTATCTACTTAAAGTTATCCTTTGTATCTTTGTTGCCATTAGATGGAATATGTTTTTCAATATTTAATTATATTTATATCTAATTTAATTTCATGTTAAGACAGAAAAATATTATTCCCTTTCTTCAAGCTAAATACAATAACAATATGTTGGAATAACTGGCAGAGGAGAAAGGAAGGAAAAATGAGAAGCTTTGAATGAGAGTTGGGATCTATACATGAAGTGTACATTTCAATAATATATTTAAGTAGTATTCACAATTAAAAATTAATGATATTTTCTTTTATTCCCATTAGGGAACATCCATAGTAAAACAATGACTTGGAGAATAAAATACTTGTTTTTACTGATTACTTTGAAGAACCTTGGACTTAAATGGAAACAGAGAATGCTTGAGCACGAATGTGTAAAATTTAGAAATTATGATTTTCAAATTATTGATAAAAAGTTCGAAAATAAGGAGATGCTATAATTAAAACGAAAACTGAATCAATGCATTTATTTTAAATTATTTCAGGAATTATTGAAATATTTAAATGATATTTTTTTAATTTTAAATTCGAAATTATTTTAATTGTTAAAGAGATCTCTAATTTCGTTTTTGTGACAAATGTTCTGAAATTTTACTGATTCAAGTAGAATTAGGCATATGTTCAATACAATTCCATCAGAGAATAAAAATGGTTGAACCAGATTACATCCCCAGCTGATACACCAGATCAACTTTGGCAATGTGTGGGTGGTACTTGGTCTGCTCTACCTCAAAAACGCATCCAAAGCTTCTTTGAATCAATGCCGATGCATGTGTTGAGATGATCTTCAACAATAGTATCTAATGGTTTTGGCAGGAACCAAACTTTACAGAAGTCTAAAAATTTAATCATTAGATACCTGATCAACATGTTATCTACATAAATTTTGTTGACGTATCTCTTGTCTTTCTTGGTACTGCAATTTGCGTGGCAAGCAGCGTAGTACCAATCATAAAGAACCTGAAAATGTACAGTATGGTAAAAAAGAATGGAAGTTAGTATGAATTTAAGAGTCTGTGATTTTAATATATTTAAAGTAATGTAATAACTAGTTTCTAATGAATAAATTTGAGTTTATTACCACAATATGTTAGAATCTCATCATTTTCTTTTCTATTGAAGCGATCTAAAAAAATCGCTTCCGAATATATCAGTTAAATTTGATATTATTGCTTCAAATTTCAAAGAAACTTCAACCAACGCATTATCATTCTTACGCATCTAACAACCTTTCGGTGCATAATTTATATGGGATCTCAGAACTTAAAATACATTTCTTTATTGAGTTTGGTTTTCAGACTTCGGACATGCATTACAAAGCAAAGCAGAGAACCTTTGCTATTGGTCTGTAAGAAGAGGTTTTACAATACTAATTAGTTGGGATAGTTCTAATCAAATTCCTGTGTATATGATTCGTGCGGTATTAAGTGTCCATGCACAAATTATAGTTATTTTGGTAGTTTTGTTGTTTTATTCTAATGTAATTAATATTTTTGTAGAAAAATATAAATTATTTTTATAATTTTGCTGTAACTTACCAAATGACTCATTAATTATGGTAACTTCGAAAATAAATGTAAAGGGAAAGCAATGGCCTTAAAAATACATTTATTCACTAATTTTGCATCCTAGAGATCATATATACCGCAAAACAAAAGAGAAAATAACTGCTGAAGGTATGTAAAAATGTTATTTGGCGTTGCTTTATATAAATACATGTGCATATGTTTCGTACGGAATTCTGTTTTTATGTACTAGCAATTACTATTGTTGTAATAACAATGTTTTAAATCAATCTATAATTCTCTAAATATGAGCCTAGTCTTGCACGTGAACTATTTTTGGATCATTTTCTTAATTTGGATATTTTTAAATGATTGTAATTATCCTATTATGATTTTAAAAATTCAATTAAAATTAAAAAATCAAATACATCCACTAAATTAATGATAAGATGTTTCAAGAGAATAACAGCAAATTTAGCTACTGTTGAAGCGAAATTTGGTTCAACAATGTTTGGTTATACGGAAAAGATCACTTGTTTAAACATATATCGAGCTTTCTGCTTGACTATCATAAGCCTAAAATGAACAATTACCATGGATAAGTATAGCAAAATATTTCCTGACCAGGTCCTTCATAGCACGGAAACTTTGTTTCCATCAGGGAAAAGAATTTTTCTGACGCTAATACACCTACACATGCTGCGAAACCTGTTCAGTCATGGTTTACTGAACACAATAACGAAGTTAAAATTCTATGTTCACTTGCACTGTCATCCGTTTGCAATATAATCAAACCGTTATGGTCTATTTTATAGTGTTCAGTATGGAATCCTTTTAATCCACAAGCATCTATTGCAAAACTTTTACAATATTTCCATAAGGAAGGATATCATATTTCTCAATACATAGTTCAATACTTTTATGATTCGATTCCAAGTCGAATCCAAATCAGTATAACATACCAAAGGCTGTTCTTCACCATACTGATAAAGAAATCGTTATAAATCTATCACCATCTATTACTATTTCATTGCTGTTTCTACTATTTTGACTAAATCTAATATAAGCACTAACTTACATGTATACTTTCTTATAAGATATATGATTTATGTAGGAAATCAAGGTCAGTAAAATAAATTTTAATGTTTCGATTAGGATCAAAGCTCTTTAGTAAAAAAGAGCAAATACAGGAAAATCACGCATACACAGATACAGACATGTATATATAAGCCACATTTTCGTAAGGAAGTTTCAAACAACTAAATTCTGCTACGGTATTCATTATGATAAATTATTTTAATGAAAGATTTTTTAATAAATAATATTTTTCACTCCTACTATTTCGTTCTACTACCAGAAAGATGATAAAAGCTATTGGACTAGAATGGATAATATGCAATGCAATACAATATTTGTTCGTTATACGTTTTTCATTTTCATGAAAAATGAAATTACTTTTCGGACAACCCAATAGAATTATAAGACACTAAAATATGTAAAAAAAATTATTTTTTAATTTTCACAAAATTAAAAATGATTTGATTATTAAATTAAAAAACTAATCACTCAGCGTGTTCTGACGATTAAAACTATCTATTCCGGGAAATTTCATTTTTACTCAAAACATCTTTTGTTACTATAGATTTTAAAAATTCCTTATGTCTATTTCTAGAAATCTTCAGTGAGAAAGGGCTTAAAATGTTTTTAAATTTTTCTAATTGTTTTTAAATTTTTCTTCTTTTTCTTAAATTTAGAAATTTGTAAATTTCTAAATTTACGTAATCATGACTTATTTTAATCTTAACCTCATGGAAATTTAAAAATACCTGGAATGACTTTTTATGAGCACAGAACGTATTTTAAAATATTTAACCCAAAAGAGAATCATAAATTTAATTCCATGTAAATTTTAACACAAATATTAATGTTTTGCGAAATTACTGTATATATATATATATATATATATATATATATATATATATATATATATATATATATGATAAATATATATATATATATATATGATAAATATATATATATATATATATATATATATATATATATGATTTGACTGTGTTAATTAAACAAATTTGTTCAATGATATAACTGTTCTATGATTGTATTAATAAAGTGAACATCTATTAATTGTTTATTCTTTTGGCAAGTTGGTGAGTAATTAAAAAGTGATTAATTTAAAACTTAGCAAAGAAGCACGTTTTTCATTTATTTAAACACAACCACTGAAAGGTTCATTCCTTTTGAATAAATAATTATTATTTTTATTAAAAATATAAAACATATTTTAATAAAAAATTTTAATATTTCTAAGACTTTTTCCAAAATGTTTTTAAGAACACATTTGAAAGTATTACTTATTTTAAAATTCTGAGGTAATGTAAATTTTAATAGATTCAAAAGGGTGGTATTAATCTTGTGATTTCATATATTTAATAAAATTATAGAACCTAATGACAAAATGAAAAAGTGTTTTGTCTATTATTCTTGAGCTAACTAAACTTTTCCTGAATACAACAATGCATGCTTTATGCATAAACACAAAGAAATAAGACTTATAAGGATAAGGTTGCAATTTAAATTGATTTTTTTTTATAATAAAATGGAAATATCTGCAATATTTTGCTATATCTTTAATGCTCGCCAATTTTTTTCGAAACATGAGCAGAGTTGAATATTCTGTATTTTCATTTCCTTTCGGAAATCAAAAAAAAAGTATTTTGAATGAAACTTTATACCAGACTTACAAGAATATTGGTTATTCAAAAAGCGGCTTCTTTTTCTTTTCTCACGCTTCAAATATCTGTTATTACACACTTTTTTCAAATTAAAATTTTGTACATTACAATTTGACGAATAAATAAACTCAATTGATGGATTAAGGAGTTCAACTTCTCTGATATCAAGCGATTGATCTATTTTTTAAAAAAATTACACTATAAATTAAAATATTGCCTTACTGATACTTTTAATAATTTGGGAGTTTTAATTTATGATATGATATTAAATTAAAGCATCACCTTGTTTGATGAAATACAAGTACTTCTTTTATTGTCTTTAATAGCTCCAAAATTAAATAATATCTCTGTATACATTTGCTAATTATCTATTACAATTATTTTAGGTGTGACAAATTTTATATGAATCACTATTCCCTAGATGTAAAATACCGATTCGTTCCTAACCACTTTTAAATAACGAGAGAGTATGTTGTCGATTTTATTTTGAGGCTTTCCATTTATTATTCAGATTTCTTTGATGATTTTCAGAATTCTCACGTAATTAAAATAAATTCATGTAACATATTCCATTGTGACATGTAATTAAAATAAATTACTTAAAATTTTTCTTAAAATTGCCAGCAGCATTACGTGTTTTGGCTATCTGTTATATGATATTTCATATAATATCACGTATAAGTTTGTATATTTTTCAATTGGGTACGTGTTTTGAAGAATTTTCCATTACGACATATAATTATAATCAATTACTTAGGAAAAGTTGAAAGTGGCTGTAGCACTTTACGCTTTGCAAATCAATTATGTTGTTTTTAATCTATTATTACACTGTTGTATTATTGAAATCTTTAACTTATATATTCCATATAATTTCTTCAGACATTCAATTATTTCTACGGTAATTAGTTTTATTTCTACTTCTCATCTATTGACAATTTGGACATAATTGAAGTTATTCAACATAAAAATAATTTTTGGAATGACTAAGAATTTCTTTAAAAATAAATTTCTATCGATTATTTACAAATTTTGAAATAAATTAACTCTTGAATAGATTTAGGGAAAAACAATTAACTCTATTCTTCATTTATTACACTTGCCTTTTCACTTTAGTTTAGGAAAAGTAAAACTTTTGTATTTACATTGTGATACATAAGCTTTTATTAATTATACATGTATACTAATGTCATGCAGTGAAATTTGCGTTTTAAAATGCGTTAACGACATTAGAGGCCTGAACATAAGATAAATTGACTCAGCATACAAAAATAATTATTAAGAAACATTTTATTTTTGCCAAAACCGAAGGAAGAGAATATAGTAGTGAAAAATTATATAGCAATATGGGAGATTTCCTTGGAATATTTGTAAAATAAATCTGCCCTTCAAGCAATACATTTAAGAAGCTCGTTATTGAACTTCTTAATAAACCCCTGCTAAGAGACTTTCTTATTTAATGATTTGTGAAAATTACATATTTAAATCTCCATTTACTAAATGTACTCTGGGCTACTATTATAGGTTGTTTTACATATAAAATTAACATGTAATTTTGAAATTTTCCTTACTTTTATAATAATTTATATCATTGCATTTTAAAATATAAAATGTTGCATACATAAAAAATAAAAAAATAAAGAATAATTCTTATACTTAGATATATGAAAATGTTTTATGTAGGACATTTTAAAAGTACATTTACGCACAAAATTAGTATATATGGATTTGTATTTAATTTGTTCTTGTTATTTAATTATATCATGTTTTTAAGTAATATATTTTTCATAAAATATAGTCAAAATTATTATATGTTGTAATATTTATGAATATTAATTTATATCACTTAAAAGTATTGTACATGACTTTTCAAAAAAATGAAAAGAAAAAAAGGAAAGAAAAGAAAATGTTTACCTTAAAGAAATTCTTTGAAAATATACCTGTGATTAAACTCAATAAACAATATTTAATAAAAATTGTTTGTGAACTCCTGACTCTTCTAAGTCATAAATGAAATTACTCCTGTCCCATATGGATATTCAATATTGTGATGAAAATAAAGTTTAAGATGTGTACAGTAGTATAAAAAATAAACTTTTCTTATTATAAAAGATATTATTATATAAATTATTTATGTAAAAATATATCAATTTTTAAATTCAGTAAGGAATATTTAGTAAACATTGTTTATCAACTTCTGACTCTACTAATTCCCTAATGAAAATATTCCTAACTTATATGAGTGTTCATTATTATGATGAAAATAAAGTTGTACACAGAAGTATAAAAAATAAAGTTTTCTTATTATATTAAATACATTTTTAGTTTATGCGTACGAAACATATTCAAAGAATAGGACATAATTTCTATGTCTTTTTCTTTGATTATGTGTCTACATATTCGTTTTTCTATGTGTTTGCATGTTTTGTAAAATATAATGTAAAGAATGATAATATAGATAACAATCATTGCTAATATTTTTATCAAACACGAAAAATATACATTGATTTTAAATATAAGGATGTAACTGTATTAAGTTTAAGTATCTAGTGACATCAGATTTATCCCATTGTATGTTAATTTATCCATATGTTAAAAATATTCATGAGCAGAATGTTTTCACATACCTTAATTAACATATTTAAAAATAACAAAATTCTTATCCTTCGAGAACATTCCGCGAACTTTTATACATTAATTACTGACCAGGGTAAACACATTTAAATGAATAATCTGACAATTCAACAATAATAACAAACAGTTCCATATATAATACCATTTTCTACATCATGGACGAAGAATTGGATTTACAATATTTTTTACATGTATAAATGTCAAAAACATTAAAAGAAAAAATAAAATTAGTGATAAATCGGAATGATTTGAAAAAACAAATTAATTTATTAAATATAAGAAAAATTTCAAATTTTTACTTTCGAATTTGAATCCTTTTTTGTGATTAAATTTTACACAAATATGAAGTATAAGGAATAAAATTTAAAAACATGGAGAAAATATAAATGTAATTCTCGAATAAATAAAATCCATTTTATTTTTATTTTCTCATTGTAGCTCCCATGGAATATAAAAAAAGAATTGACTACTTGTAATTAATTTGAATTTGTTAACTTTTAACAAAATTTTCATGAGAAAATGTCAGCATTTAAAAATCTTTATTTTCATTTACTTTCTATAGAACACTAATTATATATTATGTAATTCCTGTCTCACACTTACACTGAAGAATCAAAAATTTCAGAAAATCTATTCATATCATTAACTGAACCATGCAATACAACAAAATGATTATCTAATATTATAGACTTTAATGATGATGGATTGCTTTCATGGAAATGAGTTATTAAATATCATTTTGTCCATTTACAGGAGATTTAAATGTGCCTATATTTGTGCTTGATAATGTTGGGCTTCGTACTCTCTTTAATTTGAAGTGATGATGACGGAAAAGAATTATGAAAATATTAAAATTAATTTAAATCTGCTCTGCCACTTAATACTTCTATTTTAATATGTAAGGATTGAGTATTATTTTATGCCTGAATTTATGCATTTATGAAAAAAAAAACTCTCAGATAAGAAACTTTTGAAAACAATAAAAGTGATTAAATACAGAAGCATTATCTTGAACTATTCGGAATCAACTCTTAATTTATGGGAAGTTATAGTATCCCCATCTGAAACTGTCTTAATCTTTCAAAATGCAATATTAAGAAGATGGATAGTAGGTTGTCATAAAGGATGTTGATTTTCTAAAATCTGTCAGATTAATCTTTAGATATATCAGGGTTCCATATTACAGCAGCTGTTGATGTCTTATTTAAACAATACATAGTATTCATGTTGAAATCTTGTGAATAGGACGATTTGAGCATGAAGATGATTTGGATTTCATATGATTTTCTCCACATTTTTGATGTTTTTTTACTTTCAGAGGTTTTCTCTATGTTTTCAAGTTCATCAATACAAAATATTTATACGCGTTATTCCTCAGACCCTCAGTTTTTGTCCTTAAAATTTCAATGGTGATGTTGTTACTCTAGGTAAATTCTTCACAATCCAAGAATGTACAAGTGTTAACATTTGAATTTGTGGACTATATCAATTGTGGTTTGCTGAAAACTTCAAGTGCTTACTTACATCTGAATCCACATCATTTTGCCAAAGTGTTGGATTTCTGTCAAGTTTCAATAATTCTTGTATTCTTTGAGAAACGCAGAATATTTTTCTAAATGAACTCTTGCCTAAAATTTGATGTTTTACCAAATAATCAATGTTAAAGGTATTCTTGTGTACTAAGCCCTTAATTTCATCATTACCTAAAACATATTATATCCCTCATTCGTTTGTCAAAGCTAAAATTCAATTGCTTTCTAACAGAAATAACAAATCTGACTGGTCTTTTAGATATTTGTGGTTTAATTATACTGGCGTTACCTAAATCCTTGGACAATTTATTCTTTGCATGTGCTTATGATCATTAAAATTGTCGGAAAACACATTTTTTGTATTCTGCCTACATAAAAACTATTTTCTGATTCTTTCAGAAAAATTTAGTTTAATCTGAACAGTTCTGTGATTTTCATGGTTTACAAATTTAGGGTTAATTTTAAATTTTTACAGATATATATATATTAAAGTGAAAAAAGTTTAAAGATTGATTTAGCTAAAATACAATTTTTACTAAGTTTGATTTGAAATGCATGAGCTTTTTTTAACGGTGTGTTCACTCCTTAATTTTATTTAAAAAGATAGTTTTATTTTTTTTTACTCATATACATTGTTGGACTTACTCAATCACCAAAACAATATTTATATATTATTAACTCCTTATATTTTCACTAAATTTAGAAATTAATATTCAGTTTGTTATCATATTTCCTGGTTTTATAATAGTTTCTGGAATTGTTAAATATCAAGAAGTATTTCATGTGATTAAAAAGCATATATCATTAAGAAAAATTATTTTTCGGTTTTGCTAAGCAAACTAAAATATTTTTTTTAATTTGGATAAACTAATACTTTTTCTAGCTATTTCATGCATTCTCACGCTTGTTTTCAAATTTTAGCTTGTTAAAATATAACTTAATTTTCCGCTTTAGTAAAGTTATGATCAATTAACTAATTGATCATAACTTTACTAAAGCGGAAAAAACTTATTTTCGCTTAAAAAACTTAAAAATAAAATACATTTATTAATCAGAATCTTTCCTCAATACCACATTTATATTTTCCAGGTAAAATATATAAATAATGCATTGAAATATAATGTGTCCTTATTGATATCGTACAAGATTAATTTAGTGATAATAGAGTTTAAGAAATTTTAGAAAATGTACCAAAAAATGTGGTATTCCTTTCATTTACAGGTACCATAAAATAACATTCGTAAATTGAAATTACATACAACAAAATGTCAATACACAAGCATTCTTTACAATTCTTCATAGCAAATTAAACTATTCAAAACTACAAAGAATGCTTACTTAATCATTATAGTTAAAAGTGATGCAAAGAATATTTGGTCTTATACGAAATAATTATTTATCATAGGGATATCTCGAAATGCTTCTTTTTTATAGTAGGGAGTTAAATAAATTCACTATATCTTCAAACATTATTGTACTTAATGTTAAAAATATATTTGAGAATTTTTCATAAAAAAATATCAAAATATACATAAATTTCATTAAAGGTAATCAATGCACATTTTATTACATAATTGGTAGATTTCAATTCCGATTTATCATCTATAATGTAATTACAAATAGCAACATATTAAACTGACGTATGGGACAAGACAAATAATTTTTAATTATCTTTATAATATAAGCAAACTAGAATTTGAAGGAAAAGTAGAATTAAATCATCCTTCAAGTTAACATTCATTGTTTGCAAAAATAAATTGATTATAAATAGATAAATGTTATATTAATTGTTGATTGTGAGAAACTAATAACAAGACATTTAAAATTTATTTTTCAAGAATCTATTTTAACTTATGTTGGATATTTTTATTTGCAAAATATAATAATTGGATTATATTAATGTAAGTTTATAAATGAAAAGTACGAAATTATTTTCATGTAATCCATACATGTATGAAGGATATGCTTATATAAACATAAAAGTTTTTAATCAGTGTCGTCATAACTCTCTTTCAATAATTCATTCTTCTAAGTTTAGTGGTGCAGCTTATTTCAAAATATGAGAGCTTCATTATGAGTACAGAAAACATTTTTTCTGCTAGCATTTAATATATATTAATAGAAATTTTATCACATTATGCATAAAAATAGTTTTTAACTATAAATCATAATATACTTAATAAGAAAACTATTTGTATTATTACTTAAAATCTACCATTTAAGAAATACTATAAACATTTCTGTAGTTCCATCCATGTTATCAAAATTACCTTTTTTGTTACTCTGTTTGATTTTGTAAAGCTGCAATATACAATTATATTTCTGTGTGGATTCATAAACTTTTTTCTATATCTTTATTACATAAAATATATATTATTTTCTTGTCTTCGTCATAATGATATTTTTTCAAAATTCTACTTGCGAAATTTAGTAATAATATTTAATGCATGCCTAGCAGTTGAACACTTATTTTGAACATATTTCTAGCCATTTCTTCTCGTAAAGTTTTTATATTCATAAAGACAGTATTCAGAGACAGTAAGATTTATAACTTAGTAAACTATACCATGCACTCCCTCAAATAGTAGTTTATACAGAAAGCAAATGTGCAATATCCATATCAAATAGATCAAGAGTAACTGAGATTAAGTGAAGCATTTCTCTTGAGTTTATTTTTTATAATATAATACGGGTTCCACAAAAAGTAAAAAATTGACCGATTAAATCTATGAACATTGATCGCTTAAATATAAACACAAAGTAGTTGTATGTGTATTTAAGTGACGTCACGTAAATTTTTATGCAAGTAATTTTCAATTCAACGATATGAAAGATTTCTAGCTTCATTTATCTTTCCTGACGAACGTTTATAAATTACTATCACCCAGATGGCCGCAGTAATAATTCCTATATTTATGAGACACTTAATTTCGATGGTAATTCCCATATATGTGTCAAAATTTTATAAATATTGAAAAATTTGTTGAGTCTCAAACTTTTGACTAATTTTAGTGTTGAGTTCATGAATTTTGATTTAAATCAATCAATTTTTTCCTATAAATGATATAGACTAAGTTATAATAAAACTCTTCAGTTGTGATAAATCTTTCTTATTTCATTGAGTTATATTATTCTCACTTATTTGCAAGAATGTTTACTTATTTTGAAAAATAATGGCATGGTTATGCTTCATTACTGTAAATTGAAGACTATATCCGTTTGTCTAATATGATTTTTTTCCTTTCTTTTACAAATTTGCTTTTCTAAGATAAGATGATAGTATGAACCAGTTTGAAGAGTTGAAGTGTATTTTTTAAACTCTATGTTTCAAAAATTATAATCTTGTTATTATAATAGGTCAAATTAATTATTGAATTAATTAAAAATTTAATTTTTACATGTATGATAATTTAATTTATTTAAATCAAAATTTCCTCTTATTTTGTAATTACTTAAATATTATTTTTATATGCTTATATATTTTTATAACTACGTAAAATTCTGATATATTGCATGCCATTACAGAAAATATTTACGTTTTCTAAGATTTATTATAATACATCGAATATTGGCATTTATATGCGGTTTAAACGTAATTATTTATTCATTACGATTTCACATTTTCTAAACGTAAGTATTTTCATTATCTATAATGAAATACATACACAGAAATGTCATTTCTGAAAGCAGTTCAGTGTTAGATAAGTTCAAATCATATTTACAACTCATTCCTTTGAGTATCTTTCCGTGTTATATTTATGATAAAGCTAATATTAAACTTGTGTGTGCCTACTTTGATATATACATTCCTTAAATATTAGACAGCATATAATTTCATTACTTTCCTAATATCATAATACAGTGTTAATTTATTTTAATACATTTTAATTAATTTCTCAAACATTTTAGTAGGAAAGAGTATAATTTGTCAATTAACTAAATATTTATTTTAAGGAATTATTCGTATAGCTCTTATAAGGAATAATTTCAATACTTTTTCTGAACACATTTTTAAAATTATATTAGATCTAATATGAATAAATCACTATATTGATAATTTTATCTGTGTCAGGTTTTTAATAATTGATAATTCATCAGTCTTCTTTTATTAGCCTAATAAATACTTTTATATCTGTTTATATGGCATAGATGCTAATAATAAATTAATTTAATTAATTATAGAAAAACTATTATTAAAATAGCAATTAGAATTCTAAGTAAATATCAAAGTAACAAAAAGGGCATAAATTCAAAATAAGTAAGAAAAACGACTTGAACTTAAGAAATTTTTAATAATGTAAGGCACAGATGCCTTTTAATCCAGGATGCCAAATTCTGTGTTTGGTGATATTTGGCAATTTTTTTGAATCTGGCAACCTGGTTTTAATAACCCAATAGATAAGGAGACCTATAAAAATCATGTACAAAACTTGATTTTGGCAACATTAGTACTTAGTTCATGCGTACGTCACAATACGTCACCTTGGCAACATTACTTTAAATTCAGAATTTGAAATACTGGATTATACGGCATCTGTGTCTAACGTAAAATAAACTCAACGTGTTCTTCATTTCAAAGAAATTTAAACTTCGCTGAAATGTTGTAAGCAATTTTAACTAAAAAATATGAGGTGGTTGGTTGGTTGAGTTTTCTAGCACAAGATCCAAAAAGGGCAAGCTGTTCCTAATACGAGAAGGACCTTCATTTTCAAATATTAATTGTAGATACATAAATACATCCTTCACTATTGATTACCTTCTTAAAATCATATTGAATCATATGATTATAGTATTCTGGCAAATCAAGTCCATTGTTTTTTTCTCTCTAAAATTCAATCGTTCAGTTCTAAATAACTTACAATTGATAAGTAAAAATCCTTTATTAGGACAATATATGTCATATTTTCAAATTTAATCACTGACTTCTCTTAAGCACTTTTCAGATGATATCTCAAATGTTTCAAAATAACGCTTGTGGGTTAATACAACACTGTTTGCTATGCGAGTCCATAAAATAGTTATGTTGGAAAATATTTTAAATCGATAAATCGCATCAAAAGTTTCTATACTCACTGTTTCCTCATTAAAATAATAAAATATAACGTTAACTCTAGAGACCATTTCAATAATTATATTTCTACACCTATATTTGAAATAGAATTGACATGACAATGAATATTTGGGAAATATTCAACAATAAAATGTTTGGATAAAACATAGCACAGGATTTAAGAAAAAAATATTATGAGCTATGTTTTACTTAAATTCAAAAATAGCTTAATTCTATTTTGTCAGCAAGGCATTCTGTTAGGTTTACGTTAAAGTATTTAACTTTTTAGCTGTATCACTAACATAAAAATTGAGAAAAAGTATTTAATTATTAAATTAATTTTTAACAATGCAATTTTCTGTAATGTCAAAATCATATATTTTGATAAAAATTAATTATTTTCATAAAAAGTTACATTGAAAAATGTTGAAATTATTTTTAAAATTACACTACAAAAATGTTTTATGTTTTAAGGCTTGTGTCAGAACTAAAATTATATAAAGCAAAACTTGACTTTAATCGATTAACAGCGAAAGTTTTATGCAGCACCTATCCCTTTGGTTTTGTTTTTAAATTTTATTTAAGATAAATTTTTCTGCTGATGACATATTTAGAATTAATTTCACCTCTTCCAAATTAGATTAACTTTGTTGCAATAGTATTTTACTATGAAAACTTTAATTGAATTTCTATTAAAATTTTTATTATCCGTCATGAAGCAATATGATTACATTTTTATAGAAGATAAGCGTCTCAAACTAATCCTGATTCAAATTTATTTTCAAAGTAACCAAAATAAGTGGATGAATAGTAACTGCATATTTTTGAAAAAAATAACTTTTAATTTTAAAAATAAAGGGAGTTAATTAGATTAAATCGTCATTAAATAAGACGAGTTTTTGTTTTCAATTTTCAGAAAAAGTTTGATTTTAAATTTTATTTTAGTATTTAATAATATAAGCAAATTAAATATGTGTAAAAATTCAAAAGCACCCTAGTAACCACATGGGAATATTTCTTTACCTAAAATGTTGTTATTTTATTTCTGAGGAAAGACAATGATATCAGTACTCCTATTTATTTTGTTTTATTTTTAAAAAAAGTTTGAAGATTATGTTTAATTTCTTTCAATTGGTTGGTGGCTTATTTACTGCCCTTAAAGTGTTGACACTGTTAAACTTAAATGAGCAGTAATAAAATGCAACACAGCGAAGCCAACAATGTTTAAGGACGGGCTAATAAGTTTGTACATACGTTGAATTCATATTCTTGAGCATATTTCCAACTCAAAATACGTATGTCTTTGAAATGTTCTCATTCTGTTTTATATCATATAAAAATAACTTGCAGAATGCCTTATATGATTGTACTCATATAAATATAAGCTACATCTACCATGCACTATATATATTTGTTAATATTTGTACATATTTTTCAAATTTTAAATTGACTATCTGTTTCTTGAAATGCATGTACGTTAAAATTACGATAATGAGTCAAAGAAAACTGAAATTTATATAATCTTCACTGAAATATATGACGGCAGTTTAAAAAGGAATCGAGCATTTTAATTTAAAAGAGTGCGATTGATTCCCTTTACAAATGCGTCAGAGAAGTTAATTTAATATTTTACAATACAAAACTGGTCAAATTATTCTTTTATGTTCAATATCAAACAAAAAAATAATTTAATTTGCATATTTCAAAAACAGAAATACATTTTAATGCTTTCGGTGAATATTTTATATAATAGTAACAACATGTTTAATACCATCTTAATTCAAGCAAATTAAATATTGAAACTAGATTGAAGTCTGTAAGATCTACAAAAATAAAAATTTGATTAATTTTTGTATGAGTAGATAAATGACAATTTTTTTTATTAAATTAAGAGCAAACAACTGAAATACATTCTCTTTAAAGAATAGAAAAAATGTGAAAAATTAATTTACATTAGATTCATTAATTATATATTCCATAAACATGTAATGTATAGGAAATGCAAGGAATTGATTTTGCGAATTTTTATCTATTGATTATCAAAAGAAATATATATATATATATATATATATATATATATATATATATATATATATATATAAATATATATATATATATAAATATATATAAATATATATATATATATATATATATATATATATATATATATATATATATATATATATATATATATATATATATATATATATATATATATATATATATATATATATATATATATATATATATATATATATATATATATATATATATATATATATATATATATATATATATATATATATATATATATATATATATATATATATTAACACTAGTTAATTAGAGTTTTAATTTGTATCTCAATAGGAATTAATTTTTAAAAAATTATAAGTATGTAACAGATATAAAGTATTATATTATCTTTTGTTAAATCCCTAAACTTAATAATATGATATATTTTCTGATTGATTTAACTATAACAAAAATGTTATGTTGGCAAAATAATATTGGCCTTATTATTTTTTTTCACTGTGGGAAAAATAATAAAGGATTTCATTTAAACTTTATTACATTTAAATTTTTCTTAAAATGCTTTTTATTCATTTATACTCACCATGAATTTTATCTCTACGAGATTCAATGAAGTGTATGTATTTCATCATTATTCTAAATAAGTATTGTAAATTACGTTACAATAAATTACATTTAAATTTGAGAAGGGTACAATAGTTTTCTTAAAAGTATTTGGGAAATTATTCTTTAATTTAGATACATGAAATTATTTAATAATTTAGAACATATACGAACGTCTATGTAACAGGATTGCATTTTAAGCAAATAATATTAGAATTTATAAGACATATTGGCTACGCGCGAGATGGATGTTTATATTGTCACACAGAAATATATAAACTTTCTACTGAAAAAAATTCTGAAATGAAATATAGTTATATGTCATATGGAGTATATTACTCTTTTCAAGCGTAATGCATATTTCCTCATCCCATTTCATTTCTCTCTTACAGAAATATACATTTCTAGTGTAAAAACTCTGAATTTAAAATATTTTAATCCTAATACAAAAATTTAAGTTAAAATAAATTATTATCCATTTAAAATGTTAAAGTAGTAAAACACAAATTTAAATATTTTTCATAACATTGAAATTTTATATGTTATTTTAAATATTTTTTCAAAAATATTTAAGAGAGCATAGAATTGACAAATCACTATTTTAAATATGAAACATTGCTGGTAACAAAATCTGAATTTACAAATATGTTTTTCACGTTTCAGTTTTTCCTACACAAAGTTTTTTTCTTTTATAAATTACTCCAAGCAATATACAACTATTTATTTTTATACGTTTTTATACACTATTTATGGTACTTATGTATTATCGCAAACATGCCAACCACCAGGATAACTTGCCAAATTGGCAACTCGCATCTAAGGCGCTGATTTGGCAACCATTTGCTTATTTTCAAATTTCCCCGCTTGCCATCTTTCTCAGCCTAATTGTTCATTGAAAATGGCAAGGTTAAATATTAAAATGCAAATCTAGGATTTATGAAAAAGATGCAGTTACACTTTTAAGAAAATAACATTTTACCAGACTTTAGGAAATGCACCAACTCTCACCCGATAAAGCTTTGCTTTGGAAAACAGACTTTTTGGGAGTGCAAAGTTGCAACTTGTAATCAACACGCGGAAATACTTTTACCACTTCTGATTGGTTCTCTATAACCTACTTCTTAATTGGTTATAGAGAACCAATTATTAACAACAGTAAGATTCATGTATTACTGGTGCTAAGAGTTAACATCAGTCAAATGTTGTGACGGAGAACTTAATGTAGTAGACAAAGCAGTCATAGACTTGAATAATTATATGAGAGATTTATGTTCTCCACACATGGAATATAAAGAAAGAACGAAAATAAGTAGACCCACCCGCATTGTGGAAATAGATGAAAGCTTGTTCACAAAAAGGAAAAATAATTTGGGTCGAATATTGCCAAAGCAATTAATTTTTGGTGGCGTCAGTCGAGAGATCAAACAAGCATTTTTAACAATTGTTCCTAATAGAACTACAGTCACACTTTTCCAGAAATTTGTCGGAAACATTGAGGAAGGGAGTACACTTTATTCTGACAGTTGGAGAGCGTATCAGACTGATCAATTGGCAATCGCTGAATTTAATCATTTAACCTCTTAAATGATTAAATTCTGCGATCACTGATCCAAATTACAAATATAGTTTGGTCGACCCCGAAACGGGTATGATTACCCAAAGAAAGTGGGTTTCCGCGAAATGGAGGAACAAGAGACAATGGGGTCGAGCAAGACACTATCTTGAGTCTTACTTTGCAGAATTCCTACGGTGACAAAACCAAGAAAAGGATAAAAAAAATCGTTTTGATTCTATTCTAAAAACTGTTTTGCAATTTTTTCCATTAAAACATAATTGATATCTCATCAAATAAAGGTAAGAATTATACAGATAAAAATTACATTTTCATCATATAATATTTATTATTTTCTTTCGTACTGTTTCTGTCACACTGTACATTTCAACTAAGCACTCCATGTCAGAGTATTCCGTTTTTAGAATTGGTCCAGTCTTATATAATACCGCTAGTATGGTTGCGATAATACGTAAGTACCCTACTTATTTCTAACTAATTTTATTGTGTATTATATACTTATCAAGCTTTAAAATTATTAGAAAATATTTTAACTTACCCATATAATAAAATTAAATATTTTGTGTCTTAAAAGTTTATAGAATTCAAGAGTGAACAAAAGAATAGAAAATTTGGAAAAATGCTTTATTTTAGAAGAAAATAAGTAATATATAGTGTAAACGTAAAATAAGGAAAAATAAATATTATATGCAAGAAAATTTTAAAAAGCATGAAAAAGTAAACACTTTTCTACACATATTAGAATACATTCGCTTAATATTATTGATAAAAAATATCTAATGAAACTATTAGTCATAAATTCGCTTGGAAGTTCCAGCAATCAATTTCACTCTCCAATATATAGAAAACAAATATTTGAAAATCTAATTATCTTAAAATATTTAAACTTATTCAGTACTAAAAAGTTTAGGGGTTTAAGAAACATGCATATTTTAACACACTTTGGAATCCATTCAATTTGAATGTATTCAATAAATTTGTAAATTCATCTAATACTTGTGTGTGCGAATCTTTAAATATCATATTTAAAACTTATTCCCTAAGATATGAATGTTTAAATATATATTCATATTTTCAATTTATGAAAAATTATTTAAAAGATGATAATTTGCAAGCAATTGTTTTAATTTCTACAATTTGCTTCATATAAGTATTAGAAGATGTTATTTACAGAAGCTATTTCCTTTTTAATATATAGCATTATACTAAAACAAAAACAATCACATATTTGTTTAAATGTTTAATAATTTGTTGCAAGTGCATGAAAAGTAATTTATTAGCTGAGACTAAATATTGGGTTGTTAGGAAAGTAATTTCGTTTTTCATGAAAATGAAAAACGTGCAGCAAATAAATATTGAATTGCATTGTACATTGTTAGTTTTAGTCCAATAGCTTTTACCATCTTTCTCGTAGTAACACGATTCCACAATCATAAAGTGGTTAGTTTTTACTAGCAAAAAGCTGATTCATAATGTAGGAGAAACGAAATTACTTTCTGAACAATCCAATAGTATATGCATATTCAATGTTTTTTATTTCCAATAATTATAGTTTTTCTCGTTAATACTATCAATTGTACATTTCATAATATTTCTGTGAAAAAAGTTTTTAATTTACTTTGAAATAAAAAACAAATAAAGTTTTTATTTAAATGTTTCGAAAATATATATTTTGCATCTTCTTTATATGCATTTAAAAAAAAAGAAAGAAACTTCTAGTGTCTATTTTTATTCATTTATGTTACCATTCATAACTTGCAACAGAATTTCGTTTGTAAATATTAGCGGAAAAGAACAATGA
The DNA here is from genome assembly GCA_030067965.1 of Latrodectus elegans. Taxonomy (NCBI): domain Eukaryota; kingdom Metazoa; phylum Arthropoda; class Arachnida; order Araneae; family Theridiidae; genus Latrodectus; species Latrodectus elegans. Next base: position 91,563,523 of record CM057810.1, on the reverse strand, counting down.
ATTAGAAAATTGGGCATTGTATATCACAATTCATTTTGCATTTTATTAGAATTGATATTTAGCAACTCAAGTTTCTATAAAATAAAATTAAATAAATTATTTATAATTAAATTTTGAACGGCCGCATTTATGAGGTGTTCTAGAATATAACTACATATTTCTTTTTTATTGTAACAATTAATTAACTATGCATTATTATGTTGTATTTGACGATAAATCTTATTTCATATATTTTGAATTTAAAAATCATTTTAAAATTAAATCTTCGGTAAAATGTAAAAATAATGCTCACATTTTGAACTGTTTTTCCAATTCATAATACATTTATTGTATCATTTTTAATTTTTTGAAAAATATATAGAAATTATTAAAATTTTAATTATACTTATCATTTATTTACATTTTTAGATACCAGTTGAAGTAACATATTCTACAGAATTTTATATCATTAAAAATATATGCTCTAGTATCGACTTTAATTACGAATGTATTTTTAATATAAAGTACTTTATTTGCTATATTTTCTATATTTAATATAAAATGCTCCCCAAATCTTGATCATAAACAAAACCATTTAATTTAAGCAAATATATTTTTATCTTCGTTATATTAACAGAAAGCTATTATTCTCAATATCAATAAATGGATATAAAAAAGAATTTAAATTTAAAAAGTGAAATTTTAACCAAGCATACGTATGTTATACGTAAATTATTTTTTCAAAAATACATCAATTTAAGATAATTACTTTTCTAAGGTAGACATTTTGTGAGATTCTGGTATATATAATACTTGATTTCAATATATAAATACTTGTAAATTCAAAATAAATTAGTTTAAATCTAAATAACTGAAACTAATTAATAATTTTAACAATATTGAAGGATAAAGTACTTAATTAATATCACATAAACACATAAAGTAGGCACTAATTGAAAATAATAGTTTTCATCTATAATTCTATGTCAAATTTCTGTGAATATTAAAGCTTAAAGCTAGTTAATTAGTTTTAAGATAAAATTTAAACTAGTTATCAGTTTCAATAATCTCATATCATAATGTTTTTATCAATTATGTACTCCTAAAAAAAGAAGTTAAGATAATTTACAATATAACTATTTGCACTTTTTAAAATATATTAATAATTCATATAAATTCTTTCACCGCATAGTTCTCACTGTAAAAATTGTATAGCGTATTAAATGTAATTAAAATTTGTACTAATACATAGTGTAAGAACAGCCAGTAATGTATTAAATGAAATAATTAAAAGTGCAATGCATGATACTATAATCAAATTAAAAATTCGATACTAATAAAATGTGGAAAACTTAGCTGAATTATTTTTGATAATATAATGATAAATAAATTAAATTATTAATTACCTATTATTCTTCTATTTTATAAGATAAATTTGCCAGTTACAAAGAATTAGATTATTAATTCTTTGATTTATTAATTACTCGTATTAGATAACTTAATAATTAAAATTATTAAGTTATCTAATACGAGTAATTAAAGACATAAATTAAAATTTTAATCATTCTTGAAAGTTTTGAATATCTTTTTGTGGACTTTCAAAGAAATTAGTTAATATATTTTCACCATAACTTAAAGAATAAAACTATAGCTTACAAATCACAATTATCATTTAATTTAGGTTAACAATCTTGATGCTTATTAATTATATATTTTATGCATTTTACACATGATTAAATCTTTAGCCTGTTTGATTAATTATAAACAATATTTTAGTGATGTAATAAATTTTTTCAAATACTAATTATTAATCTGGTCATTTTTTAAACTCAGCAATATTTTCTCTTATTTTGAAAAATATTATCTACATAATTTATGGGTGCATCTTGTGTAAATATAATTAATATTTAATTTTAAATTGTGCATCAATAAAAAATATTTATTTATTCTTGAAAGATATTTTTTATATTTAATATTAAGTACTGAATTATTTGAAAACATAATGACAGTATAAAAATTATTTATATTTAAAAATGCAGTGTAAATTTGTACAAACTGTATTACTTTAATAAGTTAACTTAGTAGTAAAGTCTCCAAAGAATATATATTTGCACTGATTTCGTCTGTTTGATGTCTAGTTTGATTTGCAATGCTAATTAGAAATGTTGTCTCATACAATCTAATTTAATTAGATGTTTCATATTTTATATAATAGTAGAATTATATATGTTTCTCTAATAACATTCTTGAAGGCCAAAGTAGCTTATAATTCCAATACAATTTTGAATTTCATTTAGAATACAGAAACAAATTATTTCATGTTTTACCATTTCTAACTGTAACACCATAAAATATTAATGCCTTTAAATTTTTTGATGGGTTTCATATTTAATAAAGATACCAGTTGAAAAACAAATATGTATTTTAAATATTAAAATTTCAAAGTATCAAATATAATTAAATTTTCTCAGTAGTATCAAATAATGAAAATCTTATTAAGTGCAAGATAAATTGGTGCAATTCTAATTTCTAAATAAAGAACAAAAAACAAATTATTATATTCTATAGAAATTCTTAATCTATTTAAAGTAAAATTTAAAAAAAAATCATTTAATATTTTCTGAAAGCAAACTGTTATTTGACAAAAATAAATGGATATCATTTGCCAACTTTCTTATAGTTAACTAAACGTAACTATTTATTTAATACATAATAAGTTATTACAATAAATTATTTAAAAACCGTAAATGAAATAAGGCACCTACAATTGTTAAATAATGTCATTAATTAATATTTAATATTTTAAGTTTAGATATTTTGTATTTTGAATACTATTAATACGTCTATCGATAAGGAAATTTGTTCCTCACAAACGAGTTGTAATATATAGTAATTTATAGAAAGCATTATCGAGACCCATTGTAATTCAGATAAAACAAATAGTAATTAAGGAATAAGAGAGGATTTTGATTAAAATTTATAATTTACAACACACATTGAATAGGTTATTTTAAAGTTAACATATATCTATTATTTTAGATATAAAATTATATCTAATATCCACGGAAATTTTTATATAAACAACTAAATGCATTGTGTGTGTGCGTGTTTGTGTGTCACAAAACGTCTTACTATAGCTTTGCAATGACTGATTCCTTTGTATGTATTCTATTAAGTGCATTTAAAACATTAAAAACATTTAAAACAATTCTAAAAACAGAATATACTACTAAAAATTAAATTGTAGTGTTTCCTGATACATTTTGAATTAAAAATTAAATAACAAAAGTAAAGCTAATGAGCGGTATATTCTAAAAGATACATTTCGAAAATTTTCTTTGTGGCTTTATATAGGAAACTAATTTTTAATTCAACTATTTGTCATTCTTTTTTTGGATTAACATAAAAGAAGTACATTTTAGTGGAAGAAGTATGAATTTCAAAAATTTCCAAGGAAGAATTCTTGATGTTAATTAAATTTGTATAATCTTTAGAGTGCAAAGAAAAAGATAGGTGCACAAAATTTCAATTATGAATTAGGAATCCGTTAATGAGATCAAATAGTTGTAACCATATGTTCCCAAGTATCTGAGTAAAGTTTCTTTATTTTTTAATAGAATGGAATGTCTTGATAAGAAAATTTTTCTCTTTTACCTAGATTACATTTCCAGAGATTTTTTTTTAAATTAAAAAAAATATAGCAATAATTTTTTTTCTTTTTGATTTTACTAAAAATATAATTTCATGAAATATTTCAGAATATCATTTGTTTTTTGAATAGGGAATGCAGAAGTAATTTAAATTTAAAAAATAAAATAGGGTTTTCTTTTGGCTTGAGGAAAAGCTTTATTCACAGATATAATATTTTTAAGAATCTTCTTAAAAATAATATTTTTAAGACAGATTTAATTTAATGAATATTTCAATTACATGTGTCTTATAAGGATTTCAAAAATTATTACAATGAATAATATACGGCTATAAAAATGTATTATGCATAAATGAGTAAATAAGTTAATATTTCTCATTTTATTTACATGGTGCATAAAAGACACAATTAAATATATACTAAATATTTCTACTTAAAATTTGCTATTAGTGGCATATTATTTCTATATGTTATGCCTCAATATGATATAAATTATATGAATATCAATTTGAAATCAATTTTTTTCAAAGAAATTAGTATTTTATAGATTCTTTAAAACTATGTTTATATTAAATTTTGTTATAAAGAAATGCATATATGACATTCTGTTGAAAAAGTTACCTGAGGAAGTAGTAAAAAAAATTTTTTTCAGCTTCTTTTATTTAAATTAAAAATATACCAGCGATTTAATAAAATATTATATTGAAAATATTTGAATACAATATTTTTACTAAATTATGAGCAGCCGCCCACCTTGTCTAGTGGTCTGCGTGCCTGACAGTGGATAGGGAGGTCCTGAGTTCAAATCTCGGTTCGGTCTTGGATGTACTTTCTCTCATTATCTATTCTGTCTTTGCCCTTTCCTTATATGAATGGTTGCCTACCCTATAAATGGGTACTTATGGCATGTATGTACTGAGAATGTCGGACTCCACACCAAAATATGGTTCAGTTGGAAAAGTGGAGCAGTGCATCCCATATTGCCAGCCTCAGCTTGCACAGGACAACAATTCAATTATGAATTTTAAAATATTACTTTTATATATGATTGTAAAATTATTAATTAATGTTTTATTTCTAAATAAAATTTTATAAAAATATTTTTATAAGTTTTACAATTATTATACATTTGTTTGATTGAAAAGCCATTACAAATGTTTTTACATTTTATGGCTACTAATGTTTAATTTAAGGTTATATGCTAATAAATAAATAAGTGTCTAAGGTGTTTACAAAAAAAAGAACACTTAATCTAATTTATTAAATTTAAAAAAAAATAATATAATACTTATGAATATATAACATATCTAAACACACTTGAGACTTCACAAATCAATTCAAAATAATGATCTAAATTTCAAGAATATTTATGGAGGAAGAAATTTTTACAATACTTTAGTTCCTCTACATAGGGATATTTCATTAACAAATGAAACATTATTCCTTTTACCATATAGTATTCAATGATTAGCTAAATTTAATGTTGAGTTAAACAATACAATTTATGGATGAATGTAATGGAATATAGAATCTTTATTTGTTCTTCATATAATTTTTTTTTGTTGTATTGTCGTCTGAAATCAACTGCAAGCAAACCGTTGGGATGTGACATGCCAAACAAGCATAACTTCAGCTTCGCAAAAGTAAATTTTTCAATCTATTTTTAAAAAGTGCGTTTGTAAGCTTATATATCTATGATAAAAAATAACCTTCAAAACACATAAATGTATTTTTTCATTTCGTCTTTTGAATTTTATAGTTAGTAATCGGCAAATACTAAATACATTTTCGCAATACTCTATTCTGTAATCAGTTTCAGTTTGTTTCAATATATTTAATATTTATGCCTTTATATAAGTTAAGTTTCTAGAAATTTTTCATGACATATATCAATTAATATCAAAATATTAATAGAGTTGCAACAATTCCTTAACCAAAATTTCCCTATTGTAGGATAAAGGTATCCACTATATAATCTATATTATACAATCTGCTATGAAAGTTTATTTTAAAGAACACAAAAATAACCTTCTGTGATTTTTAGCAGCTTATTAATAAGAACTAAACATTTAACTCAAAATAGAAATCAAAACATGTACTGAAATGAATAGTTATAAGTAAATAATTAATCTCAAAAATAAAAAATACAATAAATTTGCATAAGAACTAAAATTTTTGAAGCAAAAATAGAAATAAAAACTTATATTGAATCCAAAATTTGTATTGTTATGAAAATTTATATTTTAAAATTACGTAAACTAATTCAATGGGTACTGTTTTCTAGTAATTTAAATGAAAAGCATATTCATGATTAGAAAATGCAATGATAATATCAATAACAATTTGTTTGATATTTTTAAAAAACAATATAAATTTTATTGATAGATATTTCCTCGTATAATATTAATAATGATAGATAAAGAATATTTTTGTGCCAAAGAATTAATTTTTAAATTTTAAAATTTCTAAATTTATGATTTAAATCAATTAATTCAGAAGAAGTTTTAATACACCTAAATGATTGTCCTAAAATAATAAATTATTGTAACGTTTAATAAAATTAAATTTAAGTTTTTTTATTCAAACTGTTAATTAGGGAATAATATCTTTGTTTATTTTAAAACATTATATCACATAGAACTCTTCAACACTAGTTATAAAAGTTCGTTTCAAGACAATTTTAAAAATAATTTCTGAATTTGTTATGAAAAATAAGCATAATAATTATTTGGAAACGAAAGTTTACTATTACATAAATTTAAAAAGGTTATTGAAAAGCGTTTATTTTAATAAAATATTTTCCTTTACAAAAGAAAATGAAACGCCAATATAATTTTTATTCTGAATTTCATTTATATTTCTTAATTAATTTTATAATGAACTGAGATCATATACTGGTTTTTAATTTTTATGAAGTTTAACTAGTTTGTGAAAATATGTCTGAAGTTTACTATAGATTTTTTTATTCTTGTAGATAATAATCAAATGATTTTTAATAATTGCTAGAATCATAAGAATCCTAAAATCGCCACAAATTCTTTTGGGACGATTTACGCTTTATACTATTTTTTAGTAAGCAATATAGAGCAAAATATCCCCTGAGAAAACCAGACAAAGTAAAGTATATGAATAAATATATAATAAAGAATATACTTAATATTCTCATTTATGTAAAAATGAATTTCTAACAAGGGATTTATTTTAAGATAGTTGACACTTAATATGCAACATATATGATTAAATTTTATGAATTCATGATGAATTTATGCAAAGTTTCAAACCTACGGTATTAAAATAGATACTTCTAGGTTATTTTTAAAATTTATCTTTTATAGTAGTTGATAACTTCTTATAGATAAAAATAAAGCAATTAATGTCACATATTCAAAAGTCGCATATAAATTCCATTTATCTATTTTAATTTTCTTTTTATATAGTTTTATGAAAAAGTTACCTCGATAATCATTTATAACAATGATAAACCTTATAATCTCTGTAGTAAACAGTCGAATCTCTCGAGTAAAATATTTCTTTTCAAAATTTTCTATTGAAAATAGAACATATTTCTTCACACACATTTTAGTAAATTTAATACATCTTTTATATATTATTTATAAAATGCTTGAGAATCTCTTAGTTTCTGTTTATGTACAAGCACTAAATTAAATTCCCTATTTATCAAAGAAAAAAAAAACATTATTTGATAAATTAAACAAAGCTGTCTTAAATCATTTAAACTGAAATTATAGGTTTTTTTCTTTCTTAAATAATAATCTTATAATATTCATAAAAAGGGGTCACTTACCACTTGTGAAATGTTGCCTGTTAATTTTATTAACATATAATTATTTTCCAAAATATCATAAAAATTATGCATTATTATTATTATTAATTGAAATAATAATATTTTGAATTAAAACCTGAAAAATACTCCTAAAATTTGCAGTTTTTCAAGAACAAAACAATTTTAAGCAAAAATATTTTAAGGCAAATATTTGTTTAGTAAAAAAATTTATATCATGTTTTATATCTCGAATAAATTTTAAAAAAATTGTAAATTATTAAGTTATAAATTTTTAGAAAGTTTACACTACTTTGCTTAGGTAATAATTGTCAGCAATTAAAATACTCTGAAATATTTATTAGATGTTTTGTATTTTTATCAGATGTTTTTGATGAATATATATTTGCTTTTTTATTTAATTAATATATTTTGAATAAAAGATACACTCTGTAAGAGATAAATAATATTATAAAATTATCTCAAAATAAATTCACTTATTTACCTCATATGTCATTAGAATCTTAAAATATATTATTTGAGAATGAACATTTTGACAGTTTCATGTAACAACGATACTCATTATCATATATGTGCAATAGGAAACATATTTTAACTCTCACTATTTTAAATAATTATTTTATATATTCGGCCATGAAGCCATTTTTAACTTTTTTTTATTTTATGAATAAACAAGAATTATGGTAGCAGATAGGAAAATAGTTTTTCCTTTCGTAAAATTTCAAACTTGATTGCTTTTCAACTTTGATCAGTTTAAACATCACGTATCATAAAGAAACTATTTTCCCGGCGAGTGTACAGATTTACGTGTAAGAAAATTAATACTCATGTTAAAGTATAATCTGTACTGTAACTGACGACTCTTCCAACTCAGAATGCGGCAGGGGAGGTTTTGCCATTTTCCTTACCTTTTCAGACTAAACATCATTCAAATATCGAGTTGCAGCTGGAAAGTTTTCCTCCAACTTAACCAGAGAACTGATTGCCATAAAAGCAGCTCTTACCCTTGACCTCATGCATCAGTCCCCTTGAATGGCATCAACATATTCTCTGACAGTAAATATTCTCAGGAGGCCATGAAATAGGTAAAACTAGACTTGTCCAAGACATTAACGAGCTTCTCTCCACCATAGTTGCAAGGGAGTAAACCTGAACCATCCAATGGGTTCCTGCACATGCTAACATCGAGGGAAATGAGCAGGTGTACTCCCTGGCCAAGGAGGCTAGGAATATCAATCCTTCTCCTATCGCTTGCTTCGACTCAAACGCCATCGCAAGGCATTAGATCTGCGTGGTACTGTGGAAAAAAATGGTGCCTGCCGAATGTCGAAGCTTAATCCTAACCGTAGTATCACCTTTACTATCAGCAAAATGCGAACTGAGCACATAAATGGTATGAAATACCCGACTAATCTAGAACCTACGCAGAATGCAGACACTGCTCAGGAGTTCCGCTGGATCCGGGACAACTCTTCAACGCCATCTCTGTTGCCATTGAGGGGCACATTTGGTCAAGTATGGTAAGGGATTATGCTCAGTATAAAACTCCATTTCTGTACCAAAAATTATTGATTCAAACCTTTCTAACGATCACACTATTGCATAAGCCTCACGTTCAAATGTATACCAGGATTGTTGAGATTTAGTCAATTTTTTATTAGCGTATGTAACTAGATAAATCTTATCATTGGCACGCTGAGACAGGCAAGCTCCAACTCCTACCTGAGAAGCATCAAAGTAAATTATGAAAGGTTTACCTAGTGATGGAGTACGAAGTCAAGGTGGCTTAACTAGGGCTTGTTTTAGAGATATAAACACTGTGCCGTGCACTCTAATTCTATCTGGGAGTTTAACTTTATAGGAGTTAGGTGGGCAGTGTTCAATTTCTTCACCAGGATTTGTCCATCTGGCATACAATTTGTTAAAAAAGTCCGGAATCAATAAATAAGTATGATCACCCACCTAAAATTCCTTAGGAACAGTCTGGCGATTGAAGTTGTCGGTGTAGGCTTGTTGTTTTCCAGCAGCTATCAATGAGGCTTGTTCCACTGCTCTTACAAATTTTACTTTCTAATCTTGTAAATAATCAACAACAGATTTACTCATATTTAATGGAAAAATAATTTCACCAATCTAGCTTGATTTCAAAACACTCAAAGGTCCTCTTGCTTCTCTACCGAACAAAAGTTTGAAGGGAGAAACGCCAGTAGTGCAATTGGGCACTTCCCTGTAAGCGAAGAGTAAATAAGGAATATATTTATCCCAATTGCTGGGATCTGATCATATGACGAGATGAAGAGAGTTCTTCAGAACTTTATTTTATCTGTCAATTAATCCATTGCTGGCAGCATACGCTGGCACTGAAAATCTGGGAGAACATCTTAAGCGATTAACAAAATCTTGTGTTAATTTAGAAGTAAAATTAAACCCTTGTTCACATGCAATAACACTTGGAATACCACTCCTCATAAAAATTTCAAATAATGCATCACAGGCTGCTTTTTTTGTTAGAGAACGTAAAGGAATTGCCTTTTGCCATCTCGAACATTGATCCATAAATATTAAAATATGTTTGTGTTTACATGCCAAGGAAGGCTCAATCGATCCAATAATATCCACGTTCACAACTTCAAATGGAATGTCCAGTCTAAGCACTGGAGAAGTAGGAATTTTATCGGAAGACTTCTCAGGAGACTGTAATTGGTGTTCTTTACATGATTTGAAGAAATTCAAAATATCGTTTGACATATTCGGTCAATAAAAGCTATATCTAATTCTCTTTTTTTGTTTTCTTTAATACCATATGACTTCCAAAAACTGAGGTAGGAGCCAAATCCCTAACATTCTGACGGCGACATTTCGGTAAAATTAACTGGTTTATGATTTCACCACAAACTTTCGCTTTGTGGAATAAAATGCCATCTAATTCAAAATATTTACCCTTGCCACATGATAAACAAGATCTCACTTCATCCAAAGAGTTGTATTCTTGTTGTTCTTTTTTAAATTGCAATGATTGGCTCAATATATAATTTGCTTCGGCTTCCAGCACTTTCACATCATCAAAAACACCTGGATTCGTATTGCCATTTGAACAGAGCACCTCGCCCATACTTTCGACGTGTGATGATTCAGCAGTCTCATTATGATATTCAACTTCTTGCGACACCACAACAAAGCAGGCGGCAAGATTTCTTGTTTTCTTTTAGCACTACATTTTCCAATAAATAAAAAACTTTCGATAGTATTATACATTGTCCTTGGATTTTATTTCTAACAGTTGCAATTATTTCGATGGGTTTCGAAAACATTTTTTTATTTTCTGTTTTTAACGCTACTTGAAAGCTCTTTGATTCGGATTCTATCTTTCTCCAAAAGCACTGATTAAAACGACTCTTTCTGTTTTTGATTTTGAAATGAAGTCATTATTTATGACTGGAAGTTGGCAACCAGAGTCTACAAGAACTTTTAATGGGGTATTATCCTCATAAATACTCGCATATTGAAGAGGATTAATTTCCAACTTCGTTCTTTTTTCTTTTAATAATTGGAAGCGAATATCTGCTGTCAGAACATCGATTTTCTTATTACTTACTTTAAATCTTTTTGAACATTCTCTCTCAAAATGTGAATCTCCACAAATATAACAATCTTTAACAATTCTTTTTACAAAATTTTCTGCTTTCCGAAAATGTTTTAATTTTTATTGTCTAACATACGGAGGAGTATGTTTTGACTGTGATGAATATTTTTGTTTATCTTGTTCGTTATAATTAGATCTCTGGAAATATTCTTTGCGAAGTAATTCGTTCGGTTTGACACTAGTATTCATTCTGACATTACCATAATCATCCAATTTGCTTATTATTTCTTCTGGAGTTTTAAAATTTGACCAAACATTAATAGAATGTTCTTTAATTTCTAAGGGAACTCGGCGTTTTATTTTATCACTTATTATTAGATTACATAGCTCCTTCAAATGTTCGAATTCCAAGTCCACTGATCCATTCGAAAAAATAATTTTTCAGTTCATGAGCAAAATCTAGCCAGTCTATTTCTGGTTTGTTATGGTGCTTCGAGAACAACTATCTAAATTGTTCAGGAGTCATTTGATAGGGATTTTTTATTGATAGGGATAAGGTCATTTGATGAATTGCTCAGGAGCCTTTGGAGAAATAAACGTTTTACTATATCGCAATCCTGGTGACTTCTTCATCTTCCATTGATATAATTTGTACAACGTCATACGGCAATCATCCGATGAAATGGGTAACCCAAAGTTCGTTTTTAATTTCTACTTTTTAGCTTGTCTTTCGAAAAGAACAAGATATAAACTTATATCATTTGTTTTGGAATCAAACCTTTGTAAAATGTTATTGAAATCTGATTTCACCTTAAAATGAAAATCAGTACCAGTATTTCGTAAGTTATCTTACCTTGTTCGTTCCTTTCCCATTAAACTTAGTTTTTGAAGAGCGAACTCCATTTCTTGTCTTCGTTTCCCATTTACAGATTCCATTTTCGTTCTTCGATTTCTTGCAATCTTTTCCGTTCTTCGATTTCATTTCTTTTTCGTTCTACAATTTCAATTTCTTGCAATCTTTTGTGCTCTTCAATTTCTTCATTTCTTTTTCATTCTTCAATCAATCAATTTAAGAATTCTTTATTGAAATCTTCGTCGTAGATTTCGCTTTCTGTAATCAATTTTTTTAGATAGTAAAATTTTAGATTCGCAGCAATCTCAATGCCTAATTCCACCGCAATAATTCGTAAATCTTTTTTCTTTCTTTTTGCGAGAAAAGCCATTTCACTTACTTGTAAAACACAAACAATCAAATAAACAAATTCACATTTCAGTTTCGGATTATGTCAGAAACGTTCGCTGAAGAAACGTAATCCTGAAGGGTGCGTGTCTGTTCCGAAGAAGAAAAATAAACTTGAACAAATAGAAACATTTATTTAAAAATAAAAATTAGTAGTTAATAGTACAGTATATTAAAATTATATAATTAATAGAAATTTGATTATGGCCCTACGCGACTAACAGAACAAACACCCAAGGAGAGCCAGCTAAACCTCCTCGTTCATTGATCAAAGGTAGTCTCCCTTGCCGGAGCGGACTCCATCCTCTCTTCTCACCCAATGACTACAGCGCCATCATGTGAAGAGAATGAGGAGTATCTTAACACTATAGCTTCTTTGAGTCATGAAATTACCAGCGTTTTTTTCTCAACCTTTTCGTATTCACAGCCCAATTTTCAATCATAATTTTCATCGCGCCCCTCCACTTACCCACCACATACAGCAAAATGTATACAATAATAAGGTATTTTGAATATTTTATCGCTAAACCTACACTACAACTTTAATTTTAAACTTTACAAATTACCAAGAATACGGAAATTTATTGATATTTTGCAACACCGATCCTCAGCATTGAAAAAAACAAGAATCCTATGCCTTTTTATTGCTCTTGCATCCCACCATGTCGGGTATTCTCACGGTTTCGAGAGGAGTTTCAATTTGTCTGGAATTTGTCTGGTCAGCTTAAAAGTTAATTTAGAAGAGTCTGCAGATGTCAACAAATGTTTTTTCATAAGAGAGTTTTTTCATAGGAGAAAGTTCTATGACGCCAATTTCAATTCCAAACAATCTCATTCGAGTCGATCCTTCTATCGATATTGAATCTATACTAAATGTGTATGTTATATATATTTTCGTGTAATTGCAATTCACCGTATTCAATATTCATGGCAGCAGACTTATTAATAATCATAGATAAATTTTCAAGCGGTTGTCAGTGAACATTAGACCATAGACAAGCATCAGAAAGTTCACAGTCGAGCGTGGTTCCGAAAATAAAATTAAGAAAATTGTCTCAAGAATATTTAAATTTTGGGTACACTAGTTCTGAAGTAAATGAAAAAGAAAGGTACTTGTGTATCATTTGATTAAAAATGTTGGCGGCAGACAGGATGAAACCTAATAAACTTAAACGACATTTGGAAATGCTTCAAAGTGAGTACGTAAACAAACCCAAGGAATTCTTTGAATTAAAATTAAAATCATATAAAAAAAAATAAAATCATAGTTTAAAAACTTTGACTGTGAATGAAAAAGCTTTAATTGCCTCTTACAAAGTTTCATATAAAACAGCCACACACAGATGTAAAAGCCTCACACCATTGGTGAAAAGCTTATTTTGCCAGGCGCAATTGAGATTGTAAAAATTATTTTTGGAGATAATTTTGCAAAATAATTGCAGTCTATACCTCTTTCAAATGATGCTATTTGCCGTCAAATTGCTGATATAGCTGAAGATGTAGAGTGTCAGCTTTTATTGAAGTTCCGTGACAATTGTCTTCAATACAACTTGATGAGGCAACAGGTAGTAATAAAGATGCTCATTTCATTGCCTATGTTAGATTTTGTGATGATTTGTCAGTAGAAGAAGAATTACTTATCTGCACACCAATAGAACTCAAAGCAACAGCACTCCCATTATTTGTTCTTAAATGATTTTATGAACGAGGCAAACATAGAATGGAAAAATTGGCGTCGGAATATGCACCGATGGTGCTCGTTGTATGTCCTAAGGATTCCAAAGTATTGAAACACTTTGGAAACAAAAATCGCTACAGAGCGTCTAGACACCTTGCATGATCCACAGAGAAGCTTTGGCTTCTAAAGAAATGATTCCTGGTTTGAATATTGTGTTAACTACGGTTGTAACCCTAGTAAATTATATAACAATGAGACCCTTGAAATAAAGAATCTTTTCCGCACTTTCTAAAGATATGGGTGCAGTACATTCAGCGTTAGTATTTTATTGCGAGGCAAGATGGTTAACACGAAGGAAATTTTTGCAGCGTGTTTTTATGAATTAAGAGAAGAAATCACCGTTTTCCTAGAAGAGGAAAACAGACCGGAAGCTGAGAATTTTCGCGAAAGTTTGTGTTGTTTGAAATTGAACTACATGGTCGACATATTCGAGAAATTAAATAACTTGAATCTTCAACTGCAAGGAGTAAATACACATATATTAGATACGAGTGATAAATTAATGTTTTTTGTAGGAAATTGAAATTGTGGAGCAGAAATTTAAAGCAAGAAAACTTAACACTGTTTGCAAATTTGAATGATTGTATTAAAACTTACAAGGCTGAACAACAGCAAGTAAAATTTGTTTTTGTAACCATTGAAAATCATTTAGCAATGCTAGCAAAGAATTTTAAAAAGTACTTTTTTGCTGACGACAAACTGATATCAAGTTACAAGTGGGTGAGAGACCCATTTCAATATACTCCCGAAGGAATCTCAATTGAAGCGGAAGAAACCTTCATAGACTTTACGGCAAGCAGCGAAAACAAAAGACAATTGAAAAATAAATCGCCCTTTCAATTTAGGGCAGGAGTGGATGATGAGTTTCTGCACTGAAAACAAGGGCAATTCGCATTTTACTACCATTTTCAACATCTTACATTTGTGAAACTGAATTTTCTGCGCTGGCTTCTTTGAAGACAAAATATAAACCTCAGCTAAATATAGAAAAAGAACTGAGAGTGTCTATTTCTAATATTAAACCCTCCTTCGAAAAACTTTGCTCTGAAAGACAGTCTCAAGGTATCACTAATAATTATTAAATTTGTTTTTAATTTAATAAGTTGTTTTAATATAATAAGTTAATTATTAAATTTGTCGAAATGTATTTCGTTTTGTATGTGTGTGTGTGTGTTCTTTCCTTTCAGCCACTTAATCCATTTTTTAAATAACATTTTCTCTTGGATATGCTCACGCCCTCCCCCCTTAGTGTGTTCGCAAACCCTAGGGGGCGCTCCCCACAGTTTGGAAATCACTGATATATATGTAATATTTAATCTGTACATAATATTTAGTCTATATGTAATATTCAGTCTTTCTATGTATGAATTCCATGAAAGTTTCACGGTAAATTGTTTTAGTGTAAATTTTTAACCTAATTTGAAAACATATTTTGACTCTTAATAAACTCGCTTTCATAAATTAATGTTATAAATAATAAAATGCAATTAATTGATTTATTGCACTAAAAATAAATTACAATGTTTACCAATAGGCATTGTGAATTTTCCAAGAATTGTGAAACTTGTGTGAGTTTCTTTAATGTGAATAACGAAGGTTTGACAGAGATGATCTGCTTGAACTTTACTTAACTTTTATACATGAATTTTCTAATGCCGAGTCCATATTTGGTTTCTAGAGTTAAATCTTTTCTTTGAGAGAAAAACATTTATTGAAAACTAATCTTCAAAAACTCCAGATAATTGCCATATAAAATACAACAATTGTATATTCTCAATGTCAACACTACTTTATGTTTTTATATCTGCTAGAACTAAAGCATGAAACTATGGATTCTGCTATGGTGCACACAAAATCATCTTTCATGAGAATAAAAGAACTGCATCTTTTGATAATTTTAAAAATGAATGTTGCGTTTTTTTAATTAATGAAACTAATATTTTAAAAGGTATAAATGCCAAAGTATTTTTTTTAATATTCTTTAAACCTTTATTTTAGCTATGTACAAAATTTCTTAAATACATGGAATAAAAGTCAAAAAGGAAGTAATCAGTAACAAAATATACTCAAAATATTGGATTATTTAAGTAATACTAAATAATATATATATATATATATAATTTAGTATACATCTGTACATAGAAATATTTTGTGTTAAACTTTCAAGATTAATAAGCTCAAAAAATTAGATACTCTAAGAAGCGGGGTAAATTTTTTTACATAAGTACAGCTTCATTTACTGCCTTCAGCATCAAACATATTAGTAAAAATGGTTTCATAAGTACTTAAGCAAAATGCAGGTTAGAAATCGAAATTCTTTATACTTTTAAAAATAATCCTTTTAATTCTAGCACTCTCTATTTCTAACTATATCTCTAGCGTACCTAACTAAAAACTAATCCTCTAGCTCACCTACAAATAAATCAAACTTCAAAGGGAAGTCATATTATCACTATATTTATTTTCTTAATAATTAAATTTTAAGCAAAAAAAATATCAAAAAATTTTATTATTAGTTTAATTTATAATATTTATATTACACATAAAATAATAATGTCATAAAAATTATATTGTCAAAGTTAAAAATCTCATTCGAAATTAAGAAGAATGATTACACAAGAAAAGACATAGTTTATCGAGGTTTATTCATAAAAGTCAACAACATTGTAAATTTCATAAAAATAAAGACTCACTTATAACAAAATTTTTAAAAAAGCAATTTTAATAATAATGGCACATTAATGTTTTTGCTGTGTATATGTTTGAAAGAATATGACACGTTATTTAAGATATTGATTCAATTATAATAAGCACTTGCCGACAATCTCTATTTTAAATGAAAGTTGTGTTGGCGCACGAGTGGAGAAATTCGAAGAGCAGCGCACTCTTTATAAACAATTCATTCTGCTTCTTACTACAGAGGAGAATGGAACTTGACTGACCATCAGCTCATACTTACTGACACTTACTCATTACTTCTACTTACTCACTCTATTACTATTTTTAATTGTTATCATTATTTAATAAAATTAATAAAACATCTATGCTAGGTCCGTCATTTATACACATTTTGACACATCTACAAATATTTGAATTTACCGAGTAACATAAATTTTGGTCGCTAGGATAAAACCACACAATAGATTTTTTGTTAAGACCTAGAACTTCTCTCAAAGCAAGGATTATTCAAATAAAAATGAAGTTAAAACCGAAAATCTTTTAAGAACCGAAGTGGAATTTAAACTAAAAGCATTGGACTCGTTGCAAAATAAACTGGAGACTCCAAATGATAAGTTTCTGGAGCTTGGAAATGTATCATCGAAGGTGTTTAAAACTGAACTAATTGATGTTGAAAGACGATTTGAAAAAAATTGAGGTAAGCCTCAGAAAATTACTCATTTCAGAAAACAAAAATATAAATTCTTTTGAAAATAATTCACAGGTCGCTGATTCTAATAACTCTGTACTAATGAAGCCCCAAATACCACTATTTAATTCTTCCTATTTTCACTCAGCGTTGTGAAAAATTCTCTACCTTTAAAAATCAGTTTGATGATTTTATTACATATAACAAATCTTTAAGAACTCTCAAAAATTATACTATTTAACATCCGCGTTAAAAAGAGATACTAGACAATTAGTCAGCATATTCAAACTTTTGAACCGCTAATAGCAGCTTTAACAGAAATATATGAAAAGAAACGTTTATTAGTAGATTTCCATGTTCCTCCTATCATGAACATAAATAAAATTCTTTATGAATCATGTATAGAATTATAAGCTTTAACCGATAACTTAAATAAAAATCTAAGATCTTTTATCACACTAGGATATGAACTAGACGCTCAGTCAGAAGTTATACTTACTAATATTGTTATGGATAGTCTTGATAAAGAGAAAAGAAGGAATTATGAAATTTCCTTATTAAAACTATGGAAGTACCTGTATTTAACGAACTTCTTATTTATTTAGGAAAAAAATAGAGTATTAGAAAATATTTCGCAAAGCAATATGAATAAATTTATTTCTTAAAGTTGCATTAATTCTAACAGAAATACAACTAAAAATTGTCTAAAAAGAAGACAACAAAAACAAAATGTATTATATGTAATTTGGAATTCTTTCATTCCATATTTAAATGTCACAAATTTCTAAAAACGACAATAGGTGAAAGAAAGCACAATTTGTTGAAGATAATAATATTTGCACCCGATGTTTAAAATATCATAAAAGAGGGCACAGTAATTGTAACTATACATGTCCATGTGGGGAAATACACATTCGTTTGCAATTCTGTGAGCAGAAATCAGTTGACCTTGATTTCAATAACTGAAATTCGGCCTGTAAAATGAGAATTTGGCCTGTTTTGCGGAAGGCCAAGATGATGGTTTCGAGTCTCCTACTTGAAACGCAGAATGTAAGTGATCATGAAAAATTGATTTTCTTAGCAACTGCTATTATTTATAACAGAAAGGTAGAGGGGAGCTTTCTGAAAACTTGGTGTTCGTTGGATAGCTACAGTAGTATATGCGCTATTACTCAGAAATTGGCTGACGGCTTGGGAATTCAAAAAGGAAAAATAAAAACTTAAGTGAATACGTTGTACGGTTCTGTTCAAAATATTCGAATTAAATTGCAATCTACTATTCCAACTCTAAATATTTTGAAGAGGAAACGGAATTTTTCATGGTATAAAATTTAACTAGATTAACACATTCTACCAATTGATATATTTTGGGCATTGAATTCCCAGAATTTAACTGCAAACCCGACATTTTATCGTTCAGGTAAAATGCATGCATATATAAATACAGCTTTGTTCTTTAAAAATATTTCACCCCAAACTTATCACGAAAACGAAAATTTATTTTTAAAGAAATTTGAAATTTGGATGGATAGCAACTGGTAAATTAAACGATCATGCAACAAAAAACATTCATCCATGAAACAAAAATATTTGCTATTTCGTAAACGAAATACAATCAATAGAAAATAATATTAAGGACTTTTTTGATCTTTAAAGTAATAAATGACGACTCCTTAACACGTAATAAAGATTATGCAATGGAAATTTATAAAAACACGGTTTGTTTTGAAGATGGCCGTTACGTAGTTAGATTTCCTTGAAGAAAAGATTGGAAAGAATTGAATAATAGTTATCCTGTAGCTACACACGAAGTTTCTTTAACTTAATAAAGAAACTTAATAATAAACCAGAACTGTATTTACAATACAAAGAGATCATTGAAGAATATTTGCGTTCATGTGTATTATCGGAAAGCTTGAGGAAGAAAAGGAGCCTCTCTACCATCCAATTCATTACTTACCCTACACAGATATAATAACGAAAGAACGTTTAACCACTAAAACTAGAATAGTTTTTGACGCAAGTTTACATCTAAACAACCGACTATCAGCAAATAAATAAATTAAATGGTATAAGCTATTTGAGGTACACGAAAGCGTTAACAAATATTTAAGTAAAGAAGAAATTGAATGGAAGCACATGCCACTAAGAGCTCCTAAATTTGGAGGTTAATGCAAAGAGGGTGTGAAAAGTTTCAAATACCATTTTAAACGGGTATTAAGCAAAGTTAACCATACCTATGAAGAATTACTCACAATTATGGTACAGGTAAAAGGAGTGCCAAGTTCACGCCCTTTAACTCCCCTTTCTTCAAACATCAATGAACTTGGTGCATTAAAAGCAACTTTCTCCTTGATCGACTTGTTGTAGTACTAATTGAGCCAATTTATTTGAATTCAAATGAGCTACATCAAAACAGATGGGAAAAAACAGCAAAGGTAACGCAATCAATTTGGAAACACTGTCTTAATTACTTAAATAATTTGCAACAGCGAAATAAATGGATTTTTGAAAAGGAAAATATTAAACTTGGTGATATGTTTCTAGTTAAGGAAGAGAATGGTATAACAAAAAACAAAAATAAATATAAACAAAAATAAATGGCAAATGGGTTAATAATTAAGGTATACCCTGGAAAAGATGAGAAGGTAAGGGTAGTTGATGTGAAATTGCAAGTTGGTATTTGTGAACAAAGTGTTTTTTTAAATTGCGCTTGTTGCCTATTACTGTATAAAAATTATATAACCTTTTTCTAATATTTGATAAAATTTGTCTTATTAATAATTTACGGAATGTATCTCCCTCAAAGTCCTATCTAACAGCCTCACCGTGGTGAAGGGGTGACCCTGGATGCAATGGGCAAAGTACGTCTGGAGTATACTCCTGGTAGGGCCACCCAACACGTGAAAGCCATTCCACTTTATCCAGCTAATATTAGGTAAGTGAACGAGCAAAGTCGGACTTGGCCTTTCTTAGGTGCTCTGGTTAACTACTACCTACAGAAGCCATCACCTTTCCCTTTCATGTTCATGACGCATTTGGTTTCACATACCACATTGTCCGTCGCGCAGGTTACCAAGGGAAGCGTTCGGGGATTAGGCAGAGGGCCAAGACCGACAAATGCGTTACAGTCTTCTTTCCCATATAAACGTGTCTTGAAACTAAGAATTTTGCAATGCAACATTAATGGTCTCTGTACTGAAAATAAAGCTAAATTAGACCAGCTCCTAAAATTTGCAGATCAACACAGAGTTCAGATCATTGCTCTACAAAAGACCAAGTACAAAGCTGCTTATGAGCTGAAATTCAAGGATTTTAATATAGTTCGTAAAGTCAAACTAAATAGAGGAGGTGGTGGCTTGGCTCTTCTAATCCGTCGAGCCAACTTTCAAACAATTGCATTTGATCATCTCCCGGAGGACTGTGATCTTGAAATTCAGGGTATAACTCTGAACTGGAATGATAAAGCAATAAAGATCTTCAACATTTATCTACCTCCCAATGGGCGAGGACTATGCGATGGTCTATCTCCTATCACGGAAGAACTGACAATTAGTTTAGGAGACCTTAATGCTAAACATTTTTCTTGGGGATGTTCGACTGATAATCAGAATGGTTCTGAACTTTCCAGTTTTATTGATGATAGATCATTCATATGTCTCAATGATGATTCTCCAACTCATAGTTCGTATAGCTATGCAACAAAGGAAGCTTTAGGCATTTTCTTTGTTAGTCCTAACCTGTTCCCTTATCGCAAAATTAAAATTAAACCTTAGAAAACATTGGAAGTGGTCATTTTCCTATCTTAATTGCGTATAACCAATCGTCTGACTTTCAAAAAGGAGTTTCAAAAAGGCAAACTGTGAACTCTATGATACTTTAATTGAACAAGCCTTTGAACAAATGGTTCCATGTTATGATTTGGAACACAAATGGAATTCTTTTCCTGAGATCATCCTCGAGGCAGCCAAGGATTCAATGAGGAACCTAGAGGAACCATAATGCGAGAAATCTAACTGTGTCAGCTCAGAAGACATCCCCTTGCCTTTAAGTGTTGGAGAATCGGCTGAAACACTTGGAAGGCATTATAGTCGAGTTATGAACGATCTTGAGTTCGTGCATAACGACAAATTAATTGCAGCCCATGCTATGAAAACAGCTCATCGTTACCACCAGATCCAATCAAAAAATATTTTGTTTGATAGGCCATTTAACCATGATGAGCTGGAAACGGTTTTAAAACAAATTGACCCTTCATAAGCCCCAGGACCTGATGGCTTGCATAGGCTTATGATCACTAACCTTGGAGTTCGTGGGAAACATCTCTTACTTGATATTTTTAATCACTCCTGTAAAATCGGAAGATTACCAAAATATTGGAAAAGTGCTACTGTAATACCTATTAGGAAAGCTAATAAACAAGCTGGAATCCCGGACAGTTATTGACCTATTGCACTGACCAACTTTGCAAGGTCCTTGAAAAAATGCTGTTAAATCGTATTAACTTTCACCTAGCTACTAATAATCTTCTACCCAGTGAACAATATGGATTCATGAAGGGGTATGGCACACAAGTTCAAATCTTATACTTTACCCAACATGTGCGGGATGTGCCCATAATCAAAATCAGACCAACCATACAATTGCTGTCTTATTAGACCTAAATAAAGCATTTGACAAAGTATAGAGGAACAAGTTGGTCAATAAGTTATACGAAAAATTTAATATTGATGGACGAGCACTTTTGTGGATTACCGACTTCCTTGAAAACAGACTTTTTAGAGTCAACTCTAATGGCTTATTATCAAGATTCTATCGCTCTGGACAGAGTGTGCCTCAGGGATTCGTACTTAGCCCAACCCTATTTTCTCTCTTCATTTCTGGAATGGAATCTGTTACTTCTAATGTTTGCAAAATAGGGTTTTTTGCTGATGACGTTGTTCTTTGGTGTAGTGGCTCTAACGTTGAGGTCATCGAGACAAGCTCAAATCATTCTATTCGGTGTATACTGGATTTTGCTTGTGATCATAAACTTCACTTCAATCCTGATAAATCTACTACAGGATTCTTTACGAAACATAAGAAGCTGTTTAAATAAAGACCTAAGATTATTATGAAATCTCAACCTTTAATTTGTGAAAAAAATCCCAGGTATCTTGGCTTTACTCTTGATCCTGATGTCTCATGCAACAAATATATCGACTCACTTGTGATCCGAGCCAAGAATCGACTTAATATTATGAAATATATTTCTAGGTACTACTGGGGTGCAGACGCGAGAACACTAAGAACAACATACATTTCTTTGATTCGCCGAGTCTTCGAATATGACTTTCAAGTATACCCTGTTGCATCTGTTACCAATATACAAAACTTGAGAGAGTACAGCTCAGTGCGGCACGCATCATTACAGGACTCCGTAGGAGCACACCAACAAAAATTGTTCTTTATGAGGCAGACTTACAGCCGTTCCAGGAATGATGAATCCCAAATCCGATGAAGTACTTCAGTAAACTTTACAGCTACCGTGACCAATATCAAACCGCTAACTTCCTGTGTGGCTGGAAGAATGACTGGAGGCTGAAAAAGCATAATCCGCTTGGACATGCAGAGAAGTTGGATGTTTTAATATCTTCTGTGTCCGCTTACTATCTAATTCCTATCACCTTTCCTCTTAACTCTTTGCCAGGAGTGTTCTTCTATACAGAATTACTGGTACACACAAATAAATCTTCTCAACATTCTGAATTCTTATAACAAGCTGCACTAGAAGTCATCAATAACATCCCCTCAGAAGTTGCACAAATTTACACTGATGGTAGTAAGGATGAAGATGGACACACTGGAAGCGGAGTGTTTCTTAAAACTGAAACAAAAATTTTTTCTAAAACTACGCAATTCTGATTTCAGTTCCGTCTTTTGAGAAGAACTTACAGCCATTGATATGGCTCTGGACTTTTCTTTACCTGAACAAACAGTTAAACGGCGATATTTGGGTTCTAGTTGACAGTCGTATCGTTATTCAGTACCTTGAAAACTAGAGGGATATTATTAACCAGAGAGAAGTTTGTGTTTTCAAAAAGCTTAAAGCTTTATCTGAGTCCTCCATTATTCATTTTCAATGGATTCCATCACATGTTGATCTTAAATATAATGATTTCGCCTATGGCCTTGCTAAGGATCATCGCTACCTTTTGGTTCTGCTGATCCACTGACTTTCCAAGAAATTTTCTCTAGGAGTAGGGCTCTTGCCAACGCATCTTGGAAAATTCCGCTGTCTCATCCTTGGTACTGTGGCTCTGATCCTGGGGGATCTTTGAGTTTCGACGGTGAAAGACGTGATCAGACTGCCTTGTCCAGACTCAGATCCGGCCATTTTCGGACTCTACGGTTCTACCAGGGCAAACAAGTCTTTTCCACCTACACTTTGTGCAATGCTAACGAAGCCAGTCCCAAACACCTACTGAACTGCATTGGCTTTTCAAAGCGTGAACAATTTTACAGCCATGGAGCTATCTTTGATTTTTTGCAAGCGAAGGATATCATGGACCTGGTTAGATTCAGACAAGGGAATAAAATACAAGAAGACAGAATTTATATATATGCGTCAACAATATTGTAAGGAAAATATATAGTAATGTTTTTTCTAATCTTATACTTACTGTGTTTCTCGAAAAAGAATACATATATTATATAATATGACCACCTTGCACTGAACTGTTTTGCAAGGAAAGGTAGGGTGGGTTGTTGGCGCACAAGAGAAACTCGAAGAGCAGCGTCCTCCTTGTAAACAATTTATTCCGCCTATTACTACTGAGGAGAATGGAGCTTGACTAGCCATCAGCGTCCTTACGCTTACTCATTACTTATACTTACTCATTACTACTACTTTTCAAGTGTTATTGTTATTAAATAAAATTAATAAAAAAACCTGTGCTAGGTCCTTCTTTTATACACATTTTAACACGCTTACAAACATTTGAATTTATGGACTAACAAGTTTTTTAAAATGATGTAATTAAATGTAATAAATACAAATCTCATCTACAACACAATTTAACATAAAATTCCGTATTTCCTTTCAAATATTTAAATATTTTTAAAATCAAAATTAGTTTTCTAAAATATTATTTAAAAAAAGACGAACCATTTTTTAAAGAAAAAGAAATGTTAAAAATATCTTTGTTTAAATATTACAGTGTAAAATGAGAGTACCTATGGAAAACATTGAAATATATAAGATAACGAAGTAGAATTTAATTGAAAACTTTCAAGTTGGATTGGATTAGTTTCGGAGAAAATTTGAAATGTATCACTGTTTTAGGATTTTTTTTATGAATTTAATGGCGAAACTGTATGTTATAAAATTTTATTTATTTTATGAACATTTACTGAATATATTTATTCTAAAGCATTTGAAATTGCTACATAAGAGTCGTACATCAATTTTGTTTTTAATCTCAAAAGTAATTATCAGAAAATACAATGATTCAAATCATAGAAATTTATAATAAAATACAAAGAAAATGTATGTCGTAAAATGTAAGTAGATTTTTAGATTGCAAAAATGTGATCCTCTTCAACTTGTAATATATGATGATTGAAAAAGTTTTCTGTCACTTTCTTTGTAGTATTATTTTCCTTCTGGTGTTTTTCCTCCTTATTTCCCTTATTTTAAATCAATAAAAACTCTTTATTTTAATTTAAAACGTTTAATAGAATATTTCTCGTTTTTTTATTCTGTGCAAAGTAATTCATTCAGTAAGTTAAAGTACACTTATATTGAATTTGATATTTTTTGAAGAGTGTTTATAATAACTAAAAAAATTACTTTAAGTAAATTTAACTGAGGTTTTGTTGATTTAAAAGTTTTAAGCATTTAATAAAAATACTGTGCTTTAATGGATATAATATTCTCTATTAATTATTTATAATTTTTAACTATCATTTTTCTGTAGACTTTTAATTTTTAATTATCATTTTTCTGCAGACTTATTTTGTATTCAATTTCTTCTAAGAGCCTGTATTTTTATGCAGTATTAAAGTGAATAAAAAAAGGAATTTCTATTTTCCCAAAGACTTATGCTAAAGTGAATATAACTAAAATGATCTTTGTATCTAAAACTTAATTCCATTTAAAACAGCATCAAATTTTTTTAAAATTGAAATTTTAAATTTCATACCACGATGGAAAATTATATGGAAAATTTCTTTATTTTAAAGGATAAGCGGAATATGCAATTCAGTTCAATGTGGTAAATTGACTTATAAAAATTTCTTCCTTTATATTAACTTATGAAAAATATATACTTATGTTTTCATCATATCAAAAACAAAATATTTTAAATTTTAGTATTGTTATCTACAGAATTTATGTATCTGTTTTCAAAGTAAAGATAATACACATATTTAATAATAGCTTGAGAATATTAAATGAGCTTCTTTCATTATTTATACATTCATTCATTATGTATTAAATTAGCTTTTTCTTTAGTAAAGTTACAGTGAGAAGTGTAACTTTGTTGAAAAAGATAATGACATTCCAAACTCTCTCTATTCATCATTTAGGAAATAAATTGCTTCCTATATGACTAGACACAAATTATTCTATCATAAGATAATTTAAAAAGAAGTGAAATCTTTAGTGAGATCATCTAAACATGAGAGACTAAGCTATCATGAACAACCAGTTACTATCTGAATACACCAAGACATTTTTTTCCATCGCTGTATATACAAAATTATCACCATCATGAACGATAAACTCCATTTTTTGAAATGAAAGCAATATGCGATGTGGGTTTCAAATAAAAATGGAGAAAACGACTTTTGATATCCTACGATGTTCAAGATATACAAACTCTTCAAATATCTGTCAACCCTACTGTAAATTTGAGATCTTAAAAACTCTATCATAATATCAAAGAAATGTCATTGCATGTCAAAAAAAGTCATAATGTTGTGTGAATTTAACTCATTATTTGCAAATAGACCATTTTTTTCTTCAAAGCATTAGTTTTTATGTTTGGTAAAATGTCATAGTGATAGAAATGAAGCGCATTGATATGTTATTCAATGAATCATTTTAAGCGAATTTTAAGAAAAAAGAATACCCGTTAAAGTTGCACTTTCTAAAGATGTAATTTTTTAAAATCTATAACATTCTCCTATTGCTACTAAATATAAAAGATCTTTTATACACATTGTTGTGTGAGGATGAAGAGCAAGTCGTAATTTCTGCACATCCTGAATTTGAGGTCCTGAAATCACATTGCCTGCTGTTATATTGGTTTTAATCTAATCTAATCTCAGGTCTACCGCTAACATTGGCATCATGCGAGATGAAAAAATATTTTATTTGAAAGTCATTTATCACAATACCTGTAAATATATTAAACAGTATTGTTTGAACAGCTTTTTGTTTTAATGGACCCTTATATTATTTTAAACATACTTTGCAGTTTTAACCTCAATTTATACATTATTCAATAATTCATGTTTTCTTTAAATGCCAAGAAAGTTATTGGATACCCTTGAATACTTTACTTACAATATATATATATATATATATATATATATATATATATATGTGTGTGTGTGTGTGTGAATATATATATATATATATATATACTTCATATTTTTTTCGAAATTTTCTTAATAAATGCATGAATAAATTATGTAATGAACTCATTACAAGCATAATTAATGTAACAAATTCTAATTATATTATAGAACAAATTCTCACATACACTTTTTCCGTAAAATATAAATAATTTGTAGAGTTAAGATAGTTGATGTTAAATTTTGAGCTAAAATTATTCAGTTAAAAAAATTTAGTAAAAGTAAAATCGTACAATCACTTAGGCGTTTGGTTACCATTTTTAATATAACAATATTAAGTGTTGATAAACTACTGCATACTGAAAGCGACCCATTATTTTTATACATGCTTTTAAGTAATACGGTCCATTTTGATACAGATAAAAATGATTCCTGTTGCTTATATATACCATTACTTTAAAAAATACATTTTTGAAATTAAACATATTTGCGAAGATTAAATATCATGTAAACATTTCCTGTATTTTTTGCAAATTTACGTTTTGTAAATTATTATTTTATGAAATAAATTATTTTTTGAGAAATTATTCCCACAAAATAATTATTTAAAAATTTTAACACATTATTTTCAAAGCTAAATTATTATCGAAATGGGCAGGTAAATACTTTAAATTTGAGATTGCGATTCCAGACTAAGATAAAACTGTAAATATCTATTTCTCTTGTAGATAATGTAAAAGCAATAAAAATATTCCTAGATATTTCATCATTTTGTCTTTTCATATGTTGTATCAAAGATTTCTTTGCTGGTTCTTCCTAGAATTTGAGTGGATTCAATCCGTGATTTTAAAATCATCCTATACCATTTCTATTTTAATATCAAAAATGATTTCAGGTTGAATGAAGAGACTTTATTCCTGTTTTGATTACATACCATTGTAACAAATTTTAGAATATTTTGTTAATGCAACACTATCATATTAAGCAATAATTATTCTTACAAAAATGACATGAAAATTCCTTACATTCACATTTTTCTAAATATTTAGCTGAGGACAGGTCCGTTGTATTGTTTCATGTTGTATAAATAAATATAAATACTATCTCAAAATGTACATAGTATCTAAACCATACAAATAATTGACGCATTAATTAAAAATATCATATGGAGAAATTGTACTTATCGATATTTTTAAAATTTTTATTTGGAATACAAAGAAGCTAACTTCACTTTTCTTATTATTTAGAATTGACACTTTTCATGTTAATTAAATAATGGTTACATTTTTCATTACTAATACTAATTTTTAATCTGCTGGATGTACTTTTTTGGTTTTCAATTTTACACATGGTGCAATAAACTGATGATTTAATAACGTAACCCATGAAAAGAACAAACTAAAGACAATTCAAGCTCTTTAAATTTTTCATATGTATAAGCACAGGAAGTGAAATAACAAACTATAATGTTAAATTTTCTGATTTATTATTACCAATTATGTTGTATAAAGGGTTAATATTAAACGGAAAAAGAATGCGTAAATTTTTTACGTAAAAAAGCTTATCTAGTCACAAATACGCATTTTGATGTATTACTACTAACTCGTCATTACTTTGTAAATAAGTAAACTGTTATATATTATATAAGAAGAATAAAATCCAAAACACTTAATTTAAATGTAAATCTGAGAATTTAATGCAGACTAAAATATTCATTTCAATTATCTTACCCACTCTCATGATATTCATATAAATAACAACTTGCTGATATTTGCTGTTTAAAATCTGTATAAAAACATCGAAAACATTTACACAAGAAAACATCGTTGAATCCATAAAGTACTAAAATGGAATCTGGAAACAGCTTAATATTAAACCAATGTTTTAATGTTCATTAAAGAACTTTATTTTATATTTAAATGCTTTTAGAGATAAGCTTTTAGAGATTATTATACGCATATATAGAGAATACATTTTATATATGATATATTAAACTACTTATCATAGACATATTTTTTCATACACTATAGAAATTTTAATCATAGTATATTTATACAAAATTGTGATATATAAATAATAATATTTATAAATATAATAATAATTTAATTAAAATGATTAATAAAATGTTAAATTATAATTTATAATAATAAATTCCTTAAAAATTTATTATTTTTCAAAAAAGGGGGAATGGTATATTTTCTTTTAAAAGAATGTCTGATTTTTATGGGTTCATGTGATAATATTTATTCTTCAAAATTGAAAATGTTAAAGTTGCCTCTAGAAAATGGTAATTAAGAAATTCAATTGCAAATTCTTGTTCAGGATATTAGGTCTCTAAGAATTGTATCAAGAGAAACAAGTCATTTCAGGGATGAAATATAAGTAAAATTGTTATTAATTAAAATTAATACTCTTTGTTAAGTAAGGAAGAAGGTAATGTCTTTATAATTCACGTCGTGACATAATTAAAGTACTGAAAAAAGCGCTGGATGAGATATCCAGTGCTGAATCTCTATTTATCTTCTCTCGTTGGTTAATCTTACCGAATATCCCAATTATATTCATGGTTAGTTATGGAATTTAATCCAGTATTTCTTCAATCATATATGATTTATTGACCATAAATTTATAGAAACGAGGGCTGGAACATAAGAACTTGTGGAACATAGCTGCATGCAATCAGTCAATTTGGTGACACTATCTTAGTAAATGGAATTGTAGAATATAATATCTACAATTCCATCTACTAAGATGGGGTCCGAAGACTAAGATGGTGTTACTAAGAATAAGATGGAAGACTAAGATAGTGCTACCAAGATAAAGCCATGAAAAGACTTTACCTTGGAAACAAGGTTTTTTGGTGGCCTTATAATAAGCATGATTACGTTAGAGACAACACAAGCTTGCATATATTCTCTACAGTACTCTCCAACTCATGTATACATTAGTAAAGATAACATATTTAGGATTTTCTATGAAAGTCTGGTATCCCACATATGTTATTCAGATTAAGAATTTCAAAGTTCGGTTAACAGGAATGCCGATTTTAATGGTTTGGGATAAAACGGATCACTGTGAAATATTGGGACGATTTGTAGTCATTCTACTGTGAAACAAATCAAAACTAGCTGGTACGAGCGAAAACCGTTTTCTATAACAAATTGTCATCAAATTGTATTCATTTATATGTTGCTCCAGATGTTTCAAACTTAACATCATGTAATACTTTAAATATGTTTCACATTTTCAGTAGGTACTAATGTTATAAGAAAATTGTATTTACATTCAATGGTTTGCCACTTTTTCCAGAAACTAAATGTTTTATAATCGGATGAATATTGCCTAATTTTTCATAAAATAATTAGCAATTATTTAAATTAAATTTTCTAAAAAGAAATAATTTTTCACGATTTAATTCAGAAAATTACCCTTATAATACTAATTTTATATTTCAAAGCTGTAAAAATAAATATCTGAGCATGGAAACAAATATAAATCTTGAAAATTGAAAATTTGCATGGCTTTATATTATTGTTATATTAACATTAACATTTGTTCTTAACATTAACATTGTTATTAACATTTGTTGGGTGTCTACAGTATCTAAATTTATTGCAGATTCCCAACAAATGTTGTCATAGTATAACAAATTATTATCTTTTGAAAATGACACTGGTATACATTCCTTATAGATTACCTTATATTATTTTTCTGATAAGATCTGGAATGAAGTTTGTATTTAAAAATTAAACTATAAAAGTAATTAAATCAGAAATTTTTTAAGAGAATTTATTACAAAGAAAAAAGTAAATCCTAATTTCATGTGTTATTAATAGAAATTTTATTGTAGACCTAATATTTCCTGTATTAACATAATTAGTAAGATGCAAGTTCTATTTTATAGACAATTTTTTTTTCGATAAAATATATTTTTATGCAAGCTTTTAAATTATATGAATTAAATTTATGTCTTAAAAAAGGTCTTTTTATGTACTATAAATCTCTTGCATTTTAAAGGGAAGTTTATCTTTAGCATTTTCATGACTGCATTAAAACTCAGTAAAAAACTTATATGATTCTACTAAAATACAATTAATGTACAGTGAATAAAACTGCGTATTTAATAGCATTCTGCGAAAAAAAAGATAATATCAATCACATAATGCCTAATACTTTACACATTAAAGTTTCTGAGTAAAATAACTAATAGATTCTTAAAATTATGTATGAACAGTTTCGGCAAAATAAAAAATGAAAATTGCATGTGATTATTTTTTAATGACACGGAATCTTAGAGGAGCACGAACAATTTATCATATAATCCATTACGGATATTTCTTCCCTAATGTCTTCTACTTGACACTTAAGAAATCAAATGACCTCACCCGAATAAACACTTAGAATGAATTATGCATTCCATTTATTATAGGTAATTTATCACACGAATTGAATGCAACATAAGCACAAGAGTGAGTAAATACTTACTGATACCTGATTTTTCTTAAAATGAAACTAAATTTCAATTAATTTCATAAATAATTAATGAAATTTATTGGGGAAAAATTCAAGGTGTTTTAGATGAAGGAATAAAATTTTATCCCTTTAGAAAAACTTAAGATATTTTTATTAAATTTTGCGTGTCAATAAATTATTCAATTATTATTTAAATTTTTCAAACATGAATTATATTTATTAATTATTATAATAGTTTAATCAATGAGAGATTTTAACAGTAAAATTAATTTCAATACCTATTATTCTTACTTAAATCTGTGAATAAAATTAATAAGGTTCATTTAAAAATGTTAATTTTTGAAGTTTACCTAATATCCGAACAGAGTAAATGAAGAAATATATGTAGTTACTATTAAAATAATTTACAAATTAATCAAATTCGGTGAATCATGTATGTGTATAAAATTGAATTTAATGATTACTATTTATTTTTTAGGGATAATTAGATAGTATATTAATCAAAACAATTACATTTTTTAAACAAATTATTTTAATTGCATCATTTTTTATTTGAAACTGCTTATAAGCAAATGTGCATTATTTCTCAACCAATAAAAATGAAAAATTTAGCTAATTTATTTAAGAACCCAAATTCTAAGCCACATTGATTATTTATCAATAATAATTCCAATTTATATATTCTGTCAAATAATCTTATACAGATTTCTTCATTTAATAATTTTAAAAGAAATAAAAATGGATTATCATTTAGTTCTCAAAATTTCATTCAACCAATTATAAATTTTGTTTATTCAAAATCATTTTTGCATTAAGTATTTTACTTTTTCTAATAAATGAATATTTCTTCTAGTATTATAGTATAATCTTGTATAATAATTTAAAGTCTATTTCTCTTTAAAATGATTTTACACTTTTGACATGTCTACAAATTATATCAATTTAACAGAAAAATATGTATTCAATTAACAATATTTTCAGTCAGTTTAATAAAAAGGTTTACCAGGTAAAATAAACATGAACTAAATAATTAATTAAGGATATATTAAGAATCGTAACTTTTTATTGAGTTTTATTATAAAGTTTGCCTTTAAATGCTAATAATCATGAAAAATTGTTGATTTATAAGAATACACCAACATTCTTACAAAAAACATAATTTATAAATAAAATAAGCTTCATTTCTTACACTGTAATTTACATTTTTTGAAAAGCATTAAAAAAAATTGCATACAGGTTTTGAAAAATTGCATACATTTCTGTTTGCATACAGTAAAAACGTTTTGTTCATATCACAATTATGACAAAATGATATCTAAAATACAGATTTCAGTTTTTTAATGATATGTCTAGATATAAAACTATTTTAAAGTATAAAAATGAATCATTGAACTTTCTATATAAAATTAATTTAATTAGTCAGGATTACTTCTTAAAGTTTCAAAAATATGATAGATGGTTTAATTAAATATTTGTTAAGGAAGTCTAATTTCAAAAAATTAAATGACTGAAATATTTTTAAATAATCATAATAAGTAAATCAATCATAAGGAATTATATTATCTACTTGTTACTTATTTAGAAATAAAACTAACAAAATTATAATCATAAAAATGCGCTATGCAAATATCTTTAATTCACAGCTAAATTAATATTCATCAAAAATATATTTTCTGACTATTTTCAAAACATAAGTTTTACATAGAATTCTTTATATAGTACATTAAAACTTACTGCACCTTCTTCAGAGTATTCGAATTTGTTTTCTTTATAACCTCCGATTTGTATGATTAAATTCAATTTTGTGAGCATTATTTTCAGGTTTCGGTTTTGAATCCTGGTTCGGGCATGGGTGTTCCTTTCTGTATGTGTATGTTTCTCTATTCTATTACATCCTGGGCAAAGCTGGCATACATAGAGGGTGCCCTACTGTAAAAAAAACATTTGCCCCTCGTAGCTGAGTCTAATAAAATTCTTAAAGGAAGCCGGGCATTAAAAAAAGCATTTAAAAAACAAAAGTAGTAAAAAACTTTTAAGAAGAAATTGCAAAACATTTTATCAAAATTTTATTTCCTTTGTAATCATAATTCAGTTATTTAATTTCTAAAAATAGAGACTATATTCCAGATACTAGCAAATTCTTTCGAATATTTTTTTTCTCATTTTGCCCTCTTGAATTTTCAATACCCTGAATAATTTGAATCAAGCATTTACTAATTTGATAAATACTTAAGGATATTTATTATTATATTATAATTTGTTTTTTTTCAAAGCTATAAGATATTTGAGTTGATATTTTGTGTGATTAATTTACTGAAAATTATTTATTAATTTAAAAAACAAAACTTGTAAATAATGCTCTAATTATTTCAAATGATTGAAAAAGTTTCGTCAAAACAAATATAATATCCGATATACTATTAATTAATTAGTGCTTATACGAGAGTCACTCTGAAATTTTTGAAATACGCGCAGACGAGAATTTACAAAATAAAAATAATGGTTTAATTTTAAAATACAAAGTATTTTAACACAGAACACGAATTTTTACTGACTTACTTCCCCTTGTTTAGCGTATAATAAATTTTAAACAGAAGAGAAAATGGAGAAAAGAAAATGGAGTTGACGCGAGAGCATTTTCGCGCTATGATTTTCTACGATTTTAAAGCAGGATTAAATCAAGAAAAAAGCGTTCAACGGTTGCAATTAACATTTGATGATGACTCTCCAGCTCGTGCTACTGTATTCAGATGGCTTAGATAATTTAGAAGAGGTCGCAATTTTCTTCAGGATAAAGAACACACAGAAAGACCAACGTTGGCAGTAATCCCGGATAATGTGTCTTCCATACGAAAAATGTTAATGGATGATAATACCTGTACCTATCAAATGATACAGAAAGAACTTAACATTGGATCCGCAAGCATACACAAAATCATTCACGAAGAATTACATATGAAAAAAGTAGTTTTGCCGTTGGGTTCCCCATAATCTAACTGAGCACCAAAAAGAGGAGCGTGTCAGAATCAGTAAAAAACTCTTAAATTGCTAAATGATGTTGGCCACCGCATCATTTCTAAAATTGTAACAGGTAATGAAACGTACATACTGTGTTTTCACGTTCCAACACGGCAAGAAAGCAAAGTATGGGTCTTTGAAGAGGATCCCACGCCGACAATGGTGAAAAATTAACGAGTACTAAAAAAGTATTGTATGCGGTTTTCTTAAGAAGTACGGGATTGATCAAAGCCATCAAGTTGGAAGGAGAGAAGACAGTAACAGCAAACGGGCAAACTAAATGTCTTCCATAAATTCCACAAGAACTGAATGTTAGGGGTATAATGCTTCACAATAACAATGCATCTTCACAAACAGCCGGATTAACAGTTGAGTTTCTTAAACAAAAACAAATCAAAGTGATCGAACATCCGCCGTATTCACCTGATCTAGCTATGTGCGACTTTTGGTTATTCTTTAATCTAAAAAAGAACTTACGTGGATGTCGTTTTAATTTATAAGAAGAGATTGATGTGGCTATAAATGCATTTTTTTTCATCTATTACAAGAAATGAACGGCTTGAGGCATTTAATTTGTCAAAAATTCGTTTACAAAAGTGCATTGATGCTGGAGGAGACTACGTTGAACACACCTAAAATTTTGTAAGTATAACTTTAAAAATCTAGTTGTATCTCAGACATTTCAGAGTGACCCTCGTATATAATTAATTCACAAGAACTAACCAAAAAATATTAAATATAAATAATTTAAAAGACAAAATTAAATTAAATTATCACTTTTTTAAAAAGTCATTAAAATAGATGCTCTAATTGGTTGCTATGTTTGATTATTATATGATTTATTAATATATTTGATTTTGCGCACTAGAAGATTTTTTTTTACTTCAAGGGCATGCACTTTCTGTAATTCAATTAAATATTGTGCGAAAAATAGGAAATTATTTTTAAAGTTTATTCCTTTACTTCCTGTGTCTTTAAGACACAGTAAATCTATATCATTTATTTCATAAAGTCATTAAATGAAATTTTTGCCCAAATAAATTAAAAAATATTCAAATTTAATCATTTAATTTAACTAATTAAATAATTTAAAGAACTAAATAAATTATTTAAATAAAAATTTTAACTGTGAATAATTTAAATAATTGTATTTCAATAATTTAACTATATTAATTGTTTATCTAACAATTTTACACTAATAAATGAAATGAACAGTTAATATCACATTATTGACTCATGTGATTAGATTTATATTTTCTGTTTTGCAGCTAATATATTTATTTTAAAAATATTTAATCAATATGATGCACAAATGCTTTTGTTTCCATTAGAAAAATCCTTTAAAATTTCTGCAGACATCGTCATAAAAATTTAGCAAACTGGGAACATAAAAGTTTACCTTCAATTTGTTAAATATATTTTTAATATCTATATAACACTCTGAAATTTTGAAATATCGTGAAATTAAATAATAACAAAAAATAGTATTTCGTAATTTATTAAAACAAAAATTCAATTTTAATATTTTATTATTCATATAATTCTTTTATTTTTCTGTTTATAGTAGTAAGCTACGCTTATTAAAATTTTAATTTGTAATACTACCTATTTCCAAATAGACAATAAAATACAAAAGTGATTAAATTTTCAATGTGTATTTCATAAGCTTATAAAGTTAGAAAAATATATGCTTATGATAAATATTTTTATCTACATAGGAGCATAGTATTAAAATAAAAAATTCAAAATTTGATTTTGTTTTAAATTTTTAATTTTATTTTTTCAACATATTCAACATTTAAAAAATACATTTAGGATTATAAGCAAAATTTTCACATTTGCCAGTACAAAATTTAAAAAATTCCAGATGAAGTTGTCACTATAACATAAAATTAATTAATTTTTACTTTATATAATTCAAAAATTCTTAAATTAGGTATTACAAATTTTAATAAAATGAAAAGTCATGTGTGTGTGGAAATTTAATGAAGAATAAATTCAGTTACAATAAATGGTATATAAAAAAAACTATTATAAAATATTTTATCTGAATGAAATATTTCATGTTTTATCTTAATTGAGAGAAAAACAGTTTTGCTTTGCTTTGGTGCTTCTATTTCTTTTATTTTAATTTTATTAATTGAATTTATTCTTCCTTTGAAAGATAAGATTTAAAATTCGTCACATTGAGCTGTGTTTCAAAGAACCCTGGATGCATAATCTGTGTGGAATTGTTTCTTTTACATACTGCTATTCTTATCTCACTTCCTTAAACTAGAAATATTGATAAAAGTCATTATTCTTTCCTTTCATAAAAAGTCTCCATTGACTGTTTTAATTGTCTCCCAAGTTTCGAAATAAATTTTTCAGAAAAATGCTTTTCTTTCATTTCCGTTTTGTAACTATTTAAACCATATTAAAAACGCCTATTCATCGTATCTATACAATTCCATTATTATTTTAAAATGTTAGCTTATGCTATCTAAATATTTTAAAGTAATATAAAATCTATCTCAAATGTTTAGATATGTACTATAAAATATATATATATATTTATATATATATATATATATATATATATATATATATATATATATATATATATATATATATATATATATATATATATATATATATATATATATATATATATACATATATATATCTGTATTTTCACTGATAATAACAGGTTATGACAAATTTGAGCTTAAATCAATATATTAGTTTAATTTTGCCTTAAGCTATTAATATTGAATATTATTAATATAATGATTATAATATTCATTATGTAGATAATGACATAATTATTATAATGAATATAATTATTAATAGCAAAATTTAACTCTCAGCATTACATCTTATATTACTCTAAGTTTTACTTAAAATTATTGAAGAAAAAAATATTTCTATATATTTTTCACAAAGAAAATATTTTATCATATTTAAACAATTGACAAAAGGGTATCTGGTTGCTTAGATAAAAATAACTGAGAGTTTTATGAACACTTTAATAAAACCTTTGAAAATGCTATTGTTTGTTTTATATTAATCAGAATTTCGTATAAGCTTACCTCATGACAATCTAGTATAATTTAATTTGCATTCAATTAAAAATACAAATATGTAAATTAAATCTTATTGTAATTTCCGTTTTGCATACATAAATATATTTATTTCATTTTTACCTCTCTTCGACTAAAACAATATTTTGGTTTCAAGAAAATATTTTAGTTTAAATGCTGATTACCTAAGTTATTTATGAATCATTGTTCTGTCTAGACATTTTGATTTTATTTTAACAGAGATTTCAAAAATATTTCTTTCTATCTATTTTTATTTTCTCAGCCAAATGTTTCATATGGTTTCTGAAATTGCCTGAATAACATAATTATTTACCAAATACATAAATTGTTAAAGATAATTTATGAAAGTCATTTTCTGTTGTTAATTGTGCAAATCTTAAAAATAAAAAAGTTATAAATTTTATCAGCCTTTTCAATTAATAACAGAAATATATCTCCTTTTTAAGTGCTACTCATATAATCTGAAATTATATTTTTGGTGATAATTTTAATGAATATAAGGTTATACGTAAAATGTGTAAAATAGTTTGATGTATAAAATTATGGAAATTAACGTTAACATGAAAATAATTTGCATTAAAATAAATTATAAAATAAGCCATTTTAATGCTAATTTTACGTTTATACTAGATTATTAGCTTATGGTTAGTATACATTTACCCATTATAGCTATTTTTTTCTATAATTAAAATTCACATTACCTTTTCATATTATATAAACTTACTTTTTTTGGTTTGGAAGCTACAAAAGAATATTTCGACAAAGATCTATATTTCTGAACTGTTCAAACAGGTTTTTTAAAAATGCAAGAGATTACACAAAATTTTAAAGATATAAAATTCTGTATCATACATTGAGTTAGAAAATTCATATTTAGTAACAATATGCAGGTTTTATTATATTTATATTTCAAATTATATTTAACACTGTCAAAAGATTATTTTTTTAAATTATATTTTGTAAATTTATTTTTATTCTGCGTATATATTGACTTAGTCCACAAAAGATAAAATTCTGCAGAACATGTTAATATGTGTTTGTTTTGCTAAACAAGAATAATTATAGAATGTTCCATTGTATAATGTGACTATCAGAAAAAAACATGAGTACTAAGCAAAAGAGAGTTAAGTGTCAACAAATAAATTTTGTTAAGAGTTTTATACAGTTAGAAATATAAATTAATATATAAGATGAATATATGAAACAAAAATAAAAAATTCAGTAAATTCAACCAAGGGAGCCATTTGGTAGTTAAACATCGATTTTATTAAATAATTAATCCAATAAACGTTGCATTTCTGTAACAATTTCAATTTTCAAAGAAAATATCACATCAAAGTGTGAGAAATTTCTAGGCATTTTCGTGCTTAGAAATTCCTTCTTCGACTACAGAAAATCTTTCGATCTGTCATGCATAGAAATATAATAAATTTGAAAACTTCATCTACCTTATTTTTAAAAGTATTTTTGAAAATCATATTACTTTAACCTCTATGACTCTCAAATAACTTTTGTACTTTTTCTATGATTTGACGATCATAAATTTTTGTCACTATTTCAATTCTGCCAATAATGAGTATTGAAATTGAATCTGAAAGTTGAAAAGAAAGTTTGACTGGTGAAATCAAATAATATGGAGGGAGCATTATTCTTAAAAATATAATATGATTATTATTTTAAGTACAGGATTTAAATCAGAGGGCGTTTCTGACTCAAACATAATTATTCGAAAACATAAATTTCATTGACTGATCTATCTTCATATTGTTTTTATGTAAATGTTTTGAAAAATATTTTTTTGTAATTTGAAATTGCATAAATTTAGAGAAAAATTCATTTAAAATAATTTTGAGGATAAAATTAATGTTTAAAAGAAAAATAATACATTAAATTATTTTTGTAATAATTTAATGTATTAAGAAAAGTAATATATACACAAGAAAAGTAATACACACACAAAGTAATGTATAAGTAATACATTTAAAAATAATTTTAGGAATAAAATAAATGTTTGAAAGAAAAGTAATACGCATTTTAAATATTTTCTATTTGCATTATTTATAATGAAAAGAATATTTCTGAGTTTATTTTAAGAATATCTAATACAAAATCTAGAAACATGTATTAACTTTCTTATTTATTTAAAATGTAATGGATCATCTTCTACTTCGTAACGTAGGAAACTATATTTCTGCATTTTTTTTTTTTACTTTAAAAATCAAGATTAATTATTTCACAGTGCAACTATCTGTTTTCTCCCCACCTATAAAAATAAAACATCATAAACTAAAAATAAGTCATTCGAAAAAGAATTTCTTAACATTTAAATTTAATTCCTTCGTAGTTTTTAAATAATAGAGAATACTAGATATATTTTATAAAATATTTATGTTATTGTTAAAAATTATCAATATATTACAAAATATTTGAAAAATATTATGAAGTATAATATACATTATATGCAATTATGATATTTTAGAAGCTAGTATATATATATATATATATACATATATATATATATTATATAAATATATATACAAATGTGTGTGTATATATGTATATATATGTATGTATATATATATATGTTTGTGTGTGTGTATATATATGTATATATATATATATATTTATATATATCTATGTATATATATTTATATATATATATATATATATATATATATATATATATATTATATATATTATATATATATATATATATATATATATATATATGTTTGTGTGTGTATATATATATATATATATGAGTCTTCAACATAAATAAAATAAATAAATGAAATAAAATGTTGCAAAATACTTTAAATTAATCGTTTATAAGTTCAGTAACTAGATAAATAAATTGTTCCTGAAAAGTAATTATTTGTGCTAATTTTATTGAAACTAATAATTTATTTCACAAATATTTACCACTT
Organism: Latrodectus elegans; assembly: GCA_030067965.1. Lineage (NCBI taxonomy): Eukaryota > Metazoa > Arthropoda > Arachnida > Araneae > Theridiidae > Latrodectus > Latrodectus elegans. The sequence goes on along the minus strand of CM057810.1, from coordinate 91,523,103 downwards.
CATATGAATCGACTAAAGTCATCCACTTTTAACTTAATCATCGAAATTATTTTCGATCAAATAATTTTGCTTTAGGAATAAAGGCTAAAAAACTCAGCAAACTTTAAAATAGTAATAAAATTAAAATCTACATAAAATTGTAAAATTGAAGTCTAAGTATAATAAATTGAATGTTTTTTTTACTGAAAACTACTGCTGGTTGTATCTGTTTAAAAACACAAATAAGTATGACATGTCCACCTTTAAATTTACGTTTATACATGCGTTAATTTAAAGTATATACATTAATATCTTTCTTATTGTAATATTATTTAAGTCGGCAGTAAAGAAAACGCAGATATTGTTTCACTTGAGATCTCATTATAAATTATTTAAATTATAATTTAAATCTTTATGTTTTTTTGAAATAGATATTGTTGTTATCACTTTAGTTAATGAACTACAATCTATTCGTACAGAAACTTTCTCAATTTATCAACAGCCAAGTGGTTACACTACTCTGCCGTAATCAAATATTTCTATAAGAAATATGATAGAAACTTTTTAAAACACATTGTTTCTGCGTATATAAGCAGCACATTAAATTCTTTATATATATACAAGTCAATTTAAAAGCAATAAAGAATACAAAAAAGAAAAACAAATGTATCTCATTGTTTTTCTTCTTTTGTATTCTATATTTCTTTTACAAACATATCTATCTATTTATTTCTATATCTATCTATCATCTCAAATCTTTATAATGCACCTATTGAATTTTTTACAGTCTGGAATTCTAAATTTTTTAATAAAATTAAGGATATTATTTTTGTTAAAAATTTAACATTTCCTGGTATTAAATTTAGTCCATTAAAACCAGCCATTAAAAATCTAAAAGATAACTTCATCATTACCCCAGTAGATAAAGCCTCTAATAATTAAGCATTTTCTGTAAAAAAATTTACTTGAAATTAATTGATAAAGAGACATTGAATTTCAACACATATAAACGCTTAAACACTAGAGTTAAAATCATTAATGACAAAATTCTTGGGTTTTTCTTTTAAATTTTAAATATTAACAACTATAAGTTAGAGTTTCCTTATTTAACAGTCATTCCTAAATTTCACAAAACTCCTATAAAATTTAGAATTATCACCCATGGTACTAAATCCTACATGAATAAACCTGGAATAATTTTTGACAAATTTCTTAACACTATATTAGACAATAGTGCTAAGTCTGAAGTCACTTATATCATTAATAACAATAAAGCAATTTTGGATTTTTAATCAAAAAATTGTATGTATTGTGGTGATTTTTTTTACTTTAAAGATCTTTTTACTAGCATTCGAATTGATAAAGTAAACGATGCATTGCACCTTTATTATCAAGATTATAGAAACTTATTAAATATTGATTTTGAATACTGGAATAATCTAGTTAAAATGTGTATTTATAATCATTTTATATTTAACGGTGAAAACATGTTTATTCCAAATTGTGGTATTCCACAGGGATCTAACTTTCCTAGCAATCTAGCAAACTAATTTTTACGTTACTTTGAGAAACATTTCATTTATCAATATCCTTTTGCTTTCAGATACATTCAAGATTTCATTATTTTTAACAATTTAAATTTTGAAGATATTTCTAAAACTACTTACCCTGAAGAACTTTCTCCATTTAAAACTAATTTATTTGATGCTAAAGCAGAATTTTTAGTTTTATTTATTACTATTAATAACTCTACTACAGATATTGATTTCTTCGACAAAACAAATCAAATAAATTTTTATGTTAATAAGTTTATATCCTGGAACTCAAATACCTCTTTATAGCTGACCATCTCCCTCTTGATGAAGGCGTGGTTCATATGCTTTCTTCTTATCAGTTGCCTCGTATATTTTAATAATTTTCTCAATTTTGCGTTTCTGGTTTCAATATTTTTCATGTTTTATCATATATATATATATATATATATATATATATATATATATATATATATATATATATATATATATATATATATATATATATATATATATATATATATATATATATATATATATATATATATATATATATATATATATATATATATATATTGTTTTCGTGTAAATTATATATATATAATTTACACGAAAACTCATTATTGAAATAATCATTTTAAAACAATAAGGAAAATAAAAACAGAAACCCATTTTGAATGAGTGAAAAGTCTGCATTCTTTCTGAATGTAATAATTTTGAGGAAGAAATATACTAAGCATATTATTTTAAGATCTTTATTGATCGATCAACTCTACCACTCAGCAGCGAGCAAAAACTACAAATTGCAAAAGCATTTCGTTAAAAGCGATGTCACAAAATATTTCTGCTACAAGCTTATATCTGTCATTATTAATTACATTTCGTTGTATAACTCACATGGTGATTTGATCATCCCCATGAGAATTTCTATGCTGCATCACTGAAAAAAAAGATTATTTGATTATTCAGTTTATGAAATTGGCCTCTTACGTTCACACTTTAAATAGACAATCAATTATTTCAGTATGTAAACATTTTTCACCATCTGTTTATGCTTTATGATATTTTGTTTTGTTTACATTTAAAAATAGTATAAATCCATTTATTTTTTTAGCAGAAAGCATATTTAGTTTAAAATATATGTATACATTTGCTCTGGGCATTATTAACTTAATCATATTTTGAAGAATTTAAGTTATTTTAATAAAAATTCCTTAAAACATAACACACCAATTTTTCCTGAAATTTTATTTGATTATAATAATGAAAATTTTAAAAACACATAGTTTTACATGAAATTATTTCGTAAATCTTATTGCTGGCTCTACTGGAAATACAAATGAAGAATGCCCAGAAAGTGCATGCTTTCATATTTCATAATTAGACAACAAATTATTGCAGTATTTTACTACAATTTTTAAATTTTAATGAATCTATGAAAGTGTTTTGATTTTTAAGGCATAAATATTTCTCTCCAATGATTTTTAAAGGATGCAGATTGAATGTAAAAATTGACAAAAAGTGTTTTAAAAAAAAGTTGATCAAACAATTAGTCTACTTTTTTTTTTTACTAAAGTACATATTTTACAGGGAAAAACCTTTGCAATGTTACAATCAGTGGTTGAAAAAAGCATTTATCATTAATTACCATAGGTATTCACTGCAAAATTTCAGAGGAATGGCAAGCATCCACTCATTTTTTATGCATTTTGTATCACTTTAAATCACTGATCATTTTATATAAAAGTATAAATAGAATAATAAAAATTAAAAGTGCATTACATTTACAGCAAAAGAATCACTCTTAAAAATGTCTGTGAATTTGTAAAAATGACTAAAAAAATGCATTAAAACAAGATACCGCATACGCGTAGAATCGGATGGTCTTAAATCATTGAATACACTATCTCAACTAAAAGTTTATTGTAAACAAATGTCTTTGTAATGTCTCTAAAGTCAAATAAAATATAAAATCCCTATTTTTAAACCATTATTACGAAAATATCAATGTAGTGAAATAAATTCTCAAACATCAAGAAGTATTTGATAAATATTTATCCTAACTTAAGAATGTCTGGGGAAAATGACACAATTTACGAATTCTAAGTTTGTAATTTAAGTTAAAATTATTTACATTGTTGAGAATATTTTACAATCTATTATAAAATTATAAGGCCATTGTAGTTTCTTTGTTTTTTATTATAATTAACATATTTCAACTACATAATAATATAGGTAAATAAATGAGAAAAAATAATATGTATTATTTTATAGAGAGTTTAAAATACATGGCATATTTTAAAAATAGCTTCAAAATATCTCTATTTAAATACCTTGCAGTTATTTGAATATTTGAATACAGTTATAAAATTATTAGTTAAAGTAAATATTTTGGTTAAACTAAAACAATGTTTTTAATCCCATATTTTCTGAATATTTTCAAGCTCCATATGTCAAAATTTAATAAAATAGTAAACATTAAATATAAATAAATTTTCCAATTATTGATTACTTATTCTGAATTTTTTAATTCAGAAATTAGAATGTAGTTTAAATTACGACATTTTGTTCTGGTTATCAATAAAAGAGACGTATTGTAAGATTTTCAATTTACTATCTCCAAATATATCATTGTTAATTTGTCTAACCTTATTTTAATAAAAAAATGTTTTAAGCACTAAAATTACTTCTAGCAATAAAAATACAAAGCATTTCCTTTTATTTAATCAAAACTGTCATTTTTTATTCCACTCGAAACTGATGGCAAAGGTTAAATGATAAATCTAGTCTTTGAAATATTGATTGTGGACTGCCAGCTATATTAGACAGCGGTAAAAGAAAACCCGAATATTATTTTAATGATATTTAAAAAATGACAAACAAATATGTGTTTCAAACAATTATCCTTTATTTAATCTATGAAGAATTTTTTGATCACATTGCAGAGAATTATTCAGAAGTAATATCAATAAAATAATTTAAAGTGCTATTTTCTTAACACAAGTTCTTGATACCGTTTTTCGAAATCATTAAGATTCTCACTAAATTTATTTTAACAGGATTATGTGTTTGATTTCTTTTGTTTGCAAAAACGAAATGCTTAAATCATTTACCACTCAGTATCTAAACAGGAAAACTGAAGGTAACGTAACTAGAAGAGATTTCTTCTGTATCTCTGTGTACAAATTTAATTTAGGTCTCTCACAATGATACCACGGATTATATTCAGAAATTCATTACTTGGGATGTATAGGACTACATGGAAATAAAAAACACACCATTCTTGTTTAACGCTAAATAAAACAATTGCTAAAATAAGAGATAGTTAAGTTATTAGTATTTTTATAAATCCTGAAATATGTAGATGAAGATTGTTTTAATATCAGTCTTAAACTCATAATTGTAAAACTTAAGCAATAGTTTTAATTAAATGGATATGAAATTGCAGAAAGTGGGCTGTTTTGGTCAGTGCAATTAATTAGCAATTTATTATAAAGACAATGTGCATGCAAATTTTAGGAACGAGTTGTAATCTAAACGTGAGTAGACGGCGCTCTGTACTCAAGACTAAAATAAAAGGTAGTAGAAGATGCCGTTAAAGACATTTGCTACAATTGCAAGTGAGTTTTCTCTTGAAACAGACCAGAGGAAATCACTAAGATGATTACATACGAAGAAGAATGATCATAGATCTTGAAAAGGTATGGAGAATGATAAGTGTTGTTAAAGTGTTTGGAATCAACAAAAGGGCCTCACACATTTAAAACCTTCCAGACCATAACTGCAGCTGTTAGAAAGAAATATGGTGTTTACTTCATGAAAACAACATCAATGGATGACTGATATATTGTTCTACAGGTGAAAAGAGCATAAATAAAACTAGTCAACCATCGCCATTGTTCAGCAACTGTGTAAAGCAACGAAAGTAGAAGTGCTGCGGTTTATTGTGTTCTTAATTATTACTACAACAAATTTGCTTGAAAAATAATCTTTTTCAATCAAGTAATGATGCTTTTCAAAGTTAGTACAACGAATGCGATATTTTTCATTTGTGTTAAAATATTTTATTTAAAGAAACCATCCAGTACAAATGTTTTTTTTTCAGAAACATGGAAGTTCAGTTGAACAAATGCTTAATTCTTAATTATGATAGCAATGAATAATTTATATTTATTTAGATATAGAAAATCAATTAGTCAAGGAGAAAATGTAAATGGGATCTTTAAAAAATTCACTTATAAGCAGCATTTACAGGAAAATAACCAAAGAGTAATATTCTATGAGAAGATGCATACATTGAGTGATACAATGAATACATTAAATGATACATATATTCACTGAATTGAATAAATAATGCATACAATCACTGAATAATTTTATAAATCACTTAAGTATGAAAAAAATTGCAATTTGAGCAAATATTTCATAAAAAAGATTAAATTAAAAAATTATTAAATTAAAAAGATAAAATCAAATATAGGAGTATAAAATGTTAGGAAATATATAATGTTTCTGCTTTTTTTATCCAGTTTTACTAATCAATATTTATTCCAGAATAAAATTTATGTATTTTTTTGTAATTACTGAGTTCACCCAACAAACAGAGTTTTTAAATATATTAACTGAAATCCCAAAGTTATACTTAGATGAAAATATTAAATTTATAGGCACATCGAGAGGAATCTTTTTACTATCATTTTCTCTTATCTATTTATAAAGTATTTATAGATAAAAAATCATATTTGTTGCAACAAATATAATGACATTTTTCTTAAAATAAAAAAATTAGAAAAATATAACTGTGAATTCCTTTCTTGAAGTTTTGTAAATAAATTTTTATCATTTGTGACATATAATAAACCAATATTCTTTCATCCTATTTATGACCAAATCTTATAAATTTTACATTGACCTTGACTAAACGAGAAGTAAAATATTTGCGCAAATTTTATTAGGTAAATTTTAATTCATGAAATAAATGAGATTGAAATACTTTGATTTTTGTTGAAATTTTACTTATTATTTTATTATTTGGTTGTGAGATTTAATACATTCAAGTTAAAAGAAAATATTTTAAAATGTCACAATATTACTTTTACCACTAATCAAATAATTTATTTCAATTTGCTTTCTTTAATTTAAACGTTCAAAAATGCTGCATTATTTTATTATTGAAGTTTAAAAATTTATAAATATATCAAATCTTTTAAAAATCAAAAATTAAACTTTTCGTAAAATAACATACTGTGATAATAGTTTTACGATTAGTGATACTAGTTATAAAATCAAAGCTATAGAAAAAGATAAATCATTTAAAAATCAAGACGATAAACATCATTGCCTTATTTTAAAAATTATTTTTTTACAAATGCTAAACTTACCATTCGCTATAACACATTCAAATAAGAAGTATATTTTACTATTCTAATATAAAGTTATGCGTCTATTTTGAGAATAAACACATTATTTTGAGGAATGCTATTCCTAAATATACGAACTTATTCTTGAAAGGCAAGGGAATAACAAATAAAATAACCAAGAATTCAGATAAACAGTGCATCTCAAGTTATTCTCAATAGAATATATATTTCACGAAATTTATATTTTACTGAAAACATATACAGTAGAAACATATAGAAAAAGAAATAATATCAAAGCAGAAGTTATCATTTCCTTAAATGTTTCTTCAAAGCTTCCAACTTTTAACTCCAAAGATTTCATGAGTGACCTAAAAAATGTTTTTATCTTAAAAATAAGCAAATTGCAGAAAAAATTGCTTTTTTGTACGAGATAAATGATTTATAGTGGCTGTAAAACTTTTTTTTGTGGAAATAAACTAGCAGTAAAAAATCAATATTATGCAGTTTATTTGACTCGTAGTTACTAGATTGGCCTTTTCTGTAAATTTTTATTGATGTTTATATTTATTTACTCGATATTTATGAGCAACGTCTTATTTAAAACAAATTTTTGAATGATGGAATGAAAGCATTGAATATAAATGTAGGAATAATTCTGATTTTAAAAAAGTAAATTTCCAAATGCGGATAGCTTAATATCGGCATTTTCATTATAAAGAAAAAACAAAGCGCGCTCGTGTGTGTGTGTTTATCCTTACAATTTTGAGTAAAGATAGCAATTTTGAGTAAAGATAGCAATTTTGAGTAAAGATAGAACGCACACTGGGTGTTCAACTGCTTAAAATGTTACCACTTTTCCCCTTGATATTATAAAAAATATTTTTGAATAACATTTCTAAGGTCTTTTTTAACAATTTCAAGATTATGGAAAAAACAACTACATGAATAAATAATTTTTAAAAAAATATTTTTTATGCATTCTAATATATCTTCATAAGTAAATAAAATACTTTCACTATCACTTATTTAAATAATTATTTAGGTGTGCAAAAATTAATGTAATTACTGAATAAAAGTAAAATTACAAAAAGTTATTTAAAAAATATCGAAAATTATAGCAGATAGAAATAAAACAAAATTTCTGTCTTCTGATTTAAACCATTTATATGTGGAAACTGAATGATTAGTGGATTAGTGGATATGTGGAAACTGAATGAATGATTTCTGCAGATGGAACAGTTCTTATGTTCAAACAGTAGAAAATTGTGTTTAGATGTTTCAATTGGTTCAGAATTTATGTTTTAAACTTTAGTCACTTTTAATTATTCTTCCAATTAAAAAATGCTTATTGAAGGACAAACAAAACTAGTTAAAATTTTTCATTTTTAAAATAATAAACAGCAATGTTTTTCGTTTACTTCTTCCCATTATGTTTAAGAACCATGATAATGTTTTTATGCAATTACCATTTTAGTTGTGGACCTAAATTAATTTAGATAAATCAGAGCAGTGAAATAATTGAAAAATTATTTTAAAAAATAGTTTAAAACACAATATCTAGAAAATCATACTTCCAAGTACATATTATTTTCTGAAAGACGAACATTTTGCTTGCTTCTAATATTATTGAAAAAATTTCAATTTTCGCTTTGATCAAATATTAATCACTAAATGTTGTTTAAAATTAAAATTTAACAATACATCTGAAATAGTTTTTAAGTATAATCATATTTTCTGTTATTTAAATTTAATTTACTATCATATATTTTAAAAAATTATCCACACATTCTTTTTGCACAATATTTTAAAAGATAGAAAAGTTCCTTCTAAATTATTCTGCATGAATTTTTAAGGAATCTGCATGAATCAATGAATTAGTCAATGATTACTTACTCTAATATAATTATATATATATAATAATTATAAATGAAAATATTGCAATGATTTGTTTCACCCTACTACATATACACTCAAATGTATTTTTCAGTTATATTCATTTTATTAGAAAGATGTAATATAAATGCAAATTTAAATCACTGTGTATACATATAAAATAAAAAAATATTTTATTTAATGCTCAAATTTTAGAAATCTTATTTTTAGACACAAATGATTTTTTATAGACAAATGGTTTCTCTATTTTAAATATTTTTAATTACATTTCACCGACCTCAATTTTTTTTTTTTTTTTTTTTTTTTTTTTTTTGCCTTATAACCTCATACTTTTTCATTGTTGTTGCAATTCGAAATAAAAAAACTACTTTGCAGCACCTTAATCTCCCAAGACAAATTTTATTCTATTGATCATTGGATTTTATTTTTCTATTACTCTAATAAAATAAAATTTGAAATTTAGATTTATTTAAGTAATTTTTAAACTCTGATTACTTAATTTCAATAAATAATCACATGAAAAATCTTGAAACTAAAAACTTAATTTGTAAAAATGATCCTTAAATAATTTTAATGTGCTTATCAATGCTGTAAGGAAATATATGTTTATTTTTATTAACAAAACTTTATTAATAATAAAAATTTAATTTCTCATTTATTGTAAATAAATCAAGCATAAGAATGTTGTTGTTTTGGAGATTTTGAAAATAATCAAATTCGTTTTTAAAAAGTTTGACTTTACTTACGTCAATTTATTTTTAGTAATATTTTGAAATTTAAACATAAATAGGATTCTAGAAATAGTTAATAAATATATTGAAATATCTAAAAACGAAACAATTAAATTTTCAAAAGATTATTAAAAATTAATTCGAAACAATTAAAAATTACAAGATGATAGCAAGTGTAAAATTAATCAAAAATGATTTTGGGACTTAAAAATATAATAGTTATTCTTTCATAAAAATTTAATACATTTTTAATTAGTTAAGAAAATCTGTTTTAATTTTCAATTCATTTCACAATAATTTTAAACTAGATTAATTGCATTTAAAATAGTGTAAAAAATGATGATAAGCGAAAACATTTTACTTGTTATTGTGACAAAGCATGGAAATTAAAGTTAATTATTAGTATTTAATATCAGAATATGAATCAATTATTAAAGAAATTCATATTTCTTCCATACATCAGTATTTCTTTACAAAACAATGTAGTTCCTTTATCATATATATAGTATTTTATTGTTGGTGGAATATTTGAAAGAGCACATCTTTGTAACGATAAATTTGAAGTCTTAAAGATTAATATTAACAATTTTATTACTTGAGAAAGAAAACATTAGTGATTAGTAAAATATAAATTCGATTTTTAGAAAAAATACTTCATTTTGAAAACTTAATATGCGTATTTTCATTAACCACTAGTTACTTGAGAACAAAGAAAGTTTATGTTTTAAATGATATTTATTATAAATAAATATTTTTGTGAAATAGAAACAAAATATAAGAGAAATTAAATAAAATAATATTTCAGATACTTAAAGAATGAAATTTCATTGTTTGTTATGCATATATGCGTTACAAATACTCTGAGAAATGAGAATAATGTTCATCATTCACAAAATAATAGCTTGTAAAAATATGTTTTAAGAAACCATTTCGTAAAATATGCGCTTTATTTTAATAATTTACAAATTATTCAAAAACTTTTAAAAACGATCGGAGGACTATTCAAAAAACTTAAATATGCACAAATAATCAATTACAAATTTATTAAAAGAAATTCTCTCTAATATTTCAATATACTCATTATAGTTATTAAGCACATCTCTCCTGATATAATCCATTTTTAAAATTATAGGAGTTCACAAAAGAATAATTTTCTCTCTCTACCAGCAAATTCATTTTTTCATTTCTTTAAAATGTATTATGTATAAAACTACTTACAATTAATAGAAGTAATAACCATCTCTTAAGATAAACTATTTCATATTTTCACACTGAATTGCTAATTTTTTCTACCGCTTATACCCTTCATCTACAGGTATCTCAAATTTTTTTAATTAATCCTCGTGAATTCACAGTTAAAATGTTTTCTAAAAGATTCCAAAAATTTTAATTTTAAAAAGAAACTTTTAGTTTTAAAATTATAAAACTTTTAAGTTTTATAATTTTAAAACTAAAAATTTCTTCAAACGATTTGCATTTTTAACATTATTTTAGATTTTAAGCAAACTCTTTCATTTATCAAATTAATATTATATAATAGTCATTATAAAATGTCTAAATATTTATGATTTTATACTTACATTTTCGATATTCATTGTAAGCAATATTGGCAAATTATTCAATGGTTTCGGATCAAGGATGTGTAGTGCTAATCAGAAAAATATTTTAAGCTATACTTTAACTCTAGCCAAATATAATTTAAATGAGTCATTATACTCTTCAATAAGGCACTGCCTCAAATATGCATTTAGTATTTCTCAATCTAAATGTGTTGTTATTAATTCAAATTTCGGTAACGTATTTTTGAAATTATGCACTTTATTTTTAACACTAGTTAATTATTTTGTTATACGTGATAGGATTCAAAAGTTCCAAGACTGAATCTATAACTTAAAAATATTATGAATTAAACTACAGAAATACATCCTCCTTCGACATAAGACTTTTGTGCAACAACGCTCTGCCAGCGCATGTAATGTCCATTGAACCATGTCTGAAATCCAGTTTTCACCATGTTCTTTAATTCAACTTGTGATGCACATTCAAGTTCATGTAAAGATTGAAATCGATAACAGTGCAAGCGTCTTGCTTATTCAGTAAATAGGAAAAAATCTTAGAGTGCGAGATTAAGTAAGTAAGGAGAATAAGATAAAATAGCTATTTTCGTTTTCACAAGAAAGTGGTTGATGAATAGGCATTGGTTTATTATAGAATGTCTCCAAATTTATGTTTTTATACTTACAAGCGTCTCCATATTTGTGTTTCTATACTTACAAACGTCTCCCTATTTTTGTTTTCATACTTACAAGTATCACCATATTAATGTTTTTATACTTACAAGCGTCTCCATATTTATGTTTTTATACTTACAAGCGTCTTTATACTTATATTTTTATACTTACAAGAGAGCAAGAGCATTGTCCTGCAACAGCATCCACGACTGTTCTGCCCAAATTTTTGGTTTCAAATTCCGAATCGACTCACTCAAGAGACTTAGGATTTTGACGTCGAGTTCTTTGTTCACGGTGAGTCCTTCAACAATAAATTTCAGATGCATAATACTCGGGATATACAATAATTTGTTTTGCGTGACATTTCTTATAGAGCAATCTTAGCGGGGTTTTGTGGAGATTGAGTTGACTGCCACGTTGCTGATGTTCTCTTGCTTTGCTGGTCGTTTAAAAAATTATTCTCGTCTCTAGTAACAATTCTGCCAAGTAAGGAAGGATCATTGTGATCAGTTGAGTTTAAGTCTCCAACCATTTTGATTCGAATAAACTTTTGGTCGTTGTTTTACAAGCGGAAAAGGAAGTGTTGACACACCATGCTCATATTAAGATCCCTAGTCAATATCCGCTGGCATGTGGCTTCTGATATACCAACTCATTCTGTTATTTGGGAAATTGTTTGCTGCCTGTTCTCATGTACCACAGTAAATACCTTTCCGGTGTTTCCATTTGTGCAAGTAATCACAGGATATTCATGACATTCATCATTTTTGGCACTTTCCCTGCCTTCACTAAAATGAGGATACCACTAAAAGAGTTGCCTTTTCTGCAAGGTTTCAACTCCGTACAAATGCTTCAACATTTTGAAAGTCTCTGTAACACTATTTCCCAAGCAAAAACAAAATTTGATATTGATTCTATGCAACTAATGTCACCTCTTTATATCGTAGGTTACAAAATGCACCTGCTTACAAAAAATGCTGTCGCTGCAAGCTTTTAACCATGTGATTTGGGACAAATTATTTTTAAAAGTGGGAAAGAACGTAGTAACACAAAAATGTTTTCACCATCACAGTGCTGCAAAAATACCTACGTTACAGATTCAGTTCGGGGAGTTTTTATTTCTACTTCAAATAATAAATAATTATTTGGTAAAGACAGTAGTGTCTAGTAAATTTGACAGTAGTTCCCTAATGATCCTAACGTTCATATATATATATATATATATATATATATATATATATATATATATATATATATATATATATATATATGTATATATATATATATATATATATATATATATATATATATATATATATATATATAAATATATATATGTATATATATATATATATAAATATATATATATATATATATATATATATATATAAATATATATATATATATATATATATATATATATATATACTCATAAAAATAAAGCACATTGGAATAATGTAACTAATTCTTTCATCAATAATTTAATATTGTAGATAGAAGATATCTTTTGATAATAAATTTTACATAAAAATATCTGCTTTTTGTAAAATATAATTACATTTTTTCCAATTATATGACGTCTTTACCTTAATCCTAATTCATATTTTTAACAATCATTAAAGTAATATATACAACAAAGATAATACTAAATTTCATCAACAATTAATTATTTTCCTGAAAAATGATTTGCAAATTTCTCTAAGTAATTTTTGAAATTATTCTACAAAATATTTTATTCATTAATGCTTATCAGAGCTAAAAAAATAAAATAAAACAAAACATGTTTTTAATCGAGTTAACGTCGAAAGTTTTGCTGCTACTATCAATTATCGTTTACTTTTTAAATTTTATTTAAGATAAATTTTTTTGGTGATGACAGATTTTGAATTAATTTTGGCCTTTTTAAACTAAATTAACATTGCTGCAATAATGTTTTCCTTAGAAAAAGTTTAGTTGAATTTCTGTGAAAATTATATTAGCTGTCACTAAGCAATAACTTTACTTTTTCATAAAAGATAAGCTTCTGAAACTAATCCATACTCAAATTACTCTGAAAGTATATAAAGTAAGTGGGTGATTTGTTGTCGATTACATAATTATAAAAAATACTATAAAATATTTAAAACTAAATATAGCGGATTAAATTAACTCATCAGAAAAAATGTCTAGAAATTGTTTGAAGATAAAAAAAATACTTCTTTCAAAATTTTATTTCTGTATCTGATTTTATGAGCCAATAAACAAAATATAAAATTTTATTAAACTTTTTATTGTAAAATTTCTTTTTTAAAATTAGTTTTACGAGTAGTTACAATTTCATTTTGGTGGAAAGATAATTAATATATTACATCAATTTATATAATTTATGTTTCATTATTATAATTTGTTTCTAATCAGATTTAAATTAGGTTCAAACTCTAAAGAATAAATTAAGTGTAGATATTTTTTACGTTTCTTTAAGTTTCAGCAAACGTGTTTTGAGGAATACGATGATTTAATGCATAATTAAAAATGATTTTTACTAATATCCAATTCGTTTAAACTCTTCAAGACAAAATCAATACTTATGTGCATTTAAAAAATTTTTTCTACTCATTTCAGCGTGCAAACAATCAATATTAAATTACTAAGTACATTTCCCACGATGAATCGTAATTCATGTTTATTTTCAATTTCCCTCTAGAAAGCAAAGAGATAATTTCTTCCACGAAAATACAAATTTTTTAATTATTTTTAAACCATAAAACGTTTGTTTCTTTCGTTCCATTTAAGATCATGTGATTACGCTATATATTATAATTCTTATTGGTTTAAAATGTCCATGAGTTCAGATAACATTTCATCTACATCACATCGTATTGAGAAGGCGTCATAAATCTAACTTGTCAACGAATTTGCTGCCTGCCTTCAGTGCATTCTTCGAACTTCAGTATACAACGTGATATTCACCATCAAATATGTTAGTGTCACCGTTGATAAGAAAAAAATCCCTTCATGATTTTAACAGCATTTCAAATGTATGGAAAAATAATTAGAATTTTTTCCGTTCGTAAAAATTTCTAAATTCATGAACATTACTAGTTGTTGTAAATAATTATTATTCAATTTTTAAAATCTTTAACGATTTTAATTCCAAAATAGAACCCGTAGAATATACAACAGAAGAAAATGTGAAAAGGTAAAACAAAACATCCTCTTGGAGATTATTTTAAATCAGAAAAGATGATTTAAATCTTTAATTTTTCCTGTTGGTACTACTGTTAAGTTAATTAAAAGCAGATTTTCATAAAAATGTATGTTTTAACCCTATTTTTTAAGTTTAATTTATAGTTATTTAGATTGAATATTAATTAAATAGTTTGACATCATTTAAGATTTCTATTCAACTACGTTACTAAAATCAAAATTATTTTTATTTTCTTAAAATTGACAAAGTGATATGTTTCTGAAGGTATATATATATATATATATATATATATATATATATATATATATATATCAATTCAGAAATATATTGATTTGTCAAAATGTAAAATATAAAGATTAATATATTACACATCTGAAGTAAGAATAGATTATAAATAGGAAAATACAAATAAAGATGCAAACAGCCAAATATTTATTATTAGATATAATGAATAATTTACGATTTAAAAAACTTAATAGTTTTCCTTTATTCCTTCAGTGTTAATTGAAATTTAAATTAAAGTGAAGTATATACTTATGAGTCTTATTGACAATTTATACATCCGAGATTAGTCTATAACCTTCTCTTAAAATGTTTTAAAATATTTGATGTTAATTAAAGGATTTTTCTTTTTTTTTTCAGAGCATTTCTAATCAAAAAGATTTAAGTTAGAAATCCAAAAAAATGTATAACAAAATATTTTTGCATATTTTTATTCATCCAAAATAAAATATCATTAAAATTTTGTGAAATTAGTATAACTCATCAATAATATATTGTGTTTTGCGATAGTCTGTTGCTTTAAAGTGTTTTGGATGAACTAACACATCATAATTACTTTAATTAAGAATACACATCTTAGCATCATATGAAATAACTTAAGCTAAATAATATATTTAATATTATACATTTTATGATTTGTTTCATTTTAACAAAAATACATTTTCAGAGAAAGAGTTATTACTTTTTTATAATGCAACATGAAAAATCCTGAATTTAAATTACACAATATTTTATCTTATATTACATTTCGATGTATATTCTAATATTACATATTATCTCTTAAAATATTTAAATTCATATATTTAAATCATGTATTTGATAAGAAATTTATCTTTATTGTAATTAAGTTATGAGTAAATATTTAATCACTATTCTGAAAAGGTAAAGTAATATCATGATAATTTTTAATAATATATAAAACTGAATAGTCACAACTGTATTTCTCTGATTTAAATCTTCATAGAAATGCAGTTATTCTAACAAACTATATTTGTTTCATTTTTCACACCAACTTAGATTTTACTCATAATAAAAACGAGAAATTACTGTTTAATATTTATTTTCTGAATTTTGATCTTAAGAATACATACCAATTTTAACTTAAATGGATAGAATAATGGAAGAATAATATTAGGGTTGGGAAAATTTAAATGTTTTCAAAACAAATATTTACGCTTATATGTACAAATTCCTAAACTTCACTCCCAACAAAATTCAAAATTAAATTATATTTACATGCCATATGCAGAAATTTTCAGCTTTCGAGAATATTTACTATTTGCTCATGCCATTTCAATTTCTGTATAGAGAAGATTAATTTCCCATATGGAAAACTCTAAATATAAATTTTTTGAAAATAAACTGTTTTAAGTTAAACAAAAATATATTTTGCTCCAATAAAGTTGACATATATATATATATATATATATATATATATATATATATATATATATATATATATATATATATATATATATATATATATATATATATATATATATATATATATATATATATATATATATATATATATATATATATATATATATATATATATATATATATATAAGATAAAACATGAAAAATATGAAATTGGAAAAGAACTCAAATATATGAAACAAATGAAAAGAAGAAGAAAACATAGGGGCCACGTTTTTATCAGGAGGGAGATGGCCAGCTGTGCAAAAAGAAAGAGCACTCCTTTCTGGCATGCTCGAAGGACAAATGTCAAAAGATCTTCGAGCAATTCCCCAAATGAGTGTTCGTATTCAGTGAACTTAGGTTAAAACATTTGAATAAATAAAAATGCAGAAAATTAGAAATACCAATAAATGAAACATAAATGCAAAATTTAGAGATACTCATATAAATGAGAAACATACATAAATACATACAGTAAAAAAATTAAATACAAAAAGCCAAAGTCAGCAAATCAGATGGAATTTATATATGAAAATAGTATGAGAATTGCCAAAAGTAATTTTAAAATTATAGTAAAGAAATGTTGCCAGGTGTAAATAGATTTAAAATTTAAAGTGGTTTAGAAAAAAGTATAAATGTAGGTGTTTTCAGGATTCTTGTAAGAACTTCAATGCTTGGGTGGCCCTTCTGTAGTTATAAAAACTATGCATTACTTCAATCTTACAAGCGATTCCCTACTTCCTATATATTTTAAAATAAAATTAATTGTAATATTATTATTTTTTTAAGTGAGCTATCATATATGATAGCTCACTTAAAAAGGTTTTCTAATTCCTGGCGTTATAACAGAAGGTTCTTGATTTGAAACTAATCAGTATTATGTTAACATACGGCATTAATTTTTTGAAAACATAAAGTGAGTTAAGGTGATAAATGACAAAAAATAATTCGCAAGTTGTTAAATATCAGTATTACTTGCTCCTTTAATTAAGCTTGTTAAGTATGCATACAATAGGAAATATGATTAATTTTAAGTAAAAGGCGTTTTTATGACACGATAGTTAAAATGATCAATAAGCATTTACTGTAATCAATCTTTAAATTAAAAATTAAACTCTTTACAAAATTACTTAAGATATAAGTTTTTATAGGGCATTATTAACATTTCATATATAAGACCATTTATAATGTGTGTAATATAAAATAATTAAAGCATACATAAAAGAAGAAATGATTAATAAAAAAACTGCATTCTTAAAAAATTGTTGAGCAATTTTTAAGAATTAAAATTAATTTTTAAAATTTAAAGTATTAAAATAATTTTTCTTCGAGACATTCAAAACATTCAAACAATTTAAATTTACCCATATAATTCAGATAAATGCAAGTAACCTTTACAGTTGCCAATTTTTATCCCTGTTAACAAGATAAAATTCCTTTGATATAGTTTCATATTTAATCTGATTTATAAATTATTGATTCTAAAATCTATGAAGAATATTTTTGTGATATAAAGTATCATTCAAAAAATTATGAGATTAGTGTGATGATTTCAGGACATTATTTAAGAATTTGTAGAATACTTTTTCTCTGATTTAAAAATAATCATCCGAATGATTTACGAGTATACCTTATATAAATTATCATAAATATATAGTTGTAACTTCGGATCAGCAAAAAAATTTTTACTAAGCTATAAATTAAATATTTTTATAAATATTGTTTTATTTGAAACTATATGATTTGAATCTATTTGAGAGCAAGCTGGCAACAAGCAGTAAGAATATTCAAAGTCATGGAAAACCATGCAAGCTTTTGAAAAGTTTATAAATATAATTTGTTAAATACATTTGTTAAAAGTAATTTCTAAAGTTGAGTTTCATTTTCAAACTTTTCATCTGCTTCATGTATAGTTAATTCTCTATTATGCTGAAAAAGAAATTGTCTTTTGGAATATCACTAATTAGATGTTTCATATCGCAATTAAAATTACGTGTAACTAAATTATTCTCTTAGATCGAAACAACTTATGATGTCAAAATTGTTTCACATGATAGTTTTTAATATTTAAAATATGTTTTCATATTTTATCAAATCTGACTTCAACTTTATGAAAAGAATTTATATACATTTTTCATTAGAATTTACCTACATTAAAAACTTTATTTGAAAAATAAAAATATGCATTATTAAATTTCAAAATATCAAACCAAATATATTGTCTTCTTCATATAATTATATGAGACTGAAATACTTTACAACGTTATAATACTTCTAAAATATAAATAGAAAATATACAGGAAAAAATAATTTGTAATTTTAGTGAAACCCTTCAAATAATTTAAAACTTTACTCTGTTTAAAATACTACCTTAATATTTTTTATTATAATTTCGTATTATGTTAAGATTAGCTAGTAATAAACTGTTTATTTATAAAAACATTAAATTTATCTTCTAGAATGAATTCTAATCTCAATAAATTACTTACGAAAACAAAATTACGTTATTAAATGAGATCTTATTTCAAACAATAAGTCGATATTCATTTTAAGGTTGAAGTGTTTATATATGTGTGTGTGTGTGTGTTGTTTCGTTGTGTGATCAGATATACAATTTTCTCATTTAATAATAAAAGTCATCGCAATATAATATTGTTTATGAATTTTCAAATAACAAAAGAAAATTTTGCTGATTTAAATATAATACATTAAATTTATTTAGTTGATCACTTGTAAATTGCATTAATCTCTTCGATGTTATGACATAAAATAATTTCATTATCAATGAAAAGTGACAACAGAACTAAATACCTAAATTATATCTCGAAACATCGAGAAACAGCTTTTTAAGGTGCCTGTGATTATTATAAATAAATAGAATCACTTTTAAATATATTTACATTTTTAATTATATAATATTAAAAACATTTCTTGTAATGTGATATGCTGTTTACAATTAAATTATAGTGGTTATTGAAATATAATAATATAAAGAATAAATAAATGAATTAAATATATTTACATTAGATAAATTATTAAAAATATTTATGAATATTAAAATATATCATATCATTAAATATATTTACATAGATCTACATTAACAGCACATCTTTTTTTGAAACAGTGTATTTCAAAAAAATAAGTGCTTTTAATGTAGCAATTAAACATTTAAATTCATTATTCTTTGTTTCATTTCTGAATAAATAATAAAGCAATGGGTGTTATTCAAAAATATATAGATTTCAAAAAAGTTCTTTTAAATTAAGTAAATTTGCATGGGTTTTTTAATATAAATATTGACTGGAGCACAACATTTCGATTACGAATTAGTGGAATTCGTTAATGAAATCAAATAGTTTACAACATATGTTCCCAAATATTTGAATAAGATTTCTTTATTTTTTAATTGACTGATTTGTATTGATAAGAAAAGTTATAATTCTTACATTAAACTTTTTTTGAAACGTGCAGTGAATAAAAAAGCAGCAAAATTTACTTCCCACTTGTTTAGTTTGCCAAACTATAAATTCATAATTCAGATTTTTTTTAATTTTAATGAAATTGGAACGGGTTGTTGAAAAGTCTTAGTTAAAAAAAAAAACATTTTATTTTTAATTTTGAGAAAATTTTACTTTGATGAATTTTCATGAATGAATGTATTTTTAATAATACATGTACGTAATAAGCGTCTTTCTATGAAATGTTTCTTATAATGCATTTAAAACTAAATTCAATAAAACACCAACAGCTACAAAATCAATTTAACATTAGATTAATATAATATAGCATTACGTTATAATATATATATATATATATATATATATATATATATATATATATATATATATATATATATATATATATATATATATATATATATATATATATATATATATAATAATAATATAATATATATATAATTATAAAATATATAATGCAACACATTACTTTAAAATAAATAAGTTCTTAACATTACGTTTAGTATGAATTTCTTAATATACTTATCAAGTTATGTTTACAGTTTATCTTTATATTTTTTAAGAGTTTTATTTCGAATACACACTTTGAGATTGTAATGAGTTTAATTATTGTTAGAAATTTTATTCAGAATGTTAAAAATCTGATATAATTGTATGAATAAAATATTCTAAAATTTTGACAAATGCTCTTAAGCAGTTATCTTTTTAACTTTCATATTTTAGTATTCGATACAAATCAAAAGTCTTGAGGGGATTAATAAAGTAAAGTATCTAAATAAATATTTAAGGAAAAATATTTTTTTTATTTAGTTATTTCAACTTTAATACTTATTTTAATAAAAGGAAATGAATCTTCCTTAAAGGAATTATTTCTCTCTTAATAAAAGAATTGCTTAATATATGTAAGATTACTTTCTATTTGTTTATCATAAATTCAAACAAAATTTTAAACTCATAATTCAAAAATTAAAAGTAGGAAACTTTTAATTTTTGCATTAAATTGCAGTTACATATATAAATTTCTCACGACAGGAGAATTTTTTCAAATTAAAACACACAATAAGCACTACTTTATACATAATCATTTTTATCTGAGATGTAATTAAATTAAAAGATATTTCATTAGGAAATCGTATATAAAGTACTTTTTAATTTACTTCTTATTTTGCTGTATAGTTTCAACGGGAAAGTGAACCCTATTTTAATATTTGTATTGCAACTTCCATAGTTCATGAAATGAATTTAAGACTAAATTATATTGCAAATTAAGTTAAGTTCCGTTACGAAAAAAAATCAAAGGATAAAATTATATAACTCTTTTCTTAAATCACACACTCTGAAAGAGTGATATTGTGGCTGGTGCTGCTTATAAATGCTAACAAGTATTTTACTCTAGTTTAGAAAAAAATTAAGAAACTAACAGAGCAACATTAGCACAATTAATTATGACATTTACGCTAATTACATGTTAATTTGAAATTCATAGTCATTACACATTTAACCAAACTTTATGCGATTTGACTGTTCTCTTTTTTAACCACTTATGATTTAAAGGAAACAGAATTTGAGAAAAAAATAATCTGTTTTTCAGTAAGCTGTTTAAAATGTTTCTTATTCCAAAATTTTATATTTATCATAAGCTCCACGATAAGTGATTAGAGTTTGGCTTTCTGTCTAACAACTTTTCATTTCAAATCCAAATTAGGTCTTTGATGCTTGTAAAAGTTCGAAATGCATTTCAAATTTCAAGTCCCAGTAGAAATAGAATAGTCACCATGATCAAAAGGTAATTGTATAAGGACAAACAAATTTATTAAAATAAATTAAAATATATTTCATGAACTTTTTAAAATTTAAGAAGTTATTTTTAACATTTTCAAACACTTCGCGTTAATTTGTCCTTCTCCAGTAAAGACATCAGTTTTTGTAAGTGTTTATCAATTTTAGTTGCTTTTTCCTCTTGCTAAATGTTTGGATTTAATCGTCAAATTATACTTATTTAATCATATCAATTCCATTTTGTTATATAATGAATAAAATTTATTTAATGATTAAACAATGCCTTCATAACTGTAAAAGAAAACTGATTACTACATTTATTTGATTATTTTTATATATTTATTAAGGTTTTCAAAAAATGATTTTTTGAATAAATGAACTCATGATAATATATTTTTAATAAGTTAATTTTTAAAATGATAAATTTAGATGCTAATAATGAGATAATTGAATACACATTTACACCCACACAAGTTGTGATTTTTACTTAACTAAAGTGTAATATTTTACTTCGATATTTGAGTTATTAAAATAAATCATTACATATTTCGAAAAAAAATAAGCTTACATTTTTTATAATTTTCCGTTTTTAACATAATTAATGAATTAAAATAGAGATTCAATCAAAGTTAGTTAAATAAAAATTTACTTTACATTTTAATTTTTTGTGGAGAGGGGGACACATTCTGTGTTAAATTACA
The DNA here is from genome assembly GCA_030067965.1 of Latrodectus elegans. Taxonomy (NCBI): domain Eukaryota; kingdom Metazoa; phylum Arthropoda; class Arachnida; order Araneae; family Theridiidae; genus Latrodectus; species Latrodectus elegans. The sequence goes on along the minus strand of CM057810.1, from coordinate 91,500,527 downwards.
TACATTTTCAAAAATAACAAATAAAAGTTGTGTTTTGTTGGTAAAGAAAATATTTGAATTAATTAATATGATTCTTCTTGAATTGTTCTACAGCCCATTATAAGTTAACGCCGTGACAATAAGCCTCCTCCAACAGACCGATCAGTCCATACAGTCTACAAACTATTAACTTTTTTGTGATTTTAGAGTTCCTTCTACGAAATCCATCTGTCTAGAGAGTAGTCATTCTCTTTTTCTAGTACCTTCTACACTTGCAAAAACCCCTTTTTAACAGAGCCCAAGTTTTTTCATCTAAAAATATGCCCAGGCCATCTGGTAATATAAGATTTAATGACTCGAATTATATTACATTTTCTGCGTTTATAAACTTCATGATTAAAATAAATTATCCATTTGCAATTTCTCTAATTGTGCCAAATATTTTTTGCTGTATTTTTGAGTTTAAAAAAACTATCCCAATACAAAACATTAAGGAACTAGTAATATGTTATGTGTGTGGGAATATTTTTTCAAAAATACTACTGTATCACGTGTTATGCAAGCGAATACATAATATACAGATATTTACTGTGTTAAGAGTTAATTAAACACATTGACCTAAACATATCTTTTACTTTATATAATCATCTGTTTTATGATAAAAGTTATTCACACTTTTAGCAAACATTCAAAGTAAGATAATTAGTTCTGAAATTAATTTAAATTAGAATTTTACTCTTTTCATCAGTAGTTTTAAAATCAAATAGTTACAAGTTTAACCTCATTATAATGTAATGATGTAGAAAATTAAATTATTATTTTCATTGGAAAAGTTTTGAAAACTTGAAATAGTATAACAAAATCTTTAAAAGAACATGCATCTATTCTCTGTGCAAATATACTTGTGTACAAATGACTTGAGAAATAGACTTCTCGTCTATTTAAATAGATTCGAGAAATAGAATATACAATCAGTCCAAACTTGCCTACTTTTAAAGAAAATTTTTTCGTACCATACATTCTTTGAAAAGTTTTTTGTTCTTTTGGTTATTACATTTGTAAATGAACTCGTTACAAAATGGTCAGGTAAAATGCTCCACTTTTGCTTTAATTTCATTGGAAAACATATTTTATTGTATCAAATATTAGTTTTAAAAATTCAGATATGAATTATTCATTGCAATTCTTTCATTTACCTCAGTGAGAATAACCATTTTGTGAAAGAAATGTACATAGCATGATGGCCATGTTCTCTAACATCATGGGATTTTAAATTTTTGTTTTGTTTGGTTATACTTAGGAATTTTTTTATAATAGATATAAAACTTTATTTATAATAAATATAAACCTTATTTATAGTTGGTATTGCTGTTTACTGGTAGAAACTGCCTAAACTTCACTTAAACAATTTTATAATATATAAAATAGTCTTAACAAACTTATATGAAAATTGTCTAATGAAACAATTATCTCTAATTATATGACTTTTATAATTTCTTAGTTTGATGATTGAAAAGGATGTAATTGCTAATCTTAACAAAAATTTCAATTTCGATTTTTATCCTTAACAATAACTTGGAATATATCAACAGAATTGATCAGTGAAAGAAATTTTTAAAAAAATGATTACGTGAAGTAACAAAATTGTAATAACATTAATATATAATAGAATATAAGAAATAAATTAGAAAACTAATAATAAGCAAGTAAAGAATAACATATCACTCCACTCTTTTATTTAAAAACAGATGATAAAAAATTACAATTAGTTTCAGTTCTTTTCTTTTTGTACATTTATTTATATCTGTGACATAAACAGAAATACAGTAAATATGAATTTTATGGGAATATCTTGTTTAATTTTCAATTAAAATAAATGAGCAAAATTCCTGAATGAAATTTCGTTGAGACTTTTAATATAAGATATGTAGAAGAGAAAAAAACAAAAAAACTCGGGAATTTTCATGTGAGAATAAAATTGTGGTACATGAACACATTATATATAATGTGTTGGTAAATGTAACAATGTTTTAGCTTATGCAACCGAAGCGGAAATTTCTAATTATGATGAATTAAAAGAATTAATTTTAAAACAATTGCAGCCTACATCGCGTGAGTGCTTACGTAATTTTAAAAATGAGCAAAAGTTTTCTACGGGATCCCATGGGCAGTTCGCTTTACGGCTTAGTGCAACTTTTGATTATTATTGTATATTAAGGAAGGTTAATGGTTTTAAAAAATTGTGTGATTTTATGGTGTCCGATAAATTATATGAAACTATTGATTTCAAAATTAGGGAACATATTAGCATTCGTGAAGGTCAAAATTAGTTCATTCCAAATGAATGGGGAAGGAAATGCTATTTTTTTTTTCGTCGAGAACCGAAATTTATGAGAATAAGAAGTCTATCTTAAATAAAAATATCAAAAGAGAACAAATGCATAACTCCGCGTATCAGAACAGTAAATCCGAAAGATGTTGTTATGTTTGCGGCAAAAAGGGGGAAATTTTTCATTATTCCTGTGATTGTCCCAAATGCAAGAATAAAAATGAAAATTTAAAAGAAAGTCAGAAAAACACTGCATCGGGTATAAAAACTAAATTAGATAACAGCGAAGAAAATCAGTTAGAATTTATAGAATTATTTATTGATGGCAAAAAAATAAGTTGCTTAAACGATTCAACAAGTGAGCTTTTACCGCATAAGCAATCTATAAAGACTATCGTAGCTGAAACTTGTTTTGGCCCTAAAGTTCTCGCCAAAGTGTCTGTGTTTTGTTTTCCTATAGGCAAAAATCCCCAAGTAGGGGTAGAAGAGGCAATGTGTGATTCACTGGTTGTTGACTGCATCTTTCCCCTTCGGTACTTGAAAGTGATAGAAAGGAGGGATTTAGCAAAAATGTCAAGGTCAAGTGACGCCAGTTCACTCAGTTCACTGAATAAGGAGGATTCTTGTTTTGTTGAGAATAATTTCTTGTCTTTTATTTCTGCGGCGATTGGTAAAAGAGAGGATATAAATTTAGCTCATATTGTTAACGAAAAATTCCGCGATAGTGTTTCGAATTTAATTAAAAATTACAAACCACTTAAAGAGTCACGTAAAACTGATTTAAAAATGAATATAATATTAAAAGATGATTTGCCGATTTCACAGCGCTGTAGACGAATTCCTTTTTCGGAATAAAAAGTAGTCGATAAACAAATTGATAAATGGTTACGGGATGGAATAATAAAATCCTTTTGTTCAGAATATGCTTCACCAATAGTTTTATTTCAGAAACGGGATGGAACTTCGTGTTTATGTGTGGATTTTAGGCAATTAAATAAGAAGATGATTAAAGAATCGTTTGCCGATGGCTCAAATAGAGGAAGTTTTAGATCATTTAGGGGAAGCAAAGGTTTTCTCAAAGTTTGATTTAAAGAACGGATTTTTTCATGTTCCTGTAGATTAAAAGTGTACTAAATACTTGCACTCATGCAGGTCTATATGAATTTTTGGAAGTTCCATTTGGTTTGTGTACATCGCCTAGTTTGTTTCAAAGATTTGTGCTTAGAGACTTAATGAAAGATAATACTGTTGTAGTTTATATGGATGATTTTACTATACCGTCGCGTTATGATGAGGAAGGTTTAGAAAAATTAAAATGTGTTTTTGCAGTAGCTAGAGAATATGGGTTAGAGATTAATTTTAAAAAATGTCAATTTTTTAAAAGAAAAATAGAATTTCTATAATATATTATTGAGGATGGCACAATTCACCCTTTGCCTGAAAAGACAACTGCAGTTCAAAATTTTCCAGAGCCCAAAAGTCTTAAGCAGATTCAGATCTTCGTATGACTTACTGGATATTTTAGAAAATTTATTACTAAGTATGCTAAAATTGCTAAATCATTAAGTGATCTTCTTCGAAATGGAGTAGAATTTCAGTTTGGAGTAACTCAAGAAGAAACTTTCAATAGATTAAAAGAACTTTTGACAACAAGTCCTGTTTTGCATGTTTTCAGACAAGGAGCCCCACTCAATTGCATACGGATGCAAGTAGCTTGGGATTTGGTGCTGTTTTGCTACAAAAATCTGACGATGGACAACTTCATCCTATTCATTACATGAGTAGAAAAAACAACGCCACAGCAAGAAAAGCTACGAACTTAAAGTTAGCTATAGTGGAAGCTCTTAAAAAATTTAGAAATTATTTATTGGGATCAAAAATCAAAATTGTAACAGATTGTCGTGCTTTCCAAAAAACCATGTTTAAAAAAATCACCTCTCTTAAAATAGCTTGGTGGGCATTACTTTTGGAAGATTTTTAATATGAAATCGTTCATAGATCTGGGAAACAAATGTAGATGCCTTGAGTAGAAAGGTCGTTTTGATGGTTACTCGTTCTCAGGGAGAACTGCCTTCCAGAATTGCTGATGCACAAAGCAGTGATGAACATCTCCAGTTGCTTAAATCCTTAGTCGAGCAAGGGCTGAAGGAAGATTACGTAGTGAAAAATGGAGTAGTATACAAGTACGACAGTGGTCGAGAATTACTGGCGATACCAGAAACATTAGAATCTGATGTCATTGGAAAGGCTCATAACAGAGGACATTTTCTGTGTCTAAGACGGAAGATCTTCTCAAGCAAGATTTTTACATTCCTAACCTTAGAAAACGAATTGAACAAGTCATCATGAACTGTATAGAGTGCGTTTTGTGTGAAAGAAAACGTGGAAAATGTGAAGGTCTACTCAACCCTATACCGAAAGAAAACACTCCCGTAAGTACTCTTCACGTCGATTTCAATGTTCTATTTCCATCAACTAATAAGAATTACAACCATATTCTCACAGTTGTGGATGCATTCACAAAATTCGTCTGGGTTTTAATAATAAAAACTACATCAACTGAGGATGTGTTACAAAAAAAAAATCAAAGCCCTACAATCCATGTTTGGGAATCCATCTAGATTAATAACTGATAAAGGAGAAAATTTCCCCTATCAAATTTTCGAAGAGTATTGCGAGAAAGAGAAAATGAAGCATGTGCTTTCAACTATCGGAATTCCGAGAGGAAGTGGACAAGTGGAAAGTAGTCTTCGAACTTTGCTTCCTGTTTTATCTAAATTGTCCGTAGAAGATCCTAGCAAAGAGTACAAATATGTTGCTGATGTGCAACGGATCCTTAACAGTACTACAAGCAGAAGTACCAAATATTCACCTTTTGAACTTCTTGTATGAATCAAGATGAAAAGTACAGAAGACATGAAAATCGTTGAAATTCTTGAAGAAGAAGAAACTAACCTTTTTATAACGAACCGAGAAGAGGAAAAGAGGAAAGGAAAGAAATTCTAAAAATTCAATAAGAAAATAAAAGAACTTATAGCAAGAAGAGAAAAAAGGCTCAAGAGTTCAACATCAATGATTTAGTAACCATACAACGTACACAGTACGGAAGTGGTTTAAAGTTAAAGCCCAAGTTCTTCGGACCATATCGTATAACTGGTAAAAAGGATAAAGATCGTTATTAGGTGCAGAAATTTGGATATCATGCAGGTCCATCTACAGCTGCTGACCATATGAAGCCCTGGACTGTTCCTGTTTAGAACTGTGTACTTCCAACGCATCATTTAATTATACTTTATTTTATTTTATTTTCAAAGGATGTAAATTGAATCTGATCTGTTTCCCAGGTCGAAAACATGGGTCAGGATGCCAAGCTGTAGGATGCAGAACTCTGTTAATAGATGGCGCTAGTTCACACTGAGCATCGTGTATGGTTCCAGACAACAAAGAGTAAATAAATGTTTTTAGAGATAAAGGGAGACTTAGCGATGTACTGCAGACGAGCGAATAAGTGCTCCGCTAATAATTGATATATATATATATATATATGATATATATATATAGTAGTATATATATATATATATATATATATATATATATATATATATATATATATATATATATCAAGGATTAAAGAATATCCGTAATCTAAAACTGTGTTGATAAACCAATGCTTCAGTTCATCGCTGAAAAAATTTGGAATAAAGCGGCACTAAATAATAAATGAGGAATAAACTTTGTCCTCTAAATGTTCAATTGCTTATCACAGTGATATATTTCAGGTGAATACTATACATTTATTTGGGATACAATTGATGCAATGTTAAAGTAATCAAATCCAATGCAATGTTAAAGTAAATTTTAACAAAGAGTTAGAAGTTTCATTAAAAAAATTATTATAATACGAATAAATGTATTTTTCTTTAATAAAAGCCAGATTTTTTTTAAAATTAAGAAATAGTCATGCTCTTTAAAACTATATATAGTAATGCTGTAATTTTTTATAAGAAGTTCAATAATAAAACATTTTGCAAATTAATTAAGAAATGCTGATTTTAATTACTTAGCTTAAAACATGAACACTGCACTTTTGTATTGTAATTTTTTAAGCACATTTGCTATTTGTATCCTAATTAATTATTATTGGGAATATTTGCTGTGCCAATTCTTTTGTTTTGGCTGTTTCAATTCTTTAAATTAAAAGAATCTCAACTGAATTTACTTTTAAGTTTCGAGGTAAAATTTCAAAAGGAAAATCACACTCTCTCCATTCTTAATTTTCAAACTTGGTTCTAGATTAATACATTTCCTTTAACTAAAATTTCTAATTTATACTTCCTTTAACTATAATAAATTTATTACTTCCTTTAACTAAAATTTCTATTTAAAATCTAATCCATTTTCTCTTAAGAAATCTGTGAATAAATGAGTTTCATTTTGAAGTTTTCTTAGTTTGTTTTTCAATTTATCAAACTGAAATAAATAAGTTCTTTAGTAAAGTTTTAAGTAACTACTTAGAGTGAATTCATGAAGTCGAGTGACCGTTTCATCTTTCTCCATTTAATACAGATTATATTAATTATAAAATGTATTTTTATGCATTGGAACCAATTGCGAATTGATTTTGTAAAATTATAATTTTATTGTAACTAGTTGTTCTAACTATGCATTGTGTGTGAATAAAAATGTATTACTTACATTTTTATTCACATACAATGTATGGTTACTAAATATCATTTTTCCTTTAGGAATAAAATAGTTTTAAAAGAAATTTGATCTCTAAAAAATTATAAATTTATATATATATATATATAAAATAATTTAACTTAAACAGTATGCAAGCCAACAAGGCTTATAATTTTACAAAAAATTTTCAGACATCAAATCATTCTAGAATCATTTTAATTGGAATTTTAGAACATTATAACAGTTGCAGAATAGCAATATATGTTTACATAGATGTAAAATTTTTAGTTTTACGAACGTGAATTTTAAATTACAAAAAAAATTCACATACTAAAATCGTGATTGGGGACATTTTAAAACATGGATCACATGATCCGCAATGCATGATGATAGAATTTTATCAGTGGCGTAAAAACAAAATAGTGAAATTTTTAAATTGTGATGTTATCTTCAGGGAATCTCTTAAATTTCAACTCGTATGCTATTAATTATAACAACATCATTAAAAAGCTCTGTCAACACAAGTACAACATTATCATTAAGTTTGTTCTGTGCCACACTGTCATGGAGAAAGTCCAATGGCTTCAATTTCTTTGCTTCAACTGTTTTTATTTGTTTTCAAACGCGTTCATCACTCCAACTATTTAGCTCAGTTCATTTTAAAATACTAAATGAATTATTTTTATACGCTGTCTTTTTTTCTTTTTATGAGGAATGAATTTGTTTTATTTTTTGCATCGAAAATAAAATAAAAAGATCACAATTAAATTCATGATTTTAAAACTGTCTGCGAAGAGCAGTTTTTGTAGTGAATCAAAATTCTTCCAACCTTGTTTGATACGTAAAATTTCTAAAGAAGTGCACACAATTTTTTTTACAACACACTTAGTTTGAAACGATATTTTAAACAATTATTTTGGGGGGTCGTAATTATTATTTCTATAAATTGTTTCACAAAAAATATCATAAATTCTAAATCACATTAATTATAAAATTTTTACTCAGAATAAAATGTTTCATATTATTCAGTCTTACTTTATGCATAACTTGACGCTATACATTTAAAATCATCTTTTAAGAATAAAACCTCAGTTTGTATTTTATTTTATTATTTTTATATTTCTACTTTTAAATTTGTGTGAAAAAAAATTTCCATTTTGTGTATCCCATAATTTATTTATAAAACTTTTCATCTTTTTTTAAGCATTTTTAATATGTGGGATATTGACATGCATAAGAGACATGCATAATTTACTTTTTAAGATAATAATTCTTGCTTTATAAAATATTTGGTTCAAAAATACAGATTCTCAACATCATATCCTCCTTTCAATGCATTGAATCAATATTATAATTTATTTACTGTGCTTCCAAAATATTGGTTTTGTAAATAAGTACTTCAATTTTTTTGCATTTTCATTTTTTCCTACAATTTTAAATCATAGATTTTTTATCAAACAATATATATATATATATATATATATATATATATATATATATATATATATATATATATATATATATATATATATATATATATATATATATATATATATATATATATAGATAGATAGATAGATAGATAGATAGATAGATATAGATATATAGATATAGATATAGATATATATAATATTAATTAGGGAGTTAAAAAACTGTCGTCAAAATTTTTTATCCCAATAATGCTAATATACATTATTTTCTTTTTTTAATTGATTTATAATCTTTTAAAATATTTAACAGAAAATATGTATAAAAATTTATAAACTTATCAGAGTATTCAAACTTAAAAATACATAAACTACAATAATATAAAAAAATAATATAAGATTTAGGAATAATTCACTACTGGCCATTAAAATTGCTACACCTGGAAGAAATGCAGATAACAAAATGATATTTATTGGACAAATATATTATACTAGAAATAACAAGTGATTAAATTTTCAAAAAATATATTTGGCTGGATAGATCCTGAGAAGAACCCAGAACAACCACCTCTGGCAGTAATAACAGCAGTTATAAGCCTGGACATTGAGTCAAACAGAGAATGGATTGCATGTACAGGTACAGATGCCCATGCAGCTTCAACACGATGCCACAGTTCATCAACCGTAATGACTGGCGTTTAGTGACGAGCCAATCGCTCGGCAACCATTGACCAGACGTTTTTTATTGGTGAAAGATCTGGAGAACGTGCTGGACAGGGGAACAGCCGAACATGTTCCGTATCAAGGAAGGTCCGTACAATACCTGCAACATGCGGTCGGGCATTATCCTGCTGAAACGTAGGGTTTCACAGGGCTCGAATAAAGGGTAGAGCAACGGGTCGTAACACACCAGAAATGTAACGTGCACTGTTCAAAGCACCGTCAATGCGAACAAGAAGTGACCGAGACGTGTATCCAATGGCACCCCATACCATCACGCCAGGTGATGGGCCAGTATGACGATGACGAATGCACGCTGCCAGTGTGCGTTCACCACGATGCCGCCAAAAACGGATGCGACTATCATGATGCTGTACACAGTACCTGGATTCATCTGAAAAGATGACGTCTCGCCATTCCTGCGCCCAGGTTCATCGTTGATCACACCATTGAAGGCGTACTGGTCTATGACGCAGCGTCAAGGGAAACCGCAGCCATGGTCTCCGAGCTGAGAGTCCATGTTGCTGCAAACACGTCGTCGAACTGTTCGTGCAAACACTTGTTGTCTTCCAAACGACCCCGTTTCTTGATTCACGGTTTGTGGCTTGTGGCGTGGTTGCACGATCCATTATGGCCATGCGGATAATATCCCTGTCTTCTCGGCTGCTAGTGATAGGTGGCCATTGCGATCCCGCATGGCGTTCCGTATTACCGTCCTGAACCCATCGATTCCATATTCCGCTAACAGTCATTGGATCTCGACCGACGCGAGCAGCAATACTGCGATAAGATAAACCGCAATCCCGGTACGCTACAATTCGACCTTTATCAAAGTCAGAAACGTGCTGGTTTGCATTTCTCCTTCTTACACGAGGCATAACAACAACTTTTCACCAGGCAACAACGTTCTAATGCAATTTGTGTATGAGGAACCGGCTGAACAATTTCCTCATTTAAACACAATGTAGGTGTTACTACTGGCGCCTGCTTTGTCTGAATGCGCTGAAAAGCTAATCATTTGCATATCACAGCACCTTCTTCCATTCGTATAAATTTCACGTCTGTAGCATGTCGCCTTCTTGGTGTAGCAATTTTAATGGCCAGTAGTGCATTATTAATATTTTTCTAATTATTGCTGGCAAATAATTCTAGTATATCAATTAATTCCTATAAATATTAAAATATCCGGTAATTATGAAATGCTCCAAATTTCATATAAGTATTTAAATCAGTCAAACATTCAATTTATTTGAAGGGAAAAAACGAATTAAAATTTCTTTAAATCTTAGAAGGAACGTATGCTTCTGTGCAATACCACATGATTTTAGTAAATCATTTTAATACAATTTTTGTATTATGTACTTGCATACGTAAAAAATTTTTTATTCTATATTGCTAATCAAAATTTATTCATTAAATATAGCTATACTAGATCTATCTCTAATGAAAATTTAAATTTCTGATTAAATAGCAATTTATTCACAATATCGAAAAATAATTACTAAAAAAAGTAAAATAACTGCAATGTTTCACATTATCTATATATTAAGAAATATTAACTACTAATTTAATTTTCTCTATTTATTAGCAATTCTTATAACTGTTTAATTTTTTAAAGTACCTGCGCTTTATTTTGAATTCGTGTCAATTAACAGCTTCAGATTTATTTTTTAACATTATAAATTTAAACATGGACATAAATTTTATAATATTTATTAATAAGGGTATGGATAATAGGAGAGTTTTTAATTTTATATGAAGAATATTAAATTTTATATCACTTTTTTATTTCAAGAAGTTACTTGATCTTGACATTTTTTTCGATTCATCGTGAATAAAAAGAAACAAAAGCAGTAAGCTTAAAAAGCACATTTTTTACGTAATTTCATAGTGCTGCTTCTTCTTAAGTATATTTTGTATATAATTCACGATATTTGGATGGCTTTTATCTAAGTGTGTAATTTTAGTATAACCATATTAAATATTTTTGTTAATTCATAAGAAACATTGTTGTTTATAACTTCCGATGCTCATAAAATAAAAAAATCATTAGTAGCTTTATATATTTATATTATATATATTGCATTTTCAGAAATACCTTTCTAACAATTTTAAAAATTTATAAAACATATTCTGTGATTTATTTTTAAAAATATCATCGATAATATTTCTCATGCAGAACATGCATTTTAATATCATAATAATATTTCTCATCATATTAAAATGTATGTTTTTAATTGATTAATTTAATTTTATTAGTTAAAGAAATTGTTTAAATTATTTTAAAAACTACCCAATATTTCTTTCTTTCGTATTTTAAATGAACAAGTTAAATTTCAAATTTTCATTTTATACTTTAAATTAATTTTTGTACCAATTTTAGGGTAAATAGAAATAGCAAAAAAAAACAAACATAAGTGAAAAACTTGAGCAACAGTCGTTTTTCTACTTGCCAAAATTTCACAAGAAATAATAAAAAAACATGAAATATCATAGTGAGAGGCAGAATTTTGCACTTAAGCGATGATTAAATCTTAATATCCCCAAAACGAATGCAGCTAATGCAATAAAGAACTAAACTAAAAAGTTCTTAAGTACAAAGAACCCACAGTATTGTTACTCATGATTGTATGTCCAAGTGAAAAAAACAAGAAGATGTTTCTTAGTATGCGATATGCATTCCTCTCACTGCAGTGGTACCTATGAGAAACATTTTACTCCACATTCAGTTCAGTATTATCCACCAGTTCTTAAGATAAGAGTTCTCATTTCCCATCACTTTTATGAATGTTTCCCTGAAGATTTCGTGGTATATGTCTCTTCTAAAGCATGCCACATAAATTCTATGGGATTTAAATCAAAGGAGTATGTCAGATAATTCATATTAGCGATATCTTACCTTTCAATTAACTGCTGAATTGCAGAAATCCGATGTAGCCGTGTATCTATGAAAAGGAAATCTGTTCCAATTTCACTTCCGAGCAAACTCACTTGGAGATGTATCGAATCCTCACGAAATTCAACTGGAATTACAGCACCTGTGTTGAAAACATGAAACTCAGTTCACTCATTGTGTGCTATACCTTTCTTGACAACAACAGTAGGACCACAGTAAGGGTCTCTTTCCGAAAGGTTACTGGGTTAAAACCTTGTTCCAACCTTTTTCTTATTCAGCTGGCGTTGAGAATCGAATGGCACTCGTTGGATGAAATGTCCACTTTTCTCTTCCAGCTAACAGTAAAAGATGACAATGTTCAAAAAATACAGCATTTAGAACTGTACATTGATAGGCTATCTGTGTGAAGGCATTTGGACACAATTCTATACACATTTATTGAGTAATGGGGTTTTTCTTGATTGGCTTTGAGCTCTTTTCACCTGCAGAACGATATATCAATATGCATTACAATTGTTTTACTGGGGTGGCCAAGAACACAACCTGTTATATCCTTATATATTTTCAAAGACTCTCCAAGTGCGTGTAATGATTCTTTTAGATATTCCAAAACTAATCAGCTGTCCAGGAAACATACAAAAATGATCAGAAAGCTTAAGGAGGGGCCTCTTTAAGCTTTCTGATCATTTTTCCAGTGTGAAACCCTCAAGGTAAATTTTTTCTACTTACATTTTTACAAAAAAAAAACTCATGCAGCGAGTTGTTTACTTATGTCTCCCTCCTTTCTTTCATCATACTTTTGAGTTGCTCGCACCGATAGCACGTATTTTGTGTGTACTCATATCATCTTTAACGTTTCCCAACTGGCACTTGCAAGCTCGTGACTTTTCTACTAAATTACATTGTACTGCATTGTAAATTGTTCATTGTACTCGTCACCCTTTTACTGCAATTTCATGACCATCAGCTTAAAATTTAAACTGTTGGTTAAATTATGTTCACAAACATATTGTATTCTTATTCTAGATCTCGGGCTACTTTAAACTTGATTTATCAATAATAGTGTTTTAAAATGAAATCAAAAATATAGACAAAATTAAATTGATTCATAATTGTTATTAGTTTCAAATGTTACACGTTTATTATTCACTACATGATAAAACATTTACAATTAATAATACAGCAGTCATTATTATTTTCTTTGGTTTACTTATTAAAGCCTTTGCAATGATTTTCGGTGGGGTTTTAATTTCACCTGAACAACCAACTTCAACAAACAGTTCTCACAAATTTTCAATATATTAAAACAAGCAATATAATTTATATTATAAAGGATTTTAAGAAATTTTCCTTCCTTTTTATTATTAATCATAATATTAACGAAACAATATAATGATTTAAATAAAAATGAAGTATAAATTCATTCACATTTTTAAACTTTAAAACGATCAATATAAAATCAAAGTACCAAATTATTTTATTACATTAAATATGTTATTTCAATGAACAAAATGTAATAACGAACTATTTGTAGTGGCAAAATATTAGTTTTGATTTTTTTAAAGTACAGATCATTTATATATTTTAAGGAAATCTAGAGCACCTTCTAATCAAAATCACACTAATGTAACCAATGCTTACCTCATCAATGATAGAAAAGAAAGAAAGATTGATTCCATAACTTAAATCAACTATTGTTCGTCTTGTATTACATAGATTGCTTTATTCTTGATTAGTCATAAGGCCTTTCGAGGTATTGTTGAAGAATAACCTCTTCATATTTCACTATGAAAATAATCCTTTAATTATATGCATAAGGAATCAATACAAAGTGGTACTATATACATAAAGATATTCTATATTACTAAAGTTATATTGTAATAAGTTACAACATCATTCACACAAAATCCTTATACTGTATTAAGAACCATTAATGATTAAGTGAAAACCAACAATCTAACTACATTTTTCTACAAAGTTCTCAAACTGAATTCTGATTAGCATTTTATTTTTTATTGTAAAAAGCATTATATTTTTACCAAAAATTATCAAGTTATTTTAATTAAAAATGACTAGATGAGGAAAGATTTTCTAAAGAGAGTAACGATTTTAGAAAACCGTAATTTTTCCTTTGTTAAATTCAGAAACTTGTTCAAATATTACTCGTTTTCATTTCCAAAAAATAACCGAACTAGAAATATAAAATTCAAATTTTTTAAATTTACATTTTTTTTTCGCCATTTCAATATCAACTTGTAAATTTATTGCATATGCCTAATAAGTGATGCATAATAACATATAATTAACTACTAAAATTATCAACATACACATATACAAGTTAGATAAATTACAAGTAAATACAATCTCTTCGTAATACAAGTTCACAGAATTTCTTAATTATTATATTTTGATTTTTTTTTATTGAGCTTTTGTAAATACTTGATCATAAATTCAGAAATGAAAAATATATGTCATATTTTAAAAATCCTTAAAACAAATTTTTCATATTATTCATATATTGCAACCAATTAATATGCATACAATTAATCTACACACACACATCTTTTAAAAATACATTTTCATTATATTATAGATCATTATTTGAAATGAAATTAAAGCGAAGTAGAAATTTTACAACATTCATCGTGTAATGATACCTTTTATAATCCAAAAAAAAAATTGGTAATTTTAGGTGATTAAAAACACGTTTTTAATAATGTTCCACTGAAGAAAAAAAATGTTAGTTAGTAAAAACCTGATGGTTGTCAGTAAATACTAAGAGTAAAATAACTAATTATTTTTTAAATAATACAGGAAATTGTTTTGGAAAATAGAATAATAAAAGCAATGTGTGTTTATTTTTAAGACCACTGAATCTATAAGAAAAGAAGAAAATATTCAACATAAAATCCATTGCTTGTACTTCTATTTAAGGTTTTTTACTTAACACTATCTAACGCATATGGTGTCATCTAAGTAAGTACTTAGAATGAAACTGTAAATTCCACTTTTTATAGGTAGTAAAAATTTGCAGCAATATAAACTAAAAAGTAAAATTATTTAACAGAATATTTTTCACTAGATGTAGCATAAATTTAAATTATTTAAGTAAATATTTAAGGCAATACTCTGTGGAAAACTTAAGTGTGTTGTTTGAATAAAAAGATGTAAATTTATTAATTTAGATAAGTTTTCAGTAACTATTTTTAGCATTTCTTTGTAGTTAAATTCTGAATATCAAAGAATTTTGTTATAAGTATTATTGTGAATTTTATTGAGTTAAAGATCATAGATGATTTTTAAAGTGCACTTGAATCAAATAGAAATTCTTTAGTAATGAAATTAACTTAAGTAACTGTTATTGAAAATCTTAGCAATAAACTAGGAGAAATTATTATTTTAATGTTAATTATAAACACATTTCTATTAATGAAAAAAGGGATTATGGAATTATGTAATCACCAATAAAAAAATAAAGTTATTTAAAATATCTGAAATTCACTTTATCATAAATCTGTCTAAAATTCATTTTAATATTTGTTGTACTTCGATGGATAATGATAACACAGAAATTAAATAAAAAATAAATATATTTTATTATGTAACATAATTAAAATCAACATCAGGGACTAATTTTAAAATCCAATAATTTCTAAAAACTAATCAGTAAAAGATGTAACCCAGTGATATTTTCTTTTATATTTTTTTAATAGAAAACCCTACCATACTAAAATTTAATTAAAAATGTTTGAGAAGAATATCTCGAAAGTTTTATAATCGATAAAATATATTTTGTCGACTAGTTTCTGTTAAGATGTTAAGATATTAACATTAGATTATATAACCTGAGAATACATAAGCAAATTATTTATGAATAACGGATTTATTAATATAACAAGTTTGTGATACAAAAAATTTCAAAATAAAAAGCAAGGCTCTGCTGGTTTTTAGGTTATTAGAAAACTTATATAACTCTAATTCTTATATCTCTAAATAAGTAATTTTTTGGTTTGAAATTTTATATTTATTTACAATATGTTTCTTTAGGAATGCTAGATCAATACTGATGTAATGTCAAAAAAAATTATTAACTATTTTAATTTGAAAATTTAATTTGCATCTTAAGATGTAAATCATATGTGGAAATGTTTTGCTAACTCAAATTACACTGAGATGCTGAAATAATTACTCTTTAGAACAAAGAAAAACTCTTTTGTTACATAAGAAATGAGAATAAATCATTTTAGTTTAGAATGGAATTCATTGTTATTATAAAATTACAGTGCTTTAACTAATTTCTAATATTTAAATTATATTTTCTAACTTCATAAATCAATGTTATAATAGTGTATTGATTAACTTCATTCTATAACGCGAAACACTCGTCAAACGAACATTTTTGCTTTTGTTTATAAATAAATTTGTATAATAAAGTAGTGGTGGTTAAAACTTTTACAATAGAAAGAAAAGTTTTTTTTTTTTTTTTTTTTTTTTCAAATGAAGTTTCTACAGTGAAAAGATGTTGCAATACCGTGGTTCTAAAATTTTTTTCTCCAATGAACTCATTTTTATAGTCAAAACATGCCCACGAGTATATCTTAAAAATGAATTCATTGTACAAAAATTTCAAATTTAAAAAATATTTTGTTGAAGAAGTGTATTTATTAAAAATATAACTGTGCTTAAGATAAAATAAAAAATTAATGACTTGGATGAATTTGATGAGATGGTATAAGTGTATTTATATCCGGCTTAATGTTTGTAAATATTCGCAACCACCTATTTTTAGTCGGTATTTTTATGATGAGGTACACAATGGCACTGAATTTACATTCTACTAAATAAGAATATTGGAAAGCAGTCAACAACTCCTGTACAATAATTCATAATGCAGGATATAAAATTGGTATCTGTTTTCATAACTAGAACTTGTAGTACCCTTTTTAACACTATTTAATACTTCTCATTTGTGGTTAATAAAACAAACTGTTTTTGCATTATCTGTCTGTGTTTGGAATCTGAGATTGTCCCCACCTCAAAGTGTTCAACACCCAGTCGGAAATATCCAAGTAAAAAATATCTATAAATATTTGGTTCGGTCAGCATGGTGTGCCATTAGCAACTGCAAATCAGCAAAGATTTTCCGGTATTAGCATCCAATAAAACACTTAGTCTATCTTCATCTCATTCAAAAATTTCCCCTATGAAATGTATCAGTGGTGGTATTTCCAAATATTTTTCTTTGACCTTTTAAAAGGCGTTGAATCTTTATTATTTTTTTCATTGTGAATTTTAATTAAACGTTCCCTAAGCTTGGAAAGTTTTATTGACATATTTGGCACAGTTTTATTATATAGAAGTTGTAGGTAAATTACAGTTTACTGATGATGAAATAATGTCATACTCAAATATTCAATAGTTTAATGTTGGTAATTTTTCTCTAATTCACTCATACTTTTACTTGTTTAAAATTGCACAAAAGGCTATAAGAAAACTTGTATATTAAAGGTTTCATTTGCAACAAACTACTGTTAATTGCTAACTTTTTCGATTGAGTACTGCAGTTAAACTCTTTTTAATTTGTTATCTCACGAAAAGATAACATTTAAGTAATTTTTGAATAAAATATAATTCTCAATAGTTGACTTTTTTCAAAATTCCTTAAAAAAAATTTACAGTATCTTTCTGGTTTTTAATAAAAAGTAATCTTAAACGTTAATTTAGAGATTACTAAACAAAAAGTGATACATATTTTTAAAAAAAAAATGGATTTTATTCAATTAAACTTACGCAACAAAAGTATACACTAATTGCGTAACAATGCAAAACTGCAGCTACACCAAAACTTCCAAGAAACATTAGAAAACTATTTGTCATCTTAAACTCTGAATTTTGCTTATATCCTTCGTAACTGTGTAAAATAAAACCAAATTGTTTGTTAGATGAACAATATCTAGCTCATTTACGTTAGTAATGTACACAAGTTAATGCATATTTAAGCGTTATTGCGCTCCTGTATAAACCAGTTATCGGCCACCTGTATAGCACTGCTTAGTATCACTTAGTATCATAAATATTTAACAGAATTTTGGCTTGCAAAGCAGACCTTTATACTATCTTCTGTGATGTTTCCATAATGGAAGACTTGATGGTACTGTTAGAGAAACACTGAGTGTGAAATGTGAGAAACAAATATTTGGCAGTGAGAACCAATCAGCTTTCAGGAAGAAGCTGAAAGGCGGAGCAATGATGTTCTGAAAATTTCATTATATACTTTTAAAGAAATATGAAGTATAGAATCGCACCGCTTCGTGCTTGTTATTAACTGAAACACGTTATGCCACCTTGACTGTTAAGTCAAAAACGGGTCAATGTTTTCTTTTTTTTTTATGTATTATCTCATTTTTGTGGTATTATCATTTTTTCATTGTTATTTCATCATTATTTTGTAATATTATTGATAGGGTGTCAATGGAAATCGAAAGTTTAAATATAAAAGCATTTTGAAGTTAACTGAGCAATAACTAAGTTTCAGTAATAATTAAATAATATGCATCAATGTTATTACAAGTGAAAAATCTGTGAACATAAATTTTGTAAATGTTCTTTCACGAAAGGTACTTACATACTGTATTTTAAGCACTTATCTCTATTTATATTTTTCTTAGGACTTAAAAGTCACAAATTTTATTTTTGTTATTTCTTTAAATGTTATATGTCTATGATATGGAAATGAGCTATGACAAAAATTGATCACAAATTTATCATTTTCTATTAAGACTTGTCACATCCCCTGACGTTGATTATTGACTCCAAAATCAATTTTAATTTTCCACAGACCCCCTGAATGATCCCTAGGACTCTGTTGGAACCACTAAGAAAACACTCATGTAGAATATAAAAGCGTAATTTTTATATATAAAACACTTCGTATAAAATAGCTAAAAATAGTGACATCTTCTCTCCGTTTTCGTTAAAAAATTTTCAGCTGATTTCTCAAACAAAAATTAAGTTCGGCAGTTGTCGTCCAGTGACATAGACTTATATAAATAATATAATTACGTCACAAATCTAATCAAGAAATAGGGTTGATTGCAAGAAGTACGACGACAACGACAGTTGCAGAATCCTGGTCCTTCATCTCAGTGATCATGATTTTAATATTGAGAAACTGTCTTCTAATGATGTGATCGACGACGAAAATGAACATAGGAATATCGTGACAGAGTTTTCATATAGATCTTGGTGACGTCTATTTCGACAAGATTGTGAAAAACGAACGTTGTCAGAATACATTAGGCGTCATTCTATTGAACGATTGCCTATAATGGTGTTATGGGTTGTCTATTTTATACCATTTCAGCTATCTTTAGTACAAAACCGTGGCAGTTTCTGCAAAGGATGATACATTTTTGGGAAGTAAGACCATGGCTCTCGAAAAGTTGCACTTTAAAAAGATAATACATGGCAGGGTTGGCAAAATGATGTTTTCTTGCTTGGACATCACTTAATGCAGAAAACATTTTACTGTTTTTATGGCCGAATATACTTGAGTTCCCTTTCTCAGCTTAAAGAATCTTTATATCAATTTTACCTAGCGAATGGTGCGTCAACACATTCTAACTTCTACATTCACTCAACTGTGGCATAATTATTTGAAGTACCAGGGATGACTTCATCTGGACACACCATCCAGTTTGTAGTTCTGGGTAACGATTGCTTAGGATAAATTCTTCTAAGTATCTTAAAGATTAATTCCCTTCTTGTTTTGAGTATAATGCAGTTGCATAACACTAGAACGTCCGTTATTGTCGATTGGACAACGGATTTGACTTAGTTTGCTATCCTTCCCACATTTTGGTAGGCAATTCAAAATTTTTCGTGAGCATTACTCATTTTCCATAATGATTGCACAGGAATGGTTTTATGGTTCCAAGTTATATGAGAAATTTGATTTACAAATTATTTCCAAAATAATTATCAAAACTTATATATTTTTATAAATAACTGTCGCTTAATAAAAGATAACATTAGTACAAGTAAGTAGAAATTTCACGAAGTGGATACCATTAGTAAAAGAAACTTCCCAAAGTGCAATCAGACGTTTATTTGATCTTGAATGCAATTTCATTAAATCCACAGCCGAAATAAATTTATATTAAAATTATCATGCCTAATTGCTTCGTCAAAGAGCATTTATATCTGTTAATAAAAAAGATTTTATTCGATTTTTAAACCTTGTGCAAAGCAGACACTCTGAAACGATGGTTCGTAGAGAACTTTTAAGCCATGAATTAATAAATGTAAAGCATGATTTTGATAAAGGTGTATGTTTAACAATTGTACTTTAAGAAATCCCCCATTGAAGTTTTTGCATCTATTGTTATGAATAAACCAATAATACCACAGGTAAATTATCTTTTAATATCTTCTTTATGAACCTAAATATAATTACATTAATAAGAAGATTGTACCATAACAATGAAAATAAATTTCATTTAGGATTGAATTAACATTATTGACATGTGTCTTTTCTTAAAACTTGTCCGAGAGAAAATTTTGTTATGAGATATTTAATTCATGTGCTAAAATCTACTGTTCTTTCTTGCAAATATTCAATTCTGTATAATTTAACTTATTACCTCTAATTTGTGGTCCTCTTAATTTTATATGGTACGACTTACTTCCAATTTAAAATAGTGCGAAGTTATCTTCAAAGGTTAAATTTATGTAATTAATCTCCACTGAGCACTCTGTGAAACTGTAAACAAATATGTACCATTTATTATTTTCTGTTACATTTCCATGTCTTTAAATATTTTCTTGCTTTGTTTTTATTACGGAATTCATTATTTTATCAATGGGAACACTACATTCAAACCAGAATTTTATTTATTGAAAAAAAATGATATTGAGTTTTTAATATATGAATTTTCATATAAACTTACTTTTTTTTAATTGTGTTTTGTAAGATTGTATTAAGAAAAATTTAGAATTTGGAATTTTATGTCAGTTTGATTAAGCTTTTAAGCAATTTACTTAATGTCCTTGATTAATTTAGGGAAAAATTAATATTGTAAGTGATTAACTCAGAAAATTTAATTTAAAATTCTGTAAATATATTATGCAAAACGTTAAAACGATTCATTTTATATAAAAAACAAGATGTGTTCATTTTATAATTAGCGTTAATTAAATTTTTAATTGAAGTTTTAGTTATAAATATAAAACATAAATCATGTTTAGAAACAGCAAAAATAATGAGAAGAATACTTCAAATTTCCTTTGAATAGAATCATTAGGGCAAATAAGGAACTTTTGTTGCATTCGTTCGATCACTTGTTGATTTTTTTTCATTTTTTTTAAATGCATTTTTTGCTAAATCAATCAACAATTGTACTAAAATTACATTAATTTTAAAGTTTTTCATTACTTATTTATTCTTAAGTACGCAGTAAATTTACATATTTTATTTCAATTTAAAATCTATCTTTCCATTAAATATTAAATAAATTTAAATAAATTAAACATCAATAGCAAAAATAAATTATTAATTTAAAAGTACTAACACTTGTAATTTACTCTATTTTTTATTTTTGCACAAAATAATGCAAGCATTTTTCATAAATATTACTATCAACATAGTTTCGGCATTTTTATGTAAATCAAACAGCTTAATATTCTTTAATGAGGAATCAATAGTAAAAACTGTAAAAATTTTGAATTCACCTTGAGTTTGATAAAGACATTATTTAATATAAATTTAGTTCTCCTGCAATTATGAAATAACATATATAAGTTTAATTTATGAAAAAAGATTAATGTTTTGTAACTTATTGAAAAATTATAGGAAAAACCAAAAAAAATCAATTTTAGCATTTTTATTTTCAAATTCATGATTAATCTCACTTTAAAACTTAAGTTATGTTTGTCAAGTTGCTTGATTTGTAATAATTCAAATTTTGAAATCTTATAAATTTATGTTATTAATGTTATTAAATTTAAATTACTGCTCTATAAATATTTTATATAAGTTTTTGCATTCGTTATTAAACTGTGCAAATTTAAACATTAGAAATTAAACTTAAAAAGTTAGGGATAAATATAATAAATTATATTATAAGAATTCATGTCTATTTAACTCATTTTCCTAAAATAATATGTTTAGTATCTATTTTAAACTTCAATTATAATTGAAATATGCAATGCAATTTAAGAAATAAATTCATCTGCTTAAGAAAGAAATAAAATAAAAAAACAGAAGATTAAGAATAAATTAAATTACTAAAAGCAGTACTCATGAAAACTATTGTGAAATATTTTTACTTTAAATTTAACTTTTCATGTTTCGTTACAATTAAGAAAAGGATTGGCTTGCTGGTATTTCGATTTAATCTCATTTAATTTTATTAATTGAATTTATTCCTTATATAAAAGATAAGATTTAAGAGCAATCACTTGGAGCTTGCTTTGAAGAATCCTGCATGCATAATCAATGAGGAATTGTTTCTTTTACATATTTGTCTTATCTTATTTCCTAAATGTATAAATATTGATAAAAGTAGCAATTATTTCTTCTCATGGAATGATTTAACTGTAAGTAAAATTTCCGCAAATAAAGTTTCCTTTTATTTCCATTTTGTGACAAGTAAAGCTATGTAAAATTTTTCCATACATCACATCTCATAATTTCCATTATTCAGAAGAGTGATTTTTTATTTATTTAAATCCTAAATTAATATTAAATTTTCGAGATACTTAATCGATTTACTGTTGCCAAGAAAAAATATTTCCTAATTAACAGGTTCGTAACAGTGAACTTAGATAATTAGCTTTTTAAGTAATGAAATTAATTTTAGGTATACATAGTACTTTCATTAACTTTTACTCAAAACTAGAAAGCAATGATAAATTTCGACATCACTTTTTCAAAAGAGGAATTCCATAATACCTGGGCAAAATGTTTTTAATTTTTAAGCAATTATAATACAAAATAAAAAAGAATCATTTAAAAAAACTTACCATAACCCTTTTGCTGTTTGGAATAATTCCTAAAAATGTACATTAAAATCACATATATTAACTCATCAAGTATCTGGGCTTTTGAATTTAATAAAAATATGAGTACTTTTCAAAAACTTTTATAGTTCTTTCAAAATTAAAAGTGCGGACCTCTACAATCCCGAAAATTTCATCCTTCAATTACATTAATATTCATCTTTTAAAGCACTTCGGCCTCCAAAGTTTAATAAATCTATTAGTCCTTGCATCTAGTCCTATGCAGCGCAACTCATCAAATTTCCTTTATTTATTAGATTATAGCTCTTTATGATTGACTGAAATCACCGAATTGATGCTCTTTCTTATCTTCTATATTCCGCGAGATTAATAACAATGAGCTATTTTATAGGTTTGTCAGGTCAGAAAAAATGTATGAGCCATGACAGTCTATTACATTTTATGATTAAGCAATATCGAATTGCTTGTATATTAAATAGATTTCAAAATTAAACAAGGATCTCCAGCTATTATTCTCATGGAATGCACCAAAAACTTTTCTTAAGATCTTACGTTTAAAGTTTAATAATGTAATTTCATGCAATTTAGCAATCTTTCCCATAAAGCAAGATTGGTTGAATTAATGTTTTACAGATGTTAACTTTTTTTTGTTTTAAACTTATAAATCAAGATTTTAGTTGGTTTGAGTGCCATAATAGCATTTACTTGACACAGCAAACCTGTTATTTATCTCTAAAGTCAAATCAGTGTTAGTAGTAATAGAAATTCCAAGATAATTAAATTGTATCGCTGTTTTAAAGGTGTATTTTTTCATTTTAAATGGCTATGGAATAGGTGTATTGTGAGAAGTCTTCATATTTTGGTTTATATTGATTTATTACTAGGCCTTATTCATCAGCCTCAGTTTCTAATAGAATAAAAGCCTCTGTGACAAATTTGCCAATTAAGGGATACCATCAGCAAATGGTTAAGTTTGTATAATCCTATGGTTGATGGTTCTTTTTACTGAGATACCAGATATTCTAGTTGTCTTTTATAGAATCAAGTTGAATAGAAAACATGATAGGGCATCATCCTACCACAAAGTGGTATGAATCTAAAAATGTTTAGAAAAGACATTTCTCAATTTCAACTTAAGCTTTCAGATTAATTAGTCTTTGTCAAGTTAGTTAGTTTCTAAGGTATATTGAGCTCTCAATTGCTTCATAAAGTTTACGTCAATTAATGCTGTCATACGAAGCTTTAGAATCTATAAAAATATAGCACATATAGATATTGAATTCATTTGATTTCCTTAGTATCTCTCACAAAACATGTATATGACTAATATCTAACTTTCCTCTAAAAAATCACACATTTGTAAACTCAAACAACATTTTCAGTATGTGATAATAGTCCGTTGTAAAAGATGTTTGAAAAGACTTTAGATATCGATTTGAGAAGGGTTGTTCCAGCATAGTTGCAGCAATGTAATCTATCAATTTTCTTAAAGATAATATAGACAAAGCCTTCATTCCATTAAATGACCATTTTCTCTGTTCTTCAAACTCTGCAAACTATAAGATGTATAGCCTCAATTAGTTCTGGGTCATAAGCTTTTAAAAATTCGTTGCTAATTCCATCAGATCGTGATAATATGTTTTGGCAAAATTTTTTATTTTCAACTTGGTCGAGTGTTGGGACATCTAACACGTGAATCTTTCACTAAAGTAAAGAGAAAGACCAATTCAGTTCTCCATGTTTAAAACCTCTTTGCAATGCATTAGGTCTTTAAAATGACCCACTCCATCAATCCAGGATCTTATTCTTATATTAGAGAGCTCACCATCCTTATTTTTATATACTGGTAGATATGGATTGAATTTCTTTCTAACTTTATTAATCAGCTAGCTTAACTTTCCAGATTCTTTTTTTAGACGGAGAATTTTTTATTTCCTTTTACTTCTCTTCCAAGAAAAATCTTTACTTTTCCTTGTATAATCACTTTACCTGTTTCCTTATATTTTTATATTCGTCTTCAGTTTTCCGTGCATAATATATTATGGATCATTAAATTGTAGGCATTGTGTTTTTTCTTAGCTGTAGCCAAAGAGCAAATTCAAATCTAGCCAATCCTTCTTCTTGTCTTGTTTTCTTTGAGGCAAGGTTTTATTTGCAATGTCCTTATTATGTGTTTGAGTATTTCCCATTCAATTTCATTTTCCTCACTAGCAGGTTCTGTCTCTAAGTTTATTCTTATAAAGGTTCTATATGTCTGGCTTTAATGTTCAGCAATAGATAGTTTTCTCTAAAGTTTCTTCTTTCTAAAATAGAATGAGTTCTTTAATCAACATCTAATTTTTGATAAAATAAAAAAAATGTTCGAATTTTTATTTGCTCTTCTATAGTATCGGACATCCAGCACGTTTCTTCGATGACTCAGGTGTATAATAAATTGGTTAATCTGGTTTCAATGTCTTTCCATTGGATGATCTCCACGCGTCTTTATGTGTATTCTTATGCTGGAAAATAGTTCCATCTAATAGTAATTCTTTTGCCACAGCAGAGCTGTTCCAAAATTCTCCTTTATTATTTGTCATTTGATGTAAGCTTTGTTTTTTAATATTAGGTTTAATCACACTGTCGTTTTCAGTTCTTGCATTGAAATCCGCAATCAAAAGTTTCATGTCACTTTGTGTCAACTCTCAGAAGCATTCTTTAATGAATCGTAAAAGCTCTCTGCTTCAGTATGTCTTTGTCATCGGTGCGTGTATGAGTACAAATTATGCTGATATTATAGTGTCTCCCATTTAAATGATGTTTGTGGATTCATTGATTAATAGGCATAAATTCAATGACATCTTTCTTTATCTTGCTCGCAATGAATACTATACCAGTCTTGTGTGATGACTTTCCTCTTGGTAGTTTAATAAACATTGTTTTTCTTCTTTTCAAATATGCTCTAACCAGTCCAGAGAATTTTCTGCAAAGCCAAAGCATCGATCTAACATTCATTTAAAATCTCCACAAGATTATTTAAAGTACCACTCTCATAAAGAGTTCATATATTAAATGTATCAATAATAATGTCCATTTTCTTGCTAAGTCATCTGGGTTGGTCCCGTTTATCTGTAATTACTTAATATTTCTAAACCAGATAGTTTTTACAAGGTAGGACTGTTAACTCCACACTCAACCCCCAACTTGGGGGATTATTTCTTTCATATAATCTCCAAAGGCAGGGTTCCCGGCTGCAACCCCAGACGCTACGACCCCATTTTAGTCTTCTTCTACGACATGCATAAATTACATTGGGGCTATTGTTTTACACCCGGTCACTCCAAGGGTGAATAACAGTATTAGAATTCATAATATCTTAATAATTACAATAATTTCTAAATTTTTGTTAAAATGGAATAAAAAATTAGCCTTTTCATTAAAATTCAGTAAATTTTGTGATTATTTAAATATTATAATCACTGAAACGTTATTGTGTGTGTTTTAACGATTATATATTTTATTTTCTAAAGTTGCAACAATATACAATTGAATACATTTCCACAGCCATAAAACTCATCAGCCAAAAACACAATAAGTCAAAAAAATCTTGTATGTATCTCATCATATCTACTTTTATGCAATGAAGTAGGAAGAATGATATTCTATGTCAGACGTTCATTACTAGAAAAATCTAATAATCCTTCATATTATAGAGCATCCATTAACAATTTTTGAAAAACATGTTTAATTTTTTTCGAATCTATGCATGAACATAATTGTAAAAATGTATCAATATATGATTTTTGTAAACATTTAACAACACATAGATTGCAGGTAATTAATAATGATCAATTCCCTTAAAAATAAGTCATAAAATATTTTTTAAATAACTCTGATTGTTTTTACAATTATTCCTAGTTAATTAATGGTTCAACTAATTTAACTGAGCAATATTTAGTCCATATCGATTAAATATTATTTTAAAACTTCCGACAAGAATCAATTGTCAGAATCATCCCTGATCTAGTATGATCCATACTGTGCACTTGTATCTTATAATCAGCTCTTATCAGTTAGAATTGTAATAATGATTGAAGAAATGCAGTTAATGATTTTTTTCAGCATCAGGATTCTAAGCGGTCCATTCATGGGATCATCATAGCTGTGAACTTTTCTCTCACAGACAAAAATGCTTGTATTCGGTATTGATTGTTTCAGCTTGGCTTCAATAAAACTAACCTCTCAAGTACCTCAAGTTCTTCAATGTAATTTGACTATTACTGAACGATATATGGTTGGATATACTACATGAAGTTTTTCCTTTTGGTCACACTGTTGACCCTATTAATGGAGTAATGTTGATCTTCCTAATAGTTTACATTTCAGTACAATACTCATGCTGTATTGTAATGTTGATACTTAATATAACGACACTATTATTACAAAATTTGTTCACACCGTTTAAGAATCAATAATAACATATCTGAATATATTTCATTTAAAACATTTAAGAGCACAAAAAATTTTATTCACTGACTACTAAAATTTTGCTCGTTTCTTACTCAAAACTACTAACATATTAATATTTGAGTGTAATTATTTCATAACATTTGTACATGAAATGGTTGCTGTAACTAGTACATCACCTATTGCATTGTTATATAAATGCCCTACAATTTTGATACAATTCTTAGAAATGAAAATGTGTTGACATCAGGCCTTTCATTCACAAATTTAGGAAATAAAAATAGAAAAGAAAATTGTATACTACTTTGTAATTACAAAACTATTTCAATGTATCTCTATTTTTTAATATAAATAATTTTTGACGCCATCAAAACCTCTTTAAACTCATTTTTAAATATATTTAAACTAGTATTCACAACGCGTTTATAGATAAAAGACATTTCTTAAGAAAATTGTGTATGAAATTTTACTATGAATCTTTCCACATTTCTCTTAAGTACCAATGGTAATTTATGCAATAAAAATAATTGCTTTCAAGGATTATTTATTTCTGAATAATTTTTGAGGAAAATTGTGTTATAAAATTAATTTAAGAAATTTCGTTGTATTTACAAAAGGATCAAGGAATTTTAAAAGTTTTTAAATATATGGATGTATTTTAATTTATTTCTATTTTATGTAATTTTATATTAATTATTTAAGAATGTATAAAACATTCTTAAATGACAAACCTATTTACTCTTATAGATAAAATTCTAAAAATACTTTAATGTGTATGTATGTATTTATGTGATAAGAAAATAATTATAGCTTGCTGCATTTTATCTTTATCATTAACAAAAAACAAATGCAAATTTCAAGAAAGCGATAAAAATTGTCAAATCAATTTTGTTGACAGTTTTATACTAATTGGAGAATATACTTAGGTAATTTTGTATTAAATGAATGAAACAGCAATAAAAATATAAGAAAAATTAAATTAAATCATTCATCTTCTATGTTAAAATACATTTACTTAAAGAATGAATCCATTAAATCTTACACTTTTATATCATTTTCTATTCATATAGAAAATTTTGTACTGGGAAGAGAGAAAGCGTGTAGAAATTTCTTCTTTGAATACATTGGAGGTCTCTATTTATAAGTCCAGGAAACAGAACAAATTTTGAAAAAAGTTCGTACATCTTATTTCATTTCTTATTTCAAAACTCCCAAGGAAGGAGGATATTGCTTTACGTTTTATGATCATCTCTTAGAATTTCAAGGAATTATTGCTCTTTTTTTCTGTCACTTGACGATCATAAATTTTAGTCACTATTTCGATGCATCTAATAATGAGTACCGAAATTGAATTCGAAAATTGAAAAGAAAGGGGGATACAAAATTTCTGAAAGTGGGAAAAGAATATTTTTTTTCGAAAAAATATGGATTATTCTTTTAAGTAAGGAATATCAATCAGAAGAGCTGTCTGACTCAAACATCATTATTGGAAAACATTGATTTTATTGCAGTGATGCGTCATCTTACTATAGTTACGCACAATTTTTTTAGCATTCTCTTAAAAAATTTGGAAAAGGAATAAATCTGTGGTACACTCATTTAAAAATAATTTTAAAAATAAAAATAAATTAATAGAGTAATGCATATATCATAAATATATGCATTACTCTATTTATTTTTATTTTTGAAATTATTTTTAAATGAGAATTTAAGCTTATTTTGCGAATATCAAATATCAAAAACACTTTATTCTTATTTATTTTACATAATGTTTTAACTTTTTCCTTCTAATTTAAAGTAAAACGTGCAATTGATTTCAATATTTGTGTATGTGTGTGTGTCATGCTTTAAGAAATAAAACTAGAAGTCTTAAATTTTAATTTTTTTCTTATTTAAAAATCAAACCCTCCAATAAATAAAAGTAAATCACTTCCTATAAAGTAAAAGAGGATAAGACTTATATATGTTTTTGTAAAATATATAAATAATATGAAATATATGATAATATTATTTATATGATTTATTGTTTATACTTGCCTATAAATTTCATGTGTGTGTGTGTGTATGTGTGTGGCATGGCTAGCAAAGTTCCCGAACCGTAATCCAATAAAACAGTTGCATTTTTTAGAAGAAAGAGCTACTGCATATTAGAAACCTCTTGACTTTAAAACCAATACTTTTCGAAGAATACGGAATACTGCTACAGTTGTTGATACATAACTTTATGAAAAGTATAAGAATTCTCTGTGACGTTTATTGGTTATACAATATGACATATATGTATGAAAGCAGTGTTTCTCAACCCTTTTAGTATTCACGGACCAATTTTTAATCAAAATTTTCATCACGTCTCCTTCCCCAACGCATACAATAAAATGTATACAATAATAATGTATTTTGAGTATTTTAGCGCTAAATCTAGTCTACAAACTTAATTTTAAAATTTACAAATTACCAAGAATACGGAAATTTATTGATATTCTGCAACACCGATCCTCAGCATTGAAAAAACAAAAATCTTATGCCTTTTTATTGCGTTTGTATCCCGCCATGTCGGACATTCTCACGCGAGAAGTTTTTATTTATCTGGCCAGCTTAAAAGTTAAGTTAAGAGCATGCTCAGATGTGAACAAATGTTTTCTCATAGGGAGAAGGAGAAAATTCTATGACGCCAATTTTAATTCCAGACAATCACATTCGAGTCGTTCCTTTTATCGCTATTGAATCTATTCTGAATGTGTGTGTTATCTATGTTTTCGAGTAATGGCAATTCACTGTATTAAATATTCACGGCAGCAGATTTATGCAGAATCATGGATAAATTTTTAAGCGAACGTAAGCGAGCATTAGACGATAGACAAATATCAACAAGTACACAGACGAGTGTGGTTCCGAAAATAAAACCAAGAAAATATTCTCAAGAATACTTAAATTTTGGGCTCACTAGTACTGAAGCAAATGAAGAAGAAAGGCCACTGTGCTATCATTTGCTCAAAAATGTTGGCGGCAGACAGAATGAAACATAATAAACTTAAAAGACATTTGGAAACGCTTCATAGTGAGTACGTAAACAAACCCAGAGAATTCTTCGAATTAAAATTAAAATGATATGGAAAGCAAAAATCATTGTTTAAAAAAACTTTGTCTGTGAATGAAAAAGCTTTAATAGCCTATTACAAAGTTTCGTATAAAATAGACAGATGTAAAAAGCCCCACACCACTGGTGAGGAGCTTATTGAGATTGTAGAAATTATGTTTGGAAATAATTTTGCAAAACAAATGCAGTCTGTACCTCTTTGAAATAATTCTGTTGCCCGTCGAATTGCTGATATAGCTGAAGATGTAGAGTGTCAGCTTTTGTAGAAGTTTCGTGACGAATTGTTTTCAATACAACTTGATGAGACAACAGATTGTAACAAAGATGCTCTTTCATTACCTATGTTAGATTTTGTGATGATTTGTCAGTAGTAGAAGAATTACTTCTCTGCAAACCAATAAAACTCAAAGCAACAGCACTCGCATTATTCGCCCTTTTAAATGATTTTATAAACGAGGCAAACATAGAATGGAAAAATTGCGTCGGAAAATGCACTGATGTTGCTCGTTCTATATCTGGAAGATTCCAAAGTATTCAAGGATTTGTGAAACAAGAATCGCCACAGTGAGTCTGGACATATTGCATGATCCACATAGGAGCTTTGTATTCCAAACAAATGAGTCCTGATCTGAACATTGTGATAAATATTGTTGTAATCGTTGTAAATTACATAAAAATAAGACCCTTGAAATCAAGAATCTTTTCCACACTTTATAAAGACATATGAGTGCAGTACATTCAGCGTTATTATTTTATTACGAGGCAAGATGGTTAGCCCGAGGGAAATTTTTGTAATGTGTTTATGAATTAAGAGAAGAAATCGCCGTTTTCCTAGAAGAGGAAAACAGACCGGAAGCTGAGAATTTTCGCAATAGTTTATTTGTGATTAAATTGAGCCACATGTGGTCGATATATTCGAGAAATTAAATAACTTGAATCTTCAACTGCAAGGAGAAAATACACATATATTGGATACGAGTGATAAATTTAATGCTTTTTGTAGGAAATTGGAATTGTGGGCAGAAATTTAAAGCAAGAAAGCTTAACAATGTTTGCAAACTAGAATGATTGTATTAAAACTTATAAGGCTTAAGAACAACATGTAAAAGTTGTTTTTGTAACCATTGAAAATCATTTAACAATGCTAGCAAAGAATTTTAAAAAGTACTTTCTTGCTGACGACAAACTGATATCAAGTTACAAGTGGGTTAGGGATCCATTTCAAAATACTTCCAAAGGACTCTCACTTAAAGAAGACGAAACTATCAGAGACTTCACGGAAAGGACGAAACCAAAAGACAATTGAGTAGTAAATCACTCTTTGAGTTTTGGGCAGGAGTGGATGATGAGTTTTCAGCTCTAAAAACAAGGGCATTTAGCAATCTACTACCATTTTCAACATCTTACCTTGGTGAAACTGGATTTTCTGTGGTGAATTATTTGAAGACAAAATATAGATCTCAGCTAAATATAAAAAAAGAACTTAGAGTGTCTATTTCTAATATTAAATCCTCCTTCGAAAAACATTGCTCTGGAAGATAGGGCCAAGGAAGTCACTAATAACTATTAAATTTGTTTTTAATTTAGTAAGTTGTTTTAATTTAGTAAGTTAATTATTAAATATGTTGAAATGTGTTTTGTTTTATATGTGTATGTGTGTTCTTTCCTTTCAGTCACTTAATTAATTTTTTAAACAACATATTCTCTTGGATATATTCTCGCCCTCTATGGGGGCGCGCATCATGGGGGCGAGGTTGAGAATCACTGTATTAAAGGATTGAACAAAAAATGCAGCGTAAAAAAAGAAATAAAAATACTTTGTACAAAACGCATCTTTTTTAATCCATTGGTATACAGATATTTTCATATAAGAAAACAAAGAATCTGATTCACATTTTAGTACCCTTTCCTGAGTTATAACATACGGTATAAATTTACCGAAATTTCATAGTTCTTCTTTATTGACTTGACAACCTTTTGAGGGCTAAAACCTTCTTCAGAATCTTCTTCCACTTTGATCTTGCTTAGGAAATAGACCTCCAGTTTTTGACCTTTATAATTCCAAAATCCTGGTCGACACAGTTTATCCATTTAAGTTTGGTCCTCCCTCTTGCCCTGGTACCGATTGGTTTAAAATGAAAAACGCTTAATATTAAAGAGTCTGAATTCATTCTACACATATGTCAGACAAATTTCATTGGGTTTACATTTATGAGATAAATAATATCTGCTTCTCTATACTTCTTATACAGTTCTCTATTGAATCTGTGCCTCAAAGTTCCATTGATGTTCACTGCACTCATCGGTTTTCATGTGATTTTGAAGCTTTCATACATTAAACCAATTTTTTTCAATTTTTTTTATTGTATTCTTCATTTTAGACACCATATTTGTGTAATTTGAAGTATTTAAATATTTAAGGAATGTAATTAATTCTGCGTAGCCCGTAACAGTTTTAAACTAAAAATGCACAAAACCTTATTTGCATTTTTTTTCATTATATTAATTATTATCGATTTTCAGAAGTTGCCCAGTTATCTTCTGTTGTATGATAGATACTAAGTTACATAGCAAAAATATTATATGCAGATTTTTTCCTTAAAAGAAATCTAAAAAATTAAAAATATTTTAAGAAATTGTTCAAAAATATCTAGGAAAAATATTTTTATTTTTTTTTATTTTTTACATTGGAATTCAAATTTTCAAAAAGATTTTTTTTAAAAAATCAAACAACTACAATTAGCATATGTAAAAAGGCTAAACCTCTAGCACAAAACTCTGCATTTATAGTCATTTTCCTTGAAATAAATCAGAAAAATTTAAATCAAAATGCTTAGAAGTCGAGAAAGTTATTGCATTTTTAAAGTAAAAACATGTTCAAGATCACAATAAATTCATTTTCAAAACAGATTTATTGCAATTATTGTTTTTAAAGTACAGTAGTATTGCTTCAATATTTTAACTTTCTTTTTGTAGAAACGGAAAACCATTTCGGGTATTTGAAAATTTTCATTCTTACAATTTCAAATTTATTTT
Source organism: Latrodectus elegans (assembly GCA_030067965.1). Lineage (NCBI taxonomy): Eukaryota > Metazoa > Arthropoda > Arachnida > Araneae > Theridiidae > Latrodectus > Latrodectus elegans. Next base: position 91,466,895 of record CM057810.1, on the reverse strand, counting down.
TGACATTCTTTGATTGAATGCATTTTTTGTCATCATTTCTTTATATTTTATATTAAAATATGAATACATTACAATTCAATGCATATATTTTCAATTTAATATTTCATTTTACATTAAATATATATAATTTCGCTCTATAAATTCTTTTTTAAAAGGCTAATTTTTTATCAATAGAACATTTAACGTTTGTCTTATATGATATCAAAAATATTAAAATTAAAAATTTAATATAAATTCATATTTTTATTTTTAAAAAATGCTTTACTAGAAAAGAAAATATTTTGCAGATACATTTTTATATTAGGAAGTGTTTCCTAGAAACATTTGATATAAATAAGTTTTAATTAAAAAGCAGGAAATTGTGGGGAAATGTTAATAAGTTAGTAAAAGCATATATCACAAAAATAATTCTTTACATTATAAATTGGTAAAAGGAGAAACATTTTTTACCTATCTTAATTTAAGTATATTTTCAAATGCAACATTTCTGTAAAGTACATTTTACAATTAAAGTTGCAATATCAAAGCCATGTTATGTTTGTTTACGTAATATGATTAAGTTTTCCTTTTTTTAAATTTTAAATGTATTAAAATCTGTTAATTTATATTTTTATATTTTTAGAAATATTTCAAAATATTTTCTTTAATGAAGGCTAAATATGTGCTTTAATATTCAAATTGATTAAGAATTTTAATTTACTGTTTTTAAAAACCTCCTATTCACACAACTTTTCATGATTGTCAATAAAATATTCGAAATAACATTTTATTTCTTACCTGAAAACAGTTATTAGTTAAGAATTTAATGTAGTTGTTTGTTCCTATAATACCGATGATTCCGAATATTAATAGTATTTCAGAATAACAGCCCGTGGTTCCTCCCCTTCCAGATCAATGTCAAAATTAATGAAATGGATCCTCCCATAATGTGGAGGAGCTTAGATCAAAGTCACACTTTCACCTTCGCAGTACTCTGGTAAAATGAAAGACACCCAACTGCTGTGGTTTCCAACCTTTTTGTACCGGCGCCCCCCTTTTAAAGAAAATTGATGCTCCCCCCTTTAAAAAACAAATTGTTGCGTCCCTTTAATTTATATCAAAATCAAATTTCATAAATACTCAACTGATATTATAATTCATTTAATGGGCTACAACATAATATACAATATTATGTAAAAATATAATATATTTATTATAATAAATATAATAACAAAGCAAAAAATAGAATATATAATTAATACTACTACAACATAAAAATTTTATGCGACGGTTGAGCTTGTTTTTCAGCACAAATTTTCTCAAATCATGGTATCATTGAAGAAATCGCGGTTCTCAGTTCCTTTTCAATCATTAAGCGAGATCGATACTTTGTTTTTAAGACGGCTACTGTAGAAAAGCCTGTAACTTAATTTTTTTTACCAGTTTATTTTCATTTTCCATGATTTTGGCGCCCCTAGATCATTGCGCGCCTGGTGGCCGCCCGGATCGCCCTACCCTGTGGCCTTCCCTGTATATATCAACGTGGTTATCGCAAGTACTACTAACGAACTAATTCTGTTCATAGAAAACAGAAGCAATCAGATGCTTCTATTTACTGAAGTTTGGCGCGAGTAAGCACGAGAATATCCGGGATATTGTGAGTGTTTATCTTTTGATTCCACGCCCCACCGGTACTCGGCTCCAAACGCGAAAACGAGATATTTCGTTCCAAGAAGAATATGGCTGGGATGTTTTAGCATTTGTACCCGAAAAATTCGTGGCGAGGATTGTGGATTATGTATATTGCTGATTCATTTTTGACACCTATTCGACTTTTTTGGTTCGTATTTGAAAATGATATTTTGGAAACAGCTGCATGCCCCCCTTGCAACTGTCTTGTGCCCCCCTAGGGGGTGCGCCCCACAGGTTGGAAACCACTGGCTTAAATTCTCATAGCATCACCAAAGTGAGCTTGGCTTGTTCAAGTGTCATAAACAACAACAATAGAATAACAGGCAAAAAAAAAAACTTATTTGAAATTAAAAATTTATACCTGCTCAAACTTAGCGAAGTTTTTATTACTACTTTTAAAAGCTTTTTTAAATTAAATGATTCCTCTTCGTCTCTACTACCCAGGTCAGGCCCCAACGTCATCTCATTAAGTTTTCACCATCCTGCCCTGTTATACACCATTGATCTCGATCTTCCAGCATACATTAACTTGAAGGTGTTTTCCAACGCGATCTCATCATTTAATGTGTAGTCGACCACTTCTTTCATTTTACATCTGGTTTCCAAAAAGTTACGTTTTTGGTTGCTTTGCTGACGTCAGATCTGTAGAGGTGGTCAGTTATATTTAATGACATGAACGATACATGACAGCTTAAGGAATTTCTTAAATACCGCGATGTTGCAAAGGGAGAGACACCTGTTGTTTTTAGTGAGAGAACCAAAATTTACTTTCATGTGTAATTTTAAACGTGTCTTTTCAACATACGTTTAAAAAAACATGTAGAAATATATAGTTGCGATTTTAGATAAATTAAATATGGAAAAAATGTCTTTAAAATAAACCAATTAACGGTTTTTTACAGATATAATTTTCATGTTCCATATTTAGAAAGTTTTTATTTGTGATTATTGAAATATGAACTATGTTCTCACATAATACATCTCATAGCTTATTAATAAAATTATAAATAGAACAACCATAATAATCTTTTGAAATATAATACATGATGTTCGATACTTTGGTTAAATTTTTGTTTCTGTCTTTGTTTTAAACATTTGATACATATGAAATTAATAATGTTGGCATATTTGCGCAAGGATATTAAACATGGAAAATTCCATCAGTGTTTTTATTGACAGAACCAAAATTTAAACATACAAATGTAAAAGAAATGTAAAACATACAATCGTTAAACATACAAATGTAAAAGAAATGTAAAACATACAATCGTTAAACATACAAATGTAAAAGAAATGTAATAGGAATAAAGAAATCGATGAATGTATATTCTGATATCTAAAATCCAGGAAAAAATTTTTTTGTTAGATATATAACATAAAATGATTTTTTTAACTGTTTCTTTTAATTTTAACACCAGTTTTATGTATTAGCTACTAACGAATCGAATTTATTTTCTGTAAAGAAGTATAATTTCTATTGATGAGAGAGAATTCAAATTAATACAAGTCAACATATTTTGGGATGAATGTCATATATATTATTTTAATTCCTTCAGAATCACCATATATGTGTACATTCAAAATATTTTCTATGAGAGATATTTTTATATTTGTTTATATTTAATAAAAATTTATTTTGAACTGTTCTAAATATTTTTTTTTACAAAAATTAGTAAATTTATGCATTTCAAACGACTTAAAATCCTTATCTTCGAAGCACTTTCACAGAACTATCTGATTTATATAATTATAAAATCTGAATGATTTTATAGGACTAATTTTTCTGGAGAAATATTAATATGAGAGCATCAAAAAATTACTTACCAAAAGTTAAAAAAATGTGTAGTTAAATAATTATATTTTAACGGAAAATATTAAAAGTGAAGAGAAAAATATTTTATTGAATTTTTAGCGTAATTTGTTTACTTTACGGTAGAATGGATAGTGATTATATGATAAGAAATAATTTAAATTTATAAAAAACACGATAAAATTAGTTCCCTTGATACATGTATAAATCATATTGATTCCTTAATATGTATACCTAGTAACTGAAGCATCTGTAGATTAATCTTTCAGATACGGATAAATGTAATTTGAATGAAATATTTTTTTCATTTATTATTACTTGCTCATCTCTGATAAAAGAGCAAGAATTATTTATAAAAAATAACATTTTTTAGTAACGTATAAATAGCATCACGTTATATAATCTGTTATAATAATAAAAATTCCATTAAGATTAAAGAAAAAATTTCTTCGAAAAAGGCCATTATCTTTTTAAAATATGGTATTTTTAATTTAAATGTAAACTATAAAGCTAAATAAATATTTATTTATCATTTGAAAATTTCCAGCAATCAAAAAATTTTAGAACATAACATGACAATTTTATAAAAACTTTAATTTAATTGATGAAACTATTGTGATTTCAAATAATAAATTCAAAAATAAATATATTGCTTTTAAAATAGAAATTATACGTTGAAATCCATAATGGGAGCCTAAGAAATTTAAGCAGATTCTTGTAAAAAGCGTTTTATTCCTTAAATTATTGAAAATGTTATTTGTTTCATTTTTAGGATAATAATGTGTCATCTATAGATAAAAAGTTATAAAAAAATATTTTCTTTAAAATTACTATATTTCTCTGATAATTTAGGTCATATGATACCATTATGTAATTTAAGGATATGCCCTATTCCGTGGTGAAATCAGAAAAGTACAAAACCCCCTTTCGCATCTAGTGCTGTAATTAATAGGTGGTTCTGATTCACTAATGGCTACCCCCTCCCTCAATCTATTTCGTGTCAACCCCAACTTAAATTGCATTTAATTGCAATGAGAAGTTTTTACCATGGTCGTGTAAAAAAATGAAAAAGTATTTCTAATTTTAATCAACATTTACTAATGAAATATTTATATTGTTGAAAAAATCAATCAAATTAATAATTAGTGGTGGTTTTAACTAAAAACTTAAATGTAAAACCAAAAGAGATTCTAATTTAAACTATATCATTACTAGTCAAACAAATATATTGCTTATTAATCTATTTTATTTGTTAATGAAAAACAATCAGCGAGTTTAATAATACGAATAAAATAATATTAATCTATTTTTTAGTAAATCATTGCTTGGCATTTAGTTTATTACAATAAAAGTTCAATTAAAAGAAAATTCAATAAAAACTCAAAAAATTCCATTAAAAGATTAAGCAACTTCCAAATAATTTTAAATATCCGTTAAGTGAACACATAAGCTGCTTCTAATCATTTCACAAACACATCCTCACTAATAAAGATACATAAGAATCTGTTATTTCTATTCTGTGTGTACTTTTAACTTGTAATATATGTTTTGCACACCTGTGTATTTATATTTAATTCCTAGAGAAATCCTCATTTTCATATATTAAAATACATGGCTATATAAATGCCTTTTTAATTGGTGGTCCAGACTGTGATATTAATTTTAAAACTACAGTGTCCAAGAATTATGAAAATTTATTCGAATACCTCGATAAACAGAATTCTAGAAATTGATGAAAATGAACCAAAAATATATGATAAAAGTCTGGTCAAAACTATAAACCTTACTTGTATTATCTTATAATAGCAAAAAACTGTCAGCGTGTAACCGTTTGTAACTCACGCATACGACAGTTATCTTTTAATGAGGTTTCTACTGCTTTCTAATGAGCCTCTACAATTTGACTGGACCACAGTTGGTAAAGTTATTGATCCTAAAGCAACAGTTGCTCTCTAGGCCTTTGTTGACGAGTGAAAGGAAGCTTGTACGAGTCGCTACAAAGCCCTTAACATTTTTAGCAACTGGACCCATAAGCATAACCTGGGAATTTAAAATGAAAAATCAAATTACCTCCTATTCACGAGACTGCAATGTGGACCGCAAATATTTTTAACTAACTTAAGAATAAGAAGAAGGAAGAATATTAAACTTCTGGGTGAACTCCTGGATGAAAAGTTGAATTGGTCAGCAAGATGTCAAAGCCTTTCGCATTCACCAGAAATTACTTAGAAGAGCTGGCGCAACCTGGGGATTACCCGAAAAACAGCGTATTGTGCTGTACAAAACAGTGGCAGAAGGAATTCTAGCCTATGGTGCAACACTCTGGGGAGCCAATCTTCGGGTAAAAAATCAGCTATTACTAGACAAATTGCAGAGAAAGTTTCGGCTTAATATAACTGGGGTCTACAAAACAACATCGACGGCAGCTTTACAAGTCATTACTGGCATACCCACCTTCATCTCATAACACCAATACTGAGGCACAAATAAAACAAGAAATTAGGACCACAAGCAGTAATATTATGGAGGCAAGAGTAGCTACGCTTTCAATCCATCCAGGAATATTTATAGTTGATAAGATTGTCAACCCTAACACGGAGTACAACCCTAGCCTGAAGAAGCAGATCTACTATATTTTCACTGACGGTTCCAAGATGGATGGAGGGGTAGGAGCCACGTTTGTCATTACACTGAAGGATATCATAATCCACAAGGAAAGTTACAAACTGGATGCCAATTGCTCAGTTTTCCAGGCTGAGTTCTTCGCAATTAAGCAGGATATTCTGTGGGCCAGAAAGCAAAACATAATTGCTTCGTCTGGTCAGATAGTAAAGCAAATCTTTATGCACTTTGCAATCCGAAAGCCATTAGTCCTTTAGCCAGGCAAATTCAAGAGGAACTTAACAATCAACAAAACATCTCCCTCTGCTGGATAAAGGCTCATGTAGGATTTGCAGGGAATGAAATGGAAGACCGCTTAGCAAAAACTGCTGCTTCTTCAGATGAACCGGAAATCCATCTCCCTCTTCCTCGGTCTGAATTCAAAAGGATTAGGGAAATTGCATTAATTCAGGATTGGCAAACACTGTGGGATCAAAATACCACCGGACGCCCAGTAAATACCACCGGACGCCAGCTCCATCTTGCCTAAAGTGAATTTGAACCAACAGTGCTGGCCAAGACAAATAACAATTTTTGTAACGGGACATGGCCCATTTCCAAGTCACCTGCATAGAATAGGTGTACAACCCACTGATAGCTGTGCATGTGGAGAAGAAGGTACTCCAATTCATTACGCTACAACATGTACATCAAGAGTTCTTGGCACTTAACTACCCCCAGTGACAATCTGAAAAGTGTCTAACTCAAAAACATCACCATCAACAAGGCTGCGAAGCTAAAAATTATTAACCTTATAAACTTTCTCCTTGAATATAGGGACTTAATAATTCCAGAGGAATAGGAGGATAATAATGCTTGTGGCGGCGATTGACTTCCCCTAGAATGACTTCACCAAAAGAATGAGCCATAAAATCCGCATACTCCATCTCTCTCATCTTCTACATTTAGACATTTCCCTCTCTACATTTCGCCTGTTTTTCATCTCCTTGTATATAGTTCATTATTATTTGTTTGCTATTTTATCACCATTATTCCAGTGCTCTTACTTAATTACTTAATCACAATTATTATCATCCTGTTCCATTAACCTATTTTAATGCCCATCTAAACTTTTTGTATATATAGCTTAGAATTTCATATGACTTAACTTATTTTGAGCCGATACATCCAACTACAAAATCCATATAGTAAATGCATTAATTATTCATTAATCATTATTACCTCATTAATTTGCGGTAAGTTCTGGTATATGTATTCAATTCTGATTTATCATTCTTAATTTCCTTTTGTTTTTCCATTCATTTTCTTTATTTCTTATATGCATATAATTTGATTTGTAATTTATATGCCTGTCATACCACATCCTGCCATGTAATTTGTCTGATACCTATTTTGAATGCTTCATACGTGTTAACTCTCAATTGCAATCCAATTTGTGTTAAATTACATACTTTACTACAATCTTTACTGTGTAAAAGTAATAATTTCCAGTGTCTCCATATGATTGCAAGCATAATTGTATTGTCTTGTATGTACTGTGTTCCGTTTTCTTTTCTCTCCAGTGGGTCCATAAAATCTGGTAAAACTCTTTCAGGGTTAGGTACAGGGACCTCTGCTGGTGTTTACTTTACTTTACTCTTCAATCCAGTGGTCATGTTTTATGCATCTTTGAAAATTCCATGCTACATTAAGCACATAATATTTATACTATCAGAAGCTCTTCAGACTTAAGAAATCATGATTGGTCAAAATTTATAACTACAGCTAACAAAGGCTGAGATTGCCGAGTAGATTAAGGCGTTATTCTCCTTATAAGAAGGTACTGAGTGTGAATCCTGATTTAATGGCAAATCCATCATTTTCACTGAAGATGGCTTGAACCAATTGAATAGACAATAGTCACAATGTTTTCCTATTTAGATGATACCTTTAAGTGTAGACAGTCAACTAATTACAAAGTGTTCCACCTAGCTATTTTCACCTAATTGGTAGATTCTTTGTCTAGTGTAAAACAGGGAACTATCTCGGTTCTCATACTACTATCATCATATCAACCCATATTTTATCAAAAAAATTTCCATCAATTATTCTAATCAGAATCCAAAAGAAGAAATTTGTTTCTTAACAGTAATGGTCATAATTTGTAATTTAACTGATTTACTGTACTATTATATCTTACACCATTTTTTTGTGTATTTCAAAATAAAATACTAATTTATTGGAGTGGACAATCGAAAATTTGCTTCTAAAAACAGTTCTCATGATCTTATTTGTTATGTTGAAGGTGAAGGATGCTTTCTTGTTTAAATATACTTTAGATAAGAATATTAACTTTCATCATAAAGAAGATTAGTCGAGATACTGAAATATTGCTAACAGTTATGAATCCTCAAATTTAATATGCCTTGTATGTATTTTGTACTATAGACAAAAATAAAGCAAATCATATAAATATTACATGGGAAAAATAATTATATTCTATCGTAAACGAAATATTTACAACACACATTTTTATATTTATTTATATATAAGAATACTTCTGGCATAACAAATTTCTAACTATTTTTATTTTATTTTTAAATTATTTTTTGGTTTTATTACTAGTTTAAATAATTAAGCTATATCAATGTCAACTTATTTCTTAAAATTTTTACTAGATGTCAGAACAATATGAACCCTAATAAATGCAGTCAAAAGTGCTTCTTTTATTCATTAGAAAAGGATTTTAATTCCATCTTTTTCATTAAATAAAAAATGTTAACAGTATGCTTTAAAAGAGTGCATTTTTAAATAATTTTTCTAATAACTAATAGAATTTTCTAAGGAATAGAAAAATCATTCTTTTTGCTTAATTTTTATAAAAAATGAATTGAATTTTTCAAATTTTTAAAAAAATTCTTGTAATTAATATCAAAAAAATGTATGTACATAAAACTAATACAATATATAAAAGTGTATTAAATATTACATTATAATATTTACTACCTTATTATATACATTTTATAATATTATAGCATAGTGATAATTTCACAAACCTCGGAGAATTTAAGCACCTATAGTTTTGAATGAGAAAAAAGAATAGCTCTTCAAACAATAAATTTCATAAATTTAGAATGCATCAATGGTCAAAATAAAAATCGCTTTAAAACATACTGTACAATCAAATAAATAATCACAATTACAATTTCAAAAAATTGCTAAATTTTGCCAATTTTGGAGAAAAAAATTGTATTTACTATGAGATGTACTTTTGGGCAGTAATCTAATAGTTTTTAATACCTTTTCTTCTGAAAGAAAATAAAATCTTTTTTTAAAAGAATGCTGTGTATTCTTGCAAAAAAGAAGACTTTTACAAGTTGAATCGATCAAAATTAAAGATAAAAAATTATAGGAATGGGTTTTACAAAATCAATTTTATTTATATTAGATATTAAATTGACAAGAATAAAAACGTGATAAAATTATTACCAGTTACTAATATAAAGTGAAAATTAAAATATTCTCCATACGATCATTGGTAAATCGTTTGGTCGATCTATAATTTAGGATTCCTCCAACTTGGCACCAATTGGATGATGTTGAATATGATGATAAAAAAGTTTTAATTACGTGTATATCATTCCCTGTTTTCTTTTTTTATTGACACAATTTTTTCACCCATTACTTTTAAAGTTAAAAAAACACGATTTTTCTCTAAGTTTCACTCGAAAATATATTTTTTTCCAAATGATTATATAGATTTGAAATTTTAACTGACAAAAAAAGAATAATTTTCTCATTAAGTTAATTCCTCATATGAGTGTTGAATAATTTTGTGTGCTAACAACTTGAAGTTAGTAAAATGAGAAATTATCCAGAGATAAGAATAAAAATCATTTCAAATAAATGAAGAAATTATGATGATAAAAAGCTAATAATTAAGATTGTTTTATCAAAATTCAAGATTATACTTCAGCTATTTAGAAAATTTCGAAAAAAAGGTGAATGAAGCTAGAAAGATTTAACTGAATTCAGCAAAAAACCCGAAAACTTATAAACATCCATCAATATTCATCAATATTTTCATCAATATTTTCTACGTGATATGTTTCTGATTTTGAGCATAAGTAAGAGATTTGTTTTCACTTAATAAATCCATTTTGAATTGTTATATTGTTGATATTAAGGAATTTTATTTGTTTAATGATAAGCATTTTATAGCGGTATGTTATGCAAAGTTTTAACTTTTTAAAATTTTAAAAATATTTTTAACTTGACACTTAGTCATCTTCAACATTTGCGTTTACTTTCCTATGTTACTAGGATATTTTTCATTTTGTAAATCATATGGTCAATTAATAATTATAAAATTTTTTAACTATTAGACTCATAAATACTGAATAACAGTGTGCCGAATATTATTAAAAAATTTTTAGTTTGGGTCATTGCTACAGGTCTCTTCTTTTAATTTCGGTGAAATCATTTGTTGGAAGTAATGTTTCTTAGACACATTGTGAATTAGTTACCTCTTAATGTATTCCAAAAAACTAGTAAATTTTTTCTCACTTTGGAATACAGATAATTATAGTTAAAAAAATAGTTTTAAGCCATAACATTAATAACCATATGGAACGGAATAAATCAAAAAATTCAAAAATTAATAATCTTGACCGAAAACTAATTAAAGTACTAGAAACAGAACAATGAAAAAGTATTTGAGAAGAAGCAGTAATGTAGTATCAGGCATTCAATACGTGAGATAAAACAAAACACTGACAATATGAATTGATTTGAGAACTAGTTAAATCACTGTCACGTCATTCATCAAGCCATGAAAAAGTTACTTTCTGCATCATCAAAATGTATGTGATTTTCTGATGGACAAACACTAATCAAATGCAAAAGAATTTTAATTCGATGATTGATTGGCAAATACAACTATTGGAGGCTCTAAAATAAGTGTTTCGAAAACGCTTTTAAAAGAACAAAGAGAAAAATTGTTAATTTGTAGAGCGAAAGCATAAAAACAAAAAAATTGCACAATAAGACTGATTTCATCTGACATAACAAACAGCTTTAAAAAGCACAAAACACAATTTGTTTCGTAAGTATATGGGGTAGTAATATTTGATAAGAATTAAAGGAATTGCCAAAACGTCAAATCAATGTCTTACTAATAATGACATTTTTAATACAAAGTGTTTCTCTATATTTGCCTTAAATGGGGGCTGTAAGCTCAATGACATAAGGAAAACATGAAAATTACACTAAAATAACAAAAGAGAGATCTAAGATTACTAAATACTAGATTCGTTAAAGTTATAAGTATCCTATAATATTTAATTGTTGATATTTTAAAATTTGAAACTCCTTTTCCAATATTTTATTTAAGAGAGCATATATATATATATATATATATATATATATATATATATATATATATATATATATATATATAGATGGATAGATAGATAGATAAATATTCTATAATTATTAATTATTACATGTAATGACATTATATTAATAATATATTTGATATGTATAAATTATCTTAATGATTGAAACTCAAATATTTTGGATAATTTAAATCATTTGTTACCGGTATGCATTAATAAGTAAATCCAAATGTTGCATGCAATGCACTTAATGGTTTGTATGTTTCAGATGTATAATCTTTCTCGATTATTTATAAATAATGTAAATGAATATCGATAACCAATGCGCCAACATTAGAATCATGCAGCTGGTGCCAAGAATTTATCTTATAACTCTTACAAGGTGGATTTATTTCTAATTACAGAAGAAAACCTGTAATCACCTTTTTATTTGCCTGAAAGTTGTTTCATGGCTTAATTAGGATATTTACGAAATGTCAAAAGGCTACTTATAGCATTTATTAAATTTATTGTTGTATTTGTATTACTTCTAGTTGTAACTCAGCAATATTCTGTTACTTAAAAGTTTATTTTACTCTTGATATTTTACTTAGATTGTAAGCTTATAACTTTTTACGTTCTACTCTAACAGCGATTTACAATTACACTGTTTTAATATTTTAAAGAAAAGTCTATATTTAATATATAATGTTACACATACGTGTCATATACACATGTGTTACATTTAATATATAATATAACACATGTGTGTTACTTCATATACTAAATACTTACATATGTGCATTGAATCTTTTATTTCTATAAATTTTATTGTGATAAATAGTAGCATTTAAATAAATATTTCTGTTGGAAAATAAATAATGTGTGTTTTCAGTTTTGTTTATGCATTTCAGCAACTCATAATCATTTTAGATTTTTCTATAGCAATTACAAACAGGCAAGTCTACTTTTTAAACTTCTTACAAATTGCCTCATATTCAAATCGTATTTTATGCTAAAATATCTAACTTGTTTTCATATAGCTTGTTCATATTACAGTAGTTTTCAAAGAAGTTTTCATGAAATGTAAATGCAATTGACGAATTTTATTTCTCTTTCTGCATTGCATATCCATCTATTGATTTAAAGCCAAAAGTTTTCTCACTTTATTTGCTTACTAAATGTAAATATCGGACTCTTTTCTTTCATAGTCTTATTTTTGGTAAAAGCTTTTAAGACATCTTCCAGTTATTAGACTTTTTTTATCATGTATCTTTACAAAAATGAGAGGATGTTTTACAAATTTTGCCCACTTTTATTTTACAAATATAGCAATACTTTTACTGTGTAGTTTCATTGAATTTCTCATTTATTATTATGCATAAACATCGAAGGTTAGAGTTTTGCATAAAAAAATCCATTTACAGATTAGATCTGTTCATTGTTTTAAAATTTTTTACAAAACTGATATATTATTTCTTTCTTTTAAGTACTTTTATTTTTTTCAAAAATAGTAATCTTAACTGTATTTTCGGAATAATAAATCACGTACTTGTAATAAATTATTATTCCTCCAAAGCAAGAAACCCGAATAAAATCTTATTTCTCTAACTAAAGATTAAACACCATAATAAAACTTGTCACTTTAATAAAAGGGAATTTTTAAAAGTGTTTATAAAAATGAAACGAGGATCAAGAATAAAAAAATCTTTTCAATTTGCTTTCAAATTAAACTTTTTTTTCATAATTTCATCTGTTAAATTATTTAGATGATATTTACTTAGAATAGTATTGCAACACAGATTTTTAAAGAAAATAATTTCCTAAATTATAACATGGAGTATTTTTCATGATTATTCTTAGACATTTAAAGATATATAAGTTACAAAATAAATTTTTCGTAAAATGTAAAGTAAAATAAACAGTTACTGAGAACTTATAAAATTATATGACTATTAAACTTTTCTCTTTCCAGTTTCTCATTATCTTCTAGGATTTTACAATTCTTTAGAAAACAGTATTATTTTTCAAGATATGTGAAGTTACAGAGAAATACAAAAGACACTTGTACTACCATCGGTAAGTAATTTGTGAACATTTACAATAGAAAGAGATAAAATCATCCTTAAAAAAAAATTTCTACTTTTCACCTACCTTAAATTCATCAGACAATTTTTATAAGCATTTCAAGCGTGGTATTTAGAATCATTTTCCACACATATATTTACAATTATTTGAAATACAGTTATTAATGTTTAAAGATTTATCATAACTAAAAAATAGAGTAAAATTTCATGGTGTAAAAAGCATTTAACCACGCTTATATATGTATTGTAATTATGTACGTGTATCTGGGTAAATAAGTGTGTCAGCAAAAGAATTGAAAATTGTTATCATCATTAACAGAATAGTAATCATTGACCTGAAATAGAATTTTTTGTTCATAACCATAAGTTATCTCAACAATTTTATACTTCATAATAAAGAACTACAAAAATTTTTTTATCTAACAATTATTTATTAATGACCAAAACATAACGAATGATGAAGAAATTTGTAAAACATAGATAACTGTGAAAGAAAGTATAGAAAATATATACATACAGAGTGAGAATAGGGTCGGATCACTAGGTTGTTGGATCAACGAGGACTGCGATACACGAATCAACGCGTCTCAGCACATAGTCAATAAAAACACGAATATCGTCCTGAGAAATGTTTCTCTATTTCCTGACAAACATTTGCCAAAGTGCTTCTTCTGAAGAAGACAGTGGCAGGATCTGCAAATATAGCCCAATCATATTCCAAATGCGTTCCATTTATGAGAGATATGGTGAGCACAGTGGCCAAAGAAGCAGCTGTAAACCTTGATGGGCTTATTGGTTGATGAGACCAATGAGCGGCTGGACGTTAACCTGCTGATTGGGCACCTCCTGAAGTGTCACCGGCCGCAGCATAACATCCATCATTCACGTAACGTTAGGTTGCTACTGTGCCGTGAATCCAAACTAGAGGTGTTTACTCTCATATGTTCATCAATATAATATTATCTGGAAGTTCTAAAGTAATTCATTGCAAGTGTGTTACATACGTTTCTGAAGAATTTGGTCTTTATTTACTTACATGAAATATGGTATTAAATATATTACTTATATATTCCTGTATTTTAATTCTTACAAAACAATTAATGTAAATTACAGCTGCAAAAAATTTCTGTATGCAAATTTTTAATATTGTAATAATTCATAACACTATAGCGTGATGTGAATTAACATAAAGAGAAGCTCTAGACCTTAAAACAAATACAAATTTTATATTAATGTGATTTATTTACAAGGTAATTGTTAAACTCTTCAATTTTAATTAGAATATCAAATATTTTTAAAGAGTTTTGGAAAGTTAAAAATACTAGTTACATATTTCTGTTACTTTTCAGCAAGATTAACTAAATTTAATTAAAAATCAGATTATTGAATTTAACTGTATGAAACATTAATAATGAATAAAGAAATAAATGAGGATTATTACTGAAATTAATAATTTTTTTAATCACTGTATAATTTAATTTAATTTTGCGTGTTATGAAAACAACGAAAATAATCTTTGTATCTGCCTTCCGTAAATTAAAAGAAAATTAATTTCAGTGTTTGGTATTACTTACCTGTAACAGCTGAATAGTTAGATATTTAATCCTTGATTCAACAATTCTTGAATTTGATTCCTACTTTCAATAGAGATATTTAGATTGGTTTGAAATCAATTTTAAGTCTTACTTATCAACTGAATTAACTCTCTTAAGAAACATACAAGCATTATTGACAATGCAAATTTTAGATTAAAATGTATGAAAAAGATGAGGTGAAAAAAATAAATATTAAAATATGTTCCTTTTATGACCAAGCATAATTAGACTGAAATTAAAATGTCAACTACGAAAATAAAACCTCAATCATTTGTTTCCAATAATTCTAAATATATTGATTATTTAGAATATTTGCAAACCTGTATAGCACTTATTAACACATTTATTTTTAATGTCAAAATTAAATATTTATTTTTTACTAGGCATTACCATTAAATGCACTGAGTTTTACAGTTACTATTCATTAATAATTAACTGAATTAAAATATGTAGCAAACCTTAAATAAAAGATCAAAAAATAAATAAGCTCTAATTGATGAATGGATTTGAGTAAAAGAGGTTTAAGGAAATGTGAATAAAAATTAATGTATATAATTTATAACAAATCTTATGTATAAAGGAACTCAAATGTATACTTCCAAGGTTGTAAATGATTAGATAAACAAAACTACATACCAGCATTTTTCCGAAAAAAAAATCAGATTTTATATAAATATTATATTTCACAAAAAGTACATTTAAATTATGTTTATACTATTATGTTCAAACCGCATACATTTTGATAACTGTAAATAAATCTAAATCAAGATTTTAATTTTTGGGTAATTTAATAATCATTGTTGTTTGTGATGTATACAGAATTTTTAAATTTCAAAGGCCATTTAAGTCCTTAAATCATATTTTTAGTTATTATTAATTTTAAGAAAAATCATAAATGGCTTAAATATTAGAATTTTTTATATTTTCAGTTTCCCAATGTCTTTTTAAATTTGTAATTAAATATAATACACCGAAAAAGAGAAGTTTTTTTCACTAAAGGTGAAATAACTTTTCCATATTTTTCACTCAGAAACCTTTAGTCATATTCTTTCTATTAACATGAAGATAACAATATCGAAATACTAAAGATTTCAGTAATTCAAATAAGATACAACAATTCGCATTGAAGTGCATGCAAGTAATTTTTGTGTAGCACGCTCTAATTAGCATATTTAAAAAGAATTAAATATTACATTAAAATTAAAATTATATATATATATATATATATATATATATATATATATATATATATATATATATATATATATATATATATATATATATATATATATATATATATATATATATATATATATATATATATATATATATATATATATATACTTATATATATACGAATTATTTTACTTTTACAGTTAACAAATTTTGAAAGGTTATTTTAAAATATTGTATCTGTCTTATAAATATTATGCATTCAATATATTTTTTTTTTCAACTATCAGCGGTTGAAAATGCTCGTCTACATTTCTTGTATAGTTAATGAAAATTATTGTTAATAATGTAAACTTTGCGCTTCTTCAAAATATTTCCCTCAAAGTTCTTCATCTTCAAGTAACACAATCAGTTATCTGAGATTTTGATTAAATTTTTTGGTATTTTATTTTTATTATTGCTTGCTATATTTTCTTTCTGTATAGCTGATTGAAATTTCAACTCGAGTGTTAGTGTTTTCCAGACATTAATATCAACTTCATTTTTGAAACATTCTACCCTACAGTTTTCTGTTGGTGTTTCTTGAATGTTTTACACACAGTTATGAATAATTTAATTAAATTTTTGAAAAGGAATATTTTGTATCGAAGAATTTTTAAGTATAACATTTTTTGATAAATTTATAAAAAGTAATATTTGGAAAACTCATGTTTGTCCATTGTTATTATTATTTTTTCATTATTATATTAATTAAATATTTTTGAACAGCTTCAGTATCATTTTCTTCATTGTTACACTCTTTAAAGTTACAGTACTTCAAATTTAAAGTTAAGTAGAAATAGAAAAATATCGTTTGATTTTTCTTAGAAAAATTATTAAAATTAATTAAAAAATCCAACAAAAATTCTGATTAAACATTCTTAGATGTATTTAAATTAATGTTGATGAAATATAAGGTTACTTATTTATTCATTTTTTATGACAAATTAAATTATCAAAATGGTAATGTTAAATAAAAAGGAAAGCTTGACAATTTAAGTACTGGTATTCTTACATATAGCAAATTAATGCTTATAGTTTCATCTTAAAAGGATTAATATCAGTGGAATAATATGTGAAAAAAATAGGAGTATCTCTTATTTAAGATGATTCTGGCAATATATATATATATATATATATATATATATATATATATATATATATATATATATATGTATGTATGTATGTATATATATATATATGTATATTAGTAAAATACTTTAAAATGATTAATACAAACAATTATTTAAACATAGTTTCTAAATAGTAATCACCTCTATAAATTTCAAAATAAGGGACTGAAATTTTCACTTACTATTTATATAATAAATTATTTTCCGTAAATGTCAATGTTTCCAATAAATATCTAAAAATTAATATAACATTTAGTAAAATAATTATTTATATTTAATTTTCAAAATATCTATATTTTATCTTACAAATACCAGTTTTGGGAAATATTATGAATTAGCAAGAAAGGTAGACACTATACATACTGATATTTCAATTATACATATAAGATTGTTTTTATGTGTGCGTGTATTGAAATATCACATACTTCTTTAAATTAAGTAGAAAAGTATAAGATTTTAAAGACAATAGTTTTTAATTTCATTCAAATAGCTCATATTCTTTTAACTTATTAAGTATAAAACGGCTAATATAAGCCATTGTTTATAATTCTCGTCAACGACTTGAACAGTTCTGTAGACAAAACTAATATTGCTTTTCTATGCTGTTGGCAACTTAATTGTAGTGATAAACTGGAGTTTCCTATTTTAAAGATGTGTAAAGATGTCTACTGACTGCATAATAAATAAAAGCTTAAGGAAACATTGTGACATCACTGAACGTCATCCACTGAGCAAAATCATCTTCAGTAACATATGTGGTTACGTTGGAAGTAGTCTAACTGAAATGAGGATATATTCAGATAACTTTTTATATCTCAGCAATTAATCTTACAACAGCATAGTGTAATCACCTATCTCATTATTATTAATAGCTGCCAAAAGAAAAACACATTACCTATTATTGAATATAAGTTATTGGAAAGCTTAGGTTATGAAATAATGCTATTAAACTATTGTGTGTGTGTGTACGGTACAGTACGAAATATTATTTATTTTATTGAAGCATAACTCTTTTACACCGGAAATGAAAATGTGAAATTCTATTTCTTTTCCCAACAAGTGAATTGTAGTTAATTTAGTAAAATTTCATATCAGAATTGCATAGTATTGATTGGCTCGATAATTTTTATGGTATATTTTCTAAAAGCTATATCTCAATAAAATATTTCAAGGCATGAAAATACTTCTGCACATAATCTAAATAATTGATACTTCTATTTGTCCAGAAAAAATTGCCTAATATCCATCAGATTATATTGCGAATTAAGATTATGATATTCCACGTTTCTAAATTTATACAAGCAAAGATCATTTTTAATAACTTTTAATTATTTTCTGATGTAACATTTGAAAAATATATGTGGTGTGTGTGTGTGTGTGCGTGTGCGTGTGCGTGTGTGTGTGCGTGTGCGTGTGTGTGTGCGTGTGTGTGCGTGTGTGTGTGTGTGTGTGTGTGTGCGTGTGCGTTTGTGTTCGTGTGTGTGTGCGTGTGCTTGTGTGTGAGTGTGTGTGTGTGCGTTTGTGTGTGTGTGTGTGTGTGCGTGTGTGTGTGTGTGTGTGCGTGAGTGTGAGTGTGTGTGTGTGTGTGTGTGTGTGTGTGTGTGTGTGTGTGTGTGTGTGTGTGTGTGTGTGTGTGTGTGTGTGTGTGTGTGTGTGTGTCAAATTACTGAATTATTAATCTATACATTTAATAAATTCTTTTAAAAATTATCTCATAGGGAAAAGCTTTTGAATTTGTGAAGAATTTATTAAAATATATTAAAATGTTTCTCAATTTTTTTTATTTTTATTAAATAGTTTTAAAATAAGGAAATAATTTTATCCAACTACAATACTTTAAGCGACATACGCAAATAGAAATTTACTCTGCAATTAAATGTAAGCTATTCGAACATAGAAAATAAATATTTCGAGAAACTGCTTTTTTCTCTCTCATTATGTATTTAATATTGCCATTTTATTCTGCTAAAAATTACATTTATGTAATATAAACTGAAATCATATAATTATAAAATAAAAATTTTAATTATAAGAAATATATAGAAACTATTTTCAAAATAAATGCTGTGTGTGTGTGTGTGTAGCTTATTAATCAAATATGAAGCTCTTATAATTATTCGCAAATTTTTAGTATAAATAGAAAATATTTTTAAGCGTCTGCATTTTTTTATTTTTTAGTTACATGTATCGTTACAAAATGCAAACTTCATCAGAATAATTTATTAATCAAACAATTTCTGTCCAACCATACGTTTTGTTAAAATGTATATGAGATTAAATATATAAAATATTTTCTCACTTTGTCGTAGCTTACATTATCAATGAAAGTACCAAGAAATTTGAAGATGTTTATTATTATAAAAATATGTATTTATTAAATATTGAAAAATATGCTAACACACTTTAGGAAACAAATTTAATTGTTATTTGAAACATGAATTTTTTACTGATATTTTTATTTTTGTATATGCAAATTCAATATTTAAGAATATAGAAAAATTTGAATAATATTCCTTACTCATAATATTTATAATGAAATCATTATTTAAAAACACATCGCTTTTTTATTGTCTTAATAATTTTACTTTTATTATTTACTATTGAATGTTTGATATATAATTGCTAATATTTTAATAATTTTAATATTCTCGTAATCATTTTAATAACTTCACTCTACATCTAAGCAGATTCTAAATAAAAATTTTTCCTTCTTTTCAAAACTTGTTTTCACCAATTTATGTTTCTAAAGACAAAACTTGCTAAAAGTAATCTCTCTCTTTCTCTCTCTCCCTCTCTCTTTCTCTCTCCCTCTCTCTCTCTCAAAGAAGTATTGCTAATGCAATTTGCTAATTTTTTTATGTTGATTTTCTATAAGCAATTTTAGAAACTATGCTTTTTGCTATGCAATAAATTCTCTTTGTGATAGTCAATAAAATAAATTCATGAAACAGTTCTCCTGAAAATACCTTCACTTATTATATAGAATGACAAAAAGAACAATAACTATTTATCTCACCACCGGAAGGTAGTGAGTTCTATTCCCGAACTTACTAAATATCCGTCGTATTCACCAATGTTGACTAATTTCTTAAATCTGAGAGTAACAGAATAAGTTTGGGGAGTCTTCTTCTGGGTCTTTGTTTTTAAATTTCGAGAATTCAATCTATACCAGGTTTGAACCATATCGTCGCCTTATTGTATAAGTTTCCATCAACCCTTTCTATACTAAAAATCCTTGTAGATCTATCATGGGGAAATTCTATAACTGACAAGGAATAAAAAAGGAAAAATTAACATATGAGAATGAAAAATAATCAATTTTATAAAAGATACAATAATAAGCATTTATGTTGTACTGCTACTATAATAATTTATTATTTATTATACATTTCTAAAATATTAATTATTCTTGCAATTTTTGTGTGTAAGACAAAAGGAAATGAAATATTCTTAAAATGTTGAAAACAAAATTTATAATATAGTCATTTTTTTTAAGATTTTCACTTATACGTTAAATTAGTATCAATATTATTATGAGTTGATATGTAATTCAAAGCTTCTTTATTTCGATAAGATTAATTGGATTCTTTCTCTTCTTATAAGATAAAAGAAATTCATTTATAGTTTTCTAAAGTTTAAACTCGGCAGTAAAGAAATGCAATGCTTCCTTTCTTTTTCTTATCTACATTCACTTTGGTGGATATATTGAAGTAAATTAGAATTTATTTTCTCATTTATTGCAAGTGACTCTGCAGAATTTTCTTTCAAATTCTTGTTCAACTTACTATCTTGAAATAAATTTATTCTCTAGATAACATTTTCTAAAAACGCATTTTTAAGTTCTTTCTATTTTATGTGATAGCTTTCGTTTATTTTATTAGTTTATTTAATTAGAGGAGAATTTGACAGACAATTTTAATCCAAGTTATATTTCTTATCTTAATGAAATATGCTTTCTTGAAGTTGCGAAAAAATTATTTTGAATTTAGATACTTATATATTATTTTAAATAGACAATTTATAAAAATTTTTACGCAATTCCAATTTAAATTCATTGATAATTTAATTTTTAATATTCTTTCAACTAAGACGATTTTTATTTAATGTAACATATAATGTATAAGTTCTTAGAAGATATTGATATCAACTGATTATTTAGCGTTAATTTATATGCAAGTAGTCTTGGTCAAAATCAATCAGTTGTGTTTATAACATTCAATGTTCATTCTAAGAGCAAAATGTAACCATTTCTATTAAATGCCTCTTTTTTTCAAAATTAAACTTTCCTAGAATTACAATGTAAATTATAAAATATTTTTATAAAAAAAATTATTTAAATATTAGATTTTTCAATGGAAAATCATTAAGATATTCAGACAAAATTATTAAAGCAAATCCATATTCAGTATAAATGATTCATTTCAGTGGAAGTTCAGTTCATTTTCAATTCAACATGAGAGCATTTGAATTTTATTGACATTTATTTCATATCAAACTTGAGCATTTTTTGTCCTTCAAAAAAAATTATTCAGAAAACTTCGCACTGGACTTTGAAGTTAAAAGAAAATTTTGAAATATATTCTAACATTTTATTTTTATAGCACTTTTTTATTTATTTTTAGATTTTAACTATTTTTATCACTTTTTTCTGTATCGAATTGTATATTATGTAATAAACGTATGGTTTTATTTAAAAAATATTAGAATTTAGCAAATTTCTAGCAAATGAGTAATTTCAAACGAAATATTTTATTAACTACTTGATTGAAGATATTATAGAAATTCATGATTTATCCAATTGATATTTTCTATAATTATTTTGATAAAAAAATTTTCTGCAGAATGTAATAACTACAAATCAAAAAATTATGCTCTTTGTTTTTTATGTATTTTTATTCTTCTAAAGTGAATTTATTATTCGATATATCTCTTTTTGACGACTGGTAAATAAGTTTACTTCAACTTTTTTTAAATATTAGTTGCATTTTGAATGTAATGATTAACATTTTTAGTAATTCATATATCATGAACCATTTTCATGTAATTGTTCAGTTTTCAGATGTAAGTTGATAGCGATTAAGGTGGGGCTTGCTGCTATCATTTCCAGCAACTGTGATTTTGGAGAACTATGGATCTTTACGGACAGCCGCAGTCCACTACAACATTTCAGTGACTAGCCCTCTATAAGCTATGAAACAAATACATGTATTCTACTGAAATTGAAAATGATCTGTAAAAGACCATGATCTACATCTCCAAGGGATTCCATTCCATGTAAATATTAGTGGTAATAAGACTGCAGATACTTTCCAAAAAGGACAATGAGAAAGATACGCCCACTGGTTCATCACTTACATACCAGAAACATACTCTAATGAAAAATTTTAGACTACATTCAATCTTGCAAATTTCACCCACGTACCAATGGTATTCTGAAACATTTCCTGGAACTCTTCTGAAAATGAAATTTGATAAAAAAAATCCCAGACTGCCTTGGCCAGATTCTCAAGTGAACATCTAAAATTTTTATTGTTTAAACATGATATAAAAAATATCCCACTTGTAGAAAATGCTGTGACCATCCAGCCTCACTGAGATATATTCTGGATTGCGTCGGACTTTCTCGGGAGCATTTTCCTCAGATCCCTTGCTAGTCATCGACTTTTTGACTGTCAACAACTTACTGGAGTTGATCTAATTTCAAATCTTTAAAAAAGATAAGTCAGAAAAACAGAAATATAAATTATAAATTTTTAAGTATTCTTCCGTGGTATGAATATCCGTTATATGTATTACCGGAAGGAAGCTGCTTATAAGGAAAGAAACTTGCCTGGTGTAGCTGAAGACCCATGTTACTCACAAATGGCGTCTAGAGGGCATAAACTCACTGATAGCCTCTAGAGGACATAAACTCACTTATGGCGTCTAGAGGACATAAACTCACAAATGGCGTCTAGAGGACATAAAATTACTGATGTCGTCTACAGGACATAACATAGTTCATAATTAGCCTATAATCCTTTTGTGTCTTTAAATATCCTCTCTTCTGTAGGGTTTAAAGTATAAAATATGTTAAATCCTACAAAGGAAAAAACATTTTTTAAAGTTAGCAAGCTAAATCTATCAGACTTCTGCCTAAATTCTTAAATTATGACGTTCCATCTTGGAATAAAGATGACTCGCCCACTGATTATACTCACACAACATTAACTATATTATCTGCCATGAATACCATGACATTTTAAAAAAATATTTAATGAATAGGCACTGGGAAAGTATGCTGAACTTTTGGCATTTTAACTTCAAAACCATTCATTGTGATAGTTATTTCACACAACAATCAATTTGGATTTCTAAACATTATAAGAAATCAAAATTCTAGTAATTTTAACAGTATGCATAATGGTATACATTTTAAAAAACTTTATACTTCTAAAATATACTATTTAAAATTGTAGAAGATGTATCCTCCAATTGCCCCAGTTTATTGAATGCTTATTTCTCATTTAAGATTGTTTTGTGTGACATGCATATTTTTTTAATAAATTACTTTAAGTTTATATGCTTCAAAATTATTCCCTCATTAATTCTAAAATTATTATTTCTAAATGATATCTTTAATGAAATTATAAATGTCAGAACTTAATAGTGATTGTACAGAGTATTTAATGTTTCATACACAATTTTATGTTGTTTTGTTGTTTTATACACAATTTCAATGTTTTTTTATACGCAAAACTAAATTTCTCGCTCCTCACTAAATTTTTATTACAGTCTTATATTATTCTCAAAAATTTTAACATTTTAAAATAGTCCTTTTTAATTTATTACATTTAAATTCAGATAAATTTATACATCATATACAATTCTTGCAGACTAGCTGAGAAAGAAAATCAGATAATTTGTATTTCATTTCCAACATTCTTAAAAGTTTAAAAAGAAAAAAACTCTAAATAAATTTATTTGAAATTCTATTTTTTTGCCTTATAAAAACCATTCGAAAACTTTCTCCACAAAAATTGTTTATATTAAAAATTTACCAATCTGTTTATCTATTGTTAATTTGTATGAATTATCTAGTCCACATATACCTCCCATTTTATTGTACATACTGTATTATGAATTTTACTAGGCATAGTATATAATGATTTCTTTGAATGTCAAGATTTTATTTTTTGGATATTTTTAAACTTTACCTCTATTTTCTTCAATTTGACTTCCTTTTTGTTATTCAAATATTTACATTTATTTTCTAGATTTCTTAATATTATCTTAGTTTATTAAAATTGTTCAATTATCACTTCAAATTTTCCAATCAGAAATTAAATAAACCTTATATATTAGTTATTAACACATCTATATATCCTAGAAAATTGTTCTCAAGAATATCTTCAAAACTAACAATTTGTTGGAAAATAATTTATGATTTTAATTATATATTGATGGAAGTAAAAAATTATAATTATAATTACTACTTTAATAAAAAAATTACTTTTAATGCATGTAGTTTTCAGAAGTTAGTGTAAACATCAATTTTTATTAAGTTAAATCGATTTTATAAAACAAAAAAAGAAATAAATCTCATTATTTTATAAAAAAAATAGCTAAGTTTTTCCAATTTTTAATAAGCAGTAAAACTAGTAAAAACCTACCTATGAATTAATGATATAATACTTATTTTGAAATTGAAAAATTTTTAAGAATAGTTTTTGAAATATAAAACCAACAAATTAGTTTTTGTTAGAATTTTTAAAAAAAAAGAATTTTAACGTAAAGTAAATGAGAGTTTCTTTTGGTTGGGTTATTTACGAAAAGGTAATGGTATAATAACTTCAGGGTCATATAACGAAAGTTTAATAATCAATAAATTGTATAAGATAATCAACAAATTGTATAATAATCAATAAATTGTATAAGTGTTTTGCATTTATTTGTACTATACGTAAATGGCAATCTTATCGTCTTCTAATCTGAAACCATCTGAACAAATTAATGTGTTTTAAAAAATTAAGAATACTTTTTATTTAACTAACCATATAAATAAAGCATTTTTAATTATAAAGCCCAATTTAAATATGCAAATTTTTCCACATGTTATTACATTTTCTTTTGAAATATTGTTTACTTATATGCACATGTCTTATGAATATAAAATAACAAATGTTGCCAAATAACTAAATAAAGAATTGCTTATTAAATAAACAACCCAATATTTTTTTATAAAATAAATATAAAAAATTCAAATTCATTTTAAAGCAATTTAGAAAATTTAAAGTATTTTAGAGCTCTTAAGTTAAATAATCATCCATAAGATAACTCCAAAATAAGGATTAGCTTGAAAAAAATTCCAGAGAAGTTACTGAAAAATTCCTTAAATGAATGCATTACTTTAATATGTTTTGCTTAATGATCATGTTCCGATAATGAGCATTTAACTGAATCATAGATCATTATGAGATCATTCGCTATTCATATTAATCATCAAACATAGTCTAAAGTCTCTCCTTTGATGAGGTATAAAAATTTAAAAGCATGATCACACACACCAGCTCAAAGAAAGATTTGAATACGTTTCTTGATAATGATACAAATTTACAGCGCGATTCAATAATTACAAATACAAATTTACAGTGCGATTCCACAAAAACATAGTAAATGTACCCCAAAATATTATTATAATCTAAAGCTTATTTCAGAGTGATGCAAATATAAGCAATAAATAGCAGGAAACCAACAGAGCATCAAAGTTAAACAATATTGACAGCAGGTGGTATATTTGGGTGTGTAATCACCAACGTACTTACATTGCTATTGGAAGCATGTGGCTGCACCACTTTGGATAAATATATTGATCTTGATTAATTATCATCATTAAATTAGAAGCTACCACATTGACAGAAAAGGGTTCGAGATCATTTATCTACTCAATTATAATATGTGATATAAGATTACAAGACGTTTCATGCTGATGGTTGATCGAATCATTTACTAAATAAATAAATCTTAAGATCAAAGGTAAATTCATACTATGATATTATTTCTAATATGATTGCAAAATATGTTTCTTAGAGCTTCTTTAGTATTTTCAGAGCATTTTAAAAAAATTGTCTTATAACAAAGAAAAAAAACTTTATATGAAATTTTTCAGAACATCTGTTGCAAATTTTATGGTTTCGTGTAAAAATGGAAATGCAAGATCTAATGCTCAATAAATAAAATTTTATTTTAGATTTAAATCGAACTTAAAAAATATTTCTTTTTGGGAAACTTTTTATACCATGTTGGATTTATTCCTATATTATTGAATGGGTTAAAATGTCATACAAAGAGTTTCAAGGAAAAATAAATTTTCAAAATATAAAATGACATTATTTCATAATCTAATTTTGCAAATACGGTGAACAATTTTGCTGCTGACGTCGTTATCTCTTACTGAAATTTAAAGGCTAACAAATTTAACTTCTTTAAAGAAATAAAAATTTGAAATATCTCCTCGAAAAATTAAAGTTTTTAACATTAGCAAAGCTATTCCTTGAAATGTTATATAGCTAACAAATTTATTATAAAATGCTTTTGTATTAAATGTGCTTTTTTTTGACAAAATGCTTAAAAATATTTTCGAAAATGACTATATACTATCAACGAAAGCTTCTTGCTTCTTATACTAATTTCAAAAATGTTTTATTTTCGAAAAAGTAATTTTGTATAAATCTATTTTTTAACTAAAATATGTAGAAATATATCAATTCAATATCATATAATTAAAATGCCACAAAGTTTTTTAAAAGTGTTACTAATGTAATACTTAAAACAATTTATTTTATTATGCTGTTTCCACTTTAAAAAAACCGTATGTAGGACGCAAAAATGAAGTAAAACGAGAGGAAAGTGAAACCTAGCAACAAAACAAATCCAAAAAGCAATAAAAACTCAAATTGATAACACTATAATTAAAACAAAGAACCCAAGATTTGGCGAGAAATCTCCTGGGGATATATATCATACTTATAAACACGAATCTATTGTAGAATAAACAAAAGATAAATACATTTTTCGAATATTGGTGTTAGATAGAATGAAATATTCATCAGTATCAAATTATCAATTTTCTTCAGGTCAGTGTGAGAGCCCCGTGCATCATTTGTAATGCACGTTGTTATCGCTCTTCGTCTAATTTTATTGTTTCAATAATCTATAGTGGTGGCTTGAGCAGGTATAATAATTATTGTTGCAATTATTTGAGTTATATTCTACATTTCTATCAACCTGATGTCAGTGATGATGTGTCAAATTATGAGATATAAATACAATAATATGCTATCCTAATATAATATTTTTAATTTATGCTATTTGTGTAGTTAACAGAAAATGGAAACTGATTTTACTTGAGATGGTGCAATATCCATCAATGGACAGTCATAAAATTAAGAAATAATTTGAAATCAATAACAGATATCATTTGTTTATCCAATGATCCAATAAACATCCCAATAATATATACAATCCAATAAAATCCTAATAATATATATATATCCCAATAAAATGATATTTGAATGCTGTCAGAGTAGCTCTACTTGCAAATTAAAAAGATTTAAACAATTAAAATAACACATATATTATACAATTTTCCTGGGCTGTTATATTTTGCTAAAGAAATATAACGTAATCATAAGAAAAATTAAAAACAATATAAGCACAAATTTTTTCATCTTATAGAATGAGGATTCGAAAGACAGGTATGCAGAGAGAAAAAATGTAATTTTGAAACTTTTATCTTCTTTCTTTGTTTTTTTTTTTTTTTTTTTTTTTAATAAACACCCATTGAAGAAAGGATTAGGTATTAAACTTTATGACTTTTTCCTAAGAATGAAATAAATTATTGCGAAAATAATCGGTCTCGTTCTGTCACTTGCTGATCATAAATTTTCTTCGCTCTTTCATTTCCGCTAATAAGAAGAATTGAAAGCGAATGGAAAAGTGTGAAGAAAGTTCAATCAAATGATAGGAAATAGAAAGGAATAAAAATTACCTTCTTTAAAATATCGATTTTGGCTCCCAAATACTGATCATAAATCAAAATATGTCTTTCAAGCGAAGCTTTAGCGAAACATTGATTTTGAAATAAAAACTTTTTTCTTGTTTCTTCCTTTTGAAAGTACCTTCAACAAAGTTAGCGTAAATTTGTATTTGATTTTGTATGAAATAATAAAACGATTAAAGAAATTTTTATTTAAATTTCAAAAAATAATATTCGCAACATTTACTTTTACAATAGTGTTGAATATTTTGCAAAATTTACTTTTAACAATAATATCTATATTATTATATAGAATTTTATGAAAAATTCAGTTTCAGAATACAATTTTTACTGGCTAAATTTTTTGTTTATATCCAGTTTTATATTTTAAAATGTTTTCAATAGAAAAAACTAACACAGATTTTATAATAATAAGAATTCCATACCGATGCGTTCTTTTTAAATTAATTTCAATTTTTATTCAATCATCGGAAGTAGAAACTATTGAATAATATTTATAGACTTATTTAAAATAAATATATTTAAAGACATTATTTTGTCAGTGGTAGTATGCCCATTTTACTTCACACATTTTCCCATTTAAAATATTGTTATCTACATTCAAATTTAATAAATTGTTGCTAATATTTGTAACCAAAATTGATTCTAAAATTTGCCTCGAAACTTTAAATAGAAACCAAAAAATTGTAAATTAGTGTCCAAACTTTTTACGTAGAAGAGCTGTAATATTTTACAAGCGAATGAAAAGCTCGACTCACTATTTAATTATATTTATAAAATCTAAACACCTAAAAAGTCTGATTCATTTATCATTTTTCGTGGAGTCTCAATCTAAGCAATCTCTATTTGTTACTCCGCATAACGATGAAATTTTTTTAACTTGTTTATGTTACAGATTATATTCTGTTATTGTTGCATTAATTTCACGATATTTGGTATAAAATGATTTTTAACAGTTAAAATTTTATTCAAAGCAAAAATTACAAAGAATCTTTATATTTTGTGATTTCCAACATTATAAAAAATCCATACAATTTTATAACCATGCTATAGTAAAATCTTGTAAAAGCATTTATTCTATCTTCATATTGTAATATCTGTATCACATTTTGAAGAAAATATTTATAAATTTCTAATTAAAGCATAATTTGAAACAATGCAAAAAGAAGCAAGGAAACATTGTCTTTATGCTAATTGCTATGAAACAAGTATTGAATTTGATTTTAGCATGTGACAAATGATGATAAAAAATCCTCACAATAATGTATTTAATATATATATATATATATATATATATATATATATATATATATATATATATATATATATATATATATATTGAATAGTGTATAAATGTATATATTTATATATTACATTGCTAAAAGCGATTTTCGAGCCAAGCTGATGGCATGTCATGACATCATGTGCGAGAATCCACTAACGAAAATTACATTATTTGAATGATAAGTGGTCAGCTGGCAACTTCTGAGCGAATGCATTCCATAAAGGTATTTTAAGCATTATATTATACAATTCAGGGCATATAATAAGTGTATATCAACTATACTCGACTATGTAATAGGAAATTGAACAAATGCTTCCAAAGTAGTTCTCAAATATAAATTTACATTTATTATATTCTAATCCTTCAATACTTTTCAATTAATTTAGAAGACGATTTTATCACAAAAGTTAGTAAAATATGTAAGTATGGATAGTTTGCTACACACTATAATTAAAATGGGAATAAAATCAATTTTATTTCATTCAATTCTCCTTATAACATTCAAACAATGAAGGTTTTTGCAGATTTTATAAAGAATAAAACAAGTAAATGTTTTTTATGAAAAACGGATAAAATTTTAAAAATGTACAATTTGATGGAAAATCCAATAATTGTATATGTTTTTAACGATTTAAATCAATTTAATATTATCTAGATTAATATTCAAAAGTAACTTGGTAAATATATTCCAAAATAATACCGGATTTATTCATATAAGACTTTGTTCGAAAATTAATCTATCTAAATTTTATAAAATGTTATGTGGAATTTTGGAATAACTGTTAACTAAAGAAATTCCAACATTAAATTTTTTTAATACTTGATTTTCAATGTTTTGTCTTTGTTATTTCTTTTATATATATATATATATATATATATATATATATATATATATATATATATATATATATATATATATATATATATATATATATATATATATATATATATATATATATATATATATATATATATATAGCATACATTTAAAAGGAGTTATTTATTATTTATACGGTAATTAGGTTTGCAGGTGTCAGTAGAACAAATATCAGAAGCACCATTTATATAAAGAATTTTTGTTGGTAAAACATTTTCTTGTTTTAAAATTTTTTCTTTCAAAGAAATGGAGTTTTGTTACTGTACTTAAATGATGCAGGAGGAAAATAAATCTTTGTATCAGTTGAGTTTCTATTTTCTGTCACTTAAATATTCTCATAATATTTCAAAAATATTACTAGAACTTTTTAAGAAATACTTCAATAAGTTTCTGTTTCACTTTGTTTTTGTTTTTTTTCTTTCAGTATGCACTGTAAATTTTCACGCAGATAATGTCTATGTTTGCACAAATCTATTAATAATAGATAACATAAACTTTCGTTAGAATCGAAATGTGTCTAAAATTTCATGATAAATTTATAAATAATGATTATGGAACTTTCCATAACTAATAAACAATTACCATAATTGATCAATTATTAAAAGTTTGTAGATAAGTTTAGTTCATTCATTTTGTTAAACTTTTTCTCTTTTCAGCTTATTTCTCTAAAGTTACTAAATTGATTTTAAAGGGAAAATAGCTTTCATTTCATCTAGGAGATAGTATAATATATCACTAAAGATAGTAATAAGATACGAAATGTTCTATGACAGCACAAAATCAATTTTAAAAAATGATATAAAATAAATTTAATTTTTGCTCATTTTTTCCATTTTCCGAGGTTGAAATATGAATAAATGTTCATTTATCAAGTTCCATGGGAAGTTACTTCTTAACAAAACGTTCCCTTATACAACAAGTACATTTTATTGATCATATTATTTTTTTATATAAGTGCTATATAAATATATGTCAGTAAAATCAATGGCATTCATATTTAATTCCTCATTAAATGTGTAAGAAAGATATATTAAAGAAATATGCACACCAGGAAAATGATAAAAGTCTCTCTCTTTGAACTATATTTGAACAATTATTACAAAAAAGAATGTCAGATTATTTTTAAAATATCATGACTACTTACTGTGTGAAATAAGCTTGTGGGGGTGAGAATTAGAATTTTATCATCTCTTCTTAAGTAAAAGTATAAAATAATAATTCAAGATTTCATAAACTTGAAAATTAATATCCGTTGCGAAACGAATACATAAGAGAATTGAAATTTTCAACATATCTTATTAACATCAAACAAAAGGTTTAAAATGAGTGGTTGGTTTAATTGCTTATAATTTGAAAGAAAATGATAATTAAAGAATTTTATCATAGAGAATGAAATGACAACAATAATTTTTGAATTTTTAAAAGATTAATTGAGAATTTAAATAAGTAATAAGAATTTATGGAAATTTTCCGACAATAATTGACAAATAAGCATATTGTAGAAAATGAATTTACACATAAAAAAATTATATACATTTTTTTATTTCTAAAAAAAAGAGGAATACTTTTATTGAAATTCAAGGTGAATTTTAGTGAGTCAAAGAATTACCAAACCTCTCTCTTTTGTATTATTAAGGAATAAACATACACTCCTGTCCTTAAATTAGGTAAAGTGTAAGTTCAGACAAAGAAAGAGACTGAGCCAAAAAAAATGTGACTTATTTGTAAAGTCTATTAATTAAACCAAAGGCTAAAAGCAAAAATGATGCTATATAATTCACATCATAAATTAGAAATTGCGATTTTTACTCCTTGGAGCAAATTTCAAAAAGAACCTATATACAAAAAGCAATATAACATGGTTGGTATGATTGTTCATAAATAGTATGCCCCCCAGACGATGCAATACGTACAATGCCTATGCAAGCTGGATATCAAATTATTGATCGAATCTTCGGCAATATTACAACCCTCATCAAACAATATTCTACGAAATTGCAGTAGACATCAATTATTAAAAGTTTGTAGATAAGTTTAGTTCATTCATTTTGTTAAACTTTTTCTGTTTTCAGCTTATTTCTCTAAAGGTACTAAATTGATTTTTGATTGATTGATTTGGGAGGGTATTGACGGGCAGCAATCCGTTAGCCAAGAATGTCCCACGCATGTTCTATTGGATTCAAGTCCGGTGAGTATGCTGGGCCGTCCTTACGTGTGATATCCTACGATTGAAAGAATTCATATACAAAGTTTGCGTGGTGAGGACGGACGTTGTAATCCATAAAGAGAAGTTCTGTACCCATGGCGCCTCGAAACAAACAATTTGTTGTTCCAGAATGACATCCCAATAGATTTGGCCTGTCATGGTTACATTCTGAATATGCAGGTTAGCTCTGGAACCCAGAATAATTCCTCCCCAAATGAACAATCCTGCACTACCGTAACATAGTCGTTCAATTGTGTTCTCTTGGTGTTAACGAGTACTTGACCCTCTCCATATGGCGAAAATCAGACTGAAAGCTAAACCTGGACAAGTCGAAAAACATCACACAAGACCACTGTTGTTGTGTCCAAATGCATGCTCTCTATACCAAGTTAAACACAGGCTGCAGTGAGTTGCAGTAAGGGGACACATCTGACAGGCCTAGGATCATACAGACCAATGTGCCCTAAGCGTCTGTAACACAGTCTGCTTGAAACTGTCATACCGCTAGCTGAAGAGAGCTGACGAGACTGGTCTGATGCTGTGCTCCGTCTGTTTCTTTTGGCAGTAACTGCAAATACAGGTCCTCATTCGGCTTTGTAACTCGGGGGAGACCTGTTCTGTAACGTCTACTCATATTACCATCATATTAGAACCGTTGCCAAAGCTTGAAGGTGACACTCTGGGCGATTTCAAGTTCCTCGTATACTTCCAGCTGGACACGTTCACATTCCAGACTGCCGATAATTCTACCAAGTAAAACATCATCCAGATGTTTCTTTTGTGCCATAATTATGCGGTTATTGCACTGAAATATTTTTAAAGAGCTTGTGAACAATTTTACTTCTTTGCAACCTTCTTTATATACCCCTCTCTTACACTCTTGTGGTTTTAACGTATGATCGGCGCCATTCGGTGATTTCTTGTAATTTGCATATTATTCTTCAAGATTTTTGTGATAATTCTACATGGGAAATTTTTATTTTAGAGTTCAATTTCTGCGTGATTCTAAATTATCCTTAATTTATACACATGAGTGTAAATAATCACATATTTAATTCAAGTTTTATGAAATTTATAAATTAAATAATGTAAGACCAGAAAAAGTTAGCTATTTTGTAAAATTTGACTAAACTTTGCTCACAATGAAAATATTTCTATTAAAGTAAGTTAACACTGCTAAATATTATGCAATGTGGATTTTTTTTTCTTGGAAAAATTAGAAATTTAATTTATTTACAAATTTTTATAGAAAACAAGAAAAAAGAATAAACAAAAGTATATATTGTTATGTCTCTAATGTTTAAACACAAATTTCCCTTTTCGATTACGCTAAATCGCCATCTTCTACACTAAAAATAATTGCCATCTTCTATATTAAAATATGCAAAGTTTTGAAACATTTTTTAAACATTTATAAAAAAGCGATAATTGAGCAAATAATTTATTCTTTTTCGAATTCATATTTATTTCTCTTTTAACTGATACCAACTTTGCTACATAACATTTATGATTTAAAATTAAATAACAATTCGTCCTCTTTGAGGAGATTCATTCGTTCTATGCATGTGATTGCTAACTAAATTTTACTACAATTATTAATAGCTTTTCTTTCACTAAATCTATTCTCAGTTAATGCTATGATTGTAAATTAGTACGTTTTATTGAAGTTATCTATCTCATATTCTATATTAGTATGTTAAGGCTTCTACAGTAAATTGATGACATTTTTTTATACTTGAAAGCACACAACATAATAAAATTAATTTCTATATTACAACAGAAAAAATTATCTTATATATATATGTATATATATATATATATATATATATATATATATATATATATATATATATATATATATATATATATATATATATATATATACATATATATATATATATATAATATATATATATATATATATATATATATATATATATATATATATATATATATATAATATATACACATATATATATATATGTATATACATTGAAATGATCAATTAAATTTTTGATAAATCAAAATATTTTATAAATCTAATCAAATTTACCTTACGATACTGAGATAAAATAATTTCTAAGCCATAAAGCGCATTTGTGTTTTAAATATGGAAATTTATTAGTTGCAACGAAGTGAAATCATAAATAAAAAAATAATCAAAATATTTGAAGTCTTGAAAACATTTTTTTAAGAATGGCCACTAAGTTAAATAATTAAGATCCAACTTTTAAATTTAAATTATATTCAAGATATTAATTGAATTTATAAATATATCTCTTACAAATATTTAAATAATGTGCTGGAGGACATAATGTTACCGTAAAGAAGCGTGTTTAAATTTTTATCTGGTTTACAGAATCATCTTGTGTTTCGTAATAGGATTACTCAACTTAAGTGAAAACTGTGAATCCTCAAGCTAAATCCCTTATCATTAATCTTCATAGAATTATATTCCTGAATGAAATTAACAACAAAGTATCAGTGTTCTCAGCAGTTAAAAGTTTTATTTGAAAATTTATCAAGTATTTTCGTTCTACCGGTGACAACTATTTAATTTACATGCGACGATAAATTTAGAATTGGGTGACAGATGCTGCTAATTGATTACATAACTTTAATTAATGTGGTTTTGAGACACTTCTAGAAAGTCATTGCGAATCTTAGTGGAAATTTATGACTCGAGATGACAAAAGTACCTCACAAAATAAATAAATATGTTTTCGCATAAATCTAATTAATTTTTGCACTTATTAAGCTAAAATATTATTTCAGAAATTTTCGTTAAAAATTACATTTATAGTTTGTTGAAAGAAATTTTTAACGTATAGAAGAACTAATTATGTCAAAGGGAAATTTGCATTTTATCATAAACCTGAACGAGGGCGTGCGATACTTACATATTTTAAAACATTGTATCATTTAAAATAACGTTGATGTTTCTTGTGTTGATTCACAAAAAAATACAATAATAATATATTGATACTTGAAATGTTATTTTGAGAAATTTCTTTTTTAAAATACTTAATTTACTTATAAATTAAAACTTAATTATGAATATTTTTTATGTATAATATTTAATTATATAAAGTAACACTAACTAATAACAACGTAACTTATTATAAGATTAGTACAAATACTTCATTCAAAACAATTTTACATATTTCCTTATAAATAAAAAAAATTTAGGTATATTTAATATATAATCTTAATGAAATTCCTAATTTATTTTGATTTCGTGGGGTATTATTTTGTTAGAGGTATAAATCTAACTAAAGAATAAAAATAAGTAAACTAGGTTTATTGGGATAAACTTATTAGAATAAACAAATTTTTACCATTATATGAATAGTTTTGTCTTACTTAAAACTAATATTTATGAGAACCTGTTAAATGTTCTCATACTGAGAAAGTACAGTACAATAATTTAAATTTTCAAAAATTAGTAGTTGGATAAAGTCATACAAAAAAAAGGTTTGAGGAGTATATCACTCTTTAATTTTATAGAGATGATCCTGTAAGCAGAGATGTCCAGTTTGTCCTTTAAATACAGGCATCGTAGTCTTTCAGGAAAAATTGGGAACAGTTCTCTCCTACCTCAGAATCATCCATCTCGTATTCCTTGCGCCGCGTTAAATCATGTCTTTTTTAAGAGTATTTCTAAGGGTCAGCTTAATAAACATTTCAGTTGTGTGAAAAGAAAGAGAATTATTTATACGTTGTTCTATCAAAGTTCCCTGGTTAGCTAATGCATCAGCTTTTTTACTCCCCATAATTCCACAATGGGCCGGAATTCATTAGAATGAAATTATGTGTGCTGTGCCTTAAGCAAGGGTGTACACTTTAAAATCCTTGGACAAATAGTTTGATTATTAAATAGGGATTGAAGCGCACATTTAGAATTCGGTTATATGACAGCTTTTACAAAAGTGTGTCGTGAATCGACAGTTGCTTCAAAGCCACAGCAATAGCTTCTATTTCACCACCTAAAAGGTACAGTTGACAAGTAAAATCTAAAAACCTCACTATGAATACCTGACCCAGTAACATGTGTTCTCTAAAACATAGAGTCATTAATGTAGACACGCAACCATTCATTTTCAGGGTAAGGAATATCAATAGTCTCCGTCACATAAGATCTTAATTATGCCATTTTGTTCTCATTTTGTTCCCATTTTGTTCAAAGCCATTTTGTTCTCAGCAACTTTTTGTATGAGATCAAGACTTATATCTAAATTCAAAAAGCCAAATAGACAAGAAGAAAGAGATAAAACAGATCATATCTGCTCAAATTAAAAGTATTAGAGTTTCTCTTAGCATCTTGGATAAAGCCATTTTGAGTTTTAAAATTTCAAGAAACATTATCATTATATTTCCAAAAAGAGATGTCAGGAAATCGAATGAGTTTCTGATATAATAGTATAGTTTTTTTTTCTTAACAGTATCATGAATAAGTTCCAAATCAGTTAAAAACTGCATTGCAAAAACAAGTGTAGCTATTATTGCTCCAGTAATTATTCACATCGCTTTGTTTTGGAAAGTTTCTTGATATCAAGTCATTTTTCTCTGGAGCCGTAATAAACTTTTTCCACAGTAGCCAATAATAGGTTGAACATATAATTTGTAAGTAGTTATTAATGTCTCTCTGCGACATCCCCACCTTTACCAACCAGGTTTTTTAAAGTAGTGAGTCTTTTCATGACTTTATTTTTCAAGTATTCCGTGTGATTTCTCCAGTATATACGAGAATACAAAATGCAAACCAAATTTTTAGAGGAATTATTAAGATGAATATCTACCCCCTTAAGTATCAAATTTGGAGTGAAAGACTGTCGATTCAGAAAAAAGAATTGACAAGTATTCTTATTCTGATTTACCATCACACCATTTTTTGCATCAATATTCCAGTTCTCTCAAAACACTATTAAGGGCCATATTTAAACCATCTTGTATTTCTTTTGAAGCATTGCTCCAGATAACCGGGTCGTCAGCAAAAATTGCTGAATCTACACATGCTGTCAAAGTGTTTGGTAAATCATTAATAAAAATGTTTAAAAAAAATTGGGTTGATAACGGTTCCCTTGGAAGTCCACTCTTAATCTACTTAAAACTAGAAACGCTACATTCATATCTGACAGAAGAAAAACCCTATGATAGAAATGTTTTTTAATCCATGAAAATATCTTGCCATTAATTCCCAATTCTATAATTTCCAAATGGTGCGTAGTCACCAAACTTTAACATAAGCTGATTCAAAATTGATAAAAGTTGCTAAGGCAAATAAACGTTTGTCTAACGATTCTTTAATAACTTAGGTAACATCTGTTGTACTGTGGAGTGATGTTGTTTGAATCCAACTTGTTTAGGAGATTAAAGACCGGTATTCTCCATAAACCAAGTTAGTCAAGAAACTATCACCACATTTTGGCAATGTAGTGAATGAATATAGATATACACAATTTTCATTTCTTCTGTATATAAATGTTCGAGTTCAAAGTTCTTCTAAATTTAAAAGAGTAAAAAGAACATTCACTTCAAACGAATTATTAATTTTATCAATACTCTTTTGACTATTTACGAATTTTCGGTAGAATATATTGTAAATAAAAATTAAATTATTTGTAATTTTTTATTGAAAAAGTGATGTCTTAAAATATTAAAATCAAGAAAATAAGATATTTTTCTTCTCCTGGATTCTTAGTATTAATAAAAATGAAGTGTTTAAAAAAATATTGAAAATTTAACGAATTTTATTTCTAAGTTAATTATTAGTCTACGTTTCTAATGCTTGCAAAAACAAAGTTTTTATTATAGTCAACGTTTCTAATGCTTGCAAAAACAAAGTTTTTATTATAGTCAACGTTTCTAATGCTTGCAAAAACAAAGTTTTTATATATTTAGTTATTACAGCACAAAAATAATAAGTAAAAGCTGTTATATTTACAAAACTGTTAATAGAATGATATTTACAACAGAAAAGAAAAAACGAAAAAGTATATACATAATATCTGCTGTAGTTATTTCCAAATTTTTCAAAAGCTCATAGCTTATGAAAGAAAAAATCAAAAAGTTATTTTTTCTACGAAAAAATCGCTATTAAAACATTTAAATGATTAATTACTTTTAATTTACATTGTAAAAAGAATAGAAAGTCCAAAAAGAGATTATTTATTTTAACTTAGTTAAATTAATTTTATTAAATATTTAATTTGAAGACAATTACCATAGATAAGACTTAAAAGAAAATCCTTATCACTTGTGCGCGTTATAAGCGTGTTATTAATGATATTAGAGAAATTTCTTTTTTTAATTAAAATTCCATAATATTTGTTCTTTAGATTAAGTTATTTTAAAGATTTTGGAATTTTAGCTCATTTAAATCAATTTATATTAAACAATTTTTTTACTATTTTTTTCCAAAAAACATATTTTATTCATTGCTTCTCATAACTGTATATATTATAGAATAAAAATATCCAGTTTGTTATTATCACTAAGAACGCAGCATTTCTATGTCAAACTCTTACATTTAAATAATTCTGTAATTGTTAAAAATTAATTGAGAATTTACCCACTAGTGTCGTAATGTAAAACTACAAAACCAAACCCTGATGTTTATATTTTCATTGTTACTTTAAATTTAAGAGTTTCCTCTTTTCGTTTCAAACTCTGCTGTTAAAAAATAAGGGAAGGGTGTAAAAGTTCACGCGATGAGACAAGTGTAATAAAAGAATAATTTTTTCCTTCTGGAATGGATGGGTGGTCTTGAGAAAATTTCAAGAACGTTTGTGAATTATGATATCTTTTATATGTAAATCTGACCAGTCGGGATTGAGAAGGAGACATTTCTGACCAATCCCATAGAGGTATAGAAGATACTATAGAATTTAAGAAAACCAATGGTGTAAGGAGGAGGATCCAAGCCGAGAAATATGAAGAATTAAAAACTGCATCTAAAAAAAGGAGAAGACACAGAAAAAAGGAGTCTAGGATTGGATATTGGATCCTCAATTGAGCAGAAAGGATGTAAGAGGCAACCGGAGTACAACTGCCCTAGCCAGCAGGAGCCCTGTCTCGATTTTCCTGAATGGAGCCAAAGATGTCCAACAAATCTTAATGAGAGATAGCAGAGAAAAAAGAGAAAGCTCATGAGGAATGGGTAAGACAAGAGAGATGCTGAGCAGTAAATCAAGTGAGATGTTGAGATATCAGCGGATGGAAATGCAAAGCGAAGATGCCGCGTAGAGGACGGGAGTGGATGAGAAAAGAGAATCATCGACACCGGAGACCAGCATTGAGGATAAGAGACATTTCAATACTACTTCTAAAAGTGGTGAATTTGATCTCTCATTTCAATTCCCATCTGGTTATAATTAGTTATGATGTATTATTGTGTAAATGTCACAGAAGAAATTAAAATTTAAATTTCATGAATTAGTTAATGTAGAATGATTTGATAGTAAATTTCTCTTTTTATTATAAGTTGCTAAAATAAATTATTAAATTTTATTATATTTATTTTGAATCTGTGTCTCTGTCATTCAATTATTAAAAACGAATCTGGGTTTTCCTCAGAGTTTTTCTAAAATTACCGAGTTTCACCACCACAACTAGTTACTGAAGTTGCTACAACACAGGGACTAAAACGGTAAGTTAAAAATTTTAAATTCTAAACTGCAAACATAATGGCAGTTGAATATTTAATCAAGCAACGATAAGTACTGAAAAATTAGGATTAACCGTAGATTAAAAATTAAATTTGGTTTCATATTCAAATATCAGTTTAGATAGTGAAAATGAAATTTTTATAAAAAATAAACTTATAATATTTAACTCTAAGTTTATAGGTTAAAAAATTATGAAATTGTTTATAACACGATTTCGTTTTAAATTGCACAAAATGCTTATTTTACAAATGCCAAATATTAGCTCTTAAGCTATTTGTTCCTGGATTCTGCAGTATTTTATAACAATGCCCTTACCCCGATAATATGCAGTATAGATGTTTGAAGAATCAAAATTCAATAGCTCACATTAAAAAAATTTACATCTCCAATTTTCCTTAGCTGATCTTTCACACATTCATGTATATTCAGAAATCTAAATAGAGCCATTATTACATTTTTTGGAAACCTGGAAATTCTTCTTTCTTCACATAGAATCTTTCATCGCTTATGAATAGATACATTAGAATAATATTGTCTGAATCTTGCTTGTTTAGAAGGCAAAAGACTATTAAACTCCAAAAACCAGGTTAGTATTGTATATGATCTTTTCCATAAACTTTCATCTTAAACTTCTAAAGTTATACAAAAATTATTGATATAACAATTTATTTATGTAAAACTACTTACTACTGATGTCAGAAGGTAAATGTCGTTTTTATGTCATCCTCTTAAAAATTAAAATTAATTTCCAAAACTCAGCTTTAAATTTTTTTTAATTCTTACATTTTCCTTATTTGAAATATTTAATAAATAAATTATTTAATTTTTCAACATTTTTTATTTCAAGTAAGCAAACCTATTGAAATCTAAATGATCAATTGCTTACAAATCTAAATCATTTTGCTTTGTTTTTAATTGTAAGCTTTACGATTTTATGTATACGCTAACAAACACTCTATCATTATGTTATCGAAGCAAAAAAATGATAAACCATATTTCGAATTTGTTTCTAATTAATTATTTTTCATAAAAAACTGATGTTCATATGGTTTTTCAACATTTTGTTTTCGGATTTTAACTTAAATTTTCAGAACATAAAATTTTTATTTGCTATGTATTCCAAGTAAATATCCAGCTATATGATGGAGATGGATTTGGACTTTTTCTAAGGAAAATTCATTTGATCCAGGAGACTGAATTCATTATTCTAAAGGAATGAAATGCATACAGATATTTTCTTTCATACTAAAATTTATTTAACTAAGTATAAAAATTATTTATTATAAAAATGTGTTATTATTATATACAATGCAAAATATTAAAATTTTATTGATTAGAAAGCTAAAAAATATTCGATTTTTTATAAAATATGTTACATTGTTTATTTTCTTTTGTCAATCTATTTATGCTTGAATATATTATTTATATCAAATTAAATCTTAACACATTGATAGTTTTCACTTTTTTTAATATTTATTTGTCTTTCAAGTGAAATTTGAAAGCATATTTTTCCTTCTTTTAAACGTAAAACTTCGTTCTAATGACACATCATATTTTAATGAATAAAAATCTGACAGAGGGGCTGCACAGTTTCTAAATATTTGATAGTTTTTCTTTTAATATGGTACAAACAATGGCGTCTGAAAAATCTTCAAGCTTAGTGAAAGGATGTCAAGAATTTGTCACCTTTACAAAGATGAATGTTTACGATCAATCCATTAATGGTATTTTGTATCTTACAGATTTTTTCTCCATTTCTTTGTAATGAAAGTACATAATGGTACTATTTAAAAAGATTAAGAATGTCCTTTAAAAACCTGAGGTAGCCATTTATTCACTAAGAAATGTGTCTACAGGAAAATGTGTAATACAAGGAGTTGTAAAATTTACAAGTTATGGAATTATATATAATCACGAATTTTCTAAGTATTTATGATGATTAGCTACACAGAATACAAAGCATTTTTAAATTTTACTGTAATTTTTTCAGAATTTATTGGAAAAGTTATAGTTTAATCATTAATTTATCATTCAACTTAAAAATGTATATTATTAATTATTGCATATCTAATATGCTCTTTTGATTATTTATTTTAAATTTAGTTTTATTTTTTATAATAAATTATTTTTTATTTTTCTTCACACCATATTTCAAACTTTTGAATTTTAAGAAGTAATAGTCCAAATATTGATGTTTTGAACAGAGAAAAATTTAAAATAAAGTTTAGAAATATTTGTTGTGTATATACATGCATGTGTGTATGTGTGTGGACTCGTCTTTTAGACTAAGCTTTTTTTAGGACGATTCACCAAATGCATTGCTGATTCACATGCGTGGCAATTAAATTTACTTTACCGTCTTTTAGAGAGAGAGAGAGTTTACATATATAGTTCATTTCATTTCTATTTATATATTACATTATTGCCAATAAAAAACTAAATACATATGAAAATGCATGTACAGAATTTTGTACTTTTTTTTTTCGGGATGAAGTGTTAAAGATTTATTAGTAAT
The DNA here is from genome assembly GCA_030067965.1 of Latrodectus elegans. Taxonomy (NCBI): domain Eukaryota; kingdom Metazoa; phylum Arthropoda; class Arachnida; order Araneae; family Theridiidae; genus Latrodectus; species Latrodectus elegans. The sequence goes on along the minus strand of CM057810.1, from coordinate 91,423,823 downwards.
ACCATGTTTGGTAGAGAAGCATTTTCATTGTTCACGAGAATCGTGAACCAGCTGGATATCAGACATTTTCAAAGTTATAAAATACATTTGAACTCCAATTATATCCCAATCAATTGGAACCAGACCTCATTCGGATAAGTAGAATTTTTCAAAAAGTGTCTATTTTAATCAATTATTATACTTTGTTAATGCAAGAAAAAACCACATATTTCTTTTAAAAAACGTTTAATCAATTAAATGAAAATGCAACACTTTTACTGGTTAAGATACTTAAATGTGCTGTACATTATGTAATACAGTTTAAATTAACAGTGCTGTACTTTATGTATTGGGTTGTTCGGATAATAATTTCGTTTTTCCCGACAGAGGATTTAATTGTATTTTTTGCACCTAACTTCACACTTTATCCGTATAATTATTATATGCTTTAAGAGCTCATATAGCAAGGCATGTGTGTGAAAACTTCCAATTAATTCTACGCAGTTGTTTTTGGTTGGCGTCCTTTTAAATATGGAGAGCGATAAGCAACATTTTCGACATATCTTACTGTTTTACTACAGAAAGAGTAAAAATGCTGTTCAAGCCAAAAAGAAATTGATCGATGTGTACGGAGAAGGTGTGTTGACAGTACGCCAGTTCCAGAACTGGTTCGCTAAATTTCGATCCGGCAATTTCGATGTTGAAGAATGCATCACGTTCGGGAAGGCCAGTTGAAGCTGATAAAGACGCGAAAAAGGCATTAGTTGATGCAGACCGGCAAATTACAACAGTTTATGACCACTTGAAAGATCAAATCTGGTAAAACTCTTTCAGAGTTAGGTACAGGGACCTCTGCTGGTGTTTACTTTACTTTATCACTTGAAAGACCTGGGATTATCCTCGTAGCTCGATGTATGAGTTCCCCATATTCTCACAGAAAGAAATCTGTGACGCCGCATTGACGTCTGATATTCGCTTCTCAAACGTCACGAAAATTATCCGTTTTTAAAGCGCATGATCACTGGGGACGGAACATGGGTTGTATACGACAACATCAAACGCAAGAGGATCATGGTGCAAAAAAGATGAACCGGCTGAAACTATTTCCAAAGCCGATGTTCACCAAAAGAGGTGATGCTGTCTGTGGTGGGATTTTAAAGGAATCTTTTTTTTTTTTTTTTTTTTGAGATTTTATTGGGTAACACAATGATTAATTCAGAATCTACTGATATCAGCTGGACAAACTGAATGATGCACTTCAACAGAAAAGGCCAGAATTAATCAAGAGGAAAGGTGTAGTATTTCACCAAGACAACGCGAGACCTCGCACAGGTTTGGTCACTCGCCAAAAACTTTTACAGCTTGAATAGGATACAATACCACACCCACCATATTCTCCAGATCTGGCACCATCAGATTATTATTTGTTCAAATTTAATATTTTATTCAAATTTAATGTAATTATTTGTTCCAATCACTCCAAAATTTTTGACTGTAAAACCTTCACCTCAAATCAGGAGATCAACAACCACCTCGATCAGTTTTTTTACCAGCAAAGACCAAAAATTTTATGAGCGTGGAATTATGCTACTACCATAAAGATAGCAAAAGTTGTTGGAGAAGAACGGCCAATACATAATTTAACAAAATATTTGTTTGTTATATGAAAACTGTCTTTCATTTCCACAAAAAAAAAAAACAAAAAAAAAAAAAAAAAAAAAAAAACGAAATTACTTTTTGAACAACCTAGTAATACAGTATGTATGAACAGTGGTGTAAGTTAAATACATTGCTTATTGAGTTTCTTGATCAGAGTATGTTGTTTCGCTACCTTCATTCGTTTTTGGGGAGCCAACTCACCCGTCACCTTTGCAGTGAGAATTTGCATGTGGTCCCACTCGGGCTGTTTCTTCATCCAATATAGGACAGTTTCAAGATCAGCAAAAGCCTCACTAGCTGATGATTTTGTGTCTGTTTCGACTTGAGTATATCAAGGTCATCTTCTTAATCAATACTTTAAATAAACTTAACACAATTTGCAATTTGCAATCTAAGATCTCACTCATAGCTCATTCTACTATATCTTCAGCACTAACATCTGAACATTCAGTTCTCAAAAGAATGTCTTTAAATTCATCAAGTGACACATCTCTTTCTTACCTTTCCTCTTCCTGGGCTTGTTTTCATTTTCCTTCCCTTCTTAGGTATAATTTATTTTTCAGAAATTCTGAAAGTGATTGGGATAATCTATGTTCTATTGTATTACATAATATCTTTTTGGAGAAAGAAATTTAAAGAAATTTAAATGTTCATTTATTTTAATACAGACGGTTAATTTAAATATACAAATCTAATTTCTTATTTCTATAAACTTTGGCTTAAATGACATGATTGTAAAATTAATTTGGGACAATTTTGTTGAAGTTTTTTAAAACGTGAATGTGAGCGTTTCTCATATATTTATGCAAGTTTTAAAATTTATTTGTCTTAAAACACATCACTAATTTTGAGACGAAGTCCGAAATTCTTAATTATTTTAATTGAAATATATATTATAACTTTAGTTTCCACCAGAAAAAACTTTTGTTTTCAATGGAAAAGCAAATATATAAAATTTGAATAAAATATGAGTTTGAAAGTTCAGCATTTAAAAAACAATATGAGAAGTTCACTAATTAAATATATATTTATGAAAAATAGTAATGTTAACTTATATCAAAGAAACAAAAATAGAAATATTAAAAATATATAAAACTTATAAAAATTTTTATCATTAACTCAAATGCTGTTTAATATTAATTCAAATAACTAAATAGATGCAAGTGTAAAGACAAATATTCTAGTTAAAAATTCATTAATATATATTTTGGCAATTAATATTAAGCTTTATCTAAACTCTTATTACTGCATATTTATATATATTCATTGTAGTAGAATTTATAGTTCTTAAAAAATTTACGCGATGCTATCAATGTTAATTCTGAGAAATTCGCATCATTTAAATAAATATATTCATTGGTAGCTATACTATTTCATATAAATAAGGATAAATTGTTCAATTTATTTAAAATTAAAAGATAATATCTTCAACATGAAGTAGTACGTAAAATTCTTGAAAATAAAAACTTATTTCAGAGCTAAAAAAAAGTCAGAATTTATGGCAAATGATTTCAATATACTTTTTTGTAAACGACAGAATATGTAGTCTTATTAGAAATAAAAATATACAAAATCAGCTCCTTTATTTTTCTCATTTTAAAATGGTTTTACTGTGTCCATTTTTGCTTCCATTCAAAGAAATATTTTCTTAAAGTCAACAATAATAAAAGAACAAAAGTAATTAGTTTATTTTATGTTTTTATTTTGCAATTTCCAAAATTGACATTTCTTCGTTAATTTCCTAAAAACAAATAAAAAATATGGCATTTAATGGTAGAGTACTGCAAAGTTATATCGATATTCACTAAATTTTAAAAACTGCATGGATTTTATGTTTTGAGTTTTTATCGACATCACTGGTCACTTAAATTGTGTAAACAGTTTTGATGCTAATTATAGAAATCCGTTTAAAATTTAAGATCACCAATATTAAATATTACTGTGGATATACTTAATAGCTGAAGACAATTGTAAAACTTTTTAAATATCCATATTTCATTATTTTTTAATTTTCAATTATTCCTTTAAGCTTAACCATTTATTAATAATACAATGTTGTCCCTATCACTCTCGATGAAGTCGGTTTTCAGATACCTGTCCCATTAAAAATTAAGAACTCTTCATCAATATCTGTACATGGCTTCACTTATTACTGATGATAGAAGCACTTCTATACATGTCCTAGAGGGTGTTAGAATGCATTTAATGAGAATATCGTGTCAAGTGATAAACTTCTTAAGACATCATGGGGTTCTTAACAAAATGTATCTAATATTTTCTGAAAGACTGTTAAATTATGGCACTTAAGATATTTAAAAGATGTTTAAAGTTATATTGGTGAACTTTGAAACTCATCACTAGTACTGCGTAATAATTATTTTATTTAAGGTACACAATAGATTAATTATACATTTCTTATTTAATAAAAATGCATTACTCTAAAAATATACTTGGTCTAACAAAAGCTTATAAATAATGCACCGTATATTATTTATCAAACCTAATCCCATTATGACCCTATAAACTACATAAAGATTAACAAATGTTTACCTAGGGGGATAAAATGATAATGAAAGATCTACATGTTATGAAGAATGGCTATGAGGAGTTTATAAAATATGTTTCTTAATTTTTCACATAAAGAACATATTTTAATCAAATTTAAAATATGTTTATTTTCTTTAAGTGCAAAGTAAGAAGTAAATTATGAAAATATTGGAGTTTTGGTAACGACAAATATTCAAGAAAAAGCTGTTGAAATCTTTAACACCTAAAAATATATTTTATTAATGTGTGCAAAAATAGTAAAGTAAAAAATGTCATCTGCAAAGATGTTAATAGAGCCATTGCCAATATCCTAAGGTAATACATCTGTTTCGAATGCAATATCTACTGTATGAATACAAACATATCTAAAAGCATTTGAAGTTCTTAAAGCAAAACATCTCAAGCATACTCAATAAATAAACATACTGAAGACGTGGTGAACTTCAATAATAAATGCTATCCATATAAAGGTTCAATGCTATCCATATAAAGGTTCAATGTTTTCCATATCAAGGTTCAATGTTATCCATATAAAGGTTCAATGTTATCCATATAAAGGTTCTTGCTATCCAAAGATTCAATGTTATCCATATAAAGGTTCAATGCTATCCAAAGGTTCAGTGTTATCCATATAAAGGTTCAATGTTATCCATATAAAGGTTCAATGTTGTCCATATAACGGTTCAATGATATCCATATAAAAGTATCAAAAGCAAGCATCGTCATGAATAGCTAACTCCGCTAATTGCTCTTCATTTGTACTATTTGATATCAATGAAATCTTTTTGCTTGTATCAAGTTTTTGATAGAGTTCTTGGTGGCACTGATGTAATTTCTGATTTATTGTGCGTTTCTCTCAAGCATATTGATTTGAGAAGAACCGAAATCATAACTGACCTTGCTTTGTTTTATTTATAGTTTCCATCACCCACTATTTACAATATCTTTTTTCCTCAATATTTATGTCAGTTTGTAAGTTCTATAAAGGTTTTCATTGACTATCTTTATTGTAAACTTTGTTAATTTAGGGAAAATGTGTGAACATAATTATATCAGGTATAAGTGTAACGTACTTAAACTCGCATATTCTATATGTTAGACTAGTTCCAAACATGCTTTATCCGCCAAATCAATTTTTTCAAATTTCACCATAATAACAGCACATATAAATTCATATCTTCATGTGTATAGCAAATTTTATCATCTACATACAGGAAGTTACAGTAGTAAGTTTTTACTAAGAGTACATATTTTTTCCTTCATAAAGTTTATATTTCCTGTTAGACCTTCACTTCAATTTCATATTTTATTGATTTCATGTTACTGTAAAAACATGTGTCGAAGCTCAGTAATCGGAAATTCGAATATTTTCAAAATTTTCTTATAATGTCTCTTTAATCATGAAATCCTTACAACAAAACATGTCCTCCAAAAACTTTCAGAACCACCGAATATTATTGTCACCGGATAAATGTATGATATAAGAAATATTTATTTTGAAACTTATATATATATATATATATATATATATATATATATATATATATATATATATATATATATATATATATATATATATATATATATATATATATATATATATATATATATATATATATATATATATATATATATATATTTACATAGACTTTTTATAAAAGAAGAGAAATAGATTCACAAAAAATGTTTTTTCAGTACTTATGTTCATGCATTTGAATTACTAGATAAAATATTTCTTCTCGTACTTTTTTTAAAAAAATTTCCGTTTTCAAACCTTGTCAGTTGAACTAATATTTTTCGCCTTGGGTTTCTTTAAATGATAATAGAGGCGGAAATTACATCACACGTTGACAGTTTAAATAAGTAAAATCGAGAATATCATTTTATGTAAGACAGTTTACTTATATATATTTTCTTAAGTGCGCATCGTGTTTTTACAAATAAATTTAATGTTATTGACTTTGTCAAGAGATAACTTAATAGTCACATAAGTGGTTTTAAAATTGTAATATTTTGTTAAATATTTATTTACTTAAAAATCCCTATAGGCCTACTACGCAATTTTTTAAAACTTTTTTAAAAATATTTTCGATTAAAATTTATTAATTTAACAATATTCAATTTAGAAATTTATAGTTTTTGCCAATTTTTGCAGAGATCTTAATTTTAGTAATGTGCGCACAATAAGTTTATAAACAATATTTTTGTCATTTATCAATATTATTATTTAAATAATAATTTTTTCACGCTAAAAATCAAATTTGACTTAAGTGTAATAAAATTAAATGTATTTAATTCCATGTTGTATAATTGTATTTTTTGTTGATAAGCTCAAGAATTTGATTATTAAACGCATTCTCTGTTTAACAAGTATAAATTTCTGACGTAATTAAGAAATACGCGTTATAAGATTATTAAAAAATGATGTTTTACCTTTTTATTCTTATATATGTTAATAATACGATTTACTATTAATTATGTTAACAATATAAGAGAGAGAGAGAGAGTACATACGAATATGATTATTTAATATTCCTTCCTTGTTTAACTAATTTAAACTGTGTAATTAAATAAAAATGTATACAATATTTTAAAAAAATATAAATATCTTACATTTTCAAAGTTAATTATGTTAATGTACATCTTTTTTAAACACAAAAAGTTTTATAAGATGTTTTATTATATAATAAAACTATCTTATAAAACATTTTTGTGTAGAAGAAAAACTTTCCAACGAAAGAAAATAATATTAAAATATTCTAATATAAATTTAGTGAAAAATTTATATTATTCTAAAAGTTATAGCTTTAGATGCATACGTGTCTTATTAAATAATATTATAACTTTCTAAAAGGTTTTATTAAAGTGCTAAATTATGCTTAAATTAGATAAAGAATTAAAGCACTTTTTATATATCATATTGTTTGGATTAAAGCTATCACATAGTTTTCATTATTTAATAAGATAATGAAAAATATTCTCATCCAGGTTATTCTTTGAATCACTCAGTTTTAGTTTATTATTTAACTATTTTTAGTTTATTTGAACTTTCCCAGTACTAAAAATACAAAGTTAGTTTTAAACTAAAAATTTCATTCCATTATTAATTTCATTAGTAACAAATGATAAACACTAAATTTTTTAAGAATTGTTTTATAATTTTGTTATAAAATTATCGTATGCTGTTCATTTATAGACATTTTTAAATTATGATATTCTTTAAACAATATCATGAAAATTTATAAACAATTACAAGATTTTTATGACGATATAAAAAAACATTCCAAGATTATTTTTATTTACTGAAAAACATTTTTTCAAATTGTTGATAGTTTTTTTTTATACACATTTTAATTATGAGCCTATTTTCATCAGAAAAATTTTAATCAAGCAATATTTTGATTAAAGTGTTATCAAACATTTTCGTGTAATAATACTTAATCAAGCTACGAATTTAGTTCTTTCTCAATGACTTTTTTTAATATATATTACTATTTACTGTTCTTATGTATTTTAAATTGAATTTTAGCTTTAAATATATTTAAATTACAAAATTTAAATATGTGAAGATTTTACAATTCTTTCAATATTTAAATAAAGTCATCATTGTTCACAGATTGGCTATTACTCCTCCTCTAGACAATTATATGGCATAATAAAACCTATGAGTTGAAATTTACTTCAAAAGAACTCTAGTAAAAGTCAAGAAATCGAATCAAAAACTGCTTCAAGGCTACTGAACAAGCGCATATGAAATGCTAGATAAGAAATTCCTCGTCAGATTTTCAGAAAAAAGGAAATCTCCATGGCGAATTTAACTATTTCCATGATTTTTTTTTTGATTTTTGTTTTCCATTTTCATGTCTTTTCCTGAAAAATAATCAGAATATAGTGAATGAACTAAACTCGCTGAAAGGTTTCACAATGAAAGTAGTAAAAAGTAGTAGTAAACTTAAAAAGTATGCAGAATGCACTTAAATGAATTATTAAACAACTTATGAATCAGTTATTTCCCTCTTACGGAATTATATAAAACTATACAATTTAAAAATATGTTAATAAGTAAAATATTTAAAGAGCCTATTTATTAAACTATTGAGATTATCTTGTAATAAAAAATATATTTTTCCGTTTTTGATGTGAATTTATGGTGAAAATCAGTATTTGACTAATTTTGCTACAGTAATCATAAAAGAATTGATTTATTAGCAAACCACTACTTTCACTTACTGAAAGCAAACATTATGTAGAATTTTAAAAGAATAATTTTTACTGTTTGTAGTGGAAATTTTAGTAAATCATTAATAAATATTTATAAGGAAATGAGCCGAATTAATTAATTTTCTCAGATTTATTTTTGGCTCTAATGATGTAGTTAACATCTTTGTAATGTTTTTAACATTTTGTCATGAAAGTAAAATATAATAATATTTTATTTTTAAGGAAAAGGAAAATTTAATGACTCACAACAAAGCATTTTTCACAGAAGGAAACTAATTACAAGAATTTACTAAAACTCTTCATTTTTTCTTTAAACAGCGTAAGTAGGTAGACTAATATTCCTCCGTCAGGATTTGATGCAAAACACAGAGATGTTTAATAATATTTCTTGCACTCTTTATGCCAAAAAAAGGCAGAGAAAAAAATCAGTAAAAATAAAAATGAGAATAATTAAATTATAGTCATCTGTTACATTTTTCGAAAAAATATAATATTTCAAGAATTTGCACAAGAGATTTTATTCTTATTGATAACTAAACCAATAATCTTGCTTATTCTACCAATGCGATTTTATTTCTGAAGAAAAAATCGAAATCATTTTGCTGCAAATAAAAAAATGGCTTGAACTCCTAAAATTGCTTCCTTCCTTTTAATGTCATTATTAACGAAAACGTAAGTACATAATCATTAATTTTCCCCACCGTTTTCTTAGAACCGCTGCTTCATCGGAAAGTTTTGATGTATTTCTTTATTCAACCGCAACAAACACCCACAAATATAGCTCTACATCCTTTCAATAAAAAGAAACAATAGTCTTCCTCCATCTTTTAGCGAAACAATATATCAGGCGTAATGCTCAGATCTTATTTTTAGCCAAACCATTTCTTAACGATTCGAGGCGCATTAGTTTTATTGGTCGATTACTCCTACACGTATTTATCTCTTACTTTCAGCTGACCTGGTAATGACCCCTTTCCAGATGTATTCTTTTTTTTACCATTGTCCCTTTAGATCTAAAACTTCTTTTTGGGAACCCTAAATGTTGCCTAAGAAATCTCAGGCTGCAGCTGTACTCTTTTAAGTACCCAATCTCTTTCTTTAAATATAGTATCCTTAGAAGAATCTGTAGCTTCATCGACGCCAGAGGAAAGTTCTTAAGAACTTGTCGATTCGGAGAAAGGAGATGTATGCGATCTATCGACTAATAGCTTTTGTCACTTTCGGGTTTTTCTTCATCTATCGAACTGATTCTTTATTTTGTTTAGATAAAAACTAAAAAGGCTAGAAGAAATATTTCTCAGAACAGTATCCTACCATAATTAGTGTGGGAATTTAATCTGCCACTAAAACGATAAAGTATGAGGAATAACAATGGTAGAAGAAAACAACATTATTATATTTTAATGTTCAATTTTGATTTTGAGATGTTATTAGTGTAATAGGCTTGAGAAAAAAGCCTTTATAATCAAAGTATATTTTATATTAGAATTTCAATTAAACTCTCAAGAAATTTTCTAAAAAATAATAACTATCTGACTATAGGTAAATCAATTATTATTTAAATTATTATTTTCACCATATAAAGAATATAATTGATTATTATACATGTATCTAAATAAATGTATATCTTATAAAGAAGTTGTCATTAAAATAATAAAAAATATAACTTTATTAATGTAACTAAGTCATTTAAATTAAGCAAAGTATTTTTGCATCTTTAATCTTAATTTCTGTAATAGTTATCAATGACATTAAATAAATGTCATGTAAAACTCTTCAGTAGCAAAAATTAAATTAGACATAATCTGATGAGCATGTCATATAAATACCCTTTTCCGAATTTTTAAGTAGATCGATGAATTTGTAGAAAATATAAGATTGAAACTATGCTGTGAATTTTCCAAGTAATAGTTCATTAATTTTCAACATTATATATATATATATATATATATATATATATATACAGAGAGAGAGAGAGAGATTATGCCATTTTTATACAAAAATTCCCTTTAATAATAATTAAATAGTTAAATCTACTCTATGTGTTAATACAGATTATACCGTGATGTATTTTATTATTATGTTGTCAATTATTTGGTCTATGAATTCTGTAAGTGTTAAAACCCAGCCTCATTTCTTACGAAATATGAGAGATCGTAGTAAGCACCTGAAAAAACATATACAGGGTAGTTTTACAAATTTTTAAGCACTCCAAATGTATTCGGTGAATACGATGATTCTGCTAGTAGCATCATGTATTAAATTGCCTATAGCAAAATATAATTAAGCTTGATGAGAGTTTAATGAAGTCTGCGGTTCTCCTTTTGCAAAACAAATGTTATCAAATTCAATAGTAAGGATGCATAAACCCAGAAAAAAAAGTGTTGTTATGGATCGTATATTCATCTAAAGAAAACTAAACTATATATATATATATATATATATATAATACACAGACATTGCCATCTACAAATGAATTTGTATATTCATTTAATAATTGATAAAGTGTTCCATGTATCCATGATATAAAACAACATTTAACATTATTCTGAAGATTAAATTTAAATTCATTGATAAATTAAATAGCTTTTCACACATTAATTACCCCGTGAATAAATTGAAAATTAAAACTTTCTGTGATGTAGAAGTGAACTGGTTACTAGGCATGCAAACTCTTTTCTTGGAAGTATCAATAAGTAAGTGCTGACTTCAGTCTGAAGGTGGATTTTAGTAATACGGGAACAAAAAGGTGCGAAACTGTTTTCTTAAATTAATATAGAATTCGGAATACAGTTTTTTTTTTCTTTCATACTATAACATAATGTATTCGGTGAATACGATATGTTATAGTAATAAATAACACTTATCAGCCCATATCGATATAGATAGTTATAAAAGATTTACCGATTATTTATTGACAGTTCGTTGGAAAATCTCTTCGGCATTGAAAAAGTTGTCATTATTTGGTCAGGATTTTGTTGCTTCAGATTTAGTAATCTGGTAATTTCAAGTTCACACAGTATCATAATATGTTCATTACGGAATTCTGTCTTGATAATAAAATTAATTCAGTTCAAAATTGGGTGCACAATATTTAAATAATGAGAAAAGTCCTTTAAATAATTAAAAATAACAGATCCATTTCTTATACCATTAAAACATTCAGCAATGATTAATAATACACACACACAGTAATCAAAAATATAAGTCTAAATAAAAAATAAATATTAAACCCTATTTAGAGGTAGAAAAATAAAATACTGCAACAATTGCCTCGAAACTTTTAAATCTTATTACTGAGATTTCTATTTAAAAAATTAAGCTTATTTAGTTAATTAATTAATTTTTTTACTCTTACAATTCTTTTGTGATTATTTTTTTTTACTGTACTTATTTAAAAAGTAATATCTACAATAGTCCTGAATCTTTCAAAAAAGAAAGATGTATTTCTTTACTTCTTATTTCATGATTCAGTGAGTATATTTTTATAGAATACGCTCGTTAACATATATATATATATATATATATATATATATATATATATATATATATATATATATATATATATATATATATATATATATATATATATATATATATATATATATAATATATATATATATATATATATATATATATATATATATATATATATATATATATATATATATATATATATATATATATATATATATATATATATATATATATATATATATATATATATATATATATATATATATATATATATATATATATATATAGGAAAAGATAGGAAAAAAATTGTCCGTATCTGCAAAATAATTTTTAAAGAATATAAAATATTAACTAAGTACCTTTTAAATTTATTTTCTTATTTTAAATTTGAAGGGAATAAAATTTTACCTAATTACATAATTTGAAGCATTTATAGTTTTTTGAAAATGTATTAATCTCATTTAACGAAAAAATAATTTATTAACATAAATAACTTTTTTTTTTCAAGAGGAAATGATAAATAATGAAATCACATAACTTTACATACGCGTTCGTATCTAAATGTATGGTGATCGAGACTTTAATTGATACTAGATTTATTTTGCGTGCAGTGGTTTATAAAATTTACATTTTAATGAATACCTTCCCTAAAATATGGAAGTTAAAATATTTAATTTAAATTATCATCAGAGGTTCACTCCTAAACTAATTAAGTTTTAATTTCTGCTATTAACACTCGGAAAATAGTTAATATGTCATATGTTTCAAATATTCCAACTATAAACTCATGTAGGGAAAATTTCTCGGGCCATACAGCAAGCATAGATATTAGTTAATAGTTAATTATTATAAGGATAACTTAAATTGTTATTATCCGTCATTGACTTCATAGTAGAATTATTAGTCTTAGGAGGGCCTACCAAAAATGATGAAAAATATATTAAATGTGTTGAAATTATTGGTGGCTATACAATTCTAATTTAAAGATAGGTTCAGGGGTTCATTTTTTAAATATCTTGAAAGTGCATAATACAATGAAAATTATTTTCGCTTAATTAAACTTACAAAATTTTGTATAGCTTCAAACACATATATTTTATAAAATTTTGAATTAAAATTTGTGTTGGTTGTTATAAGAAATGTAATGTAATATTTCATATTTTTAATGCATACATAAAATTTTAAACAAATGAGGAATAATTTAAGTTTGCCTGAAATTATATGTGGAAAGTAAGTCTGCAGGTAACAGTCCTAATTCCGTGCTAATTTAATATTCTAATTATTATTTAATAAAAAGTTGTGTTATCTAAATCATGAAATACAGATTTCCACTCATAATTAAGCGAGTTTCAAAAACATTTTAGTTCCCCGTTTGCTTACTGGGAATTTTAAATAAAAGCAGATAACTGAAAAAATGAGATCAAAGGAAAAATACAAATCTTTGAAAAAATTATGTATGTTATGTATATAAAAGTTTATGTATGTAATATGTTAGAGAGAGAGACACAAAAATGCCTGTAAGACATTCGTTGTGTGTCTTATGAAAAAATATGCTTTGGAAAATGTACATAAAAAGAAATAATAATAAATAATCTACAAAAACTATGCTTTTTAAATTCATGCCATACATTAAAAGACATTAGAATTTACAGGGTGTCCAGAAAAACTTCATAATTTCAAAATTAAATATCTTCAAAACAAAGATCGATAGAGGAATGCAGTAAACGATATATTTATAGTGAAAGCTGTAAGAATTTTATACAGGAGTTTGAAATAATAGTTACAAAAGCTGCAAATAGGTGACGATGTAATCGCCATACGTAATGTTTAGTATAAATAGTGATCCGAAGCCCAAAGTGATCAGTTCCACTATTGAAGCGTGAAAGGAGGTTAGTGTACCGAAGGAAGAGACTAAAATCATGTACTCCATTGAACAATGCGTTATTCTGGTGCTAGAGTGCCATAGGTTAAAAGAGAGTCCTATGGCAACAAGGCGCAGTTTTCAAGCATGATTTAATGTTCCAAAGGACCCGATGCGAAAAATTCATACACTCCTCGCCAAATTTCAACGAACAGGCAGCGTAACTGATGATCTAGTGAGGAATGTTGGCCGCAAGCAAACTGCAGTTACGTCTGAAAATGTCGCCACAGTTTTTGGAATTATTCAGCAAAATCCAATGTCCGTAGAATTGCATCTGAGACTGGTTTGAAGCGTTCCAGCACGCAGAAAATACTAAGAAAGAGCTTACACGTTTCCATTCAAAATTCAAACTCACCAGGCCATACCCATACGAGCTGTGCAACAAAGGGTTGACTTTGCTAATCAGATACTCACAATGGTTATAGTGAAGGATTTGATGTTGGCTGCATCTGGTTTACACAGGAAGCACACTTCCACCTGAAGGGATTCGTGAATAAACAGAACTAGCGATTTTGGGGTTCCGAAAATCCATATTGATGTGAAGCGAAACCCCTGTATTATCCTAAAAGTACTGTGTGGGCTGTAATTATGCAACAGAGGCATTATTGGCCTTTTTTTCATTCGAGAAACGGTCACAAGTGAAAATTACGTTGAAATTTCGGAACAATTTATCGCCGCACAGCAAGTGTTAGAGAATCGATCACGTACTGAATGGTTTATGCAAGATGGAGCTCGACCACATCGTACCGAACAAGTGTTTCGCTTTCTTGATGAATACTTCCGGAATCGAGTCATTGCTTTAGAATATCAAAAATTTACTGGTGCAGGCATGGATTGGCCTCCATATTCGCCGGTTTTGACTCCCTGTGATTATTTTTTGTGGGGCACATTGAAAGACGTTGTCTATCCGAAGCGTTCCGCCACACTGGACGAGCTTGAATTGGCGATCTGTGTGACATGTGAATCCATTTCTGATGAAACATTACGAAATGTGATGGCAAATTTCATTCTTCGTTTGCGCCACCTCTGTAATGTCAATGTGGTGAACATTTTGAAAACATTGTGATGGGATTTTTTGTGAAGGATGTTTTGATACAGTTATTTCATTCATGTAAGCAGATATAAACTATACGGCGTACAGCGCCATCTGTTAGCAGCGTTTGTAACTATTATTTCAAATTGCTGTATAAAATTCTTACAGCTTTCACAATAAACATACCGTTTACTGCATTCCACTATCAATCTTTGTTTTCGAGATATTTAAATTTGAAATTAGGGAGTCCTTTTCTGGACACCCAGTATTCTGGGCATGAATAAAAAGGAAATTGAACATACCTAATTCACAAATTGATCAAATCCCTTCACTTTGCTTAAAATTTTCAAAATTTAGATTAAATGTGTTACCTATTAAAGATTCAATAAACCATCCCCTTGATTAAACCTTAGCGTTTTTATAAATAACAAAGTTAAATCCCGTACTTCACAGAATCACTTTAAAATATATTATAGCAACTCGAGCAAAATAAAGTATTTAGTTATATAAGTAATGATCTTTGATATATCTTATGAAACTCTTTAATTGTTCTCTTTTGCATTTATTGCTATTAATATTAATAATATAGAAAAAGAATAATTTCGTAATTTGGTTAAATTAAGATCAAATCAGCAAAAGTAACTTCAGTAGACACAAAATTGAAAATTTATAATTTAATATTAAATCCATGATTCAAAATTAAGTCTTAAGAAATAAAAACACAGAAAAAAAATGATACATTTAAAATGCATAAACTTGCAAATTATTTTAATATAAACAACAAGGAATTTAAGAAACCAAAAAATAACTTTTTTTATTGAAGTCTATAAAATATATTGGATGTTTTTAATTTAACTTACTTCACAAAATTCTCTGTATACCTTGCGCGTGTGTTAGTTGAGCAAACAAAATGATTTCAGGTGACCATGTAAATCAAGAAATTTCTCATAAGACTTATATATAACATATTTGTTCAAGATCAATAAAGTGAAAATAACCAATCAAATTTTATAATGTTTAGCTATTTTTCTCCTGATAAAATTATGGTACACATGTCAAAATCACTAATATTAAAAAATTTTCACCTGCACAATGAAAGCTTAATTTGTCTAAGAAGCTATTTGCATTTAAATCCTATTATAAAACTATGGTATCAAATAATCTCTGAAAAGTAAATAGGATGATATTTTAGTAATAATATTCAACAATATAAATAAAAACTAAGTAAAAGATAACACAATCATGAAAACATTTGGGGAATTATACTTAAAGCACAAGTGCTATATATTAATTTGTATGCCATAATTATATTAAATACATCGATGTTTAAAAAAATATTCCAAAGAACTTGAGTTGGTGTGAAAACAGACATTAATTTATTTTTTCTACTATTCTATTTCATAACATACAAATGAAACTTACGAATTCAGCAATTAAATCTTTACTTATTAAAGGTATACAACATCTTTTAATAAATCAAGTATCTATAAAAATTTTTACCAAAATAATGATAACACCTCACATTTATAAATATGGTGTTGAACAGCCTTTAACATGTAATGCAGCTTGGATTCGTCTAGAAATTAGTTCTTACAACGTACTAAATTGTATTTAGAAGAATATCACACAATGTTTCTTGTAAAAGTTATGAGACATTGCCAATGTAGGATATCGATTACATAATGAACGCTCTTAAATAGACTATAATATTTTCATTATATTGAGATCATGTAACTGTGCAGAGCTATTATCACTTTATCCTTCACTTTAATATTATTGTTTCACTTTATCCTTGTATTCATATAATTATGATAGGAAATTCCCACAGCATAGATAAATTTACACTCATCCTGAAATATTTCATCTCCACTAGGAAACAATATATGTTTTATAAGATGAACCTGATCAGATAATTTGTCGTAACATTTTTCCTCAGTTATCCTTTCAGGATTGCAATTGGTCCAACTGAAAACTAAGACATGACAAATCCATCTCCAGGCTTGACAGTTAGAAGGAGACAATCACGATCATGTGCTTGTGCAGATATCTTCCAAACGTGCACTTGTCTTTGTCAAAGGAAAATGTGTGAAAGAGGATTCATTAGACCATGTTACTTTATTCAACTTATCAATCGATCAGGTGTCACGACTGTAACACCACTGCTTATAACATTTGACATTGACAGGTGTCTTGGTATTGGCTGTTCTGCTGTAAATGTTCAGCTCATGAACGTTTTATGGAAGTTCCATCTAACTCTTGTCATTGACACTGTGGATTCATCAAGTACTGATTAAGTTTTTCTGTCACTTTTGCTTCAGTTCTTTTTTTTAGACATTACAATTCGCTTTAATACCCGTAGATTTTCTTCACTGAACTTTTCTTTTCATCCACTATTCTGTTTTACCGAGCTTATTCTACCACATAGTGTGTATGCTCTTATGACATTAGACATTGTAAATCTATAAGCACCTAAGCATGGCTGTGCTTCAATTATATTAAATAAATTTAAAAGGGGCTTGGATTCTCTGATAATCTGACTTGAGCAACATTTCACGAGCTTGAAAAATCTAAGACTCAAACAAATTTCAATATTGCTATAACATATACATTTCTATTTATAAAACGACTGTGGTAGCTATTAGTATATATTAATGCTTACGAAGTACATTAATAAATTCCACTTTTCTTAGCATTGTCTCCTTTATTTTGATAATCACCTTTATTAACGAGAGAAGAATTTTTCTCATGTGCAATAAAATCATTTAATATAAAAGTTAACATACGCTTCTACAATGCATCTGTTAATTTTTATCAGTGATAGATGCATACACATTGAAACTACTTCAATTTTTATCATTTGAAGAGAATTTTAAGAATTATAAACATGCTTTAAAGAATACTTCTATAGCAAAAAAATTCATTTCATTATTAAATACTTAAATACTCATTACAAATTCACATTAATGACAACATATGTATGTAATAATCTTTGCAACCCTTCTACAGGGAAAAAATTATAAAAAATTTTTTGAAAAAAATTCAATAGATTTGAAATTATTTAACATTAAAACAACAATTTCTTAATTGATTTTTAGTTAACATTTCAAAACAAAATATATATTAGTTTTCTATAAGTAATAGAATGATGTTCCTACCCAAATTAATTTTATTGTCTATCACGGAGAAAAGACTCTTATGATGATAAGAAGAAAATCGCAAAATAGTGGGAGTAGCAATATATATATATATATATATATATATATATATATATATATTATAAAAGATTGCTTAATAATTACACGTTATTACTTTTATTTACTAGAAGATTTAACTGGTTCTATTTGCTATTGTTCGTGAAGTATTGAAAGCATCTATTTGCTTTCAATACTTCACGAGACTTACTGACTCGTATAGCTCAAAAACACTGGAGTGATTTACCAAGATGAAATTCAGTTGCCACTTTTTGTCTAACAATAAGGCATGATTGCCTAGACACTCATTAGATGTGCTTGGGCATTTTTACTGTTCCTACTTCTCCACTCTGCGTGGCTCTGGAAAAGTAATAAACAGAGACCATCTGCCTCTTTGTGTAGCTCTTTGCTACTCAACGGAGGAAGCGAGATATTGGGAGGCAAGATCACTATTTAGGCAAATTTGGTCCATTTTCTGTAGTTTGCTTTTTTGTAACTTTTAGTTCTTTGTATTTTTCCAAGTCGTAAGAAATTTAAAAAATATTTTATTTAACACTGAAAAATTATCCATGCTTGCTTGCAATTTCTTATTTTTTTTATATTATTTATATGATACACTTAAATCAAAATAAATAAAACACATCAATATTTCTTTTATTACTATATGATGGCTAGCTTAATTTAAAAAAAATTCATATTTTTAATGCTTTATTGATTGTTTTTCATCTGACATTTGTTTCCATGTAATAATTATTTCAATTATATCCTGCACATAAAATTTGATTGTAAACCTCTACATACATTAATATATAGTATATGAATCAAACACATGAAATTTCAGAGGAAAAATCAAGTATCTAATTAATCAAAGAAACATGAATATTTATTCAGATATTCATAAATGCTAAATTCTTAATATTATGCAAAACATCCCAAAACTGCTTTCTTTTTGTTATTGGTGCCTTATTAACATTCATTTAATGTAATTTTGATAAATTCAAATATCAGTAAAAAAGACAAATGTTTCAGATAATTCTAGAAAATTACTAATGCATACATCCTTTAATTTCATAAATCTTATAATTAGCATTAAATATTACATTGCTGTATCATTTAAAAAACTGGGTAACCATTAATCAAATTAATATTGAAATTATAAGTGGGAGGTATATTATTTTATTGGCAGTTGTTGTGCGTTTGTATGTGTTCTACTCCTTTCCCCACACACACATATAAATACATTCTACAAAATAATTAATGAGAAAGTCTATTTCTTCCTTTATTCTTATTTATATTCACTGTCAATATCACATGCAGATTTCTAAAGGAATGCCATATTCATAATTAATGAATATTTAAATAAATATATTTATAACTAATTGAAAATATATTTGAATAAATTTTGTTATTTAATTATGAAGTAAATAATGTTTTCTGATCATCTTTATAATATAACGTGACAGAATTTTATGATAATTAAATTATTATTATCATTGTTAAATGATGGATTTTAAAATATAAGGCATTGAAACAAAGTTGTAGAAATTCTGGCTTTCTACTTAATAGTCAAGGGAGATTATAAATTTTAAGCATTTTAAATAAATATCTATTATTTAAAATTATTTTGGATATATTATGGATTGCTAATATCCTAAACGTCACATGAGTCTAAGTTATGAATTCATAAATTCATGATTTAGTACAAGTTATTTCATTTTACTTTACACCTTAGCAATAATTTATATTAAATTAATTTCAAATAAGTAAAACCATTTTAAAAAATTAAAAACTTTATGAAAGAAAAATTTTAAAAAGACACATTGTAAAACTTCAGACGAATATTTTATTTGTCATAAGACTGTCTCCTGGAATGTAAAAAGTAAACAATTCACACATAAATTAACATATGCTTAAGAAAAATAATAATTTTACACTCATTATAATAAAATAATTAAATATGCTTGGTTTATAATTATTTTACATAAAACCATTAAAATTAGCTTATAAGTTTCAACAAAAAGTAAATCTGCTTGTATACTAAATATTCGTAATACGAATATATACTAAACAAGCATGTAGATTTATTTTTTAATAGTTTTAGTAAGTTTAGTAAGAATGATTTAGAGTATCTTTGAATCTATATTATTATCAAAATGATGATTGATATTTTATCATGTTTTCGATTATATGTTATACAACAATTAGTACAGTTGCGATAGTAAAAGCACCATTCGGTAGAAAAAGTAATAGCAGAAATTAATTATTTATTAAGTAATTGTAATAATTCTATTAGATTACCTTATAAATGATCATCCCACAAAGAAGAGTTGGTATTCATTTATCACAAGAATAAAGCCTTTCAAAAATTCTTTGGTATTCTGGTATTTTATTTAGCATTCTTGGAGACAAATGTGCATACATAAAATAAAATAAAATAATTACTATCTCTTCATTTTTAAAAGGAAAAAGAACAAATACTGAATCTACAACTCTAAACATTGCGAACTTACCGAGAGTTCTCGCAATGTTTTATTGTGTTAGTAAGAATAAAGTAATTGGAATTTATAAAAACTTCTCTGATACTTTTAAAAATAAATTTATTGCCGCCTTTCTAAATAATCACCCTATTTGTGAAATATAATGAATAAAAGAAAGAAATTTTTCACTTGCCTCTGAAGATGTGTCGATTAAAAGCAGAAACGTAATATTGGTCTACATCATTCTTCAGCAGCACATTGAAGAAGAATTAAGAGACTTCTACACTAGACGCCTGCTCGTGCAATACAACTACAGAGTACAATTTGGTTATAAAACTATATATCAATGCAATATTACATATTCTCATTATATTATATATGTATTAGATAATCTAACTCATATACAATGATAACAATGATGATTTTAGAAACAGCCATAATGGAACTCAAACCTTTTGATCAATATTCCCTCATTTTAGTGTATTCATGATTATTAGGATCTTAAAAAATCATCAAGTATAAGCAATGTGTTTCCAATTAAATATTTGACGCTTTTATTTAATCTTTATTCAAGCATTGGTAAATTTCAAAGAAATACTCTAAAAATTACAAAAAATTGAAATTTTTCCAAGCAGATTGTATTCTAAAGAAAGGTTTTGGATTATGTATATTTGGATCGAAAATGTATATTACATATAATTTTCTTATTATAAATTTGATCAATTCCTTATTTAAAAGTCTCACCTTATATTGTTTTTATTATAAAAATAAACAAATATTATTAAAAGCATGGTCAGTGTGACAAATATATAGATCCTTAAAAAAGTTCCATGTTGTCCATTAATTTTTAAACAAAAAAGTCCATTAATTTTTAACAAAATAATTTTAGAAAGAAATAAACTTCAAACAGACCCTTTTTCAGTATCTTCCTTTACAAAATTGCAGTAATTTTTCCCTTTAAAAGTTTCCTTAGTCAGATTCAATGCATTAATTATTGTAAGAATTATATAGTATCATTTATAATATAAACAAAAACATTTTTTTTGTTAAAATGAGATAAATTACGTGATATATTTTGAAATTTAATATCACATTTTCTCATAATCTTAGATATCTTTTGGTACCTTTAAATATAAATATTTGAAAGAAAACTGGAATAAATATTTGTGTAATTTTGAAAACAAAAGTAAAGCAATAAAAGTTTCTTTACTAATATTTTAACTGAAAAATGCCTGAAGAGTTTTGGGATTTATTTGGAAAGAAGTAAAATTGCCAGTTATTTATATTTCTAATAAAATTATTCGATTGAAGTATTGGAAATAAGTTCAAAAGCTCATTTTAAAAAGTCTTAAAAAATATTTATACAGTGTCTCACAAAAGTGATGGGACACTTGTGCTTTATAAAAGGAAACTGTAATAAAATAGATTAAGAATACATGTACAAATTTCTGGTGGGTGTGTTTCAAACTTAAATTTAGTAGCAATTATTACAAAACAAACATTTTGTTAAAATATTAAAATGTTATTTTAATAAAAATATAGTTGTTTAGAAAGGAGCAAAAAATAGCTTACATAAGTGATGGAACACCATTAGATATGCAACGAAAATTGTCTGAAATAAGCAATAAAAATATTTTTTGGGTCTTTTATTTTTACTTAAAAGCAATTAGCTATATTTAATAAAATTGTCTGCAGTATTCTGTCCAGATTGTTTTGGAATTTTTGAGTTTTTTAGCTGTGTGCAGACATGAATGCTAAGCAAAAAGAAGCTTCACCTGAAATTCGAAAATTAGTTATTAATTTGGATATTGAAAGTGGAAAGTCTATTAAAGAAACTTCTGAAACAGTTAACTTGAGTCATTCAACAGTTTTCAATATCATTAAACGATATAAAAAGAATCATATAATTCAGAATAAGAGAAGACATGGCCGACTACCAAAGCCATCCAATTGAATAAAACGAATTATCCTTCGAATTATTAAAAAAATCCAAGAATTAGTGCTCCTAAAGTTGCTGCTGATTTACAAGTATTACATGGAGTAATTTTTAATCCTAATACTACTAGAAAAGTAATTCGATCTGTTGTATATCACGGTAGAGTAGCCAGGAAAATATTCTTCGTAAGTGAGAAGAATAGAAAACTCAGCCTGGCTTTCACAAAATCCAACATAAATAAAAATTTTGATTCCTGGAATTCAGTTATATTTGCTCTGATGAGAGTAAATTTAATATATTTGGTTCTGACGGTAGAATCTTGGTGTGGAGAAAACCGAGGGAAGTATTTCGTAAACAGAACTTGGTGGCAACAGTAAAACAGGGAGGAGTTATGGTATGGGGGTGTATGTCATCCACTAGAGTTGATAATCTTGTTTTTATCGACAGTAAAATGAATCAGTACAAGTATATTGACATCCTAAATCAAAATTTGTAATCTTCAACACAAAAATCGATTTTAAATTCTACCAGGACAATGACCACAAACACATTGCTTAGAGCGTTAGACTCTGTCTGCTGTATAACTCTGTCCTGAAATAATAAAAACACCCCTAATCTCCAGATTTAAATCCCATAAAGAATATTTGAAAAGAATTGTGATCAAGAATTCGCAAACACAACATTTCTTCAAAACAATTAAAATCAGTGCTTCAAGAACAATGGGATAAAATCACTCAAGAAATCACAAAACAATTAGTCAAATCCAACCCAAGAAGATTAAATCATGTTTTAAAAGTAAAAGAGAAAATCCAACAAAACATTAAAACCTTTTAAAAAATAAAATTTTTGGATAAATATTTGATGGAAAAGTAAGTGTCCCATCACTTATGTGATCTTTGTTTTACTCTGTTCTAAGCAACTGTATTTTTACTTAATTAATATTTTAATATTTTGACAAAATGTATGTTATGTAATAATTGTTATTAACTTTAAATATGAAACACACCAACAAGAAATTTGTCCATTTATTTTTAATTTTATTTTTTTATAGTTTCCTTTAATAAAGCCCAAGTGTCCCATCTCTTTTATAAGACCTTGTAGTTAATTTCTAACGATTTCACTACCTAGATTATGCAAAATAAAAATACGGGTTGTAAACTTCATTTATAGTCACACTGATTATAATTAATCTATAGATTTGTAAATGCTATTAAAACTATTTAACACTCATTAGAATAAAATTAAATTTGCGAGAAAAATATTATTGAAAGGAGGAAAAAGTGTTTTGTTTAAGAATTAAATAGTTCAAAATTTTAGCAAATAGATAACGGTTGGAATATCCTAATTTGAAAACGTGTAATAACAAATGAATCGTAAAACGCTAACAATAAATTATCAAATCTGTTATATTCTTCAATGTGCAAGAATGAACAGGTATGATGTTGTTAGTTGCATACTGCCACCTGTGGAAAACATTGTACAAATTGTATGACGTCAAACTTAATGATTTATAGCTTCTACCATTCTTTAAAAAATCGTTTGACAATATAATTAAAAGAAAACTTGAAATTTGTTCGAAATGAAAACACGATTGTTCTACACTACTATTTCTCGATTTTAAAATGTGTTTTAAAGGATGAAAGGAAATTTATGATTAATAGTCCAATATGAATTTTGAATGAAATTAAGTGTTGATGAAATCCATATTCTTCTTACGGATTAAGAATACGAAAATTACATCACTCAACACCACCTTACAGATAATGCTGAAAACAGAATATTTAAAGCAGAAAAAGCATGGTAAAATCCTAGTTAATGTAACATGCGTAATGAGCTTTTCAAAGATATCGCCTATCGTTAAATAAATCATTGATGCATATCCCCAAATATTGCCAGCTACAAAATAGCGTTTTCATGATTGTTGCCAAGAATTGGTATAAGCAAAAATAACGTAATAATAGTTTTAAAATGGCAAATACATAAACATACTATGAAAAAAGCATATAAATCATAAATATAAAATGCTGAAAAGCAATGAATTAAATGCAAACTGGATAAAGAGCAATTACCCACTGAGTCTAGCCAAATCAACAACTATAGAAAGCAAACTTTAAAACTCTCTTAAATGTTGCTAATCCTCACTAAGATAACCTTATCGACAGTATTACACATATCGAGATTTAGCCAAAAACCTCCAAAATAAATTATTGCTAGTCATTTACGCGCTAGAAATAATCTTAATTTGAATATTAATAATGGCAATTTAGCGACAAATTTGGATATTAATTCCTAAAATTGCTCAGACATTACTTATTTCTCCAACTTATGCTATAAAATTCCCGTTGATTAAATTAGAATTATTTGTAAGAGAAACTGAGAACCATTCAAACTCTTACTTAGATTTTTTAAATAAAATGCTGTTACTGTTGGATACGAATGGGCTTTAAATAGCCCATTCGTATCCAATTTTATGCGAGCCATGTTATTTATGCGAAACGCTAAGATATTACAAAAGGTGATATTACACAATGAATATACTTTCTCTACGAAGTACAAGAATGTGGGGGCTTTACAACAAGCAAGTTTAAAGAATTTTCTCTTCTGATTGTTCCTAAAAATCCCCTTTAATAAAAACTTCATTGTAAATTCCTAGCCAATTACTAATTGTGAAAACTCTTTTGTTCTTCTTCCCTCTTGTAAAAATTCTGCACATTTGTTCAATAATTCAACTCTGAGACAGATATGGACACTCAAATATAGAAATTAAAAATTTCGAATAGCGGTTTTTTTGTGCACTGGACTCTGTCACATAAGAAATAACTTTTATTGTAAAAAAAAGATTTGTGGTGTTAAATGCAACAAAAAGCACCATGTGATAACAGTGTAGATCAACCATGTACTATGCTCACTAATATGACTGATATTGCTATACCCAATATTAGGCTTTCTCAAACAGCAAGTTCTTATAACTGGCCTAACTGGTGCTATAAAATTGACCCTTTGACTTCTAGATGGAAATATCCAGTCCAGTTTTATTCATAATAATCTTGTCTATAGTTTGTAATTAGTAACAGTTATTTCTATAAAATTATTGGGGGTCCATAGATTTGGATCTAAGGCGAATGTTCTCCAAAATGAGAAAAATGATTCTTTCCATTGATGAGTTTATGGCACAATTTTATACATAGTTTCCTTTCATAGTAATCAAT
The DNA here is from genome assembly GCA_030067965.1 of Latrodectus elegans. NCBI lineage: Eukaryota > Metazoa > Arthropoda > Arachnida > Araneae > Theridiidae > Latrodectus > Latrodectus elegans. The sequence goes on along the minus strand of CM057810.1, from coordinate 91,398,173 downwards.
CAAGTGTCCATTAAATTTGTAACTAAATCAGCAATAAACTTGTCTTTAAAAAGAAAGGCAGACTTCTTCGCTTCAAACCTTTTACAGATGCCATTGGAACCAGAATGATTGTTGAAATATTTTTGTACTGAAACAGGAAGTTGTCTCGTCATCCCTTTTTTTTTTATTATTAAATGTCTCTGAATTCACCCTTGGATGGATTCAATACAATTTTAATACATGAATTACATTTGTGAATCAACACAGGGTAATAGATATCATTTCATACACTGATTTCTTACAATGGTGGGACAAAGCAATCCAGCGGATAAATATCTCAAGGGGTTTTCAGCTATCAAAGCCGATTACTAAGAGATATTATTTTACTGTTTCACAGGTCTGTGTGATCCTGTAGGACTATTTACGCCATTCACGATGATTGGTAAGATATTCTTTCAAGATACTTGAATGCTTGGGATGAAATCAATGAAATTCTACAGACAAATTTGGCTATTCTGCGATAAACTCTGACATCAATTAAAATTCAGCAATTTGATTCACTGGTGTATAAATTGAAAAATTATTTCTTATATAATGATTTAGTAGAAAGGCTGGTGGAGAAAATATTTTTTCTATCAACATGTGTCTCTATAAAACTCGTGGCCGTTCGTTGTTGGAAGAAAAATACTTATCAACTAAACAGATGGAAATTGAAGCAAATTTGAATAGCTAATCTCTTACTAGCGAAAAAGGTAAGACTCCGTCGATATCTTAACACTATCATAAATTTTGACTGGAAAAATCTTTTTTCTGCTTCCAATCTAGCCCATAGAGTAAAGAGCGAGAATTCACAAAACTTACTAAACACATCTAGGGGAAATGGTCTAAGTAATATCTGCTAAATTTAAGTTATTTTATGAGATACAGAATGTTGTAAAATCTGCTGTTATATGCATCGAAGATCTTGTGTTGTTGCTTGTAAAGAGTCCAACCAAAATGCATGTGGAAAACTAAAATATTCTGAATATCATTAAATAACGTAATCAAAAACCAAGAACAAATGCAATAAAATAAACTGGAAGCAAATAACTAGGCAGGTCAAACTGATCATACTTCTGAATGTAGACCAGGGTGGGAAGGGTGTTGCAAACGCTTTAAAAACTCTATGACGTCCGACGTGTAATTTATTTCTTCTTTTCTTTTTTAAGAAAAGAAAAGAAAATTAAGCCATTTGGCAATATAATGAAAAACTTAAAATTTGCTATAAATAAAAACACAGCTGTTTTAGGCATTGTTTAAGTGTGTTCATACTCTCCCATAGAAAATATTAAACTTTTATGTACAACAACACGCAATATCATCTTCCATTGCGAAGTCATATCGCATATATATATATATATATATATATATATATATATATATATATATATATACAATTGTGTCTTAAGATTTTAACTTCAATTTTGTAGTTATATTACTTTGATTCATTCAATTTATTGTTAAATGATATAATTTTCCAATTATAGAAAATGCAGAATGTGAATGAACTGTCTAATCTTAGTACATCATTATACTGAAAAAATTCCATTCTAATTTAATCCTTGCTTTGAATAAGAAAATATAATTAGAGCTAAAATTTAATGTCTTGACGTCAATAAAAAGAAAATTATAATCGAAAAATTAGGCATGACGTGTGATAATAAGGGACCATTTCATTAAGTCATCATAAGAAATTAGTATAATTTTTGTGCAAAGCATTAATAATTTTAATTTTTTAATGCTTAGTATTCTAAAATATGAATATTAATAACTCGCCATCGTTAAAAATCCATTTCTTGAACAATTATAAAAGTTGTTTGTTTAGATAAAAAATGAAATTAAGTATTATTAACAAAAAGAGAAGTTCGTTAATTTTATGAATGTGACGAAGACTTCTAACATACTACCATGAGAAAACAAAAATACATTTCAATTTTTCCTGGGACACAATTTATAAATATGTAATAATTTATAAATTGTGTCCCAGGAAGATAAATACTTATAACAAAACGTTAAGCTATCAATTTATGAACATATGTTTCAAAGATATTTATTAATAATTCAAAACACTTTTATAATAAAATTGGATTTCACAATGCTGTCTCAAAGGTGTCTAGATTATAGATTATTATAGTAGTTAAATTTATTAATATATATATATATATATATATATATATAAATATATATATATATATATATATATATATATATATATATATATATATATATATAGTTAGCATATTAAAAAATTTATGCTTCCTAAGAAATTTAATTATCTCTTCATTTAATAATTTCACATACTTCACAACATGTATTGTTACATTACATTCTATAAAATATGAAGATAAAAAAAATTGTTACTTTCCTAGGAAAATATTTTGAACATCATTTTAAAATGAAATACAACGATTTAATTAGTTTGTGATAAAATTCAAGTGTATATTTCTCTTGCAACATTAATACATATTTTACAGTTTGTTTCTTGTTTTATTCCATCATGAATTTGCTTAAATCTTAAAAATTTTTAATAGAATTTTTGTGGGAATATTTCATCAAAAAAACGTAATTTTATAAACGAAATGCACAGATATTAATAAAGTTGAATTTTCAATTAAATAATTTCAACATTTTTTACTGATAATGATATCAAAATATAAAAAATATACTCACCTTTTGCCTCAAAATGATAAACTTTTGATTGTTCTATTTTTAGTTTTTCTGTTTAAAAACAGTCAAAAATTAATAAGCTTAATATTCATATACTATGAAAACCAATAAATATTATTGAAAAATGCTTCTAACTTATAAATCCATATAAAATAGACAAATCAAAGAAAATATTGTTATTTACTTCTTCACATAAATTTAACTTTCCAATTCACCTTCGTCATACTAATTAGACTTAAATACTATGTAAATTAATGTAATGTAATTAGAATTAAATATAATACAAAATAATATGCAACATTTTTATTAAATAAATTGATGAACCAATGAATATCAATAAAACTTGAAAATATTTTAATACTTTTACTAATAAATAAAATATGAAACACAGGTGATTATATTCCAGGATGCCATTTTCTGAGATTATCGATTTTTTGGCGGATTTTTTTATGTATCTGGAAACTTTGTTTCCATTACGTCATACACATGGAGACCTATAAGTATTATGCAGAAAATTCTATTTTGGTAACCCTAGTAATTACGTCATCTTGCACGTAACGTTACTTCATTTTGGTAACATTTCTTCATCGCCAAAAAAATTCAATTAAAATTCAAAATATTAAAACCAATTCTTTCACACTGCTGTAATCTTGTATCTTTTACATTCCTTAGGCGGATTTGTATTAGGTTGAAGCATTTGAAATCGAAAGAAACATTGAAACTTTATTTTTCAAACATGCTATCTTATAAATTATTTTATCACCCTTACATTTTGGGAAGTCATAAAACAATCACCAATAAAATCGCCAGAAAGGTCAAAACATTATCTCACTTGTACCGTCAATTATTACAAAATATATAAAATTCTTTTCGTTAAAAATATACAGAATTCCCATTCACTACCTGAGCACACATCTTTTGGATTTCACTAGTTCTTAGAGTCAGTATTGACTTTTGTTAAATGTCACAGATTTTATTACTACCATTAAAAATATTCAGTGAATTTATTTCCAACAAGAAATCTTCACTAATAAAAATTAATAATTTATAACAAATTTTATGTTTAGCATTTTGGCAAGAAAATTTCCTCATGTTGGTTCCCAGAAGTGAAATAGAAACTTTATTTTAATAAATGAAAATTTCTTTTTTATTTTTTTTTCTACTATAAATTCTTTCCGCTGACTCTTCACACTTTTATGGTAAATTGAATACAAATTATCACAAAATTTAAATTTTACAAATTAATATGCTTGCCATATAGTCAATTTTAATCAACTACAAAATATGAAATTCATGAAAAGGAAAACTTGTAGAGAATTGGAGTCACTTAACTAAAATTTTAATAAAGATTTTATTTTTTACTTTACTTTTCAAAATATTTTACATAGTTTCTCTGCTTATTTTTAATTCTGTATTTTAGACATTATTAATTTTCAACCGATTGCCAAGCATGATCATTTTTGACTTCATCAATTCTATCATTAATGATTCCCGACACATAACATAAAAATTGACTATATTGAGGTTGTTTCCAACTGACTATTATTCCTTTTCGAAGTTTCTCAATAGAATTATCTGCTTCATCATTTTGAATTATGATAGGGTTAAAATATAATGGTTAAAACTATACAAAATAAAACACCATGGCGACTACATAAGGACGCCAAAACAATGTTTAAAATAACCTAATGTTATGAACTGAAATACAAACTACAATTACATGCTCTTTTTCACACAATTATTAAATGTGACAAATATTATATTAAAAAATGCATTCAATATTTGCTATATTGAAAACAAAATTTTAAACACCATTTCAAACAATTATCTTAAAGTTAACCATATATTTAAAAGCTAAAAAGAGTAGAAGAAAGTAAGTTATTTTTAAGCCATCTATTTTATAATAATGACTAAATGGTTTAATAATACGAAGGCGAATTATATTAAGAAACAAAACACAAGCGAATTATATTAAGACTTTGAAACATATTGATTTCATAATTTTCTTCTTCTTCTTTCTTATCTCTTGGTCTAAATCAAATAAGGTCTATGACATCCTTCGTCTTCAAAGAATCGAGGACAGCTCCAGGGCTGTAAAAAAGTTTGTCAGGACTGGCTTCGTTAGTATTTCACGAAGTGCAATTTTCTTATTTCGTAAAGTATAATGTGTAACCACTTCAGTATACTCAAAATCAAAATATAAATTAAGCAGTCACCATTAATCATTTAAATGCCAAGAAGATAATAAAATGTATTTTGTCAATAATTTCAAGCTACGATCGCTATTTGGAAACGAGGTCATTTAATTTCTTTGTCAGAAAACTTATTTATTATATCTTTAGTGATTAAATTCATAGAAGAGAATCTTATTTTTTCACTTATTCAAATCATTATGTTAATAAGTGAATTGTGTGTATACTAAAGTTTCTCAATCCCTAAAGTACCTTTTTCAGTCTCATCTAACAGTTTAGGAAAGAGAGCCACATTTGACATCTTAACATTATCACTTGGTCTATATTTAAATTCAGGAGTGTTTAGTTGCATTATATAGCAGCAAAAAATTTTTAAAAAAAAACATAATTATTCATATAGCATTATTGCTTTGTTTAACTATATATTTTCTTACTGCGTCACTCGTCACATGTGATCTGCGGAAGCTATATTGATAAACGAAATAATTGGGTTTGAATTTCCTTTGATGTAAGTATAATATCCCTCCCCCAAATGATTTCTCGCCAAATCTAGCGTTCTCTGTTTTGCTTATCCTATTGCCAATTTTAGTTTTTTCTGTTGAGAGATTTGGTTTTGCTCGTATTTTACATCATTTTTACGTCAGATACGTATATGGTTCATTATAGTGGCAACAGAATTTGAAGTTTTCGTTTTACTTTCAATTGGGGCTTTTTGTTCTACATTTGTTGTTGTGTTTCGTTGTCGCCAGCATCCAAACATCATAAACTATTCTTTTTTCCAATTTCTTTTTCTTTATCTATTATTTATGTCTTTTTTATTTTGTTTATTTGTTATATATTTTTCTTATATACATATATTTTAACTTATTATTATATTTTTTATATTTTCAACGTCGTAAACATTTTCTTTACCAATTTCTTTAGTTTATTTATTATTATCTGTTTCTTACATATTTTAGTTCATTTATTATTATATTTTTCTTAAATATTTTTTAGTAATATCACTGATTATATTTGACATAGAGCTTGAGGTCAAACAAGTCATTGTTATTTACTAATCTCTTTTACCGATTGTTTTGAAAAGAAGGCAAATCCAAAAAAAAGTTTTTATTCATTTTTAGTATTACTTTTTTTTTATTTTGTATACTATTATGTGATTTAAAAATTTCTAAAATGCGTACTTTTGGAATTTAGTAAAAATTCCTGCGTTAAAGAACATGCGCTTAACTTGGCGACGAAAAAAGTGGAAATGGTCGCCAATGGGGGGGGATATCCTACTAGTTCCTTTCCTTTATTCAATCAAGCTTAATTAAACCCACCATACTCAGATCTTTATCATATTAATAATCAATACCATTTCACTTGTGTAGGATGATATTCGAAAACGAAGATGTTAATACAAGTACGTTAATCTCATATTTAACTTGCTTCTAAAGAACGTTATGATTGCCAGTAATTTTTAACTTAGTTTAAACAGAAATAAGAATATTGAAAATGTATCTTTGATGATAATAAAGCCATCTTAGGAGTAGTCATCGTCGTTTTAAAATCTAAAAAGTTATCTATGGTGAGCTTAAGTGATGTTGGCAAAACTATTCAACCAAAAGGAAATGCGCAGCCATTATAATGCAAAATCAAATAAATAAACTTTAAACCAAATAAGGCGAATGCATTTAACAATACAGATAAATTTCTGATGATTCATTTAAGTTACTGTGTTACGAATCCTTTTGAGGATGTACGTAATACAGTTCCAATGATTGTGTCTTTGATACAGGATTTAAATTTAATAAATTTTATCATATTTCTAGATTGGTTTAGTCGCAAGCTGAAAACTTGGCTTCATATTCGTTTTCCTACTTTTTACGACTCACATTTTCTAGCTCAAATATTAAATTTCGTAAGTAATCATTATGTGTGTATTTTATAAATATTATTAATCAAATGTATTTTCATTATTATTTATCAAATATTATTACAATATTATTATTAATCAAATATTATTACAAATATAATTAATCTCAAATGTAGCTTTTTCTTAATAACTTAGGTTAAATATGCTTTAATGAATAGGTATGGCCAATATATATGGCCTGTATCATTTCTTTTTGTTCACCATTGGTAGGATTTTAGCAATTATCTTTCTGAAAAGAAACATTTCTTCTTCATGGTGTTCTTTTTACCTAAAAAACTGGTAGGAATCTTTGGTATTACAGTTAGATCAATGTCAATAATTCTACAGCTTCGTATCATGGTATTATATTTTACTAAAAAACAATACAGCTATAAGCGAATTCATCAACATATTCGAATTCAGCTACTTCTTGTACGCTTTGACATCTAATCAGTATAATCCTCATTTAATCAATAAAAAAATATTTCTGGTTTTAAACTTATGTTAAATTCTCTCCCCACTCTCCTTTTTCCATTTCTCTCTCTATCTATCTTCTCTCTTTTCCCTCTCTCTTCTCTCTTTTCCCTCTCTCTTCTCTCTTTTTTCTCTCTATCTTCTCTCTTTTCTCTCTCTCTTCCCTCTCTCTCTCTCTTTCTTTCGATGTTTCTAAAATGTGGAGAAAATCAGATTATACAAAATATCTTGTAGAATATCTGCTAAAGGGTATTACATTATTATATTATAGAAGATGTTTTCTAGAGAATTTTGTGATTTGCTTTTAACAGTGATCAAAACACATCTTCTCCAGTGATACTCTAATATCCGCAATAATAACTTTTCCAAAGAACATATCATGCTAATAGAAGTTGCAATGCATAAAAATAAACAGATTTACTTTAGTTTTGAGTTTTCAAACTGCTTAAGAAACTATGATACAGTATATTAAAATAAATTTTTATCACTTCTTGCAACTACCTTCAATCCGCTCCTTCACATGAGCTTTCATCAATACAAATATATTTTTTTATTATAGATTTAATTACGCGTAAGATCTTAAGGACTTCTCAATATTGATATTTAATTTCATGTTAGTATTTGTTCCCAATTTTTGTTATGTACTTCGAGTTAATTTTTTTCTTTACATTTCATGAGCACAATAATTGATCTCTTTCAGAAAAATAAAGTGAAATAATAATCTAAATCATTGACAGGGATGACATTTGTAATGCAATAATTTTATCAATGAAATATTCCATACCACTGAAAAAAAAAGAAATTTAAACTGTTCTTGTAATTTAAAAATATTTTCATATAAATAAATATTTATTTATGTGAAAATATTTTTAAATTACAAGAACAAGAAATAAATAAATATTTATTTATTTAAAAGAAAACTGAAAAGATTTGTCTGTATAGTTTAAAATAATTTCTATTCACAATATCATATATATTTATTTAGTTAAATTTAAATAATTATTTAAATTCCAAATTTTATGAATAATGAAATAAATTTGTTATTAATGTTTGTAAATTAATTTAATTTATTTCAAATCACTAGCATTTCTCTCATTAAATTTTCGAATTATTTTATGATATTCTTAGAATTATTTTTAATTGTTTTCTCTTTTTTCAAAACCGAAATCATACATAAAAAAGTAATTTTCATTGACTTTTTATTTAAAACTTTTAAATTAAAAACATATAATTTCATTGATGTGCACGGAAATACAAACATTTAAAACAGATATGAAATATTAAATTAAATTTTATAGTTCTGAATATGTAGTAGAGGTAATATTAGAAAATTATTTTTTAAAGTTAGTGCCTGAGGAAACATATTTTAATTTTTAAATGTAATTTAAAAAAAAATAAAATTTAATTTAGCTACTGTAAAAATGCAAAATAAATAAATCTGCATTTGTTAATAAATATTTAAACTAATATTTTTGTTGATGTTATATAAATATATATATATATATATATATATATATATATATATATATATATATATATATATATATATATATATATATATATATATATATATATATATATATATATATATATATATATATATATATATATGTATGTATGTATGTATGTATGTATGTATGTATATAGATAGAAATAGTTTAATTTAAGAAATTAAATGAACTACATCTAACATCCCACACAGTAAAATAATTAATACTTATATTATTAATTATATTTAAATTTAATGTAAAGCTATAAATTTAAATAAAACCAAATTATATTTTGTATAAGTATCTTTTGCATAGTAACTTGTCTTTAGTATATTTGTAGTTATAAATTAAATTTTTAACTTTTAAGGTAATTATATCTTATTATCATTATTTTTTCAAGCTTTAATAATAGCAATTAAAACTTTTTTATAAAATATCAAATCATTAATAATTAAAAATAATCAAGGAATTGTTATAAGAAAACAACTTAACAAAATGCTTAATTCTAATTAAAGAAATGCAATTATTAAATTATGCAAACCAGTTTATCATGTACAGTGTACATTCTTCTGATTAGAAAGAGTTATAAAATATTATTGTAAAATTATAACATAGGTAATTTATTGTTAATTTAATTTCAGATTAAATTGGTTAAGAAATCCATTCAGATTAAATAATTTTGATTCGAGAAATAATATTTTTCTATCATTCCCATTAATGACAAAATATTTATTTAAATTGGATTTATTCAATATAATCTCATATAACTTTCAAGTATCTTTTTAGATTCTTTCTTTTACAATATCGTATTTCCTGCTTTTTCCATTGTTGAACCTGATGATGTACTTTTTTACTTGTGCTCTCTACAAATGGGCAACACTCCTTTTCAATATTTATTTACAAAAATCATTGATAAGTTCTATTCCTGTAAAGTAAGTAGCACTTCCACGTTAACGCTTCTATCACAATTTAGTTAAACTATAAATGCATAACACTAATAATGGACATATGATTAAATTTATTTAAATATAGTTTAAATAAAATTTAATTGAATTTAGATTCATAATCATGTTTCAAAATCTTATGAAAAGCTGAATGCCTAGATTAAACATGGACAAACACTCATATTTTATTCAGATATCAAAGATTAAAAATAAAAAAAAATGTTCGTATAAATAACGCCGTAGAGTACTGTAAACATTTTGATTTCAAACTATGATAAAGTAAGCGCTAAATATTCTTTATCTTAGATTACAAAAAATATGGATACATTTTTTAAAATATATTTTTACGTATCATACCTTAAAGTTGCTTATGGCTAGAGTATAAAAGACAAGCATTTATTTGCTGCATCATGTTTTATGGAAATATGACATTTTAACACGCCTTTTTGTAGATTATATTTTCTCATACGAGGTAAATACGTGACAATTGGGATTATGGTTATCACTTTGTTGAAAATATCAAAGGATTTACATTTAAATCCTGTTTAATAAAGTAAATAAATACTAGAAATGATAAAAATTAAATTGTCACTTGATTTTATTTTTTATTTCTTAAAAAATTTATTATTTTTAATTAAATAAAACAAATAAACAGTTTTTTGCAAATATTTATTTGCTTAAATATATGTAAAGAACGTTAATTTATCATGCAATGATTTCTTTAAATATTTGTGTGCGAATTCATTTATAAAATATTTAATTATCTCACCAACAATCAATTTATATCATTTCTATTATTCTAATTTCGTTTTATATTGATGGCCCTTAAAACACCTGGATCAATATCACTACATGCTATATTTGAAATTTGCATGACAAGAAAAATATTGTGATTTGCACTTTATTAGCTTTTCAATAATTTAATGTGAAGTGGATAATGATAGCTGTACCTACATATTCAAAAAAGAAGCTGTAAAGCAAGTTTTTTCTCATTCACAAGTTGCGTTTCAACATTCCTCTATCGTGGTCAGCTAATGAAAAGGTGTCTACAATTTAAAAAGAGTCCTTATTTTCATAAATGAATCGTTTTATCCTACATGCAATATTGCTGAACATAACACTAGTATGTTCTTCATAATCCCCGTGATATATTCCATTTAAAATTATTTGAATAGTTCAAGATCTCTTTATGGTCTTAGAATTTATAACCTTTACATAAGTTTTGGGCCTTAGAGAAAACTATATGCAGTAAGGTCTCAGAAGCAAAGTGATCATGGAACAAGGAAAAAGCATTCTTTTTTTTAAGTTGAGATGTAGCAGGTGTTAACTGACTAGTCAGTACTATGTTATGCATCAATGTTTCTATCTTAATGAATATTTATTTTGCTCAAGAAATGAAATGGTAAAATTATTCATTATATTATTATTCCTTCACGAATGAACAATAAAGAATAATTCTCTAATTCTTGCAATTTTATCTGATAACAAATGACCCGTTGATGAATTCTGCTGTAAAACTTATCCCAAAGGATGAGTTTTAATGCATACAGTAAAATCTTAAAAACTTATGATTCAGTAAGTCCGTAAGATGCTTAGATTCACAAATTTGAGATTTTCGAGTGTTAGTAGTCCCATTCAAGAGAAGTTTTGATTCAGAATTTTCTACTAAAAGGTACCATTAATTACTAATATGAACAAAATCAATACACGTTTTCTCAACAAAGGCTCAAATATTAATATAAATTCAGTTATTTGATCAATGAGTTTTAACGCATGTAGACAAATTTTCTTATGGAAAAATGGAATTTACTTGAACTGTTACAGATAATATGATTTTCCTTTCATAATTGCTTTTAATGCAATGATTAATAGATTATCTGCATAAAACTTGTTTCATCTTATAAATTAATTAAAAGGTATTGTTAGTTAAAGCTTAAGGCAAACACGTTTTCTCAAGAAGTATAAAGGATTTCATTTTAACTGCCAGCTAATGCTTGAAACAGCTTTTTTATAAATTTATATATTTCATATTTGGAGGATGATGTCGACAATATAAATAGGATTTGAAATTTTGAAGTTCTATTTGCATTTTATATAAAATGAAAACTGTATAAAATTGAGAGCATTTTAACAATATCGGTAGAATTAGGAATTAAGCATTTTACGTATTAATGCATATATGTTTTATATGGTTTTTGAATATGCTTGAAAAACAGTATGCATAATCTTTAATATCTTCTGTATGTTATTAGCAAATAAACTATTTACTGATTATTATCACAATAAAATATGAAAAATATCTACGAAATTTTCCTATAGCCTTTCATTGATGGAAAAAAATTGCAGTGACCATCAACCAACCCCCAATGGAATTTTGAAGAAAAGAAAATCTACATCAGAACGTATACAGAATCAAGATACACAGAATGCACTCAATGAAACTACAACAGAAGTAACTCAAGAAAGAGGAGACAATGGTTTTCGAGAAATCTTAGTTGGAGATGAACTGCCTGACGTCCCCAGCATTCCATGGTCAAGGAAAGCACAAAGTCAGAAAGTGAGATCCGAAGCTTTCGATGTGTCTGAAACCATTGAGGAGTCTGAAGTCACTACAGAAATAGACCATACAACGGATGTAACTGAAACTATTATTCCAATTAGAACGAGTCGAAGAAAAACGAAACAAAACCCTTTTCACAAAAAGAAACGGCGCAAACATTCTTCTGGTGTTTGAGAAAAATATTTCATAATTACTATTTATTTAATGACCATCAATCTAATTTTAGCAACTTTGCATTTCTATATGTGCTATTTTTATTTTAAATACTAATTGTTGTTTTATAGAATCCAATAAACACAAATTAGCTTTTCTCTAACTACTTTTTGATCTTTATTTATTAATGTGAATAAATATTTACTTATTTTCTAATGCCTTGCTGATTAATATATTACTTTTGTATTTGTTAATGAATATATCACATATTCATTTTTCATTACTTTTTCTAAAATTAATTCTCTAACATACTAATGAGTTTTATATAAAATTTTGCTCATACTATTTTTATTTCCCGTTACTTACCATTTTTAATAAAATATAAGAATACCAGTAATGCTTATGAACTCTTATTCTTGAGCACATAATTAAGTTCTTACTATTTAAGGCTCATATTTTAGTTTAGGTATGGGCTTCATAAATAGAAATCAAATTATCATGAATTTCCAATTAATAACATTCATTAAGTGATAGTGTATCAGTAACTGATATTTCCGGTATTATTTTACTAAAATTAATAAAAACATATTGATACTTTTATATCATTATTTAGAGTAAAAATAAATTATGATAAGTTTGATAAAAAATAATAAGCAATTTAAAACTTTTATATATATGAATATAGAACATTTTAAGAAATTATCTTTTCTTACAAATTTAAAATTAGTTTTTTTTTAATACAGTGGTTTTTGAATTTAGGGAATATACATAGAGACACTTTATAGGATGGGGTCAAAAGTTTTGAAATAAAAATGCTGACTCAAAATATCACCACTTCTGCAAATCGGTATTTTGCTTCAACGTATTCAAATAACACGCACGATAAAAAGAAGACGTTTTTCGCGTAACAGTCAATAACCATTGTAGAATGCAAGAGTTGGTGGAGGAAGCATTATTAATTAGAAGGTATTGCAACTGTGAACAGTGAAAGAATTTTGCCGTCTGAAGAAACAACGAAGTGAACCGTTTACGGATGCTGCTCTTAAGGATATAATGCTGAAATTTGAGTGAAAAGACAGGCGTCTTGCCAAAAAAGGAAGAAAGAGAATCAACAGCGCCATCATAGAGGACATCACTGCAACGGTCACGGAAGCCAGCAATGATCGCTTTCACGGAAGTGTTAGCGCATCAACGCTTCCGCGTATCCTTGATACCCCCATTCTACAACATCATAAACAGAATTCTAGACTTATATCCGTATAAAATTTAAATGGTTCATCAATTATAAAGTGTGGCCCAGTGATTCACAAAAGATTTGCTCTACAATTTATAGCCTGAATGGCGATTGACGATTCCTAACCCTGGTCTCTGTGGGCAGATGAAGCCTACTTTCCACTTAATGAACTGGTAAACACAGATAATTCTAGGTGACTATAAGCCTCTTCGCGCTGCATACCAATCCATTGCATAATACAAAAGTGACTGTAATGTGCGAATTTACTTCTTCATTCCTTCCCGGACCATAATTTTTTAGCACGTGATCCCTCAAAGAATTACAACCTGTTCTGTAAACGAGATGAGAAATTGTTATATTATAAAGACCTACGTGACATCCCTCCAACATCGAGGCTGTCTTCAAGAAACCATATAATCACCCAATATAGAGCCCTAACTTGCCTGAAAATGCAAGTTCAACAATTGTTGTTATGTAAATTTCCGGACGCACTGGTAATAGGTCAATGCTTCTCTACAGCTTGACATCCGGCATTGCCTGATTTTACGCCTCATCACTTCTGGTTATAGAAATTTTTGAAAAACAACATTTACTGAGAACCTATGACAATCATGTCCAACTTGATAAACAGTATTAACTGCTATAGTCAGAACATCCATGTTGACTCTTACCGGTTAATGCTAAAAAGGACTATTTTCTGAATGAAGTGCGCTATCACAAACAAGATAGCTTCATTATGAACATCCCCTAAAAAGCATTTATTTAATTTTTTATAATATTAGTTAATGGGCCTCTTTTTTATTTAATAAATTGCAAGTGCAATATTGTAGCAGAATATTTATATAAACTTTTTAAGGTTCTCCCTTGTTTTGGGATCTCAGCCTGACTTTTCTTCATACCATAACTTGTAGTGTCATCTAGCGGCAATTATTTGAACTATTTTTTTCTGAAATATAGAGTGCATCTTTAGAAGTGTCTGTTCAAATATTTTTCTGTCGGACATGTAAAATAGCCTCCAGTGCCTTTTTTATTGCAGAAGTTTAGTTTTGATAATTCTGTAGATCAGACAATATCTATAAGGAGTCATATACTTTTGGCTAGACTCACAGATTTCCATGTCATGTAATGTTTCATTCTCACACCTATCTTGCTCACATGTGTTTCCAATTAGTGAAGATTTTCTACTACAGGACAATAATTGTATGTTTCAATGAACATGTACCATGAATGCATATCTTGAGAAGAAAACAATTCAGAGTTTAGAGTAGCAGTTTGAATCTCGACCTGAATCCTATAAAACGGGTGATGGATGCTTGAGGAAAACACATAAGTGCTCTACATCTTCCTCCCAGAAATTTAACTCGATTAAAATTACTTTACCAGAGAGGTAATTCGAAATCCACTTTAAATTGTAGGTTATAATCTAATTAGCTCTCGTCGATGATGAAGCAACACACAAACCAAACAATTTGCAAAAGTAATGGTGGTCATTTTTTAAAACTGATATACCATATAATTTACAGAATTATGTATATTCATATGCTGTGTATTATTCTCAGCTGAGGATCGAATAATCAATATTAAGCACTTTGTCTGTGCCAAACTGGCATATTTGATTTTTTTTTCATAAACATGGTGATTTCAATACCAATATAATTATTTCGGAATTTCTTTTCCTCCTTTATTATGCCTAATTATATATTAGATACTGTGGTTAAGTTTCACTGAATTCTATATCTAATTGCTTGAGTAAAAATTATTTTTAGACATTTCTTTAATCTTTATAATGGTTTAAATTATTTTTCTATCGTTATTTACATGTTCACTGATTATTGATTGTGCCTAAAAAATCTTTTTATACATCAATGTATTTTTAAAAGTTGTAACAATATTATTTTGTTCAGATATTTAATTATTCCACATTGTCTATTAATTCAGCTTGTATTCAGATTTTCCTTTAAATGAAAAAACATAATCTTATCCCATACATATTTTATTTCTTGAATTTACCATTCTTTTGAGGATTTCACTATTGATTTCATGTTTGTAGATAGAAATTTTTCCAGAAAACGTTTTTCTGGGTAATGAACATATAAATATTAATATGTCTGATTTCTATCTTCATGTGAGGAAATTCTATGTGAAATGAACTGCTGAACTATAAATCATTTCAAAGTACTTTGTTGCATTGATCAGATTTGAAATAATTTGTGGGATTCTCAAACTGATTCCACTTCCAGATAACTAAAGAAATCCTCACAAAAAGAATATTAAGTGTAAAATGCAATCCACAAGGTGCGAAATATATTTCTATTCTTGCGTTATGATAAACAAAAGAATTTTAAAATAGTTTTCTTTTTAAATTTTCAAATTTTGTTGTAAAATATTTTTTTTATTCATTTTTAGATGTACATTAAAATTGCTCAATCAACTATTCTCGCATCAGAAGAATTTTGTTAATCTAATTGTCCATAAAACTGATATGCTTATATGAAAAATGAACTAGTATTTAATAGGAAAGATAACTAATGTCCAGCATGTTGTATAAAAATGAAGAATTAGAGAAATAAGTAAGTAAATGATCAGCTGATTAATATCATTAAATTAATTTCTTAAATAGCAAATTAAAAGCAAAAAGTAAGATTTTCTTTTAATTTCCCAAGGTTAAATCATCTCTATCCCCTGAATATCATAAGTATGTAAAATTTTATTACTCTAATGTAAAATTTGATCTTCTTACTATCCTCTCGAAAATGTGCATTTGTAAATGTTAGAGAAATTTAGGATTCCTTTTGAAGTTTTCTGTTACTTTTTGCTTTTCATAATAGCTGATTTTATTTGCAGGTATGACCTAAATAAGTAAAATTTAATATATTTACTGGTTGTTCGGGCATTTCGACATAAATTCCAAAATAGTACAACCTTCATTTTAAAGATATTGCATTTCTAGCTATTTTCTACTTTTTTCTTCTTGCATTTTACTGTACAAGCATTTTTAAAAACATGTCAAAGTATCAAAAAAAATTTTATGCATATATTTGTCATGTTTATTTTGTGAATTTAATAGCTTAAAACACAATTAAGAAGAAGTCTACATTTGAATGGAAAGTAATACGAGAGAAAAATATAATTTGCAAAAATAATTTTATTAAAGAATAATTTAAATCATCCACCTGTTCAGAAGTTTCTCTGGTATAACTTTCGCAAGACCTCTCAAAAAATCAGGTTCATAACTTTTCTCATGTTGATTTGGATTGTCCAATTATGATTGGAGAATTAAGTTATTTTCAAATTATATACTTCTAAGATCAACTACATTTTGTTATATTTACTATGAATTAAGTAATTTAAATCATTGAGAAGCAATTTGCAATTGAGTGTAAGGTAATACGAGTAAAAGATAATTTGCAAAAAGTATTTTATTTAAGGAACATTTGATATGGTTCATCTTCACAGTAGATTTGAACTTTATCCTAGTTAAAAGCTTTCTTTACTGTTATTTTATTTGAATATACCTTAGATACAGAATAGTAAAGAGTTGTTCAAAATACATGTAATGCCTTTAGAATTCACTGGTACTTGTGTTTTTAGAGCGGCAGTTGATTTCAATGTACGAGTAAAATGAGAGTGTATTCATAACTATTGAAATAAATACAATTTTTTACTATTGTAGTAAATAGGTTATATTTAAAGCATAATTTATTCAATTATTTTAATTTCGTTTAATGTTATATATTTCCCTCCTAAATAAAGTGGAAATGTCAAGAAGAGATAGACATTTTCAACAAAATACTAAATGAAAACGAACAAAAGCGAAAATTTAGTAACAGTATACAAGAATACATTGCTTTTAAATCAAATATATAAATATAAGAAGTAACAAATAATAGCTAAAATTGACTATATTATGAAAGCTAATATCTCTTATAAAAGACCAGTTTGGTTTTTATTTTGTCTTTTCAAAATCTTTCTACTATGGACAAAATTAAAGTACAAAGAATATTTGAAACTATAAAAGCAATTCAAATAAGAGGTCACATTTTTATGGCAATTGTTTTCAGATTTTTATTGAAAAATTATTTATTCTTTTTTTCTGATCTTAAGAATTTTGACTTACAGTTTTCTTAGATTATCATTACAATACAGAATACTGAAATTTTCAGTCTTATATTAGATCATTGTTTTCTCTTACATTAGATCATATAAGAAAATGCTCAAAACCATACACACACAAAAATAGCAGACTATACTCGTATTTCTACTAAATTAGTTGAGGATTAAGAATGCTAGATATAGTATACAAAAATGTTTCGTCATATTTTAAATTTAATATTTTATATACTGTAACAAATCTTGAAAAACGTTTAACATCAAGAAAGAAACGCTCAAATATGATACAACGTAACATCTACAATTATAGTCTATTTATTAAATAATCGATACTCATCTGAATTATTTTTATTATAGAATCATCTGTTTATAAACTCTGAATATCTTCATAAAATAAATTATTAAAATAACTTAAAAACATGATTTAAAATAAAAAATAATGTAATAAGGATATTTAAAACTAGAAAGTAATGATAAATATTTCACTTATAACATATCACAAACTAAGTTGGCAAAAATATATTGATAATATAAATTACTGAGTTAATAGATCTACATAAATGTTCCTATAAAATGTTTTTAAAAAAAAAATAATAAGAATATCGGAAAAATCTAAAAAGATACCACACAATTTTTTTGACCCACAGTTGTTCCACATATACCACAATTTTGAATGAGGGAAGTGCCACATGCCTCTCTCTGTATTTGGAGTACAAGGGATTACAGCACTATAGTACATCGTTTAAATTACAATAATCACATGAGAATCTTTACAATGAGGTCAAATTACTACTAATTATAATTTAAATTAATTACTATCCCTATAATCAAATGTTCGAAAGGATTTATAGCCTATGTTAGCCAGACAGCAATATCCTGATTTAAGTTTCATTTCATTCTGTGAAGCTATTCTTTTTTTCAAACAAAAAAGAAGTGATTTAATAAATTAAAGATTTTTATATAGATTAAACAAGAGGACTAAAAAATGGATATAAATATACATTTAATATTTGTTAAGCCCTTATTAGCAATTTTTCTCAAATCTATTCGATTATAATTATTATTCCTTTTGAATCAATATATGAACATAAATTTCATATTAAAACCGTATTTCTCTTCATGCAAATTTTGCAAGCTAAAGCTGAGTTTATGTCTTACTAGTTGTTCTTGTAAATCACTTAAATAAGCTGCATTATAAATATAATGCCACTTAATTAAAGAATTTTTCTAATTCATTGAAATATGAAATTATTCCTTGCTTTTGTTAAGATAAGGAAAAATATTTATAGTTTTACATCATCAACTTGTGACAAATTACAAGATACAAAACATATGAGTAAAATTTAAAATTTACTTTGTATCACTTGTTTTAGAAACTTGTGAACAATTAACAAAATTTCCTTCTTAACAGTTCAGAGGAAAAGGGATATTTAAAAGCAATTTAGTGCTTTTTCAATGATAAAGTATTTGAATATGACAAGGAAATTCTTTTATTATATATTATAAGCAATTAATTGATATTTTGTTCCAGTTTTTCATAAGAATAAAATTATGATTAACGTCACTCTAGTTTTAAATTAATACCTATTTAAAATACTTCTCGACCTTTAAAGAAGAATCACCAGCCTATTTTTAGACAAGGTTAGATATGGAATGCTGTGATTATTAGTCTTAACAGACTCAAAACGATTGCTCAAAAAACTACGACAAATACCATTACATACTTTCTCAAGTTGAGTAACCTTTTTAGGTGACAGCATACTGAACTCAATAAAATATTTTTCTGTGTTCTTAAATTGTGGAATAATAACGAGTTATTCTATAATCGGTCCACTCACTTTACAAAATCGTTCTTGCTGTTTTCCTCTTTAATTAAAAATTCATTGATTTTTGTTGACTAAAAGATACCTAGAATCATTAGTTAGAGCATAACTATCATTCATTACTGTAATACTGGACGTTATGTTGCTGGCTTCAATAGGCAAAAACAAAAGGTCTTCTCTTTCTATTATCTTGACTATCACTTCTCTGCTTATATTTTTAAGAAGCAGCTTCGATATGATATTATGTTGTGAATTTGGCACTAAAATACACTCTGTCTATAAATTAAGGATAATTAAGAAGCACACAGAAATTGAGCTCTAAAATAAAAATTTCACATGTAGAATTATCACACACATTTTGAAGAACAATATGAAAATCACCAAAAATCACCTGATGGCACCGATAGTACGTTTCAATGACTACAGAGTAAGAGAGGGGTATATAAGGAAAGGTTGCAAAGAAGTAACCTTGTTCACAAGCGATTTAAAAGCCTTTCAGTGCAATAATCGCATAGTTATAGCACAAAAGAAGCATTTTGGATTATGTTTTACGAGGTAGACTTATCAGAATATGCCCATACCCAGCTGGAAGTATCCGTGGAACTTGGAATCTCCCAGAGTGTCATCTTCAGGCTTTGGAAACGATAGTAAGATGTTGGTAATGAGAGTAGACGTTACAGCACGGGTCGCCCCCAAGTTACATCGCCGAATGAAGACCGGTATTTAGCACAGAATCAGACCTGTCTCGTCAACTGTCTTTAGCTACCGGTACGACAGTTTCAAGGCAGAACGTGTACAGACACTTAGGCTACATTGGTATATATGGTCGCAGGCCTGTCAGATGCTTTCCACTTACCGCAACTCACAGTCCCTTGCGGTTAGCCTTGAGTAGATAGCATACATTGTGGGCACCGCAACAGTGGTTTTGGGTGATGTTTTCCAAACAGTCCAGGTTTACCTTTCAATTGCAATTAGACGATTCTCGCTAGACTTTCATATGAAGAGGTCCAGTTACCTGTTACCACGAAGAGAACACCATTGAAAGACACCGTTACGGTGGTGCAGGATTGCTCGTTTAGGGAGGAATTATTCTGGGTTCCAGAACTAACCTGCATGTTCAGAATGTAACCATGACAAGCCACATCTATTGGGATGTCATCCTGGAACAACATGTACCTTTGTTTCGAGGCGCCATAGGTGCAGAATTTCTTTTTATGGATGACAACGCCCGTCCTCTCCAGGCAAACATTGTAGACAAATGCCTTTCATAGGTGGATATCACCCATATAGAACGCCCAGCATACTCATTGAACTTGAATCCAATAGAGAATGAGTTGGATATGCTTGACCGATGAATTACAGCCCGTTAATCCCCTCCCACAGGTCTACCGGAACTTTCGACGGCATTAAGTGGTGTAATGTTCAACAAGAACCCACAAGATCAGATCGATAATTTGATACTCAACATGCCTAGGCGTTGTATGGCCTGTATTGCATCATCTGGGGGTCATACTATGTATTAACCATCATACCAATCATGATATATTGGTTTTTGTAAATTGGTTCTTTTTTGAAATTTGCTCCAGAGAGTAAAAGTTGCAATATTTATTAATGATGTCAAACAGATAGTATCGTTTTTGCTCTTTACTATTTCTTTAATAAATAGACATTACAAAGAAGTTACATTTATTTTGCTTCTCTCTCTTTCTTTGCCTGAACTTGCATTATCCTTAATTTTTAGACACAAGTATATTTTATATTTTTTAAACCAGTTTATGTACTGTTGTGTGATTCCTTTTATCTTAGAAAAATGAAGCTGCCAGTTGATACTATGGCTAATGAAAACTGCAGCAAATATAATCGGTCTTGTGTTACATTCACTTTATGTTCCATTCGTTTCTTTTCACCACGTAAAACAATTTTGTTTTCAAACTTTTTTACTCAAATTTGCTCTACTTTATTAATTCAAATTATTGTTATGCCTGAACAACGTAGTTATGGACTGATAATTTGAAAAAGATCATTAATTAGCGTAAATCATTGATTATCAAGAAGTACTCATGTATTTAGTTTTCTTCCACCTATATTTTTAAGTACTTTTTTACAGAATATTTTTATTTAGATAATAGGAACTCATTTCCTGCCATCAACCCTATTACTAAATTTTGTTCATTCCAGTTGATAAGATCTAAATAATGACAATAACAAAAAAAATTTGTCAAAGATCAAGATTTTGTTTTTTAAATTTATTAATTATCGAAAAATTAATAAATGGAAATTGATAATTTCCACAAGAAAAACAGTAATACTCTTTAACTGAGTTTTTATTGATTTAATTTGTGAATAAAAAACTTTAAAGTCATTCATCTGTTGTTCTCGTGTGCCAGCTAGGCTGGCAAATTGGGGTGCACTGCTCCACTTTCCCAACTGAACCTTATTTAGTGTGGAGTCCGACTTCTTCAGTACACACACATGCCATAGAGACCCTTTTATAGGGTAGGGAACCATTCACACACAAGGAAAGGACAAAGACAGGGTAGAGAGAGAGAGAAAATACATCTATGCCTGAACTGGGATTCGAACCCAGGATTTCCCAATCCAAAGTTAGGCATGCTGACCTCTAGTCAAGTTGACCGGCAATCCATTCATCTAATACATATTAATGCAAATAATATGGTGTTTCGATAATACTTTTTCTTATTTTTTTGGCAAAGATTCGTAACCAGCTATTTTACAATATCCAGTAAGTCACTATGTTCATAATAATAGATAAATACTTATTCATAACAAACGATAGTTAACAAGGAATCCAGGAAAAGTTGGGGAAATACTATTTCACGTATTCAATTTCATCAGATTTCGAGCTTATCGATTTCTTTACTAAAACAGATTTAAATGTCTTCATTGGCTGATGTGATCATTAATGCATATGCGTTACTCACTCATTGTTGCGATGGGGTGATATGATTCCATTCATTAAATCAAGTTTTCTGGAAACTGATTCATGAGAAATGTCTTGATTTACATGAAGATTTTAAATCATTTAGAGTTTAGTAAGTATTTGCAGTTGTTTTGGAATTGAATTTTTTCAAAATTGAGTGTTTTTATGAACATTTGATTTTTAATCTTTTTTAAGATGACTATCTTATTTAGTGCTGCTTTTATGGAAAGCTGTATTAATAAATTATATAATATATATACTATAATAAATTATAAATTTTTAAATTATATAATTTAAACTTGTAATTAGATTCGAAGTTTCCACACTGCTGTTACAATTTCAAGGATTTAAAACTAAAGCTGCATATACAAATTTAAATCTTCCCGAAAGTACAACACAAGAGTTTCAAATTATATTTTATCTTTTAAAATGTAATGTAAATACAGTAATTATCAAATTAAATATTTAATTGGTATATATTTTTTAATTATTTTTCATGCATTTGGGTAATCAAGTTTAAGTTTTAGCAATGTATTAAACTGGCGCTCTTTTTTACAAATTGTGTGTTATAAATATGTAAGGGAGTTTTTAAAAATGAATGAAAATTATTTAGATTAAATTAAAAATGACTGTTTTGATATATATATATATTAGAAAAAATCTAATAGCATAATAAATTATTTCCTTTATTTTCCATTTAATCGTTGGAGAGAAGACTACATTTCCTATCTCGAATTAGATAAGTGGAATTAATGTATTCTATGTGGTCATTTATGTGATAGTGAAAGATTTCGATCTAGATACAAAACGCAAAAGCCGTTAATAAAATTCCTTGAAGTTTTAGAAATAAAGTTAAAAAAAATAAGATTTTTCAGAGGGAGTTTTATAACAGCTTCTCCAATTGTAAGATAGAAATTTTTTAACATTAAAACAATTCAAAATGTAACTTTCATTTATTAGTTAAAAACAATTTTCCCAATGTCGCTTTTTATTCAGTAAAAAAGCTTATTTATCAAAATGATTTTCATTTATTTCAATAAGTTGTATAACAAAAATAAAGTCATCTACAGCAAAAATTATTGATGATTAAGAATTTCAATATAATGTGTTACATATTTATGCAAAGATTATAAATTTGCGCAATCATTTAATTTTTACTTTAATTTTAATTAAATAAATCTAAATTGTTGCTTCAAACGATAGCCATGAGATAAATAATGTATATAACATTATTTATCTCATCGCTATCGTTTGTAACATAAATATGTTACAAAGAATCTATAATTATTAAATTTTAAATAGCAGCAAATCCTACACATTACAGTTTCATTTTTAAAACTTCAGATTTTAAAAAGTATTAAAAATTCATCTGTGTGAATTATAAATCTTTTAGTTAATTTAAAATTTCAATGATAAATAAGCTTATAATCTTATTACCGGGAAATCCTTATGCTTACAAATTTGCTATATTATTTAAATTTCTTATATTTATCTTTATGTGGCTTACACTAAACAAGGTCGATAACCCTTTAAAAAATCAGTACTTATCTTTTCAGTTTGATAAGGAAATATATTGCGTGAGTTATTTATCTTTATATTACAGCCTTCAGACTTGAATCATAAGCAGCACTTCACTTATTTATCTTTGCTTCGGTGCATACGAACTAAAAACTTAAAAAAGCTTTCACTTAATCATTTATATTAAAAACAGAAAGATGAGATTAAATTTACTAATGATGATTATAAAGAAAATTTAGACGTATAATTTCTTTTTTATGCATATACTTTCATATTAATGACATTTTTATCATCATTTGATAGAAATGTAAAAGTGTTTTGGGATTATTGATACACGTTTTTTCATTAGTTAATTGTTTAAATTGTTACAATCACATAAAACAAAAATCTCTCTCATGCATATTTTTTCCTGCATCTATTTTCATTTCTTTACTATAAGAAAATGATTTTCTTAGAATGAAGAAAAAAATGCAAAATTAACTGTATAAAAATGAGAAAAATAAAAATCATTGAAATATTATGTAAGAAGAATGCATTTTTATATTGGGATGTGAGATAGAGAGATCAATTAATAAATTTAACATGCATGTAAGAAAATATCTTAATATTCTTGTGTTAATCAAATTTTGAATGAGTGCGCTAGATAAATACCAAACTACAGTTTATATTTTGGCCCCAGTTTGATATATATTAATGCCAATGTTTATTCTCTCATAATTGTGTGAGGATGGTTTTCTTTTACGTGACTTACAGACTTTTAATTCATTTAAGTCATTAATGAATACATTTACTAAGATTTCATGGCACAGTAGTAATTTTAAACTATAGTAAAATGAAGCTTCATTCTATCTGTAATCCAAACAGTAATAAGTACATTGCTGGCTTTTAAAAATCTTAACTTAATTACAAATCCATTTATTTAACAAGGTCGGAAACTGCTACTCATTTATGATTACCCGGTGGGCGCCTGTGAACCAAATCTTGGAGGGGAGTAGTGTTATCAACATCACACTACCACAAACCCGTTGGTAGAGGGAGACACATTCATTATCTCAGAGGAAAAGACAAGGAAACAGAGAAAGAAGGGAACATCCATGCCTGAATCATGATTCGAACCAGGACTGATAGTCAAGAAGTCATTTACGTTAACCACTCACCCATCAGCACATTAAAATGTTAAGCTACTCCTTAATTATGCTTTTACTTACTCACCAATTTTTGCCATAGCTAGAATAAATAATTGCTTCAAAATCATGATTTTAGAACATGAAGCAATATAATATATTTTAATATGAAACAATATAAAAAAGGATTAAAAATTCCTGATAGTTAAAATAAAACTAATAATTTTTATCAATCCTCTAGAAATTTAAATCCATAACCAGAACTAATGATTAATTTCATCTACAAATTAATTCATTAAACAGAATTCCTTTTTATGTCTCTATTATCTATTTTTCCTTTTTTCGTTATAATAGCACTTGTACTTTTACATTTATGGTAGTACGTTTAAGAAAAATCTGGATATGAAATGTTAACTACTTAAGGACATGATGGTGAAAGATATACTAAGGAAATCTGTCAATAAAAAATATCCTTGAATGTTTTTTAGAGTTGATATATTAATATTTGTTTGACAATTATATGATATTTTGAAGTAAAAATTTATATTTATCAGGAAATCCATCTCAGAGAATTTGCACTTGAAATGTAAAAGAAATTGGTTCACCTTCCAGCCATTTATTGTAGTTATTCATTTTTAATAATTGTATTAACTAAATCTTTTAGCATTTAATATTTATGGCCGCTTCTATTTTATCTCCTTACGGTTAACAATAAGTAAACGATATCAAAGTAAAAATGAATACACAGCATACTTTTCAACAAATTATAAGAGAAATAAAAATAACTGCATAACACAATTATTCTTCACTGTTAATTTTTTTCAGGAAAATTCACTAATAACTAGATTTTTTGAAAGCAAAATTCGGTAAAATAAATCTTTAATTTAAAAGAATATAATAATATTTATTGGTGCATTGAATACCATATTTATTTAATATTTTCCATGTAATCAATTTTTTATTCATTCAAAAATGCAAACATGATACTTTAATTGAAGCTAATTAAAACCTGAAAGTTGGTAAATAATTTTTATCCTTATATAAAAACGTTACTTTTATGTTCTTTGAGCACATTAAATATAATTAAAACATAACAAATATCATTTTTTTAGGTTTAAGTACTCATGTAAATAAAATTATTTTTTTTAATTTATTGCTTTTTT
The DNA here is from genome assembly GCA_030067965.1 of Latrodectus elegans. NCBI lineage: Eukaryota > Metazoa > Arthropoda > Arachnida > Araneae > Theridiidae > Latrodectus > Latrodectus elegans. Next base: position 91,371,868 of record CM057810.1, on the reverse strand, counting down.
TCTTCATTGAAAACTTTTCAAAAAATATTTCAATTTAAAATGTTTGTTGTTTTATTAACAGTAAAAGCAAACATAGAATAAATTATAATTTATTTTTTAAATTAACTTATCAAAAGTATTATTTTTATTTTATGTGATAAAAATAAAACAAATTTAAGAATTATTTTAAATATTAAGGATGATATCGAACTCATTTTGCTTAGCATGTATAAAAAAAATGAAATATTTTTACTGTTAAATTATTTTTTTTTTTGGTTAGGATGTTTTATAAAACTGATATTGTGAAGATTTTTAAAAATTAAAAAATCATTATATCAATATAATATTTGAAGTATAAATATATATATTTTTTAATCAATGATAAAACGTATTAAAATATTTTTCGTTTGTATGAAAATTTATTTATTGATTTGAAATCTATATTGAATATAAAATAACAGAGGAAAAAAATTCGTCTTCCTAGAAAATCTTGAAACTAAACAAGATCAATATTTTAACTTAATAAAACCAAGAGATGTTAATGAGAGGTACTACAGCATCTGGTAATAACAGCGGTATATCCCTACTAAAATTTTGATTTCTCTAAATTCAGACTTTAAAGAAGAGTTATATTTGTAACTCTTCAAAATCAATTCAACACTGCTAACTATTGATAATTAATGTGAGATAAGAGATAAAGAAAATTAGTTATTAATTTTTATGATGTAATTAATTTCTTAAACTTTCACTTTTCTTTAAATTTGAATGTTAATTTTTATGCAAATTTGAATTTTTACGATATTTCTTCAATGAGATTCTTCAGGCTATTATTAATCCTAATTTCTCTTTTAAAAAAATTGCCTTTGACCCATTTGATTTATGTAGCTATAGTTGATTGATTGAAAGTGTAGTTACCCTTAATGATAACATACTTTACAATTCTAATATCTGATAAATATTTGTTGCTCAGCTATTTTTTGAGAAATGATAAATAATTGAATGAAAACAAATAAGATATAAATATGTCTATCAGGTCCGCAGATAATACCATATAATAGAATAAAGAGTAAAACGAATGATAATGGAAGATTGAAATCCTAATTTCGAAACAAACTTTTTCCTTGATTTAATAGAAATAAAATTATTTCATTTGTCTAAAGTTACAGACATTTGTCAAAGAATTTCATCACTAAAAGAACATAAAAGTAGAAATTTATGGAGAAAAGTTAAATTTTGAATTTTACTTAATTCATCCTATTCAGAATCATAATTAACTTGCATTTTACATAGACTAAGTCAAAAAAATTATATAAACTAAAAATTTAAGAGCATGATAAAGTCTAATGGAAATCTTAAGTCAGATGTCAATTTAGTTTCTATAACTATAAACCAAATGCAGCCACTCAGGTTATAAAAATTATAGAAAATTATCACAAAAACTGAAGTTACCCCAAAAGTTAAAGTTTATTCATCCAATTTTTTTTTTTTTTACTTTTCCACTTGTGTTAATTTCTAATAATATCTACAATTATAAAGATTTAAATATTAACACATGTAGAAAAATTAGAAAATAAGTAAACTTCTTCTAGACAAAAACTTTTTAATGTAGAACGAAGTACTTACTTTTGTAAACCTCGACATAATTTGCGACATAAGGAGATTTTGATTTTTTCATTAAAAAATAGCATAGAGGAAAAAACGATTATATGGAAAGGTAATAAAGAAAGCTATTCCATAAGATTTGCGGTATATTAGTTCAATAAGAAGTTGTACTTGCTGCTTTTTGTAAAAGTTAGAATCATCATAAATGCAAAAAAACATCGAGAAATCCTACATGTTTTCGCACTGGTGCCGTATAATCCATGAAGTCAAATTCTGAGATTGGCGATTTTTGGCGGATTTTCTTATATATCTGGCAATCTCGTTTTAATTACGTCATACATATGGAGACCTATAAGAATTATGCAGAAAATTCTATTTTGGTAACATTAATATTTACGTCATCGCACACATCACGATACGTCATCTTGGCAACGTTTCTTTGTCGCCAAAAAAATTCAGAATTTGGAACCATGGATTATATGGCACCTAAGACTATGTTTGTTTAAAATATCTGTGATACACTTATTGTGACTCATGTCCAATGACGGGTTTGCTACTTTATGTCATGCTATTTTATTGTTTCCGAAGATAATTTTGCACAAAGAATCTTGGTCATGATATTTATAAACATTTAACATCATCAAGCTTTTGTCTTTTTGTAATACAGAATTATTACGTTTTTCACTGGTGTAAGAGTGCCGTAAATCTCATTTTAATTTATAAGTGAGCATTCCTGATTCTATTTGTAAAAATATGTCAATAAACCCCACCATAAATAGAAAATATAATTGATAAGCAAATAATTAGATATTATGCGCTTGCGAGATTACTTGAACACAATAATATAAACACATCTTTGTATAAATAATGTTCTTAATATCATACCTTTCGCATTACTGGGATTAAAATTTTTGGATCCTAATCAGGATGAAACACCTATAATTAAATATGACAATATTTTATTCGATATTAAAAAAATTATTACGAATAAAATGCTGTCATATTAGCTTTTACATAATAAAAATATTATGTAAAAGCTAATATGACATTATTTTATTCGTAATAATTTTTAATAACGAATAAAATATTGTCATATTAGCTTTTACGTATTTTAAAGAGCTCTTTTTGTTTTACAATGACAAAATCATCACTTATATTTAAACAAAATGATTCATGACCGCTCTTGGATTATACTTACATATTCTTAAGAAATTTTAAAGAAAACCATTTTTTACTGCCTGTCTTATCCACGAGGATATTTGTAATCACAAATCTCATTTCATTAAATTGCTTAACAATATGTTGGCACAGTTCACCCTGAAACAAATAAGAATATCAATGTTATCTTTCTTTTCAAGTAGTCTAGAAAAGTATCAGTGAAACAAACAAAATTCTTTTCTAAATGAATAGGCACATATAAACAAGTCAAAAAATAAACCATATTTATTTTTATATTTTTATTTGTTGTGCAACAAAATAATATTTTTATCTTATTGGATTAAATTTATTCAGAAAATCAATTCATTTGAAATTTCATTGAACTAGGAATTTAAGAAAATATTAACATTTCGCGAGACATTTATTGATATTATTTACTTAAATAATTCAAATCTTTTATTTATATAAAATTAGATATTAATCCAAAATTGAGTTCATAAAAAATAGTTTTTAAAATTTGAATTTATTACATGCAGCTTAGAAATATGTAAAGGGACAAATACTTAGAATTTTTAGGTAAATATTTTGTCACTTTTGATGTGGTATATTTAATATAATATTTATAAGTATATGTGTGCACAACCAAAGTGAAAGTCTTAAATATTTTCACATAAAAATTGCACAAGTTTAAAGAAGTAAAATTTAACATTTATTTTAAAAATAATTTAATGTTTAATTTTACTGAACATTGTTTTTATTTATTAAGTAAGCAAATGATATATTGCATTCATGTAGTATAATAAAAAAAACATTACTCTTTATTCAATATTTAATTTCTTCGTAAGCCAATCGAGAGGAACAATATAAAAAAAAGTGTAATATCAGTATAAAAAAATGTTCAGAACATATGTGTAAAATAATAATAATTTCTTAAATATATCTTAATATTACTATGAACGTATTTTCTAAAATAGTTATAAATTAAAATATAGAACTTATTTAATGAGTGAAAGAAAAAAATTTGCTGTGAGAGGGATTATACAGAAATTATAATTACATGCACAATCTTATTTATTATTACCAGTTGATCAGTAATAGTTCATTAAAATTGGTAATTGAAAAGTTAAATTAAACACGTTTTCTAATAATTTATATATAATGTGTATCATCGATTTTATTGAACGAATCTGAAACAGTAAAAAAAAATATCCTATTATTCAATATCTCAACTCCTTATCAATAAAAAAAAACTTAAAATATTTTGAAGAATATACATTTATTGAAAGTTTTAATGCATAAATAATAGAATCGCTCAAAAATTATTTCTGAATTTCTTTTTTTTGCCAGAAATTGGGAAATAAATAAAAGAAAAGATTTATTATTTCAAAATTTGTGATAATACGATGAAAACATTCTGCGAAAACGTCATTTCTTTCCTATCTGTGTTTATTTGATATTTTTGAGTGCACATGCACCCACGCTTTAACACAATGACGGCTTATTTATTACAAAAAATGATGGGGAAAGAGGAAGTATCTGTTAGCAGTTATTATTTTTAATTTGCTTTTCATAGGCTGGTTATCTGCAACAACGTCATTGAGAGAAACGTTATAAGTATTTGAGAACTTCCCGAACAAACTTTTTTTTTGAGATTGTCAGGAGTTTGAAGTTTAAAAGTACGACACTGAAATGTTTAAAGTATTTGTAGTTGTTTAGGACAATAACGTCGATATTTTTAATTTATTTTCCGTCACAATAATAGTAAGTTTATGATTTTTTATTCCTTTATGTAGATATTATTTTATATTCTCAGTAATAAAATTTAATTATATTACAATAACAATGTTGTAGTTAAGTAATTGAAGGCTTATTAAAATTTTAATTGAGAAAAAATAAAGTTAACTGCTAAGAGAATAACTTTTGGGTTAAAATCAACTTTCTTATGAACTTCACTTCTATTGTATTTTCTTTTCACTGTCAGTAAATATTTCAAATATATAACATTCACATTAGATATTCACCATTTTCTCTTTGTATAAATTTCAACTTAAAATGGAAGAATATTAAATATTTTAGTATCTTTATAGATGTATGTAAAAATAGATGATCTATTATTTTAAATGTATTTTTAAAAATGGTTTTTTTTATTCATTTATATACAATCGGGATATTTTACATTATTATGATCATTGAATTATTTATCTCATAAATATTTAAAATAATCCTTTGATGAATTAAAAACTAATTTGCCTTTTAAAAATATAATTTACAAAAAAGTAACTTGAATATAGTTAGCATAGATTTTTCTTCTAAAAATTTTATAATATTATTTTGATATTTCTTAAAATTCGTGGGAAACAACTTCAAAAAAGTAATTATACTTTTTTTCATTCAAATACAACATTCATCGAATTAAACATTTATTTCTGGGAATTCTATTTCTTTACTTGAAAATTACATATATAAAGAATACAAATGAGACGTTTTATAATATTGCATAAGAGCAAATTTTTTGATAAGTAAAATAAATTTTTATGTGTTTTAAATAACATCAAAATTTGGTAAATGTTTTTATATTATTTTAATTGAAATATCTTTTAAAAAATAATAGGAAGAAGGTCACAATGAAAGTCCCAACGGCGTTGCTCTTAAAATGTCCAAGAAGCCAGGTAATGACAAGTGGCTTAACTTGCACAAAAGGAATTCGAGACCAATCTACATTTTTTGCTGATGCCATTTCGCCGGAAGCATTAGACAGAGCTCGGCCATTCGAAGAGATTCCTGGACCTAAAGAGTTACCTTTGATTGGAAACTTACCCCGATACTTACCAGTAATAGGTAATAAATATCTTTATTTTTAATAGTTAATGTAGTTAATATCTAGCTTGTAAAAGCAAAAATTATGTTCTGAAAAAGTAAAGTCAAGTAACATTTTCAAACATATGATAGCATGTTTAATGAAAGTTTTGAAATGACATTGACTTAATAAATCATTGGAATTCTTAAAAAGAAATGGTTGTTCATATTGGCTTTTTATTCGTCCATAATTTAAAAAAATTCTATCTCAGATGTTAATTAACTTTATAATTATTTCCCATATAGAAGAGAGTTCTATAATTGACTATATATGAGAACAACCATATGCTTTAATTGTCAAGAACATTCCGCAAATTAATCAAGAATTATTTCAACTTGTTTGTGAGATGATGCAATACCACTCTAGAAAACTCCACTATTATTTGGGCTCATAAATTTCCATAAATGTCTGTATAGGCCTTATATGTAGCTAAATTTTGCAATTTGTAGTTAATAACTATACAATTCTTTTCACAAAAAATATTAATACACTCAATTTTTTTTAAAATCCAAGTAAAAATCAATTGTGTTTATTTGAAATTTAGAAATTTTTAATATTTCTTATTTGTTGAATTGAAGAAAGCAACTAATCTTTTTATTTCAAAAATATTAAGCAAATTTTAATTTAATTATATTGAAAAAAAAGTATGAGCATGCTTTCTTATAAACATTTCAAGGTTATTTTATCAAAATCTTAAATGCCGTACAATTAATTATACGGAGTTGAATTCAGAAGAAAAACTCAGAGCTAGATATATCCATTTAGGATTTTTTCTTGCATATTTATTTTACAATTTACAATGATTTTTTCTTAAATACTTGCGTGGAACTAAACTTGGACAAATTAATCAATTATTTTCATATAAAGTGCTTAATTCTGTTGAGAAACGAAGTAAAATAGTTTAGTTATATGCAGATAATTAATCAGGAGACAAATACATGTGACATAATATGGAGACAAATACATGTGAAACTATATTATGAATGCAAGTGCAGCAATAATTAGTAAGATACAAATTTTTTTAATATCATGACAAAAATTTAGTTTTTTTTAATTTCTCATTGCAAAAATATCAAATTATATTTGAATATGCAAACTATACTTTGAATGATTGAAAAGGTGAAAGTGAGTCATGTTACTAAGTTTGACTTCAATTATCAAATGATTGTGTTATAAATTCAATATAAAAAGTTTAATAACTTTTCAAAAAATATAAGAAAATAAACTACAATGGAAAGCAATGATTTTATGAAAAACACTCAACAAAATACCATATTGAATATCTTCCATATTAGATTGCATATAAAATTAAAACATTTCAGTATGTTGATTGAAAAATATATCATAAAATAAATAATTAATTAGTGATAAATAATCTAATTTGTTTTGTGTGATAGGAGAATATTCCATGAAAACCTGGCATGAAACCCAAAGAAAAAAATTCCAGCAGTATGGTCCCATTGTCAAAGAAAACCTTGTACCTGGTTACACCATGGTGCATTTGTTTGATCCCAAAGACATGGAAGCTGTTAGTCGAAATGAAGGTGTTATAAATACCTAATTTTTATTTGAATATGTACTATTCCACTGTTTTATATTTACTTTTGTTAATACATTTCTTTTTGTATAAAGGTAGGATTCCGTGGAGGGAATTTTTTGTGGCCATGAGGAAAATAAGAGAAGATAATCCTGAAACTTATTCCTCACCTGGACTTGCGGCAGCGTAAGTTTGTTTGATGAATGTCTTATTTATTTCAAAATAGAATGGTAAATATTTTATTTTTAAATAAATTATATACTTTTATTTTTATACAGTGAAAAACTTCCATTTTTCATGTTTAATATTTATGTTAATCAACTCTACTTTTTAAAAAATAATAACAAAGCGTTTCTATTTCATTTATGGATTAATGTAGAAATGGTTATCGATTATGTTTACCAGTTTTTCCATTTTCATGATTATTTGCTTAGTAATAAATTTTTCATCGTGTCTATGAGAGTTGTATTAAATACAGCCTGAATTCTTATAACAACTTCTGAACTTTTTTCAGTGTTTTCGGCGTATAATCTATCAATGATGGCTAAAGTCCGATTTTTCTTATGTCAGCAATTAAAGTTGGGAATTCAAAAACGTGGACTTGTTGTCACCTGCGTGCCAGGAAAGTTACCACTGTTCCTGCAGACTCTCCCGCCCTCGCTGTCGATCCTCATGCCTCTGTGATGTTTGTTTCTGAGCCTGATAATAGTTTACTTTGTCATAATCTGTCAGTGTCCATATTACGAAGTTGGTGTTTCGTTGGAATTGACATTTCCTTTAGTTTAGATTTATTTATTGTATTGGCATTTTGGAGAGTATCTTTATTATAGTTGATATTGAAATTTCTGATTTCTTTGATCTGCATTTTCATTTCTTGTAATATCAACATGTGCTGGTATCCACTGGCGAGTGCAGGTTTTGTACAACTCTTGAACATCATAAAGATTTCAATAGACATCTTGGGTGATAGAAGAATCTGTATTGAGAATTGTTTGGATGGCAGGCTCTTGGATCATAAAAGACAATAAGGCCTTTTGCCTGCTCTTAGAGGAGAATTTAATCAATTGATTATGATAATAAAAACTAATTTAAGTAAAGTCTATTAAACAATATTAATACTAATAGTTTGACTTGATGACACAAAATATTTTAAAATTTGAATTAATAATTGCTATCAAGAAAACAACAATTTAAATTTTATAACGAATTATTTAATAAAAGCATCAATGTATTACAAAAATAACGAGTAAAGAGAATATTTAGGTATTTTAAGTAATTTTGCAACATAAATGCATTTATATATAAATTTTTATTATAACTGTTTATTTAAAGATATGAATGAATTTGTTACTTTTATTACATAATGTTATTTATATGCAAATTTAAATAATGAAGCTTCGTATTATGTCTTATATTTTAGTAACGGTGAACCTTGGCGTCACATTCGAAATAAATCTCAAAGGGTGATGATGAGACCTCAGATTATGAAGACCTATTTGCCACAGATTAACATAATCGCTGATGATTTGATTAGAAGGATTCGCTATCTTCGCCAATCTAATTACCAGGTTCCTCTATTTCTCAATGAAATGTATAAGTGGGCATTAGAATGTAAGTTTTATATTCAAAATTAACTTCCCATTTAATAATTTGTGTTGATTTTTTTTTGCTTTAAATAAAGCATAAAACGTTCATATCACGTTAATGAGATGTATGTGTAAAATATGTGATTTATTATAATGTGTCTATTTTATAAAAAAGTAGGTTAATCATATTTACTAAAAATAAAAGATTTCATTCAGAAAATGGCTGAAAATTGAATAATTTATACCGAATGTGTATATAATCTCCGAGATTCTGAAGAATTTAAAGTTTCCTTAGAGCATCGCTGTTATTTAGCACTACTAATAAGAATTGTAGTGATACAAATTATGAAAAAACATTAAGATATATTTTAAACTCCTAATAAAGCATGTAACTAATACCGAAAAATTGTATTTATTATATTAAAAAGCGTAATTAGATAAAAATTGAATTAATCATAATACAAATTTGATTTTTTTTCCTTTAGACAAAAATAATGAAAAATAATATATCAATCTCAATAAAAGCAATCTGAGACAAAATTTTATGATACTCATCCCTTACATCCTTATAAAGGATTTATTCATTCACCAAATTCTATTAATCTCTCTCTTTCTCTCTCTCTCTATCTCTCTCTCTCTCTCTCTTTCTCTCTCTCTCTCTTTCTCTCTCTCTCTTTCTTTCTCTCTCTTTCTCTCTCTCTCTCTCTTTCTCTCTCTCTCTTTCTCTCTCTCTCTCTTTCTCTCTCTCTCTCTCACTCTTTCTCTCTCTCTCTCTCTTTCTCTCTTTCTCTCTCTCTTTCTCTCTCTCTCTTTCTCTCTCTCTCTCTCTCTCTCTCTTTCTCTCTTTCTCTCTTTCTCTCTCTCTCTCTTTCTCTCTCTCTCTTTCTCTCTCTCTCTCTTTCTCTCTCTCTCTTTCTCTCTCTCTCTCTTTCTTTCTCTCTCTCTCTTTCTTTCTCTCTCTCTCTCTCTCTCTCTCCCTTTCTATTTCGAATCAAATTTAAAAAATATCTGAAAATTTTTTGAATAATAAAGAGATTTGTCTCTAACTGTCATTTGTAAGTAAACCTTATAATGAATGAAATGATTCTCGAATAAATTCCATTAAAATACAGCAATTAGCTGCATTATTTCTTAGAATTTTATTTGTCCAGAAAGAATTTTAAAAACATCTAAATTGGTTGCATAAATTTTGTTGGAAATTTAAAAAGCTATTAATAGGTATTTTCATATTACTAGCGAAAAAAGTCAAAATGAAATTGAAATGTGTTTAGCTTCAGTAATGTCCTCTTTTAGCAACTTGCATGTATATTGTTATTTATATGCAACCGTTTGTAAATAATGGCTGATAAAAATGTTTTTATATAATATTTAAATGAAACGTCCTATACGTAAGAGCTTTATTTTATTTAGCCGTGACGTACATCCTATTCAATGAACGCCTGGGATGCCTAGCTGATAACGTCACAGAAGACTCAATTACTCAGAAGTACATTCAATCAGTTAACGACTTCTTCCGATTATCTGCAAAAGTAGAGCTAGCGAAATTTCCGATTTGGAGAGCTTACCCGTTGTTGTCACCATCTTATCAAAAACTGAAGAAAGTCCATGACTTCTTTTTTGAGTAAGTTATGTTTTAATTTTCATAGAAAGCACTTTCTTAACAAGCACGGAATTCAATATATTCTATATCATTTCATTTTGTAGCCTTATATTATTATTTTTCTCCCTCCATCAGTACTTAGATATGTGGTTCTATTGGAAAACATTTTTTATTTTATCTTATAAAATAATGTAGAAAATGTAAATTTTAATATGAAATAAGTTACAAATCAAGAACAATTACAAGTTATGGCGTCTCTAATTTTTATGATTTTCTCTCGTTGATGTTTTTTTTTGCGATGCAGAAAAAGTATCATTGAAAGAAAGAACTATGCTTAAATGACTCAATGTTCATCAAAATAAAAGGCATTAAATTTTATGATTTAAGCCATTCTTTTCTATAGCCATTCTTTATGATACTACTTCCACCATTTTTTACGGATTTTTTTAATAAACAAATTCAAAAGTTTGGATGAGAGATAAATTTTTGATTAAATTTTCGCAGTTGAAAATTTGCTATTTTGGTGATAAAAGTATTATTTATTTATTTATTTAATGATAAAAGTTAAAAATCACACACATAATTATGAACCAACAGCATTATTTTTTTGGTAGTTAAATTTACATTTTTTAGGTATTTAATTTTTTATAGTAATTTTGGCATTGTGTGTGAATTTCTTACAAAAAGGAAAGATAAAATATTATTACCATAATTTGAGTGTTAAGGTGTTACTTATATAACATCAATACAATGGTTTTACATTATGTATTATTGGAACAATAACACAATCGTTTAAATATGTTTTTTTCAATTTTTAAATCCAAAATATAAAAAAAATAATAATTACCATTTAAAGGAGTAAAAATTAATTTCAGTATGATTCTTTAGTCTGGAAGGTAATGGATTGTAAAGATTGTGTTTAATTTATTATGAATTCCTCCCGTAATCTTTGTATGTAAAAAGAAAAATTTTCAATAAAGTATTTTTATCTAATTTTAAAGGCAAATGAAATTTCTTTTTTCTAAATTTCTGCCCTTTGTAATTTATACAAAATAATTTACATTACAAGGAAAATAAGAGTTTATGGATTTCTGTTTTATGGATAAAGTTTTCGGTCTGGTTGTCTAGGTATTTTGGGGGTTTCGTTACTTGCGCAAGTTAATAAGATTCAGTATGGACTAAAACTTCTTGATGACGTCAACACTCGGCGTATATTCAAATAATTATGTATATTCGGTCATCCTTTACACGTTGCCAATATGTAGCCTTCTTAAATTTTATTTGACCACCGAGTTGATTATGTAGTTTTATTTTATAACTGAATTGATGATTGTACGCCTTTAATTGGTAGCTTTGATTAAAATAACAATCACACAAATCTGATTTATTAGAATAAATTTCAAAGCAAAGAATCAGTTTCTTACGAATTGAATTTTATGCTCTAAACTATTTTAATATTTTTATCTTAATAGTAACATCATTTCTTTTCCATGAGGAAATATTTATCTACCAAACATATGTAAGTACTATGCAAACTACTCTATGTTATAGTGATAAAATGAGAGATATGTTAAACAGAACAATCTTACCTTATATCAAAACTATATTGCTTAATATTGTTTTTTTATTTTACAAACGTCATTTTCTAAATGAATAACAAATAATTACTCATTTTGTTATAATTAATCTTGTTTTCCATTTTAAAAACTTGTTATTATCGTGGTTGCTAACACTTTAAATGATTGTGCTATATTACAGTAGTTTTATAATTTAATTGTCATCTTAGTCTTTATTATAGAACTCAGAAAATTTATTTTTCTAAATTCCATAATGATGGCGCTATGTTTGTCTTCTGATATTTACCGAGTAGAAAAACCATTTTCAAATTAAAAAATTTTATTTCTTATAATTATAGGAGTGCTTTGGAATATGTAAATAAAAAGATGGATGCTATTAATTCAGATCAGGTGAAAGATGATAATAGTATGTCTTTAATGGAGTTATTGCTAAAAGATTGTTCTCCGAGGGATGCTAGCATTGTTGCTGTCGATGCAATGGCAGCAGGTATTGATACGGTAAGAGAAAAATATTTCTAAGCATATTTTATAATTAATCATAACATTTAAAAATGCATTATTTAGAATATTTTTATCTGTAAAAGTTCGAAATAAGCAAAATTTTAACAATTTTCATAGCATAATTGTTGCCTTAAATTAAAATGCTTTGCAATGTGATTATATTAATCCCTTTGATTCTACTGAAACTAATTCAAGAACGAAAATTTCATCTACATTTAAATTTTTAGAACATACACAAAGAGAGAGAGAGAGAGAGTTAATAAACATTTCAGAAATTCTTTTTTTCCCAAATATGAATTCGTTACCTTATAAATCAAAATATAAAAAAGATACCTAAGCAACCTTGATTCATTTGATTCAATAATTGAATATTATAAGATATTCGTAAAAAGATTTAAATAGAAAACCAATTTTGCTTAAACATAAAAACAAATGCTTATATTATTTAAACAATTTATATTCTTAATGACTAAATTAAAAATATCAAAATTGAAAATATCTGTGACAAAATTGAAAATAGCTTATCAACAAAAAATGAATAAATCAGCAAAAGATTATTGCTAAGAATTTTTTATCAAATAAGAAGGATGAATAATTAAATTTGTAGTTATATAATTACTAAGCATAAGTGTTAAAGCATTAATAATCAGTGACTTATGCCTACAGAACTTGCAAAGGAGCAAATGGCACAAGAATTTAATTTTCCGCAATTAGAAGAATATCATATAAATGATAAACTGTGGTACTCTAATTGGCATGTTACGACTTAGGAAATGAATACTGGGCAAACGTTATTTATCCGAGAATAAGTGGTCAACCACAAAAAAATTTTTTTTAATACAGTGGGCACAAGATGACTAATCCTTCGCCACAACAAAGACGGAAACTGCTACTCATTTATTTTTACCCAGTGGGCACCTGTGAACCAATCATGGAAGCGAGTAGGCATTAACCACTCTATGCCACCACAAAACCGTTTTAAGGGTGGGTCACATTCATACATTATCTCAGAAGAAAGAATAGAGAAACACAGATATAGAAAGAAACATCCATGCCCGAACCAGGTCTCACAGATTAGGAGTCAGGAATGTAAACCACTCAAACATCGATCAGCCAGCTTTAAGAAATATAACATTATTTCAAGCTGGAACAGACCTGTGAATTTTAACTGCCATTTAATTAGTCGAAGACTTCAAGCATGAATAAAATTCTAAATGATTGCTCATTTTTTATTCTATTGTACCAAATTTATTCTATTAGTTTATTCTATTGTTGAAACAAGTTTTTTCCATATAAAAACGACTTTCTTCTGTTCGTGGAACATGTACAACAACATGGCTTCGGCAATAATCAGTAGGAATTGCTTGGTAGGTTCAAAGCTTTGCTTTGAACTTTAGAAAATATTTGTGAGATAAATTTGAGGGTTAATTGCATACCCTATCCAAATGACGAAAAACCAAGTGTAAACTGTTACTATAAAAAGAGTGGAACCCAGTTCCTGTAACTTACTAGAAATTAGCAGATAATCTAATGCGAAGGAAACAAGTTGTAATCAAAACAAAGTGAGTCCTGATATACTATTTGTTATACTTCCTTCAATGGAAATTTGTTTGGCTTTATTAGAAATCATAAATTGAATAATATTAATAATTAGAGAAAAATAAACAGTATAATAACTTTGTTATAGTTTAGTAAAAGTGAAAAGCGTGTTTATTTGTTTTTTGAAATTTTGTAAAACATTTTCTCCGAAACTGTAATTTTCTCAAGGTGATTAAGGAATAGTTATTTTGAAGAATATTTTAAAAAATGCTACCACATTTTTTTCTGTTACAGAAGAGGAAATATTAAGGAGTATAAGGAAAATGTAAGGGCCACACACAAGATTTTCTTGCTATACATAAAAATATTTGGTCGGTGAATTGAGATATTTAACAGCAACGATAGTTATCATGTCCATTGATCCCAGAAATAATGTTCTCTGCTTAGAAGCTATCAAGAAATGACAAAATAAATTAATACAGTCCTTATATATTTATAAATTTTTGCATTAAGTTGTAGACACTTCTTATGCAATAGATTTATTATATGGTAACCCTAGTTTTTCAAAAATGCATTTCTTTGATACCAATATTTGAGACAATGAAATAAGATATGCTTCATTTATCTCGGCATCACATAATCTGCATAAGGAGGAGTTATTCACATTGAACCCATATAAAGTATAATAGGAATAATAAACATTCAAAATATAATTCTTCATAAAAAGCACTTTCTTTCTTGATTATAATGCCACATCAAAAAAATCCCCACACTGATAAATCACCTATATTTCCATAATATTTACTTGAATTATATTTCAGCATATAAAAGGCAGTAGTGCTTTTTATAAGACACTAATAAATCCTCTAATGAGATCCATGGAAGGAAAACATCCAAGTTCATCATCGATTTTGTAAGTTTGTATGCAGTTATATTGCACACGATATGTTTATGTCAGCTAGAACCAATATAATGTTTGGAAAAGGTTAAAACTTAGGGGCTTGGGTCAATCTATTTTTGAGACGCAAAATAACAATTTATATGTTCCAATAGTAAAATTAAAAAGAGGTATAACAGCAGATTTACTGTCAGAGAAGATATAATTTGGAACATTAGAGGCCATTAAATCCTCAATTGATTGACATATTGCTGAAGTTTCTAAACAGAAAGTACAATTTTCGTTCTTTCTAAATTTTATGAAATGTACCGGGGACCAGGCTGCAATAGAAATCATATTAGAGGATTCTGAAGCATATATTGCAATAAAACTGAAAAACATGGATTGATTATGAAGAAATTCGGTAGAAAAGGGCTTTAATTTTATATGAAGGTAAAGACCTATTTTGGAATTCAAAATGTGTAATATGTATAGATACTGTGAAATGGGCAAAGATTGGAAGAATTACTAACTAAATCAAATAATCCGAGTTGACATAAAATTCATCAATGATTTTTAAGGCAGTTGACACTGAAGGCTACTGAGATGTTTGACAGCATAGATCTTCTACTGTTCTTGACTACAAAGAAGAAAACTTTTAAGGAGAAGTGTTCAATGCAAACTTTGATTTTAAGTAATAGAAATTTATTTGATATGGGAATTGCATCTGCTATTCTTATTAAGACAATGTTAAGAGTCCATGTAGGAAGGCCCAAGGCAATTCTGATGGCTATCGTTTGACATGTATCTCCATTGTATGGAAGAAAGATTTATTGTGAGCAGACATGATGGGACTGCTGTACCAGAAAAAGCTACATATCTAATAATTACTAAGCAGAAGTAGGTGGCTAGATTGAGTGCCATGTTTTTTACTTCCAATCATATTTAAAAGTTGATCCAATTAAGAGCTTTATTTTTAAGATACTAAATAAGGATTTATAGTTTCTACTTTAGTCTATAGTGAGTCTAAGAAAGGTGATACTGTTCCACTGGATAGTTCATCCATTGATACCAAAATTCCAATTTATATCGACTTTACTCAGTGTGTATCGACTTATTTAGCAGTAGTGCACTTAATGTGGCAAATATCTCATTTCCAATAAGAACACCATCCTTCTATGTTGTAAAAAGCATCAAAGAGTTTTGACTTAAGTGACTCAGGTTTTCATAGAGTTCATACATAAAAATATAATTAGAATAAACTCTTAATCCCATGAGGGATAGCCTCAAAACTTTAGGGATTAAAAATGGAAAATAACATAGGAAACAAGACAGAACCCTGGAGGACTCACTCCTCTTTTAAGGAAAATTAAGAATAAACAATTTTGTCATTTGACTTTTTTGGATCGATCTTAAAGGAAATTTTGAATCTTACATTATTGACATTAATACCCATTTGTAAAAATTTTATAATTAATCCATCAATATAAATTGAATCATATGTTGACCTAATACCTAATGAGATAGCACTGATATGCTTTTTATTTCTTTTCGCTTGTGCAATATCCCTATGAAAAACCTACACAGATGTTTAGAAGTCTTGAAAAGGGAAAAATCCTAAATGAGAATTCTCCGGCTTTTAATGCTTTATAATGAATGTAATAATTTTTTTACACAGAATACTTTTGAAAATTTTGGCAAGAACTATTTTTAAAGAAATTGTTCGATATTATGACATGTCACGCTTGGGTTTTTGTGGTTTATAACTAAGCAAAATAAAGGTATTTTCCATGGTTTATAAAAATAGGCAATTAGTGGGAATCTCATCTTGGAAGAAAATATTGTTAAATAAAGTGTTTGAGAGCTATTTTAAACAGGAATTTTAATTAAAGAATGTTAAAACTTTTGCAGAGAACACCAACTGGTCGGATTTTTGAAAGTTTTAATTGTGCGATCCAATTCAATTAAGGTGATGTTATTATTAAGTTCAAAACTGCCAGAGCCAAAATAACCTGCAGTTATTAAAGGATGACGACAATCGTCTTTAAACCTTAATACAAAAGGATTTGTTTTGATCTTGGAGATCCTATATATCTTGGTCATTCTGAATCTTCATATAATGAAAAACTTGGGTATTTTAAAGAATCTTTGATTAATTTAATTAAAAACTTTAAACAAAGGGAAATGACATTTGCAAATGGTAACAAGAGAAGCGGGCTTTACAAACATTGTCCCAAAGTTTTCTCTTAACAGCTCGTATCATTGCCATAATTTAGCTGAAAATATTTTAAAAAGGCTCCGTGATAAGTTGTCTGGTTACGTTTTGGCCTTCCTGAGGCAACGTTTTTTAAAAATTAAAGTCTTTTTTAATAATTATTCCACCCTGTGGAATTATATTAAGAACATATTTTTATATAATTATTTTCACATACAGCTGAAGAAAAAAAATAATTTGGACTTGATTGTAAGAACAGATGTGTGTGTTGAAGTTAATTCAGTATTGATTTTTTCGCAAATTTTATCCCATATTTTAATAGAGATAAAATGAGGGGGTTGGATGAGGGGGAAGAACTCTAAACATATTGGAAAATGATCACTCTCAAATAATTTTCTGAGACTAAAGTTAGAAGTTTGAGGTAAGATGTCTGCAGAACATAAAATAAGATTTATCAACAAGAATGACCCACTAGGTTGAACATGGATTGGTTTGAATTCATAATAATTAAAATGCATAAATGATAATCATCAAATCAAGATGCCTGTGTTTGGCCGATTTTAAAGCTTCAGAAGTCACCCCAGAGAATCAAATCTGTTCAATATTGAAGTCACAAACTATAATATGTTGCCCCTTAATAAACTGTTGAAGAGAATTTAAAGAAGAAATATTTATTTTGCATATTGGAAAATAAATGTTTATGATAGGAAAGATCAGGTTATGCATTATTATTTTAACTCACATTATTGAAGGCATCAGAAAAAGAAATATCTATGTTTTTAAGGATGTTTGTTTAAAATTATTATCATGAGACTACCACCCATTTAAAATAACCTATCTTTTCAGTATAGATTTTTCTGTAGTATATAAAAAGCTTGAAGAGGCTTCAAAATGATTTCTGGAATAATAAAGTTGTCATATAAAACAAATTCCTCAAAGGGAAGAACATGCTTTTTATTCACGATGCTCCAGATATTTAATTGTACAAATTTTCTTTCTCAATATATAAATAATAGAATATCATGATATATTTCATCTGCTTGTATTTCTTAAGACAAAAAAACAAGACTTGGTAATATAAAATTCAAACTACTTTTAACTAAAGAGTATTTGAATAACTTAGAAAACCCTTTTCAACATCTAGACCATATAAGTGTACAAGAACGTGTCTCCTCCGAGGATAAGACAGCTAATCTATGAGATATATTTACTGAGGTAGGAGCACTGCAATGTATTGCAGATAAGATATTTTAAATCCATTTTGTGACTGAATTGTTCACCAGAATTTCACTTATTTTCCTCGTGATCTCTTTTAGAAGAAGTTTTCTTTTTGATTGAGTCTTGAATGATCTCACAAATGTTTGACAACATATTATTATAATGAGTAATAATCACTTCCTCAATCTTAATAATTGATGAGACATAATTGATCCCCTTAAGTAGAAGTTAAGGTGTTTATTAGAGTATCCACGATTTTTTTATCATATCATTTTCCTGAGGAGAAATAGTTAACACTTTCAGAGTCTAGTTGTCACTGCTTATTTAAGTGAAAGTTCTGAAGCTTTAGAATATGAAAGATTGTGTATAAAATGGCGATTTTTTCTCTGGCGTTCTTTCGAAACAATTGAGAAAATCAGCACAATAAACTTCTGAACAGTTTTTACAGTTACTCTGTTTTTGATAAGGGTCTTCGTGTCTTGAATCTTTTCAGTTTATGCACACAGACTCATTCCTACAATGAAACTAAGAGTCCATAAACTTGAAGGTGTTGTTGTACTGTCAAGGTTTATCCACAAATAATTGGATTTTATGAATTGTTAAATAAAGAAGCTCCGTACACTTTAAGCGAAGTGCCAAGAGTTGAGATTAATACCGGGTTTCTGTTTGTATTATTTTTTGTTGAGGAAATGTGTAATTTCAAATACTGCTGTACTATTTTCTCCTATTATTTCTTATGCTATTTCCACGAGGGGAACTGGTGTACGAATGTCGTGAAGGAAAATTGTTGGTGAAATTTCGATAACAGCTATTGTTTCTGAAGAATTATTAGTATATAAGAATAATTTACCATCCCTGGTAATAAAAACATTTTATTATTTTCTTATATTGGGGGGGGGGATTTTTCCCTTTATTTCACTTTCATGTGTCAGAGTTTACGTTTAGGAATATATGTTTTATAGGCCTTACTCTTCAGAAATATTTGAAAGGAGTTTATACCCTTCTTATGAGTAACAATAATGCATTGTTTAGTTCTAAAGTATTCCAGAGAAATGAGATTCTCTCGGTTAGGCATTTTAACGATGATTAGTGATAATTCAAAAAAGATTTTACCATTAAGTACATTTAGTAATCGAGATTATACAATGACTTTAGACAACCTTGAACTCCGTATCAAGATTATGTTCTACAATTAGTTTAAGGAACAGTGTTCCTTCTTTAGCACTATCTCAAATAAAATGAAGAGAATCAATGCAAAATCTTTCTTCTTCTGAAGGAATTTCAAATAAAAGGAAATGTTTAAAAAAATAGTTAAATGGAAAAGAACGTAATAATAAGGAAACTAGCACCAATCACCATTTAATGCAGTTTTTCCTTTCTAAAATTATTCTCGTGAATATACAATGCATATCTATAGATACGATGTCATAAGCGTTTTGTGTTGAAAGCTATAGCAACCACATTTAAAAGTCAAACATAGGAAATTTTATTTGCGATTAAAATTTCAGTAAAAAAATAACAAAAAACTGTAAATTAGAAAGTACCAAAACATTTATTTTGTTTTATTTGCTCAAATGCGATGAACTACGAAATAAATATTCTGAAATTTCCAAAATGATGAACTTTAGTCTGAAATTAAATTTACATAATACATGGTCAACCTCTTCAACTGACGGTGCCCCAGACCTTCTGGTCCTTGAAGATGCTCAGTTACTCTTTACATGAAACCTCCCACAAATGAATGGTACTTCGCCAAAAGACCGGGTGAGACCTTTAATCTTAGACAAAGATCTTATCTAACTGCCTTTTCACACTATTTGAGTATACACATGAGAGGAATCACCTTTCAACAGGGTCAAAGGACATTTCCACTACCTAAATTTTTAAAAATGACGATGTCTTTCGAGACCCATTACATTTCTTAGACATTTTAGATATTTTGGTTTTATGGGGGTCTCAGGTTGTCTATCTAGCCTAAACAACCTGAGATAAGTAACAAAAACAACATAATACATAACAAAATTAGCTTAAATAGTACAAACTTGTAAATACATATAATATATATCACTAAATGTAATCTTCTCAATATATTTTAGCGACATAAATCTGAAATTAAATAGTCTACCATAAATAAAATTGAAGATAAGATGTTAAAGAGCAAAACAATTTATCGACATAAAAAAAGAGGAAAATATTATCAAGACTGTATTAGATTATGTTCTACGGTTAGGCTTTCGAAGTAGTGCTCTAAATTCAATACTATTTAGAATAAAACTCAAACAGTCAATGTAAAAAAAATTCCTTCCTTGAAGGAAATTAAAATACAAAAGAAATAAGTAAAGAATGATAGTTAATTAGAAAAGAATGCAATAATAAGTAGATTACCAACCAACCAATTTCCAAAAGACCGACGAGAAATCCCATAAAAATTGTTTCATATTTCACAACGATGTATATGGAAGGAAAAATAAACTACTTCCCTTTGAAGGCGAAAAAACTTCAAAAAATTTATAGCTACAAAAAAATAATTTTATGATCATAACAAATACAAGAAGATAATTTATTGCAATGATATACAAAGTTAATTTAGTTTCTGTACTAAATAACCCGCAGTCTTGAAAATGTTGGCCATATTCAGAAACATTCTTTTTTTAACATTTAAGACATTATGTTTTTATTTTACACAAATCATGTAATTAAATTCAATGTAATAAATATGTCTGCAAATAATATTATATAAGAATAACATTTGTCGTGGTAACCTTATAGACTAAAATTCATTTTAGTTTTATTCCTGTTTTTTTATATTATAATCCTTAAACAAAAAGCGTAATATTTATTCTCCAAGTGTTATCAGTTGGCTGTACATATAATAAAATAAGGTTATTTATATGAATGGAAATGCACGAAATGTTATGATTATTATATTATTATATTTATTTTAGACATCATTAACATTATCTTATGTATTATGGAACTTGGCTGCCAATCCTGAAGTGCAAAAGAAACTTCAAGATGAAGTTGATAAGGTTTTACCCGATGGAAAACCTTTAACTGTGGAGGCTTTGAATCACATGCCTTACTTAAAAGCATGCATAAAAGAAAGTATGAGGTATGAATGAAAAAATGCATCATTTTCTATAGTTATAAAAAGTAAACATTTAGTATTTTTCATATTACAATTTAAGTTATCATAATACTTTGTACATTATTTTTAAATATTGTATAATTTACAATAAAATAATAAAATAAAATTTCATAAAATTATCCCAAATAAAATATGAATATAATCAAAATTTCATAATTCTAATTTTATTTTTAAAGTGATAAAAAAAACGATGAGCATTTTTTAAGCACTTTGAAGTTGGAAATATCGCATAGTTTGGAAATATAAATCTTTCGTAAACTGTCATTAAAGTTTTAATTTTAAAGCCTGTCTCTCAAAATATGTTCATATAATAATTATTTAAATTCTATCTGTCGAATTGTTTTGTTTGATTTTCAGGAGTACTAATAATATAAAGAATGTATCTTGTATTAGAAATATTATGCAGATATAAATCAAATATTTAATGAGAAAAAATGTCTGTTATATTTTTACAGGATTAATCCTACTGTTCAAGGTACTTCCCGGACATTAGATAAAGATATTGTTCTCTCTGGCTATAGAATACCGGCCAAGGTATATTATTTTTACATGAAAAGAATTATTATAATATTTTTACATTTTTACATGGAAATTCACTTTTGGTGAGGAAAAGCATCTAAAACATAATTTCATGAACAGTCTAAATTTTCTAAATTTTGCAATCTGACTGAATTCCAGGCAGACATTATTGAATGTGAATATTTTACAATAGACAATTCAGAAATGAGGAAAAAATTGTCAAATCTTAAAAAAAATACTAAAAATTTATGAAATTGCTGTATTTTCTGGTTATGGCTGTTATAGTTTTTCAGTGACAGGATTAATGATAGGACTGTGATTCTTTTAAAGATCTTATAAGCGAATTGAGAACAATAATTGGAGTGTCATAATTAGAATGAACATAGCTGGGTGATTACATCAAATGAATTTCAAATTCTTAGAAGAAAGTATAAGTTCTGAAAGGATATTAAAAGACAGAGTTGTTTTAAAATACACTTTGTTGAAATAATTGCCGAAATTCTCAAATGAAAAATAAAATACTATAATTTAGTTATTAGTATACTCTATATAAAGTGAAACAATGTTTGCCATACATTCATAAAAATGTTCTTTTACACTATTTGCGTAACTTTTCTCATCACTTATCTATTTGGTTTCAGAACCTTTCATGACATAACTTCACCTTGGATTAAATGATATTGTATTTGCAGTATTTTTTAAAAACTTATATTTGAAATAATAAACCAATACTCTTCTAAATTTATCTTGCATCCTCACTATCTAATGTAAAAGAAGTTTGATATTCTTAATTTTCAAAGATGAATTTTGCTTCAGACTTGGATTAGATGACCAATACAATTTTCAGCCATTATTTCAAAGCCAGTCAATAAATCACTTATTGTTTTCTTGCAGTAATATGAGCTTGACATTATATACAAATATTTGATAGCACTATTAGTAGGACATTTCATGACATGTTATTTTGTAACTATTTAACTATTTTTATACGACGTTATTTTCTTGTTTAGTTGTGAGCTTTTATATGATTAATATTACTATTTCTTACAGTAAATATATATATATATATATATATATATATATATATATATATATATATATATATATATATATATATATATATATATATATATATATATATATATATATATATATATATATATATATATATATATATATATATATATACATATATACATACATATATATAATGAATAAAGACTTTCGAAAGTGTATTCTTTTTTTTTCAGAAAAAACTTACAATTTAAATATTTTTTTTCAAAACGCTTTATTAATATTTATAATAATATGGTAATTTATTGATGTATAATTTATGAAAAAAATATTTCATATCATTTTAAAAGTAACTCTATCATTTTAAAAAATTCGTTCCTGTATTGTTCAAATTTATGCATAAAACATTTGATAAAAATGAAGCCGACTTGGTTGCTTAGGGTGTTCGTTCTCGTTAACTGAAAGTTGTAAATACGAATATTAACAGAAGTGGAGATACGTCCTGTTCGCTAATGGTATCTAGGGTAAATAATGCTGTGGTCGCAATGTCCTTCTTGTGAAATGATACCTTCGGGAATAGCAAGCCAGTTTAGGGATCATTTGCTTAGTCACTGTCTCTAACTTATGAAGACCCATCCATTTCCAGGCCCACAAAAGTACACCCACAAGGTACACATAATATAACGTGCCATCACTTTCGCCCTTGTATTGTTCAGAGGTGGAAATCATAGTAGCAAAGCTTTATGTAACGATAACAATGTTTGATAAAATATTATATTTATAATAAAGGAAATGAAATAAATGGGAAAAGAAAAATGTATTCACAATACTCAATAAACTCTCTATTCTTTATGTTGTTTTTCTCATAATGTCACCATGAATTTGAGTACATTTTCTATTGTAGCTGTGTGGAATTTTTTTAATTGCTATATCTTGGGATTGTTTTAGAGTACTCAAATAATTACTTATCTTCTCGGGTCTTGTATATATATATAATTAGAAGAATGCTAAAATTCAATCAGATAGTAAAAAGTTTCAGAACTCTTTTGGATACAATAAATTGTCACTTACTTATAGGACTGCTGATTAGCAGCAAAATTCTTTTCTATGCCGAGAGAGACCACGCTTCTCTGCGTGATTCCAAATAGTAATCAGATATTTTAATCCTGGAGACGATTTTAAAATGATTGTCTTTCCAACACATCCTTTTGCAAAAGGTGATAAAATTTCATTTTCTACCCAAATGAATAAAGAGAACAATAAATAGCAAGGTAAATCATAACACTTGAAATTTATGCGCTTACGTGACCCATTCGGCGATATTTGAGAATAATGTCATTGGTGAGATTGAACTATTGACTCAAATACTCAGTACCGAAATTATACCTGTTGATTTTACATACATTTATTAATTCCTTCATTCTTGAAACATCTGATTATGAATAACAAATACCATTAATAACATTTAAATCAAGACATAGTATTTATTTTTATGTGTTTTTGTACTTCATATTTTATTTGAGATTCATTTCACAAAATTCCCAGAATATTTGAAAGGTTATTTAATATTATAGATAACTAAATTTATTTATTCATGCTCCTCGTGCAATTCCTAGACACTCCTCACCCTCAACTACTACGTGTCGAGTCAACAGGAACGTCATTTTCCAGATGCTTCTTCTTACAAGCCAGAAAGATGGCTGAGAGACGAAGCTGGGAAAAAGATTACTCCTGATTCATTCGCTTTCCAACCTTTTGGATTCGGTCCTCGAATGTGCATCGGACGAAGAATTGCTGAGTTAGAAATGCTGACATTGCTTACAAAGGTCAGTTAACAGAATTTTATTTTTTAAGGGGTATTCTCAGTGGAAAAATATTCTATGTGAAAATTTGAAAGGAATTATATATTTTAGAATATTTTTCTACTCTCCTTTTATGTTAAATTTAAAATGTACATTTTCTATCCATAATTGTTATTTGCAGTTCAATGAAAAATATCATGTAAAAGTTAAAAAAACATATTATTAATTAATTACACATAAGCATTCATTTCATTCGCGAGGGATATTTCCAAATTACTTTAATCATGATTTCTTATCAATGTTAATTGAAAATAAAATCTAAATGAAATCTTGGCTACATTTTCTATGTTATTGCTGTTAATGTTTATTGTTGTATATTTTGAGAAATAATTCCTTGTATCTTATACGATGTAATTAATACTTTTTATTTGAAGAACAATACAAAACTATAATGTAAAACACCAATTTTATGCATGTTTTCAGAACTCTAGAAATTTTATTTCAAAAATGGATGCTTTTAGTTGTATGATAAAAATTTCGATTCAATGATTAAGCAATTCCAAATAAAAAACCTTAACATTAGTAGCATTGAAATGTTAATTAAATCATAGTATTTTATTAAAAGTTTACAAGATATCTCTAACATAAATATTTCTGACTTTCTTTTATAATAAATATTCACACAAATAGGTTTGAACTTTATACTTTAATTTATATACCTTGTAATAAATATAGAATGAAATTTGAAGAAAATTATTTTGTTTACATATTAATACTCTTCCATTGTCTAAAAACTACCATTAAATAATATGATTCTATAATAAAGCATAAAAAAGAAAAATTGTATTTCGAATAAAATAAAATTAATAAAATTATTTATTAAAAAATATGCTTTTGAAGGAAAATACATTTTAAGTAATAGATATTATGAATAGTTCATGTTTAAAATGTAAATTAAATACATTGATTGTTAATTCATAAATTCTGAAATTTAAGTGTCAGTTTAAGAGAATATCATTTTCACAATTAAAACTTTTATTAACTTCAAAATATACTACCAAATTAAGCATGCATTTTGATTTTTTCGATTTTTACAGTTTTTGTTTACTTCTCAAATATTTATTACTTAAGATATATGAAAACTTTAAACTTTTGTTTCAGTATATTGCCATTTAACAGGAGTTATATTGGATATTTTTTTTTTATATTTTCTTAAATTTATTAATGTTTAAATAAACAGCTGCTTTTAATATTAAGATACTCCAATAAACTGATTTTAAGAAAAAATCTATTTGCGCTATTGATGTAAATATTTTTATAAAATTTTAGAGACAAAATCTATGAATTATAATTATAAAAATACAATTTTTTTTCAAATTTGTAGCTGATGCAAAATTTCTGGATTGAAAACAGGAGTTCAGAACTTGATGTACGCTTTCAGCTGGTTCTCATGATAGCAAGTCCTCTTCGCTATGAGTTTTATGAACGGAACAAGCACTAGGTAAAAATATGACAAATGTGGTTTTTATAAGAATGAAATATGGAATTGAAAAAAAAATATTTTTAATTTCACTGTATATTAAAACAAATGTAAATAAATATCTCGCTTTAACTTTAGCATTTTTTTGTAATAGTTATCAAATTAAAAAAAATTATAAATATTAAATAATAATTTTTTCGTAAAATATTAGACGGTGAATATTACATGACAATTATGATTATCTGGATTTTTTGCGAAACTTTTTCGATTGTGAGACATTTTAGACATTATTATTAAAACAACATTTGATTTACAATTTTCATTAACAGAAAGAGCAATTTAAATGTTGTTTGTGTTTTATTTATATTTAAATTAGGGATTTTATACTTGACAAAAACTCTGGAAAATAAGTAAACAATAAAATGCCTGCATTATGCTATTTTTTATTTATGAGTAAAAAGAAAATAACATAATTAGGTAATTTATGCAATTTATTATTTATTCACGATTAATATATGGAATCAAATTATCACTAGAGACTTTATATTATTAATTATTTATAAATTATCACTATTAATAGCTATATTGTGTAAATAAATTATCAAATTATCACTAAGAATTTATCTATTAAAATGTTTCATTCTTTTTACATGTATTCACAACAAATTTGTTTTTTTAATTTGAAAATAATAGGAGAAATAAAACAAATGACAAAGTTTTTCTTCCGCTAATCGAGAAGATGTAGGTAATATTTTCATTCATAATTTTAATTATTTAACTTTCAGATTTGCACAGAAGCTTTATGTCGTATTAATCTTTTCAAAATATTTTCTGTAATAAATTTGTAAACACATAATTACAATATTTCCTTTTTACAATCAGCTAAAAGGAAATTTATCTTAACATGGTTAGTAGTGATATTTTTTTTTTCTGAAACAGAATACATTTACATAACTTTTCGTCAGACACTGTTGTTTCCATCTAAGTCTTTCCTGTCATTCGATACATTAAAAATAACATCTGATCCAAGATTTTGATTAATACTAGTATTTAATACTCAAGTCAATTCTCTTAAATTTATCATTACTAGAAAACTGAATAAATATTGATGCCAAGTTCATATAAAAATACAGTAAAAATCATGTAAAACTTTCATGACTGATTTTTTAAATATACATTAACGTATCGTGAAGTCACCCGTTGAAACACACCTAAACAAGTTACAAGATTATAATCATCACACTTCTTAAGATATATACTATCTCATTTAATCTTTATAAATATATTCCAATTTATGAACTTGACGCATAATACAAATATGAATGAATATATATGTTACAGTAATAGTGATTAATAGGTGATTATGTATAAAAACCTGTGATTATTCATAATCCCTGCTAAACTCAGCAAATCTTATTAATTATTGAATATTTATCACATTTATTGTGAAATATATATATTATTCACAACTCTTAATAAGGAATGTAAGAAATTCCAATTAATTTGAAGAGAAATGATATTTTAATTCCAAAAAATAAATATTTTCAAGTAATATTAAACATTTCGTTCTTAAGAGTTTAAAAAAACATCATAATGACTTAGAATAAAACTTACTATATTCTTTTAACTTAAAAATTTAAACAATAGTGGCCTTTTTTAACTTCATTTCAGTAGGTATTTCAAAACAGAGTTATATTAGATAATGGAATAAGTTATATATCTGGCATGAGAAAGATGTTGAAAAATCTATAATAAAAATTACTAAAAGTAAAAATAAACCCAAGCTAATAATTTCAGAGTATACTTCATTTTTATACGCATCTAAGTAAAACAAAACTATAAATTAAATATTAATAAGTACTTATATAGATAGATAGATAGCTTTTACGTCTAATCAACTGAAATACCTGGTTAAAGTATGAAATTCATATTAATAGAAATTATATAAAACAGATTTCATGTCAAAAAAGAAAAACAATATTCCAAAAATGCATTTATTTATATTACTTGTATGTATATATATTTAAAGAGATTAAATTATTGTAACATTTTAAATTACAGTTTTCCTAATTTCTTACATTAACACTCATCAAATATCCATTCTGTTAAGCAAACACATCATTAATAACAGCAATTTATAAAAAAATAACTTTCTAAGACAATCTCGAAGGGATATTACTCAATCGGAAAGTTTTTCAGCAAAATAAATTTTTCTTCACAAACTAGGAAAATTTTTACGGGGATACCACTATGAAATTTTCCTTGTTTTGTTTCTAAAATATACATCTCTGCGTTTTGAATGCTTAATAAAATTGCACATAAATTTCGAGAATCACTTCTTGCTTTGCCAACATCTAATACTCGTAGATTTCTATGTCACCAATATTACTAAAAGAAAATTTAAGATTTGTAACTTTCAACGTTTTTTTTGCCTGTAATTCTAAGCTTTTTCTGTACTTTTTTTCTATATTTTCTTACCTACTTTTGCCTGTCTAAAACAACTATTTGGCTAAAGATTATTATTTGATAATTTTCATTTGAAATCTCAAAATTAATTGAAAGAAACGGTCATTTAGCAATGGGTCAATATTTTTCACATTTGAATCGTCTTCTATTTCTCTACTGATTTTATGAGAAACATTATATTAAACTGTTTCTATTAAAATTTGAATTCTTTCGACTCTAATATATGTATTTGATAAAGTCATTTGGGAAAGAAGATGTAATTAAACCTATTTTAAAAATCCTCCAAAACTTTGTTTTATAAAGAGCATGTTACTGAAAATGTAATAAACTTCCATAGTTTTTACGTTATATATAATTACCAGTAAATGATTATGTTAATTATAGGGAAATAATCGTAATCATCATTAATCTTGGTAAATGCAATAAATTTTTGCATAATTATCAGATTTTCTGGTTAAATTATTAAATATTTAACTCCTTAATTTTTCATAATTCGAAAATGAAGTCCTTAAATTTTTCATAATTCGTGTAGATTGATCAGCTGCCTGGCTGCTATTATGACGTACACAATTGTGAATCAATGTGTTATTTGAGACCTTTGTTGATTTCCGATTAATGAGACTTCAGTCGTTTTTCTAATATTTTTATAGAAATGGTTACCATAATTCATGAAACATATTTAACAATTAGTCATTGTGGCATAAACAAAACATTAAAATAATTTCAAAAACTACAAAAATTTGATTTGTGAAGCAGTGATGATTTACTTCAACTTGTATAAAAGTTGTCAAGAATAATCAGAGGTACCCAATAATAAACTTGTTACGACATTGATCTTTAAAGTGATGAATTCACGATGCAAGTCGATTTATTTTACATGCGGCTGCAATCAGATAATGATTGAAAATTTATGTATCAAGACTACTTTTACGAGATTCTTTTAAGGGAACTCTCTAAAAAGAAATATGAAAAATACCATATATAAAAGACACTTTTTAATATATGGAATCCCCGGTACACTGCCTTCAAAATGACAAAGATCTCGTGTTCTGTAATCAGAATGGGAAAGAAGCCTGTGCAATGGGGCTATATTTGAAAATCGTGCATGGAAAAACCAGACTCCAAGTTCAGTCCAATATGCAAATTATGATCTTGAAAATATGTATACACCAGCCAACTCCCCTGTACCTAACCCAAGAAGGGTTCTACCAGTTTAGATAGGAGTTGCTAGAAAGAATAAAAGAAAGTAACACCACCAATGGCACCACCCCCACAACAGTTTCGAACTATGTACGCAACAGCTCCAGACACCTCTGCTGCCTCTGGTGTCCCCAATTGACAAGTTCATGGGACATCAAAACAAGGTGCGTTACAATAAAGCATTGGCACAGTGGAAATTACAAGGTATACAATTTAACATCAAGGTATTCAATTTAGCTTAGGCAAACATGCAAGATAATAAGGAGAAGTTAGTAAAGTTTTAAAAAAAAAGTGAACTAATGTACAAACTGTGTAAAACAAAGCAATAGTTAGTAAAATTAGAAAAGTAAAGGTTATTGTATGTTGCACAGAGCTACAAGGCACTCTGTACTTGTTCATCATCGTCCAGGAGGTCCAATTCTCCTTGCTGGTCATCCTCCTCTTCTTGGTAAAGTGGAATAAACAGTTCTCTGTGATTTATTAAAAAGTTTATTAAAGCAATCACTTTGGTTCTTGAATGGGCGTTGTTTACATCTTGAAAATATGTTACGTCCTTGATTGGAAAGCAATAAAACTTGTAGTCAGGAAGAATATGTTTTATACAACTTGTGATAAATGTATCATTTCGTAAAGGCATCAAGAATATTCCTTTCAAATAATTTTTGAAATATTTTTAAAAGTAGATTTGAAAGCATATTCTTTCCCAAATGATTTTTGCAATATCTCAGAACTGAAGAAGATATTCAGACTTTGATCGAAACATTTGACTACCTGATAAAACCAACAGTGAAATAGAAGATCGTTCTAATGTTAAAATTAATGATCAATCGCTAAATTACTCTTTGTTTGAAATTCATTTTGTGATTTAGAATTAAAATGATTAAGTGGTCCATTTTAACCATACAGAAATTTTAACTTAGAAACAACAAAAAAAGAACATAGAAAAGTTTTAAAGAAAGTTATTAATCCAGGCAAAAAAGATGTTAACAGTTGCAAATCTTAAATTTTCTTCTAGTAATATTGATTATGATAACTGACGCACGAAATTTACTAGCGATCATGTTAGAAATTCAAAACTGAGGCTTTTGTATTTTAAGTACAAAACACGGAAAATTATCCTAACCATGTACCAGAAATTAGTTCAAAGTAAGCAAAAAGTCATTTTGAAGATTTTTCAGATTAAGTATTATCTCTTCAAGATTGTTTTACAAAATCATCTTTCTGAAAGTCAGTGATATCAACGATGTGTTTGCAAGGCAGAGTGAAAACTGACAAATGCAAATGTAAAAAATCTGGAAAATTGTGTAATTCTAAATGTCACAAAACTCTACATAATCAATCCTTAAAGTAAATATAAATAAAAACTTTTTTAAGATATAGGTTTAATTTGTTTTTTCATGGAGATCCTCTTATAAATTCTACTATTCTAATTATTTATAAATTCTTCTTCGAGGTATTTTTTAGTTAGCAAAACACATAAGAATTACCTATAAGTACTAAAATTCATATTTAATTTATAGTTCTATTTGATTTGGATGTGTATAAAATAAAGTTTTTACTACAATAATTAGCTAAGCTTTCTTTTACTTTTAATAAATTTTTATTATTTTGTATTTTTAATATCTTTGAACCAATTATATAACTTATTCTATTATCTAATACATGATAATAGAATATTATATAATATACATGATATACATGATAATAGGTATTTTGAAACATAATACATATGTTTCAAAATACCTACAGAAATGAGCATGCAAAAGAGCACTGTTACTTAAATTTTTCAATTGAAAGAATATAAGTTTTCTTCTAAGTCATTATGATGTTTATAAACTCATAAAAACAAAATGCTTAATATTGCTTAAAAATATTCAATTTTTTAATTAAAATATCATTTTTCTACAAAATAATCGGAATTTTTCACACTCCCTATTACGAGTTGGGAATAATATATATTTACCGATGAATGAGATAAATATTCAGTAATTTATTTTAAAGAGTTTCGTGGATATTATAAAAAATAATCGGTTATTATACACATAATCACAGAATTTATCATTTTACCTCCCGTAACATATACCTTATATTATACGAGGGTTACTCGGAAATTTTTGAGATACGCGGAGACGAGAATTTACAAAATAAAAATAACTGTTTAATTTTAAAATACAAAGTATTTTAACACAGAAGACGATTTTTTACTGACTTACTTCAACTTGTTTAGCATAGAATAAATTTTAAACAGAAGAGAAAATGGAGTTGACGAAAAAAAATTTTCGCGCTATGATTTTCTACGATTTTAAAGCAGGATTAAATCAAGGCAAATGCGTTCAACGGTTGCAATTAGCATTTGGTGATGAATCTCCAGCTCGGGCTACTGCATTCAAATGGTTTAGAGAATTTAGAAGTCGCAATTTTCTACAGGATGAAGAACACGCAGGAAGGCCGCCGTCGGCAGTAATCCCGGATAATGTGTCTGCCATACGAAACATTTTAATGGATGATAATCGCTGTACCTATCAAGTGATACAGAAAGAACTTAACATTGGACCCGCAGTCATACACAAAATTATTTATGAAGAATTACATATCAAAAAAGTAGTTTGCCGTTGGGTTCCCCATAATCTAACTGAGCACCAAAAGGAGAAGCGTGTCAGAATCAGTAAAGAAACTCTTAAACTGCTGAACGATGGTGGCCACCACATCATTTCTAAAATTGTAACAGGTACATACCGTGTTTTGACGTTCCAATATGTCAAAAAAGCAAAGTATGGGTTTTTGAAGATGATCCCTCGCCGACAATGGTGAAAAAACAACGCACACTGAAAAAAGTGATGTATACCGATTTCTTCAGAAGTACGGGATTGGTCAAAGCCATCAAGTTGGAAAGACAGAGTACAGTAACAACAAACTGGTATACCACTAAATGTCTTCCAGAAATTCTACAAGAACTGGATGTTAGGGGACTAATGCTTCACAATGACAATGCATCTTCACATACAGCCGGATTAACAGTTGAGTTTCTTTACCAAAAACAAATTAAAGTGATCGAACATTAGCCGTATTCACCTGATCTACATATGTGCAACTTTTGATTATTCTTTAATCTAAAAAAGAAATTACGTAAACGTCGTTTTCATTCAGAAGAAGAGATTGATGTGGCTATAAATGCAATTTTTTCATCTATTCCAAGAAATTAATTGCTTGAGGCATTTAATCAGTAGAAAATTCGTCTACAAAAGTGCATTGATGCTGGAGTGGACTATACTTTGAACACACCTAAAATTTTTTAAGTATAACTTTAAAAACCTTGTTGTATCTCAAAACTTTTGGAGTGACACTCGTATTATGTTATCAATTAAAACAAAATGATTGTCATTAAAAAATATTTATTTATAAAACAATAGCTTAAAAATAATTGTAAATCAATTATATTTAAATTATTAATTAGTTAATAAATTTGATTGAATTCTATATATAAGAAAATACATATATAAAATTATAATTAAATATGCTATCAAGAATTGTTTTTTATGCTTATTTTTATTTATTTCAGGTACAGATTTTATAAATGAGATTTTTCTAAGAAAATGCAGATATATAATAAGAAAGAAATATATAAAAGACTTTTTATTATTGTGTGTAAATATTGTAAATAATTCTTATGAATTTTAATAATTTATTGACTATTGTTTACTTGTTTGTATTGTTTCATAAGTTGTAATTTTATTATTTGTTCTATGTGACAATTACATGTATACATAAAATGTCTTATATATATAAGATTTAATTGAAATATCTTATTTATATATTTCATATAATGTAAATAAGGAACGTTTTTCCTTGAACTGTGAATGAAATATTTCATAACTTCAATTTCCATTGTATAAATTTTTATTTTTAATCTATTTTTATGGGAACAATTTATAATTTATGAGGCTTATTGGACAAATATTTTATTAATATTAAAAATATTTCATGATTTGAATTATAAACTTATTTTGCAAACATATTTGTAAAGTTCTTGTTATGATTGAAAAAAATGATAATTCAATTGTTTAATATTACGTTTGTTAGTTTACTTAAAAGTTAAATGTTATTTATATTTTGTTATGCATATGTTTTAAATTCTCTTAAATAAAAAAGTGCTTAATTAGTTTATTTTGAATGTTTTAAATTAAGCTATGAAAAAGAAAGATGTAAATAAAAATATACATATAATTCACTTGGATCTAGAAACAATAAATTTACATTATAAAACCATAGGTTATTTATATTATATAACAAATCACATATTTTGTAACAAAATATTTATTTTTGTTTTACATTTCATTTTAATGGGCTGTTTTCATGTAACATTAAAGTTGATAATTTTATATATTTTCTATTTCCTTAATATTATTCATTTTAAAATTTTATTGAAAAAATTTCTCTAATATTATTTTTTTGTTTCGTCAGGATCAAATATTAAATGACATCAGGTTTATGAAACTTCACATAAATTATCAAATTAAAATTTAAAATTTTAAATAAGCATTTTTGAAGCAAATGTTTTTTTTTTAAATCTGTTGCTTTCTTTCCTCAAACAGTGTTTTGCGCTTAAGGGAAAATCATCAGTTAATCTTAATCTAAAAAATATATTTCGATTAATTTCGTGGAAAATGTTTACAAAACATTTAAAAATACAACTTGTTTATACACTTTATATTTTTACTTCATATGTTTTATTATACAGGAAATTTTTGCCTCAATTAATAATTAATTTTAACTGTATAATTTTCTTAGTATAAATGTTAATAAAATGTTAGTAAAATTATGATCCATGTGCATGCAAATATTCTAATAATTTAATCACTAGTTTGTACATTATTTGATTATGTAAACAAAAATTAAGTTTTTTGATGCTCTCCATCACTTATCTTTACATTGTTCTTAAGATGACTATTATAAAAACCATATGTTTAATCTGTAATCACAGATGGTCTATGTGTACGTGAAGAGTTGCTTTTCAACGTGCGTGAAGAGTTAACTCTTCCAAAGAATCATATCTTTATATGATTCTACTCAGCTATTACGTTGGAGTTTATTCTACAACAAACAATTAAATGAAACTCTTTTGGGTAAACTTTTACATCAACTAAAACAACGTGATTGCAACTTGTATTCCTTTAACACTTATGTATGTATTTTTAAAATAGATATAGACATAATATATTTGCTGCATACAATGCATATTTTGAATGCATTTTACGAAGCTGAATATAAGTCTCAAATTAATAGATTAATTTTACTCGTGTGTACAATAAAGGATAAATTATTTTATTATGAAAGTAAAAGATCAAACTCAATAATTTGAAAAAAATAAAAAAAAACATTATTTTTAAATAATAAAACATTTATAATTGTTGTTTTATTATTTTTTTAAAATGAATTCATCATACGTTAGAATGTTTTTAGAAATGTTATTTCAATTTAATTAACTTTTGAAAATGTTGTAAAAAAAAAAGAGTTTTTATGATAAAATATTAAATGAATACGTATCAGAAAAATGCCTTTCAGAAAGTAATGTTCCTCTAATTACTTAATGAGGCATTTAGGCATTATTTATTATTCTAATTAAGATTTTCTTCAAGAAAAGAAAAAATGCTAAAAAAATGTGATTAATAAAATATTCATTTAAAATTATAAAAGTAAGCATTTTAATCAGTACAAATTCTAAAGAAGAAATTCTGCATATTTTTTTGTGTCTGAAACAAATTTAAGAGTATCAAATGAGATTGAACATTAAGTTTTCAGAGAAAAAATACATGTTCTTAAATCTTGGAATAAAAGTGCAGGCAAATAGATGAAACATTTAAAATTAAATGGAATGATCAGAAATGTTTAAAAATTTGTTAATATTCTAATTAACTTATATTCTGAAAAATACTTATCGATAAATATAATTAATAAATACATTAAATATACAGGTCTTATGCTTTTCCTCTAAAGGTTCATGAAAATTATTATTTACAGTAACAATGACTTCACAATAAAAGAAATTATCAGTATTATACACATGCATACCATGAAATAAGATAAAAATTAAAATATTTTCCAGGTTTTAAATAGAAAAGCGTTATTATTTTGTAAAACTAGGAAAAACTATGAATAATTATCCATTAATTTGGAAATATAAATTGAAATTTGAAAATTACTTACGAATTTGAATATAATTAAACATGAAAATTATTGGTACAGTTAAAAGTTTTCTTAACATTTGTCCCAATAACAATTTTCAAAATTTACAAATTTTCAAGCATTTTTTCTATATTTATAAATTAATCAAATACATCGGGTTTGAAAAATAAAAGTATTACAGCTATTATTATTTTACTATATTTATTTTTACAGCTACTATTATTAAACACAAAATTAATTCTTTGGTGTAAAATAAAAATACGAATAAATTCTGTTCCTTAAACAAATAATTTTGATATAAATTGATTGCAAAATAATGCACGCTATTATTTCACTACACGAAAATAAATTTACCTGCATATTTGAGCAAGATTATTTTGTGCACATTTTTTTACCATTTGATATACCATATCAAATAGAAAAATTTAGTTGATAAAGCATAGCAGTTTACAATATAGCAAATAGGTTTTAAATATATTATGATAAATATATAATACAACATATTTACAGCCTTCTATAAAGTACATAAAAGTGCTTTTAATTTAACAATGTGCTATTTCTGCAGATTAAAAATTATTATTTGTACATTTTAAATAGATAATTCTATTTACTTTTAATAATATATGTGTAATGTGACAAAAGAGATTTATAATCTCATGATAACAAAGAATGTTAAATTTAAAGTCCCATTTAAAATTTTAGCTGCATCGTTAAAGACTAAAATTAATAAAAATAATCTAAATATAAAATGATATTAAAATTTTGTATTGATATTATCTAAAAATTGTAAAATATGAAGATACTGTTAACAGGTATTAAAAATCTAATAGAAAATTGTAGATGTTTTTATACGTTTCGTTTCAAAATATAATTTTTTGTTGATTATATAGCTCATTTTCTTAAGTTTTTAGATAGCACTATTTCCAATATTTATTTTAAACATTTCAGTGTTCTTCGTTTAAAAATATAATTTACAATCGATTATGTAGATTCAGTTTTAGATTTTAAGATTTTATACTCTGTAATTTTTAGATCTTAACACAATCATTTACTTAAGTTTTTAGATCGTATAACACCCATTTTATGCAAAAAATCAAATCACAGCTTATTTCTAGAATAAGCCGAATGGCTTTCTTGAAATGATAATTTTTATTGAGGATATATTTAGATCTGTGAGTTAATTTTTAATTATATATACAATTTTGTTTCAGGCATTGTTAGTTGAAAATTATTCTTAAAATGTATTTTGGAATAGCTTACTTGACCTTAGATTATGTTGTATTCAAACCATATTTTAAAAGTTAAGCTTAAGTGTAAAGTGGTTGTAAAACTCTTACATAAAAAACTTGACAATATATACCTTCGAACCTCCGTCGTTGCCAGTAAATAATGCGGACATATTTAATGAAATAAATTTGAAAAATTGTGACACAGATGAATGCTTGAATTTATTTTTAAGAAACAATTCATGCTTTATTTTCGTAAAAATAAAACCTGTTTATTTATATAATAATTTTCAGTTGTCTTTTATTCACTCATCGTTATTTTTGAGAATAGTGAAAATTCTTCTGAATTTTTAAAAAACAAGAATAATTTCCTTCCAACAATGAAATTTTTCAGTATTTAGCTATAAATAATAAAATGTTTAATTTTACTATCATTTTTGAGTTTCAATATTATTTTGATTTTCTACCCATTTTTAATTCCCAAAAATGTAGTATTTTTCATTTCAATTCAGTATCATAAGAAGATTAATAAGAATATTTTTGAAAGTTTTTTATTCGCTCAAATACTGTTAAGAAAATTTTTCTTCTGAAAATATTCCCATAATATTATTTTAAAGACACAGAAATAAAAGGTGATAAATATGTATTGCCTTAAATAAAATTGCTTTAAATGGAAATTTTAGAATTTTTCTATAAGAATTTATGTTATTTTAATATTGAGGCATTAAATGGCGATTCCATTCGGGATTTCTCAAGCTAATTTTATCAAATATTAATCGCTTTTAGCTTTAAAGAAAATGCTAAAATGAATTGCTAATTAATTGTGTCAAAATCTTTCTTTCTTTTGACTATTCCAATATTAAAGATAAATTTGATACACTTTTAATGATGAGAACATAGTTCTTAAATCTATAATTAATAACTATTAATAAAAGATTTTCTATTTGTCAAAATTTTATTATGTATTAAGATATGTTTCTTTTTAAATATTTAATCAAAGATAGATTTCCTTGTTGAATTTTCCTTTAAGCATAATAGGTATAAAAGATATTTATTTTTTTTAAAATTTAGTACACATTTATCATCAGAACTTTATACATTTATGAGTTTGAATATATGTACTTTTCTAAGAAGATTGGTGGAAATTGTACGTTATAATAATGGAAAAGAGTTGAACCATCAATTTTCAAAATAGGTTTGATAAATTAAATTGAAAAAAAGAATTTTACATATACTTCAGTGTTAGGATTTCAAACACTTTTTGGTGAACTGGGTGTGAAAGTCTTAAAATTCTTATTGTTCGTAAGGATAACCAAATTCTGTTCTCTACCAAATAATGTAAAATTTATAATTCAAGAACATACTATATGTATTTAATTTATTCCTTACAAATTTTTTTTATTAAATGCTAAGTATCAGGTTAACTGAAAAGTAATAAAGCATTTTTCATCTATTGTCTATTTTTGTATCGTGGTTTATATAAAATTACATAACTACCAATATCGATTTTACAATCACTTAATATAGTACAGTTTTAAATTATTATTCAATTTACTACAAGTGACATTTTTATACGGTTATTCATCATTAATTTCAAATAAATCAGCATGAAAATATTAAACTCTCAAATTAATATTTCACACTTAACCCCTCAGATACTAAAACTCTCAAAATTCTCAACCCACATCCAACCAGATATCAGAAAAGGTTTAAGCTCTTTGGATGAGTTGTTGTTTTCACATATTCATAGCATTAAATATTAAACAGAAAATATATACTCTAAAAAATTTCACAGTAGATAGTTAAATTCTAAAAATATTTTTTGTGGTTTTAATGCATTATTTTAGGGGTTTTGAGTATTTTTAGTTATTTTTCGCTTTTATTTTTTTTATTTTGGATTGAAATTTCTTAATATTTTCAAAAAGAAATTTTACTTTTTCCATTTTTATCTATTAAAAGGATCAATGAAATTTTTCATTTTAATCAACGTAATTATGGAATTTCTTCATTAAAATTTGAAACAGCAAACTATTTTTATTCATCATATAATTACATTTAAATATACGATATGTTTTAAAGATATCATTATATTAAATTATAAACAATCTGTTAACAAAACTGCTTAAGAATTAAAAATATAATTAAATAAAGAAACTATGTAGAAAAAATTAAAAGAAAAATAATAAAATTTTTTCAGGAGAAATAAATTGTTTAAACAAATACTGGAGCAAATTATAGTATTAAAGAAAAATATGTAACTTTTCGATTACTGTTATTAATAAATTATACTTGATTTATTATAAATGAGTTTATAAACTTCAACGCATCATCGTAGTGCTGAAAGAGTATGTTTGTTCATGCCTTTTGTGTTGCCCTGTAGATGGAATTTTTATTAATACTAGACCGTATTCATCTATGATAGGACGAGAATCCCAACAAGCTCTAATGCACCTTTTTGATAGATACTCAAGCAAAATCTGATAGGCAGCATATATTATTCACTATTCAATAATGACTACGATTTAATTTGGGACCTTCATTTATGAAAACATGATCTTGTTAATTGGACATAGTGAACCGATGCTAAAAAAGGCGGGAAAAATCATATCAATTTTAACATTTAATAAAATAATTGATCTATCAAATTTTTTATAAATTCCATTCGATCAGTTATATTATTTTTCAAATATAATTCAAATTTAAACAATTATCAATATACCTTACAATTTGTTGAAATTCTCCACTTTTAAATAAAATAAGAGTTTCTCTTGTTAAAATGATCTCAACTTTTTCAAATTTCTAAAGAATTTCCTTCATTTTAAAACCGATATTTTACTACATAAATTACACATCGAGATATGAATAAGGAATTCAGTTTTACTTATAATTTTAATTAAACTTCAGAGATATTATGAATATTGATTTAATATACAAGAGAGAATATTAAATACAAATATATGACGCATAGGAGTTTAATGAAAGAAATGCTTATGTTGATGGAAAGAGAAGTTATCAAACAATTGCAAAGTATTTAACTAAAAACATGATATCATTGTCACAGACGCCGTATAATCCATGATGTGAAATTCTGAATTTGGTGATTTTTTGATGGAATTTCTTATTTATCTGGCAACCTCGTTTCTATTATGTCATAGATATGAAAACCAATAAGAATTATGTAGAAAATTCTATTTTGGCAACCTTATTATTTACTTCATCGCTTACGTCCTAATATGCCATCTTGGCAATACTTTTTCACCGTCAAAAAAAACCAGAATTCTGCATACTGCATCTGTGTTTAATCATTAAAACACCATGAAAGAGTTGTTTTATTTATTCAAAAGTCTTAATGCCTGATTCACTTTATTTTGTTTCTATATTGGTTGACCTGATTTGGCAACTTTCATGTTGAATAATACTTTTAACAAAACTGACTTCAGACAAAAATTTCGACTTTATAAAACTATCTTAAAATTTACTTGCACAAAAATCAATTTTTGTCATTCATTGATTTTCTGTGATTATCTTAAAAATTTAATGATCAAATGAAACAGAATTTGTAATCAATCGTGATTAAAACATGAGTAATGAATTATCCCTAAAACTGTGTACAATTGGTGGTGCCAACTTTGTAAATTTCATTCTACGTATTAATAGACTATAAAGTTTATAATCTATAATGGCTTTGTTCATATACAAGGCAATACAATGATCCCATAAACCTGTTCAATCGAATTCATTCGAGCCACGTTCTGTAGATAGAAGTTATATTAACCACTGTCTTCATCTTCAAAATAGAAATGTTTTTCATTTTAGATAAAGAATTTGCGGATTCAGTTCATTTGAAATTGTTCCATTACATTTTCCTATAATGCATCGATTATTACGCTAACATTCTAATTATAGTTTTCAAAGGATTTCTCATGGATTCGAGCTAAGGATAAGTTGACAAAAGCCGTTTAATTACTATGATTTGCTTTGAACGCATTGCAATTATTTAGAGTGAACAATTCAAATCTTTTGAAATCCAAAAATTATTGAGGAATATTTTATTCGTAAATTATTAATTATTCCATAAATGCTAAAACCACTTGTTAAAATTGATTTGAGCCATCTACACGTTGAAACAAAACGTTTGATTATCGTCGAATAGCTTCGAACATATGACATTCATTTTAGTCTATGATCCAGCGCCGCGACGACTTTTTTATTTCAAACTAAAAATTTGTCGAAGTGTATTTTGCTATAATTCCTGAATTGTTTTTACACTACTGGCCATTAAAATTGCTACACCAAGAAGGCGGCATGCTATAGACGTGAAATTTATACGAAAGGAAGAAGGTGCTGTGATATGCAAATGATTAGCTTTTCAGCGCATTCAGACGAAGCAGGCGCCAGTAGCGACACCTACATTGTGTTTAAATGAGGAAATTGTTCAGCCGGTTCCTCATACACAAATTGCATTTGAACGTTGATGCCTGGTGAAAAGTTGTTGTGAAGCCTCGTGTAAGAAAGAGAAATGCGTACCAGCACGTTTCTGACTTTGATAAAGGTCAAATTGTAGCGTACCGGGATTGCGATTTATCTTATCGCAGTAGTGCTGCTCGCGTCGGTCGAGATCCAATGACTGTTAGCAGAATATGGAATCGATGGGTTCAGAACGGTAATACGGAACGCCATGCGGGACCTCAACGGCCACCTATCACTAGCAGCCGAGAAGACAGGCATATTATCCGCATGGCCGTAATGGATCGTGCAACCACGTCACGAGGCGTGAGTCATGAAACGGGGTCATTTGGAAGACAACAAGTGTCAGCACGAACAGTTCGACAACGTTTGCAGCAGCATGGACTCTCAGCTCGGAGACCATGGCCGCGACTTCCCTTGACGCTGCGTCATAGACAAGAGCGCCTTCAATGGTGTGATCAACGATGAACCTGGGCGCACGAATGGCGAGACGTCATCTTTTCAGATGAATCCAGGTTCTGTGTACAGCATCATGATGGTCACATCCGTGTTTGGCGGCATCGTGGTGAACGCACACTGGCAGCGTGCATTCGTCATCGTCATACTGGCCCATCACTTGGCGTGATGGTATGGAGTGCCACTGGTTGCACGTCTCGGTCACCTCTTGTTCGCACTGACGGTGCTTTGAACAGTGCACGTTACATTTCTGGTGTGTTACGACCCGTGGCTCTACCCTTTATTCGAGCTCTGCGAAACCCTACGTTTCAGCAGGATAATGCCCGACCGCATGTTGCCGGTATTGTAAGGACCTTCCTTGATACGGAACATGTTCGGCTGTTGCCCTGGCTAGCACGTTCTCGAGATCTTTCACCAATAGAAAACGTCTGGTCAATGGCTGCCGAGCGACTGGCTCGTCACCAAACGCCAGTCACTACGGTTGATGAACTGTGGCATCGTGTTGAAGCTGCATGGGCATCTGTACCTGTACATGTAATCCAATCTCTGGTTGACTCAATGCCCAGGCGTATAACTGATGTTATTACTGCCAGAGGTGGTTGTTCTGGGTACTGATTTCTCAGGATCTATCCAGCCAAATTTTTTGAAAATTTAATCACTAGTTATTTCTAGTATAATATATTTGTCCAATAAATATCATTTTGTTATCTGCATTTCTTCCTGGTGTAGCAATTTTAATGGCTAGTAGTGTAGATTGCCAAAACCAGGCTCAGACGGACCATTGCACATTGCTTCAACTCATTCATTATCTGATAACTGAGCAAAACAAAACAACAAAAAGGCAAACACCACATGGTTAAGTTTTAATTGGTAAGGAAAATTTTAAGTGTTTTATTAATTATTACCGCTTATCGTCATTGAATTATTTTTGTTAATATTAATTATTTTGTTTTTTTTTAAGTATGTTTCAAAACATAATTTTAAAGTCTAATTTTTGCTAAGCTTTGTTATATCCTCTTTGAAATTCTTTTCCTTCAGTTCAAAAAAAAATTATATAATATTAATTCTATAATTAAGGTAACTGCAGTCTTAAGCACTTCAAATGAAATTTTTAATTGATTAATTTTTATTAGTTTAACTAGATTAAAAAAAAATAGAGAATATTCCAGAAAAAAATAGTACAAGTTCAAGCTAAACATGAATACAGTATGTTAGTTCAATTTTTATGACTTTCGGAAAAAAAGTTGATTTTGTCCTCCTTTTTTATCTATTTAGGTCAGAAGAACATCTTATGTCAAAATACTTTTGTTCTTGAAAAAGACAGTGAAAACGTTTATATCCCTAAAAGGAATATCATTCAGTGTTTTACTTTTTTTATTAGCATTTGTTTAAATCCCTAAGAATGCAACTAATACTTTCTCAATAATATTATATAGAATGAAACTTTCCTAAATACAAACTTAATGTAAAAATTATATTACTTAATTTAAAAGGAAAATATTTCATTATAAATGTTCTTAGATAGATTTGGAATTTAGAAATTTGTAAAACGAAAAACGTACCCTCTATTTTTTCAATTAGTCATGAAATATGATTTCTTACACTTTTAAAACCTTCAAGAGCACTTGATATCCA
This sequence comes from Latrodectus elegans, assembly GCA_030067965.1. Classification (NCBI taxonomy): domain Eukaryota; kingdom Metazoa; phylum Arthropoda; class Arachnida; order Araneae; family Theridiidae; genus Latrodectus; species Latrodectus elegans. The sequence goes on along the minus strand of CM057810.1, from coordinate 91,328,026 downwards.
TTTTCTTAGTTTATAATGGTTTGAGTTTTAAATTTAGTGCTATCTCACTTATCTAAGTAAATAAATGCATGGGTTTATACGTTTCTGTTTCTTTCTGATATGATTAATAGTGACATAAGAATCAAATACTCTTAGAATAATTAACACATGCATATGCAACACATGTATAAATGTGTATATATATATATATATATATATATATATATATATATATATATATATATATATATATATATATATATATATATATATATATATATATATATATATATATATATATATATATATATATATATATATATTAGTTTAATTGAAGAAATGTCCATCTGTAGAGTAAGACCTATCTAATATTATGTTGTTTATAGAATCTCTATTTAGAGGATTAATAGAATATTTTAAATCAAAATTAAATTTAAGATTTCAGAAAAAGTTATCTTTCAAATATGTAAATAGTAAAGAATAGTACACACTATAATAAGATTTTTTTTCTGGTTTCGGAGATTTAATTTCTTTTTTAGTTAAATTTTTTGCTATCAGAAGCTTAGAAATCTTTGTTTCTGAATAATGAAAATGTTAGTAATGTTTTGTCAATAGAGATTATGACTGAATGAAGAATAAATAGATATGTTTGTTTCAGAAAAACAGATAATCATATATTATACCCCCATAAAAAATTTTATGATATAACAGATGTTTGGCAATTTGTTTATGCAGATCATTAAAATATAAAATCAGAATCGATAAAGTTTTCTTGATTTTTCTTTTCTTAATTTTATTTATTTTTAATAGAAGTCGTCAGAAATTAAAAGATAAGAATTTTAAGTTTATTGATGCACAATAGAATGTTTGTGATATATAGAACAGTGAATTTCGATTTTTTTGTGCTAAGAGAATAACTAAGATTTTTAACTTATGTTATAACTTTTTTTAACCTAGATATAACTGTTTTTAACTCATGAAAATTACAAACGTTGATGGTTTAATAAATTAAAATCAAAGCAACACTAAATATAATAAAAATTAATTAAATTTTTGATGTTTTTCAAAACGTTGATATGTATTCATACGTAGAATTATACTGAATAGTATTGAGTAGTTACTTTGTATTCAAGGTAGGACAAAATAGTTTAATATTGTTCATAATAAAAATATTGTGAATAATATTGCCCTTTAATGAATTTTTCAATTGCTTTTAATACTTTTAAAAATATTACATTTGTATAAAATGAAAACATTACAAATTATATAAACAAGAAGTAATTACATTATTTATATTTATCATACATATTTATATATAATATCAACATTCATTTAACGACAATAATTCAATACTCATGCTCAAATTCAATGAAATATAACTTAAGGAAAAATCAAATTAAACTTTAAACTCGCCTTGATAACAATGTATAGAACTCAGAGTCCTAATTTGATTGAAATGCAAATTTTAAACAATTATTTATTTTCAACTCAATTCGCTTATAAATTTAATTTTTAAAAAGGATATTTAGTCGTAAGTAATGTAAATTTACATTCTTTTTGTTTGTGCATAGCTTAATAATCCCAATATTAAATGCAATTTAGAAATGGGATTAATATTTCTCCCCAATTGGGAGGAAGAAGTTTCTCTCAGTCTATTTGTATAATATACTGTATTACATACATCTCATCTTGTTAATTGTACATATTAAATAGCTTTTTTTTAATATTTTTATTGGTAAAATTTTATAAACTTTACCTGAAGGTAAGACAAAGGGTTTGATAATTACCTTAGTGGTTTATTAGTTTAAAATTTGTTTCAGAAAGGAAATTTTATTTTCGACTTATTATGTATGGCTTGTTAACATGATACATAAACTGTAAGTTAATTTCATGAACAAAATGTTTCCAATATATGAATTAATGATTTCGCGTACATTTTTATAGACTATTTCATTATGTACTTCAATAAAAAATTCTGTTACAAAATGAACTTGAATTTTTAGAATACTTCACATTTATAGGTTTCTCAAATAATTTTATGTAAAAAGGTATTTTGAAATCCCTGGAATTTAAGCTTTGAACTTATTCTAATTAGGTTTAAATTAATTTATACATTACAATCATAGTGAAATATTGAACTGGTTGTATATATAACCTTATATTATATATATATATATATATATATATATATATATATATATATATATCGAGTGATTGATTGCTTGATTGCACTACTTATATTGAAAAGTTTACTTACTTTTATTGAAAAGTTTGATGAAGAAAACAATTTCTAATTGTGTATGAAAATTTAAATCAACTTTACACATAAAAATAAGTAAAATTGGTTCAAAATTTCAAATGTTTCATTGGTTCAAACAATTAGAAACTGTATAAAGCTTTACTTCTTAATAATTTATTGAAAATCCAGTATATATTTATTGATAAATAATAGAAACATTTTTAATATCTTTCTCATAATTTGAATCTACAGAATAATCAGAATTTTTAATGAATTATTTTGCTTCGTCTTCTCGAAACAACTTGAAACTGTTGACTGAGCTTAAAATGTATTAAATTAAAATTACATAACAATAATCCCTGGAAGTATGTCTTCTGTTAATTTTCTTAATTTTATTTCTTGAAATTTTTTCAACTCTCTAAATTAATAAACTCAATTAACTTAATAACTTAGGAAAAAAAACATTCAAGATAGATAAAAGATGTAATAATTAACTCAACAAATTAGAAATAAAAAAAAATCAATGAGAGATTAAAACAAGTAATATTTAATTTACTTTGCAGAGAAAATCAGAGTTTTATTCGACTTATCAAGAAAATACTCGAGAGAAAACGTTAAACAATGAGATTAGCAGAAGTGTAATTTTTTATGTACATTCTTTTTTTATTTTTTCCGGTGATTTGATTTTATCGATAATTGCTGTTCCATTAATTAGGGAAAAGGATTACCAGATTGAGTATTACGAAAGTATTAGCAACATTTCTCTTGCATGGTAGGGTGATAATAAACAAATAGCTTCCTATTATTTGGAAGAAATGGTTTGTCAGTAAGTGAATATATTTAACACTAAAGATTGTATATCATTGTAATTGGATCTATAAGCAAAGTATTAAAATAATAATCAACAGAATCCTGGAATAAATTAATACATTCACAATAATATTATCGACATCAATTTTACTTTATAAAGAGTACTTAAAGTTAATTCAAAGAATAAGAATAATGTAAAGTAAAGAATAATGCTAACAGTGTGTGTATTCATACTTGCTCAAATGAAAGTATTAGTTTAGTATTTAGTTTTTAATTTTAGATGTCAATTACTAAATATTGTAACCGAATGTTTCAGAAAAAATATATAAATTTTGTTTGAATTGATATTTTTATAGCGTATGTGAGCATTTTAAAAGAAATTTATTGGGTTGTTTGGAAAGTCATTTCGTTTTTCATGAAAATGAAAAACGTGCAGCAAATAAATATTGTATTGCACATTGTCTATTCTAGTCAAAAAGCTTTTACCATCTTTCTGGTAGAAGCACGATTCCACAGTTATAAAGTGGTTGGTTTCTACCAGCAAAAAGCTTATCCATGTAGTAAAAACGAAATTACTTAATTACTTTCCGAACAACCCAATATTTAAATTCTGGAAATTTGAAAACAGCTTTACGTTAGGAGATTAATAAAATGCATTTTATTTCTTATTCCTATGCAGGATATTTAATAAAAAGTATAATAATGCAATAATATATTGCTTTAAGAAAAATATTTTTATACAAATTACTCAATAAATGTATAATTAAAATAATACATTTATGCGTTTTATTGGAATAACATATAATTCATTACTTAATTAAAGAAAATAAATAATAAAAACAATAGAATATATTAATAAAAGTTATAAACTATATTTTATACAATCTACAAAATATTGAATTTCCTCTTTTACCGTTTCACAATAAGCTTGATAAAAAGTGTTAATGTATATACCACACAACTGCAGACGATGATTCTTATTAGATTTGTCTATTGTGTATTAGATTTGTCTATTGTGTATTAGATTTTTTTATTGTGCATTAGATTTGTCTATTGACTATTTAGAAATATTTCTTATTTTATTTAGTCCACTATAAAATGCAATTATTTTCCTTTTAATCAATTCAAAAATCTACCCGTTGTAAATAGAATAAATATTTGAATCTAATTTTGTTTCGAATTACATACCTAATTAAGTAACATAAATATAAAAGTTATTACTTGTACTTAATTACAGTGAATTAAAATTTGTAAGCTTGTGTAAATTAGTTTAACTTCAAAGTTTGATTTTTATTTAATAAAACTAACATTTTTTTTAAAATTTGAAATCAACTTTCTTAAGTTCATTTGGTTTATTCATTTGTATTTTATGAAAATAAAATTAGAAATGCGTTTCTGAATGATATTTTTTAAAAATAAAATTAAAATATTTTTCAAATAGCATAAAAATTAAATTAATCTTAAATACACAAATTTAGTGTATTTCATCTTACAGAATATTTTTATAAGTTGTTTGAAATACGTTTATTGTAAATGTCCAAAAATTTTACATTTCCTATAAATGTAGATACAGATTAAACTAAGTTGCTAAAATAACAACTAAGGAATATTTCAAATTAAATAAAATTATAAATAAAATGAAGCACACAAATATATTTACAGTGATATAATATTAAAATTTAATTTTGATAGTTTTCAATTATAGTTTTCAAAAATGTCATTTTAATATATATTTTTTATTTCATCGTCACATAATTAAGTAAATTAAAATACTTTTATAAATTTAAAAAACTTTTCATTCAACATAAAAAAGTCTATTCTTTTAGAAAACAAGTACATTGAAAATAATCCATTCATTATTGCACAAGAGAATTCCTGATTAGATAATATATTTAAGTTTTAATAGTATTTAAATTTAAAAGACCAACACACATATGCATTTATAAGCCTGATTATATACTAATTATTAGATGTATGTAATTAACTTCTGGATAAATTTATATTCTTTTATCTAAATTGAATATGCTTCATTAGGTACTCAACAAAGTTAAGAGAATGTTAAAATTATTTTTTGTTATGAAATTACATCATATTAAGGTTGACATGAACAGATTATTGACTACTTTTGCATGATTAAATTTGAGTTATAAATTATTGAAGCATGAAAAGTGATATGTTAAATTGTAGTTAGAAATATATAAGTTTGAATGGTTAAAATGATGAAAATTTGCCATTTTAAATATTCCCATTCAAATGTTTTTGCATGTAAATTGATAGAAAATTTTTACATTTTGAGATTTATAAAATATTTATTAATTACTTAATTGCTGCAGCAAACAAATTAAAATGATTATGAATTTCTAATTTTAAAAGCCATTTTTTTCTATGTTCAATTATTTTTATTGAACTAAAAAAAATAAATTTATTAACTTGAAGGAAGAAAATTTTAAAGGTAAAACTTGGAACATGTTTTTATAATTATAAATATGAAGAAATACCTATAGTTTCATATAAATAAAAAAGTTTATGTAAATAATATTACATACAATTAAAACGCGTTTTATATACATCATTATATAAGTAAAACAACTGATGTTTCATATAAATAAAACAGTTGATAAAAAGACAGAAATATAACAATCTGTTTAAGACATATTCTGCTACTTGTCTTGTTATATTTACCTCATCATAAAGATTCCTAAATAATTCAGATTGTACATAAGCATTATTTAATAAAAGTATTCGATGTTTTTACTACATTTGTGTTATAGCTAATGTAACAAATATTTTCCTTATAATTCTTGATTTATTATAAATCTATCATAGCGTCAGATAATTAAATTTAAATTTAGCTATTGTGCTTCTAAATGTATAAAAGTAATTTATACTTTATGGTGAAAAATTTTAAAGTATATAATTTAAATAGTTATTTAGCCAATGCCAACTTCAGATATCACGTTAATTATGAATTTTAGTTAATTAATACATCAGATTAATTATGAATTTTTAGTTATATTTTATTTACATAATAAAAATCTGTTTAATGTATTAAAATATTATATGTGTAATTCTTATTTGTGTACATTTTATTATAGAATTTATAAATATCTTCAATTAAAAGAAAATATGTAACAAAAATTAGACTAAAGCAATTTCTTAAAATGAGGAAAGAGAAAATTTTATCTAATTTAGAAAAATGAAATCCAATTTCTTTTTGTAAATATTATTATATAGTAGAAATAAGAGACAATATATTTCTATAGTTTTGATAAATTTTATAGACAATTCAAAATTGAAAAATGCAATTAATCAATGTTTTAATTTAAAAAAGTTAGTACTTTAATTACGTATTTTTTCTTTTTTAATTATTATGAAAAAACAAGAAATTTTAAATTTACATCAAGAGAATATTTTTATAAATTTTATCAAAAGATGATCAAGAATTCTTTCTTTTCTTTATATCGTATCCCTAGAATGTTCGAATATTCTTTTTTTTAGAACAAAATTAGAAATGTCAACAAAAAATAATTTTATTCTATCATGGAATATTAATGTATTAAATACGTTTGAATATAGAATTCGCTGGGCATTTTGCACAAAAAATTTCAATAGAACGTTAACTCTACTAATGGAATCAGTAATGTTTACTTTATCGGCGTTTTCCTTGCTTCCATTTTTCAGAATCGATTCGAAAAATCAAGAAATGTCAAATGCATAAAGTAACCTAAATGCATTTTAACAGGACTTTGTTCGGAAATCTTTTAACATTTCATATTGGTTTCAAAATGTATGCAACTTAATATTATTTTGCTGATACCATTCGAACAGCGGTCGCCAAACTTTTTGATCTCACGGACCAATAAATTAATAATTTAAATCCCGCGGACTTTTAAAAGGATTTTTTATATTTTAAATATATTTATAAAAAAATTTTATTTAAGAATATATAAAATGTACCTAGTTAACAAAAGGAAACTATTAATTGTAACCAGATTAAGAAATCTCTGCTAATAAACTATTATAAATTAAACGAAACAAACAAAAAGTGGTTTAGTATATCAAATTTTTAGCATTGTACATTCGTTGTGGGATCAATGTTTCTGCTTACTTGAAATAAAATCCCAATAAATATCATAAAATTCCAATAAAATTATATATATTATCACAATAAATATCAAATAAAAGGAAACATACTCATGGTTAATATTTAAGATCATACCTGTCTTGAAAAACGTCAATTTAAAAAAAAACACCAAAAAGCTTACTAAATAGCTCACTGAATATAAGGAGTTATCAAATGAAAAGGTACAAGACAACGTATAAGCTCAAAAGTTAAATATTTGCACATTCCGTCATGGGAGAACGTAGCGAGACATTTCGGGATATGATTGGAATCTCTGACTGGGATCGGAGCATACGCAGGCGCCCTTGTGCACAGGAGAAAGCAGAGGCTCTTATCAAACGTGGCGTTCAAATGATGAGGCAGTCCATATGAGGACAAGATGTCGTTCGCGTTGCAATATTCGACTATTGAGGAGCAGCGAGGTGTTATCCTATTTCTGACAGTGGAAGGTGAGAAACCAGGGAAAACATGAGTCGTCACCTGCCCCTAAAATGTTCCAAACCATACCGTCAGCAGAATAGGAGTTGCTCACCGTCATTTACGACGTTTAAAATCCGATACTTGCGGAATTTCATGAGCACAGAAAAACCATAAACTCCGATGTGTACTGTGAGACACTCCGACGCCTACTCAGATCAATCAAGAACAAAAGACTGGGGCTGCTCACGAAGGGTGTTGTTCTTCTCCATGATAATGCGCGTCCACACATCTCCAGAGTCACACCCATGGAACTGGCCAACTTCAAGTGGGAGACGATGGAGCATCCGAACTACAGTCTGGACATGTGGCCATGCGATTTCCATGTATTTGGTCCACTGAAGAAACACCTGAAAGGAAAGCGCTTCAATTCGGACGATGTACTCAAGGACGCTGTGAAGGACTGGATCTCGTCACGACCACGGGAATTCTGGGAACAAGGAATCATGTGGCTTTTTCATCAGCGGGATCGTTATGCTGAAGCCTATGGTGTATATTTTGAATAAAATCTACATTTGTACCCTAAATGCCGTTTCGTACCTTTTCATTTGATCATCCTTTATATATTGAATATATTTTAAATTAAAATCAATATGTTGGTAATCCCATCTTTAAATGCTTAAACTGATATACATATGTGATATTCAGAAAAATGTAACATTAAAAAATTTGAAGCGAGGAGAGACAAAACATGGGGCTAAAACAATGCAGCTACATTAGTATGACTTATTTAGTGGTGTTATTCAATGCAATAGCATTTTTATAATCTTTGCAATAGCATTTTTATAATTTTTGTTGCAATAGCAGTATTATGAATTGAATTATATTTCAATGCATCTTAAAATAACGTAATGAATAAGTATATTCCACAATTTTCTAAGGACCAGCGAATTTTTTTCGTGGACTGCTGGTGATACGCGGACCACTAATTTGGCAACTACTGCCTTAAAGGACGTAGTATTAAAAACGAGTTTTTTTGATAAGTGAACACAGTTATCTTAATCAGCACAAATCTAGATTAAGTCTACCAAGTTTATTAACAGGTCTTAACTTTATCATCAATAAATATGTCATTTATATACACTATGCTTATAACTGCAATTTGCAGAAACTGCAATTACGAATTTAATTTACACAATTTGTAAAATAAACTTTAAAGTTCTCTATATTAAGTTAAAATTATATCATACTGTTTTACATAGTATATAAACTAAAAATTTAATTACTATTAAAAATTTCGATTTATTGAAAAACGAATTTAAATTTAAATTTAATAGTGATTCAAAAAAGGAACGTGTTTGAGAATTTAATTTATACTGTAAAATTTTTCTACTGTGAAGTGCAGAAACTTAATTAATTGTTCACTTTAGAATTACTATAAATTTTGTAAATAGAACTATTTTAATTACTGTATAGTAGAGAAATGAAACGGTGAGCTATACGTTTTAAGATTCAAAAATCATACTATTAAAAATATCCTAGAAATTTTTTGAGCTATTTATATAGAAGCCATGTTTTTAATTACAGATTTAACATTACAGACACAACTTACTAAAAATTCTACATGAAACATTTATTTCATTGCTCATTGTTTTCTCATAATGTAATGCTGATTTATATCATGAGAAATAATAAATAATAAAAAATTACTGTGTACTATACATAAATCGAAAAATATATGGATATTTATTAAAGTACTTTTTATTTAATGTAGATATTTATTACAATACAAATTTAACTAACTAATTTATTTTAATTATTAATTTCATGAATTATTATCTTACTTTTGACACACATAAATTGTCTACCATAAGAATTTTCAAGTAGAAACTTAGTACACAAAATGTGACTGTTTTCTCGAAATAAGGGATTTTTAAACGTGACTGTAATTGACTTACCACGAAAGAGTAATTTAGTTAATCGAGCTTGTAATTAAGTTAATTGTAGTCTTGAAAAAAACGTAATTTTTAAATCTGTTTTTCTCATAAATTTAGGCTGAATTAAGAAATAAAGATAGTAATTATAATAAATGGAATATAAAGAGTAAGAGCATGTGTATTGCTACGTTTAAGCTTCAAAATATGCAGATTTCATTATCTTAATTTTATTCAAATTAATTTGTAATAAAATTTTTTTTTAACAAATTCGTTGTAACATTGAAATTGTGATACATTGATCAGGAATTCCTATTGATAATTCCATCTTTTAAAATTCATTTCTTTTTGGCAATGAAAATAAAATATAACTAATTTTTATTGAAAATATAGTACCTTTCACTTTATTAAAATTTATAGCTTAAATCACAAATATTTCAAAATCAATGTATAAGAGATTTTATACGTCTCTTGCTAAATTATTAAATATAAATCACATAAGTACTTATAATCTTGTGATTCAAAGATTTCTAAAATTTATATACCTTTATTTGCAATTTTAAATACTATTTGATGTAAAATTCATATCACACTTCTTTTATCTTAATAAAAAAGAAGTTTCATTCCTTCTTAATGAGTGATATACTTGCAATTTTTGTCCATAAAAATCTTCATCAAGAGAATGCCAGAATGGAATCGAAATATCATATTTTAAAGTGTAAAATAACAACAATCAATTTTAGATTTAGTTTTTAATTTGAATTTTTGTATCTATAACTCAATTGAAATCAATAAAACCATTTAAATAAATTTTTATATTTTATCTTAAGCAATCTCAGTTTTATATGTCTAGGAAGTTCATGCGTACAGTTATCGTGTGGCCGCGGGGACCTATATCATAAGGTTCGTTCTCATTATCAGAAGGTAATGAGTTCGAATGTCTGCCCAATTGAAGATACTTCGTGCTTCGTGGGCATGAAAAATGTGGGGCATGGTTATTCGTTTAGTATAGGCTTTGGAAATCATGATTTTAAATTTAATTGCTTCTATTCATCGAAATCAGCATTTTATTCTAGTTTGAAACACACAAATGTACGCGTGCAAAATCATCACCATGTTTCTAGTAAATTAAACTTCATATTAAGGTTTCTTAAGTTATTATACTGCTTCTTGAAAACATTGATTTACCATTAGTGAAATCATTATCATAAATTAATATTTCAACAAACTATTTTTGATTTAAGCGTCAAAAATGAATAGATAGATTTTTAAAGTTAACTTCTTTTAGCAAATCATCTCATTGTTGTTAATGTCACTAAAAGAACACGAATAATTACAAACGTTGTCAGCTTTTAAAGATGCAGAATTCATAATGTTTTGAATATTTTACACATTTTGAAGATTTTACTTTTAAATATCAGTACATTTTAATTCATATAATCTACAAATATTATTAGTAATAACTCATAAAGTCAATATTTATGTATTCTATTGATAATCAAAAAACATCCATGCGATATTTCTTAATCAATTCGTAGAAAAATATTTTAAATATTAATGCTCTTATTAATTTTGTTAGAATTACACATAAGAAAACTATTTTCTTACAATTTTATTTGTAAATGATTTCATGTATAACAAAATTTAATTCAAGCTTGAAATTTTATGAATTATTTATGAATGTTCCAGTGCTTAATAATTCTGTAATGTAATATACAATATATTGAAATAGGCTGGTATGTTTAGATTATAAAATAGCAATCATGATTGGAAAACTGATTTTGTTTTGAACAGTTTATTGGTATGATATTAATGACAACTGGTATGTTTTTTTAATTAAAGGAAAATCCAAATATTTTAAGTTTATCAGAAAATTTATAGTTCCCTTTCTCGATTATCCTTTTTTCTGAACTGAGTCGAAAAATATCAATGTGAGAAGTTTTTTCCATTACAATAGTAACAAGATTGGCAATGTTTGTTTGCATGACGTCGATCTGGGCAATTTATTCAAATCGATGTCTCAACAACAATGGAAAACTATCTTCCAGAGGAAAGCTTAACTGTTTTACTAGTAATTTTACTTTTAATCTATTCAGAGGAAAGATGCATCGGAGACCGCTAAAAGAAGGTAATGATGCGTGGAAACTATTTTTTTTTTCTCTTTTATCGTATCTGATCATTTCGTTCTACTGATTTGCTTTATCTCCTAATAGTTGTCATTATTATTGGAGGGCTAGAAAAATTTGATTCTACTCGGCAAAAATATTAGTAGTTTGTTCATTGCTTGAATTACGCTGAAATGGCCAACAAATGCGTTTCTTTTGTTCCTTGAAAATAAAACAAAAATCTAATAAATTTTGTAGTCATCTGAGTTAATTGTTTGATCATAAAACATTTTACAGCTATAAATTGTTTGATTATTATCAAACTGAATATTAACATTTTCATTATTAAAATCAATAAATTCAAGTTTAATGTTTTTTTATTGCTGTTATTTTAGATCATAGTATTCCACCAACTTCCTTCTTTGAACTCAATCTCATAAGCTGGAATACAACTATTGGTTTCATCACTCTGAACATAAAATATATTTAAAATGTAAAATAATGGATTTATTTTATTTTCCTGCTATTTAAAAATTCATTGTGAATCATTCAATTTGTTTCATCTAAATGATGTGCTCGTGTAAGATTTCCATTGGATACAATCTATGTAAATGCTTCTGGGTGAATCAAAGTACATTTTAAGTTGAATAAATGTCTCTAATTATTTTATGTTTGTAAGATATCTACTGCATTTCATTTAATTAACCTTAATGGAATCATTAATGCATTTTATATGATAAACAATATGCATCGATTTATAATCCAGTACAAAAAGTAATCTATAAGAGAGCAAAAATAAAATGAAACCTCAATCGCAATGGATGTAAGTCATTTTACTTACATTAGTACATTTGCAGTTACATTTTGTTATATTATCATAAATTACACAAAAAAAAATAATTAAAATGATAGCAATGATATCTGTAAGTAAATATCAATTTCTTATAGTATTATTTATTACAGAATATTATTTATGTGTTTATGAAGTTTAGGAAATTAAAATTTTATCAAAATATATTTATTAGCTTGGTTTAAAGTATTTTCAATTTTTCTTTTTAAAGTATTTTAAAAAAATTTTTATTTAAATCTTCAACTGAGTTATTTTAATATAATATATTTTATTTGATTTATTAAATGTAAAAAACTCATAATGAATAACAGAATATGCATTTAGCATTAATATCGCAAATTCGGTATGAATTTTATTAATGGAAATGTATAATAAGAAACATATTTTAGATATTTTTTGTTGTTAATTTTACTATAGCAGCTTTCTTTACCATGTTTTTAATTTTAAAACTTTAGTTGTTTGCCTTTTCAAAAATATCTAAAATCTTACAGTTAGCAATAAGCCAGTTTGGTTTTACAAAATACCCACTCCAAACACATTCTCGTTTGCTTTTTTCCTCTAATTTTGTTATTTATTTGTCTCAAGTAATACTTCTAACTCAATAATGCAACGAAGTAGAGTTAGGAAAGGATTAAACAACGGTATTATTTATTTATATTGCATTTTCATGATCTTAAGAAAAAAATAGCATGAGATAAGATCTTCAAAAAATAACGATGATTAAAAGTAAATTCAATAGCTTTTTTCTACATCATTATTTGTTTTTTCGCTTGGTCGATTTGGTTTGTACTTTAATCGTTGCTCCATTTACAATAAAAAAAGGGTGTGCTATCCCGAATTACTGAAATATTTATAGCTTTTATGCTGCAGTGCTTTGAGACTTCAAAAAGACTTTTTGTTTTTCTTCTGTCGCAAACGGCCCGTAAGTAAACAAATATTGATTACATTAAAATTGCTTAATCTTACAATGGGGCATTAAAAGCATTTGAATATTTATTAAGTATTTTATTCTAATAGGATTTATCCAAAACATTGCAACAATAAAGTATTTTTAATAATAATATCTTCATTCATTTTATCTTAACATTTGTTTAATAATTGTCTCAAAAACTATTTGATATACTGAATATGATATGCGATAGCAAAGACAGGTGTATGTAGGATATAGTATACAAAAATATTTTAATCAACTTTAGAAATATATATTAATTTGTCTCTGATTATTTTTCCAAAAATAGCAACTGAGTAGTAAAATAATTATGATGAAAGATTTATATTTTATTTCTTTCATTATAATAAAAAAGAAAAAAATGGAAGTTAATTTCCTGTACATAATTTAAAGTATGTAGTTCTTAAATGTTGTGTCGTATTTTGTGTACATTTAACATAAAATCACATATAATTATTTAATAATACTCTGTTAACTTTGCAATGTAGCAGTAGAAAAACAATTTTGCTATAGTCATATATCTTCTTGCCTTTATATTTTTCTATACATTTTCATTTCAAATTTAAAAATAACTTACTTGAAAATAAAAGTTTACAAATGCTTTTGAATGTAAAGGAATATACATTTTTCTAATAAATCGAAAACATTACTTTAGATTTTTAAGGAAAATATATATTCCTTTACATTATAAAGTATATGTAAGCTTTATATTCGCAAACAATTATTACAGATATTTTAAAATCTAATTTTAATATGCAATTGACTGTCAAATAAATAGATTATGATTCTAATTTGTTTTGTAGCACAATAAAAAATTAGTCTTAAAAAAGGATATGAATAAACTTTGGCTTTTGCATAAATTACAAATTTATATCAAACAACATTTTTAGGAATTGATGTTTCCACTTTACATTTTTAAATATTTAATTTAGTATAAAGTCGTATATATTGGAAATATTTACATAAAAAAAGAAAAATTTGGAAGCTTTACAAGGGAACTAACAAATTCCTATCGAATCATTAATCAATTAATCGGCTTAGCTAATAAAATGTTTCTTACAAAACTTAATATAAGTACAGTATAGTATGATAATTAATCACGTAAAATCTGCTGAATTGTCGAGCGTATTTTAAATAAATAATTAAGTATTGATGACTAGTTTAAGATTTGATTCGTTGAAAACTGAACTATAACTGATCAATTAGATTTTGTATTAATGTGGTTTCATTATTTATTTTTTACAGTAGCATTCAAAATAAATAACGTTTCTTACAGTTTCATCATACAGCAGCACGTAAATATAAAATAATGAAAAATTCGTTAATTATAAAAATTTACAAAAATAAATAGTCTACATGATATTAACATTTGTATTCGACAGTGTTTAATAAATGCAATATTTTCGTGAAAGCAAACAGCACTTCAAATCTAGAGTTAAAAATTACTAATTATGAAAAATGCTTTACATCAAAAATATCATAATAACTAACGTTCTCAGCACTTTTTATTTCTATGATTATATGGTTTCTAACAGTTTTCAGAAATCAGCATTCTACAATCATCAAGGCTATTGAAGTTTTAAAATTGTGTTTTGGAAACTTTTTAAAAAGACTTATTCTACTCTACTGTGGTTACATTGTGCTGTATATTTAAGGACATAAATTTACAAAATTACTATTTTGAAAACTTTTATAAGAAAATTTATAAAATAAAGATAAAAGGTCAGTGTATTTTTTTCTGTCATATAAATGTTCCACATACATCGGAAATAAAAAAAAGATGATTGAAATAGGAGAAATCTTTCAATGGACAAAAATGTCACTATTGAATCTAGGATAATTCATGTATAAATATTTCACTCTTCACTTTTTCCATTTTCAAAAATTATTTTAGCATAACATGTTGAACGGCATTTACATACTTATCCTGCATAAGAGATAGAAGTATGCGAAAATTCCTGTATCATAAACGGTTTTATTCCTAATTTTTTTGCATCTTCAGATAAATTATAAGTAAAAGCACCTATAGTAATAAAATTTGCTATTTTTTATTCTAGCAATTAATTTTACTTTTCTGATTTTATGTTATTTACAATTAGATCCATTAGAATTTGTATAAATACTGAGGTACAATATACTTTATTCATTATAATCCTGAAAATATTTCATTAAAAAGAGAATCAAAATAAATGAAAGAGTGAGGAACATAATAGTATAAAATGAAGGACACAATGCCTATCATTTCTAATTTCTTTTCTTAACCATATCACCACATGATCCTAATTCGACATGATTTTCACATTAATACTTAAAGAATATCAGACTTTAGGATTTCTCAAAAACTAAAAAACTAAAGTTTAAAGGTTTCGTAAATAATACACATTATATATATATATATATATATATATATATATATATATATATATATATATATATATATATATATATATATAATGTGTACTATTTACCATAGAACAAAAGAAATGATTAAAATTGAATCATTTAGTAATGATAAAATATTTTGAAACTTAGTCGATGAAAATAAGGATCCCATTTTAAGGAAATGTGTGCTAAAAATTTATTTATATTGTGCAAGCAACAACATACAATTGTGGGTCTTTGTTCTCAAGTATGAAATATTTGAAATCAAAATACTGAACTAAGCATAATGACTCACAGATAGATAATTGTTTAAGGACCGGGAACTCTAAATATATCCGAAATTAAAAGAAATTAACAGAAAATATGGATACCCAAGTTTCACACTGAATTTTATGTATCATTATGTATGACACCAACAAAATAAAGTTATAAAAAATCTGTTTTTTTAATGCCTATTTATGATTGTTGATTATCTGTAAAATATGCGCCCTCGGCGATTTTCAAATTTAGTATTGTGCCCTTAAGGACAAACAGGTTGCCAATCCCTGGATTAAAGTATGCAGCTATAAGTGGATTTAAATTGATAGTTTATGAAATAGTTTTTACATCATTCATTTGCTAATTTCTCTGTAATTTATAAAACAATTGTGAAAAATTTAAAAGGCTTTTTCATACGTAATGGGTACAATTCACGATTTAAAGATAAGAGGAAAAATTTTATGATGAGAACTCAGAAGTAGAAACGGCTGTCTTAAATTTGATTAAGAGTGATGACTATCGGTTTTTCAAATTTTTCTATAAACTTTTAAACGTAAAAAAACATATTTAGAGATCTCACTTTGTTTCTTAAGTAATTAGTACGAAGAGCTAGAAAAAAATTTCTAATAACAATAACTTGAAAAATACTTGAATATTCCTATTCATCACTGATAAAATAATTAATTAATAAAGTTGTCCATAATTATAAAAACGGGAAAGAAAAGGGAAAGTATCCAAAAAAAACATTCAACAAACGAGATCAATATTTAAAAATTAACGCTTAAAATTTGATTAAATAATTCTTGAATTTATCAATTTATCATAATTTTATTTCATTTTTAAGGAGAAATTTGAGAAATTGAATTTCAAATACATACATACATACATACATCCATATATATATATATATATATATATATATATATATATATATATATATATATATATATATATATATACATATATATATGTATGTATGTATATATATATATATATATATATATATGAAATTTAATTTCTTATAATTGTGGTATCCATTAAATATAAATACGCAGTTTGTTTTACTTATGGAAACTAAAACTTTAAAATGCGGAATTGAAACAGTTAAATTTATTTTATATAGTAGGCACATTTATGTTTAAAATTTCTTTTCTCTACATGATATTTATAGGTTTTATATATTCCACTTCATGGTAAATCTTGAAATATATATTTAATTGTTTAAATGAGTAGTTGTAAATTACATAAGAGATATTATTGAGTTACAATTACTTAAAAATGAGATTACAAGCATTAAATTTAATTAATTTAATATTGCTTTTTTATATTGCAATAGATTTTTATTCATTATCAAGTTTATGTCTGTGGAAATGAAAGTATTTGTTTATTTAACTCAACTTATATATGTATATATAATTAGATGTAAGTAAATCGTAAAAATTTTGAATATAATGAGAAATGTTTTCCAAATTTTTAGAGCCACATTTTATATTAAACTATCAAAAAGATAATTTCATTAAATATGTGGCTCTAAAAATTTTGATTAAATTAAATCTAAAAAAATTAAATTAAATGTATATATTTTAAATAGAAAGAAAAATAACAAATCGTTGAAGCTATATGATGATAACTTTAATAATATGAAAAATTATTGCTGATTCTTAAATCAAATCGGAAGGTGTATTTTGAGATTTCTCTCATATTCATAACAGAAATTTCGCCTTATCATGAAATTATTTACTGAAGTAAAATAAAACGGAATAATATATGTAATTTAACTAAGGAAAATTTCTCTTTAATTCCAAAATGTGTCGAAGAAAATATTATGTAAAGAAATGTGAAAAATTATACAATTTCTGTAAAACTATTAATGAAAAAATGCTTGACGAAAATTTAAAAATTATATTTAAATATTTTTATTGTAAGTTTTCTATAAATCTTTATAATTTTAAGCAATTATAATTATTAATGTAAGCAATTGATTCCAACTTATATGTTTCTCACGGATTAATGTTAATCAAATTTAACTAAAACAAGTTTTCATTTAAAAAATTATTTGTAGTTCAACGCAAGGACAATAACCTTCTCAGTTCTCTGAATTGGAAAAAAACTCAAGATTTGAATCTTAATTAAGTTGCGAATGAGAACCATGAGACCACAATCAGTAAGCAAAGAAATCAACCAGTATGTAATTTATTGTTAATGTTTAGTTTACGCAGAAGAGAAAATGCTCCAGACGGCTGTTAGGAAACGATAACAGAAAGTTAAAATAGAAACCGTTACTTTTTTTTTTATTTTGTTATCCCAATTTGTTTATTTGGTTTCTTTTTTTAAATCCTTGTTTCATTTATTGGGAAATCGGAAATATTATGTCTATGTCATGGAAACGTTTATCTTTTTTTGCTTAATGATTATGCAAAGATGGTAAACAAATGACAATTCTTTCTGTTTGAAAGGTTACAGTAGAATAAATATTAATTAAAAAAATTTCGTTCATAGAATGTTTAAATATTAAACCACTTGGTTATAGAAGTTAGTTTAAATATTTTTCAACGATTTTCATTTTATGTTAAAGAAATTAATATGTATAGTGTTAGCTTCTTCAGTATTTCATTATCTTTCTTCCAGTGTTTATTATGAATCGATTTAAAAAAAAAAAGATAAACGTTAAGTGCATATAACTAAATAAACCAGTAACATTTTAGCAAAGAGTTAGTTGGCATTTTTTTTATCATTTATTTTGCATCAATATTTGTATTCAATCTTTACTGTTTTTCAGATATCCTTCAAACACATAATTTTTAAAAACTAGTACTCAAAACATTTTAAATTTTTGATCTTATTAAACAGTTGAAAAAAAAAGATTTTTGCATTTATAATTTGATGGATGTCTTTTGAGGTAAATTTTATTTTCTTATGATGATTCAAATGAGTGCAATTTTATTTAATGATTTTGAAAAGTATAATGATAAAAGTTTTTGATTCTGGTAAAGAGGTAATGTAAAAATATTTTTTCATTCACAATTCGTTAGAAATCTTCTAAAATTGTTGTTTTTTTTTTTTTTTTTTTTTTTTTTGAGAATTCAAATGAGTGCAATTTGATTTGATGATTTCCAAAAATAAGTTTCTTTGCAATTGTTGGTTGTCTTTTTCTGGTAAAAATGGATAATATGTTGAAATAAAAAATCTTTTTAATTTAGAAAACAACGTTGGAATCTTGCCACATATTTAAAAAAAAATCGCAGTTTCATTCGGAATTTTTTTAAGATAATTCTATAGAATAAAAAAAACTAGCTAGATAAATACAGTTCTTTGTTTATTGAGATTAAATTAGTCTTTGTTTATAGAGAATGGTAAATGTAGGAGATTCGCTTAGAAAACAGGAATTATTTATTAATAGAAACTGCTTTCGTTTATCTATTCCTGTTTCTCAGCGTTATATTTAAAGTTTTTCTTCGATTGGTATTCCATTTGTCGTAAAGCGAATTTATAATATTCTCCATTATGGTAACAACAGTATCGGTTTGCAGAAATAATTTTGTATAAAAATAAATACAGGTTTTTTATTGTTTCTAGAGGAAAGCGGAAATAAACATATTTGGCAGGTTTAATATCATCTGCTTTTATCATGTCAAAATTAAATACATTTGATCAACCTAAATTGAGTCCAATATTTTTCACTAATATTACAATTAAATGTTTTCATCTAATGAAATTCCAATAATATTATTTTCATTGATTTCTTTTAAAAGTTGTCATTTCTTTTTGATTTATGAAGGGTAAAATACCAAGGGAATGTAAATTAAATAAATTAAGGCTGTTTCCATACATTGAGGCAAACGTAAATAATATTAATTCGCGCGTTTCAGGCATTAATTATACGTTATAAAATGTCTATTATATTAGGTTAAACAAAGTGTTTCGATAGGGAAAGGGCTTAGTTTTTAGTTACAAGATTGATATTTTTACTGCATTAATTAAGCGTTATTGATAAGTAATTGTCTGCAATTTTAAAAGTTTAAGTAACTATGAAACTTTTAAAATTACATTATGTAGCTTATACTAATTATTTTAAAACTTAAAGGGAGGCTTTTTTAAATATGTTTTAAAAACACATAAACAAAATATATATCTTATAATATCCATTGATAAAAATATATAAAAAATTTACCAATTATCTGTATTTGTCAATCATTTGTTATAAAAAAATGTTTTGACCTTTTTATATCCGTTTACGCTTTTTTATCACTTTGTAAGCATTATACACAGTTGAATATAGCAAACTATCAAAATTTTACCTGTGTCATAAAATGAAAAGTATTATCAATAACAAACTTTATTGATTCACATAGAAAATGTGGATGCTTTCGTAATTATTTATCAGTGTGTATATAATAATCTTTTGGTATTAATCCAGTTTAGTTAATTTAACAATATTTCCATAAAGTTAGTGATAAAACATACATTAATATTAAAGTTTATACATGTTAATACCTTTACACTCAAAATAGTAGTAGTAGTTAAAGTAGTAGTTAAAGTAGGTGTTCCAATTAATTGACATCTAAATGTCTTTAAATTATTTTACTGATCAAATTTGTTTCGTAAGATATTTACTTAAGTCAAAAGGGCTTAAATATTGCATGAACGTGTGTCTAATGTTTTAATTACATTACATTAAATTAGCATTAAGTAAATTATTGCCTTTTCTCAAATGACTTTATTTAAATATTTGTCACAGAATACATAAAGAATTCAATTAATTAACTGAAAAGATTAACTCCATTGTTCATATCATAAATTCATACTAATAAACTTTGTTTTAATTAATGTGACTGTATTATCAAATGTATTTCTGAATGTATTAATTAATGTGAATGTACTTTTAAATATATTATTTTTGAATGAATATCGCGTGAATGTATTTTTGTAGTACGAGAATATTTATAATGATGTTTTTAATTTCTATAGCAGTCGGACTGTAAAATCAACGAAACCATTAAACGATTCCCAAAACAGCATTTTCTGTGGAACTGTAATGTAGCTAAAGATTATTCAGTTACATTAACAAAACAAACGTCCTGAAGTTCAAAAGGGATATTTCTTATTAAAATAGTCAGTAATTAATCTATATTCAAATTTTCTGAGACATCATGATTTGATATCTTACATTGCGATGTAAAGTGATAGGACTCCTCATGGTGTGCTCTGGGTGAAGCTAAATCTGCTACGGCTTAACCTCCTTCATTGTGGATCTGAACTATTTTGAAAAATTGAGAAATATTTATTTCTGGCAAGGTGCCTAAAGTGTTAGGAATGCTGGTGATCTCCCATGCGAAAAAAGAATTCCTTTCCAAACTACTTTAGTTAAGGAGGAAATTGATATATTCATTGCCGTTTAAGCTAATTTGTCTTTGTAATCTTTGAAATTCCACAGATTTTCTGGATATTCGTAATATATACTATCCAAATCAAGAAAAGTTGCTAGTGGCATACTTGTAGGTACGAAGCATATCTTTACAATTAATAGTGATTTAGACTTTGTCATCGGCGCAGAGATGGTTTGCTCCGAAGTTAGGAAAAATGGTGTCCATTTTAAAATTTACATGAGCTATAATCCACCATGTAATACAAGATTATTTTAAACATAGATGATACAAGATATTTCTTTCCTTTTTCAAGAAGATTGTAAGAATGGAAGCTTTCAATCCACAAAGTACTGGATGGATTCAAAATGGTTGACAATTTACTAAAATCTGCCTGTCTAGAATTTGTATACTACTTTTCCGATTTACCTTCTAGTCTACGTTGTAATGGTACCTTCAAAAATCCTGACTTAAATATAGTATCAAATAATTTAATACCTGATACCAAAAGAAAAATCATCTACGATCCGGCCTAAGAATGTAGAATGATTATAGAAATGCAGAAGTTTCTCCTAGTATTAGAAATGTCAGTTAAAAAAAACCTTAGGGTTGATGGAACTTTAAAATAACCAATTAGAGATCTTTAACTGAAAACTAAAAACAGATTTTTGAGGATGACAAAGTCTTTCATCTTGGAAACCTCACTCCAAATGCTGTATGAAGCATTATTCAAAACGTTTCTTGATATTATCTTTAGAGTTGCTAAAAAGTGGATTTCCAGATGTAAACCTGGTAATTATTAACAGTTTTGGTCACCTCACCTCCAATTTCACAGTGAAATAAGACCCGTATTTCTGCTGAGCAGTTTAAAAATGCCAAGGAAGTACAAAAATGGAGAAAATATGTGACTGTGTTACGTGGCAAAGTACAAAAGCTCTCATTATTTTATTGGCCCGATAAATTACAGGATAAGATAAGATTACACGATACATATAAGAATTACAGGATGAACTACAAGATAAGAATAGAAGGAAACTTCTAAAAAGTTTAATAATTTAATACCTAATACCTCCCATATATTGCTTTTATTTCATTTTATTTTAAATCACAAATATTAAGTTCAGAATGTAGGAGGAAAGAGAACTTAATGAAGAGAAATATTTACAAAGCTGTATCTGGCTTTGGTACCCACCAATAGGAGTTCAGTGCCAATTTTACTAAACATGAACTCGAAGACTTTATAAAAAATTTTAAAAATGGATAGAGTCCTGGTACGGATTACATGAACCCAGAATTTATAAAGGAATTTTAGCCCAATGAACATTCTGTGTTTCTGAAGTTGATAAACAGAATCCGGCACTCTAATGTTCCCGCTACTTGGAAAAAATTATTGTGATTCCTTTACATAAGCAGGGTGAACTTTACGATCTATTTGACGGTTACAGACTTATAGCCCTTACTACTATACTTGCTGTGGAGCGAATGGTCGTTACAAGAGGTTATCTTAGTCAAAATATTAAGGATGAACTCAACAGACGTAAATCTGCTTTAGCTATTTGTGTTGACTTTTCATCAGTTTATAACAAGGTCTGACAATCTAAGTTGATTTTTAAGCTAATGTCTTAGGGCATCAGGGAAATGTATGACACTGGCTAAGGGATTTCTTTAGTCAGAGATTTTTTGCAGTTGAATAGAGGATTACTCTAATTACAACCAAATGCAGTTGGGACTTCCTCAATGTGCTTTCTGGACCCCTATATTGTATAATCTCTATGTTAATGATCTGACTGTTATCTTGGACAGTGGCTCTAAGATCAGAACGGATCTATTCACTGAAGATCTAGCAATGTGGGCTAGTAAAAGAAAAAAATCCAGAGTACTTTTAGAATAACACTGAAAAGAGCCCTTAAGAAACTTAGCACCTGGTGTTCTAATAATGATAGTATAATATCGATCTAACTGAAACCACTTGTCAGTTTTCACTTTAAATAAGCTTTCTTCTGTATCTAATCTCATAGTTCAGGGTGTAGTTCTTCAAAAAAATCAAAAGCTCCAAAATATTTGAGCTGTGTTCTTGATTCTAAATTGAGTTGAAACAAACATGTTGACTACATATGTGAAAAATTATTAAAAAAAAACCTGTTCTTAAAAGACTGGCTGTTTTAAAATGGGTTTGCAGCCATGGTACTCTGAATACTAACTTCAATCTCTTCCTTCAATTTATTATTTAGCTATTGTAATGAAATTTTGATATCTGCTGTTTCTGGTACTATTCAAAAACTCGAATCTATCCAGAACCAAGCGTTTCTTCCTATAACAGGTGCTATAAAGACCATTTCCATTCTGACTATCCAGTCTCTGACTCACAACCCACCAATTAGAAGCATAATTGAAAGAAATATAGTCATTCTCTTTGAAAAGCTGAAATGCCTGCCAAACAAGGAGTTCTGGAGAAAGTATGATGTTAAAGTACAGAGAAACCTTTAAACTCGAAAAGGACTCGTACAATATGCATATTCCATAGTGCTCATCTTGACATTGCCAGAGCCCTCAGGTTCTTTTTTCGTTAAATTTCCCAAAATTTCGATAAACTTTTTTTTCCTTATCTGAAGTTTGATGAAGAAGATCTGTAAGAGTGCAAACAACAGATTTGAGCAATTGCTTTAGTTACTTCTGAAAACAGATTACTTAGAAATTCATGGTTGCATGTCTTTATAGATGAATCCATATTTGATGATGAAGACTTTGCGAAATCTAGAGAGTATTGTGATATTTTTTCGGATTCGAACCCCTCGGGACTTTACACATTACGACTGCGAAATTGAGGCTATTTACATTTCAATAAAGCAGCTGTTTGTCCGGCAATTTTCTTTCCACTAAACCTTTCTGTCTTGCCTGATCCTATATCCGATCTTCAATCGATTGCAAATAGACAAATATACAAACAGTATTGAAATTTTTGCAGTGCAGAGAATATTGCAAGATCAATAACTATCTTTTTTCCATCTGGATACCAGCTCATTCAGGGATTCCTGGAAAGGAGGCTGCTGATTGTTTGGTGAAGAAAGGGTCAAGGGTCCTTCAAACCAACTTTTTTTCCGTTCAGTAAAAATGCTGATTAAGAGAAGACATTTTGCTAGAATAAAGAAGAAGCAGTGTATGATTCAATCAGCAAGCCTTGAAAATCCAAAACTTGCTGATTTTGCAGATAAAGTCCCAAGTTTTACTGTTTAAGGGATCAAAAGCTATTCCTGATTTTTCTAAGAGTGTAAATGTGGCTCATTTTCTCCTTCCTACAGGCCATGACTGTTTGCAGGCGTATTTGCATCGTTTTAAACTTTTTAATTCTTGTTTGTGTCCTTTTTATAAATAGGATTAAATTTTTGACGCTAACCTTCTTGACTCGTATTTTATATTTGTTTTTTTAATATGCATTCATTAAAGATATTGTAAGCCCAGAAAATTAATGCCGTCATAGACAATTTTTTAATAACTAAATAAACATATTGTTAGTTTGATATAAATGCATAACTTGTGGTAGAAAAATAGTCTATGGTCTTCCATTTTTGTAATTATTTCATTTCCGATACTATCATTATTTCATGTTTTGATTATCCAATAAACAATTACCTCTTTGATCTTAAATTTTGTTTACCCACTTATTAACTGTACACAAGATCCTAGAAATTAAATTTAAGAAAAAAGTTATATATATAAAATTAAACTTGTATTCAATTTCATTATAAACTTATTTTCTTTTTTATTTGAAAATTTTAACCACTTTCTTTGTTATTTAATTTATTTAATTTCATACTTTTTTCAATTTTACTTTTATTTCTTAATCAATTCTAAGCTTACATCATCATCATCTTATTCATTAATTTTACATCATCTTATAGATAAGATTATGTAAAATTAAAAAAAAAAACATTTTGTATTATTCTAAGAACTTGTGTATAGTTAATATAAAAGATAATTCCAGAATATACTAAAAAAATTTATAAAATTTATTCAAGGCTTTTATGGGGGTAATTTTATTTTATTCTTTTTGTGAGTTTGATTCAGAATAGAAATTTTCTTTCAAACAGTATCTCCTGAATAAAGTGAGGAAATGTTACCATATCATAGGAAGAGTTCTTTTTGCCTTTCTTTCTTTTTTTTCCTATTGCTTGTGATGGTTTATACTAAAAGTGCATTGAAAGAAAAAATATATTTTTTTAATCGAAACAAATATAAATCTGAACTTTTTACATTTATCCTTAATCTCTTCCTCAAGACATTTAGAAATGTCTCTCTCACCCATACTACATCGTGTTTGATACTCCATATGAAAATGATTTCATAAACTTTATTTTTATTAACTGAGAAGTTCTTCATTTTTTTAAAAAATAATGCTACAACCTATGTCCTAAAATATTCGTGATAAAGAAAATTACATGTTCGTAACTACCATAGATTAAGATATGTAGTTTTAAATTTCTGAAGCGCTTTATTTGATATTTTGAATCAGTCTCCAATGTTTGGAAAGTAAGAAAATTTGCCATTGTTACAGTACCTGAAAGGTTTAGTATGAAACATTTCAATTTTACGAAAAAACTGTGCCAATTCAAAATAAACCTGGTATTTTAAATTAGATTTGAATTCTTTTTTCCCTTTACTGTACTTTTTCAGTAGGAAAATCTCTTTTGCTTTTAAATGAAAATAGTATTTTACTGTTACATTTTTTATTTTGAATATTGATAATTGTTAGATTATGCTTAGTATTTTTCTGATTCCATCAACTGTTTGCAGAACTGTTAAAAAAGGAAGATATTTTATGCAGTAGCTTTTTTTATACTCATTTCTTAAAAGGAAAATTTCTTAAATGGATTTAGGAAAATTGCGTTTTATGAATTTTAAGATATCATTTATTTTCTTCTTCAGTGTTTTTGCTACAGAAAATACATAATTGCAAGATATAATATGATATATATGATGAAATAAACACGACTCTTTTAATTATTCAGTTTTTAAATTACAGTTTAGTCTCATCCTCAGTAGAAAAGTTCTATTAATAAGCTCTACGAAAATTCCTACACCATCATACTACATTTGAATCGTCTACGAAATAACATAACACTTTAATTCATTATTTTTTCAATTATTACAGGTGCATATTATGTAAACATAACATTCTCATGCTTGTTATTATCTTGAAACATTTCGTTCTTAGTACTTTATTTTTACAAAAATATTAATTCTAAAATTTTTAAATTGTTGTTTGCAAACCACAAAAATTGTTTGCACTTAAAATTGAACCAATCATAAAAGTATAAAATGAATTTGATATAAATTTATACATTCTAAAAAGGGGAAATTTTCAATGTTATTATTTTTTATTTATTTTACTGTTAAACTATATTAACAGTAATTTATATATTCTAATAACTCCAATAAAAGCCCTTAGTAAAATTAAGAAAAAATTTTGCCTAAACGCTACTGAAAATCAATGATGCTTATAGCAACTTAGTCAAATATCCATTACATTGATTTATAATTAGATATAAATATATAATGGTCGCAATGTCCTCCAAGTAAAATAATTAGGGTGATAGGTTAAGTTTAGAGGTTTCTTCTTGGTTCTTGCTTCTAAGAGTTACGAGAAATACAACTTTCAGATTTATGATGGTACATTCTATGTGTGCCCAACTTTACATGATCATCCCTTGTGCTAAAAATTGAGATTTAATGGCGTCTACTTCATTGAAAATAAATTTTATTCATTACAAATAAATACATTCTTATTATAAATGACAAAATAAATTAATTTTACATTTCTCTTTTGGAATTTCAGTGCCATATAGTCAATCCGTTTGGAATATTGGTGGTATTACCATGTGTCCACAAATTTGATTATTTAGGTGTCCAGATAATCCTGCAAATTATTTTTCTAGAAACGTATCGTCAGACCATATGCACAAGTTAAAGTGATACCATATTCAATATAGAAAAGAAGATTCAATTCGAAAAAGAAAAACTTAATAATATCTATGTATGATTATTTAAGATGAAGTTATATTTTTCTTTGCGTAAGATGCAAAGATTTTGGGAGTCATCATAGGATTCCATAACACTATTACAGTTATCTTTCCAATTCATTGTTTCCGTTTCACTGTTAAATGAACTAAGAACGTAAGCTATTAAATGGATATCGAGATTTTAAAAGAGCCTTTTTGAACTACTTATAGTTTCGAAAAAGCTCAGAGTCATTAATGTTGGAGAAAACATATGCATCCTCTTAATCTTCTGGGATTATATAATTACTTTCGAATATCGAAACAAGAATTTAGGCTATTAGAAGATGAAAATGTTTTTAAAAAAAGGTGTGAAATTTTTTGCTGAAAAATAGTATCTCAGTATAGCAACTAATGCTATGACTTTCCTTAACGAGTTAGGTTTGTATACCGATATATAATCTATGACGAGCACAGAAGTAATATCACATTATTCTTTTAAGTAAATGTTCTTATATGAAAACGGTCTGAAGAACAAAGATTCCAATTTATAGTCATTATCAATAGATAGGATAATCTTTTAGAGTGTTGCGGGGGTGATATTTATTCTAAGAAACTCTTATTTATATAACTGAGGATGTAAACAATCACTGTTAAACGTTTCACTTGTTACTGAACACAGGTATAGATTTGAAAGTGTGCCGTATTTAGCAGTTTCAATGTTTAACAATTTAAATGACATAAAAGAATATTCTTTTCTAAGGTTTAGTGAAGCGAAGTCTCTTATGGTATGCATTAAAAATAAAATTTGTAATGAATATGAAAACATAATTGTTATGCCTATATTAATCGCTTTTTAACAATTCATTTAGATTCATTAATTCAAAGCATCCCTTAATCAATATATTCAAAGATTTAAATTTCAGTTTTCCTATTTAATTGATCATAAACAATATTTAGTTTGTAAAATTCTTATCCATATAAAAATGGTAAATCCATTCCAAAAATTGTTTCTCAGAACTGTTTGACGAACTTTTTTAAATTCGATCCCAAGAGAAAATATCTTCCAAAGAAAGCCTTAAATGCTGTATTATCGGTCTTTTATTTATCTAGGGAAAGGAACGAGACAGCGAATTGGGAAATGATAATGACGTGCAGAAACCATAATAACTTTTTTTTCTTTATCATGTCCCCTTTTTTCGTTCCCGTTGATTTAATTTCCTTTCTAATCATTGTATTTGCTATTGGGAAATTGGAAATCCTGAAATCTACATAACAAAAATATTAATAGCTTGTTCTCTCAAGAGATTATACTAGAATGGCAGGCAAATGACTTTGTTTCTAGAAAATAGTTTGGAAACAAATGATTTTTGTGGAAGTTTTAAGCTATGCACGCTAGTTCATAAAACATTTTGTTTAAGTAGTATTTTTGTAAACTCTTTTCAAGTCTGTACTTCCATCTATAAATGGAATCAATAAACTTATTCCATTGATTTCTGCTTATTTTACTTTCCTTATTTATTAGAAATGGAATTTGGAGAGGACATCAAAGCAAAATAAGGTGTAGTGTAAAAAAAATCTGTCTTGGTATTTTCATTCATAAATAACAACTCGAAAAAATATCATAATTTATTAATACTATTAATTGTTGGAAAACAAATATTTTTCCTTTGATATTGGGGAAATGTATTTCAGATCGTAAAATAATAAGCAAAATGTAATTAGATTTTAGTAAATATCCAGTTGCTCCAATTTTCAACTATTTATGTATGTAATATTTGTAAAATATAACACATCTCTAGAGTAAAAGATATTTTAATGTAAATTTTCTTTGAATTTCTTTTAAACAAAACATAACATTAAACATTTTTAATCAAAAATATAAATCTTAAATATACATAGACGATAAATAACTAAATAAGTCCCTGAATGAATTATTGAACACAAAAAATTATTTTTTGAGCATCGTAATATCACAGTAATTAAGTTATAATTATCATAACATTTTCAAATAAAAATTAAATAACAGGCACGGGATCATCTATTCCATTAAGGCCTGATGTGTCATTTAGAATACCGCTTAATTGGTCCCGTTTTTTATGAAGAAATATTAACGAGATAACGATACACCCAATTGTAGGAAAACATGTTTCAGGAATTTACAGAAGGTATTTCCTTTGCTTAATTGACTCAACTGTGGTTTTGACATGACTGATCCTCTTTTCATAAAATACCAGGAGTATAATCTTTTCTCCAAGATGCCAAAAAATTTACTCCATTCATTGTAAAGCAGTAAATATTTGAGAATCGTCATTTGGGATTTTATCTTTTCCAGTCTCGAAGGCGATCATCGTGGTGTTACAGACAGAAGCGTGACTCGTCAGTAAAGACAAATTCATTACATTCTGCCGTCTACATCCTTCTTTCATTACACCATTGGCGGTGGAGACGTCTTAGGTTCTAATTCAAAGGTAGATGAACCAATGGACATCCTGCGGATATTTCACTCGGCTGTAAACAGCGTCGAATAGTAATCGCAGTCACTGGATGATGCGTTACAGAATGTGTTGTGCTATATGTGCTGTTCTGAATGTGATGTGCAATGGTTTGTGATGGAGCTGAGCAATCCGTCACTACCATGCGCACAATTTGCTTGTCATCGCTTGAAGTGTTGCACTGAGATGTATGCTATTGAACACATCTGTCCGTCTTACACTCCTGCATTCAACGATCACATATCAGCATTACAGTTATTTGGTTTCGTACACCAGGACTATCGATATCCCTAAGAGACAATCCACAATTCCAGTAGACCACTATCTTTCCTCTCCCGAACTCGGATACTTGATCAAAAAATGATAGCAATTTTCTACGGCATAATTGTGATCATTTTTTAAACCACACGAAAAACACAATTGCCAAACTTTAAATCGTCGAAATCTCCAAATCTTAAATAGCACTTTAAAATGGCACCAAAGGCGTGTGCGATGTGCATCTGCTCTGAAATTCTAGTCATTTGCATATCTCACTTCCGCTAATGCATGCTGTAAATTTCATGTTATTTGTATGCTTCCTTCAAAGTGTTGCCTTTACGGTGACCAGCAGCGTATTATTGAAGAGAAGGTAAATTACCTGAATGAGAATTTCTAGATATGGCATTAAAATCAAGAAAAGAAGATTTTAATTTTCTAGATTTATATGTCGAATGCTAATTACACCTGCTACTTCATATGAATACTTATATTCATTCCTCCTTATACAGCTCATGTAAATTTCAAGAGGATATGAAAAATATGTTATTTCATTGTCATCAGTATAGGTATAAAAAAAAATAATTTTTGAATAAACTATTATTATCATGTAAAAATGTATCTCCCGTCAACAATGTCTACAAGTTATTGTAAAAAAAACCCTAAATATATTAAAAGTGTATAAAAAATGTTATTATCTTTTGATAGATTTTAAATACATTGTCAAATTACTGAGATCATTGCAAACGATAACCATCACTTCTACTAAATGTCTCAACGTTACCAAATAAACAATGTTTTTTCTCCAAAAGATCATTAGGATTTTCCTCTAGAATTTCACTAATTATTTTTTTTAAAAAAAAATACTTTAAATTGGATAGAAAATCTCAAACTTTAAAACTAAATATTTCGCTCATTTTTGTCATTTTTAAAAAATTTGTTAGGGAAAAGGCAAAAATATCAAAATATGATAATAAAAAACCCAGAGAGTACATAAAAATTTATATTTTACAATTTTTGCAAAAATAAATTTTAAATCCAAAAATAACATAATAGGAAATTTTATTTTATTAATATTACAATCAGTTTTTAAAGTATTTAGAAACGGATTTTAATTTCTATAATTAAAGTCGGAAATAATTTAATGTTACGAAATACAGAGGGTTTTGGGTTTCATACTAAAAAGAATAAAATATTAGTTATATTATTCCATCTTTCAAAGCAATATGTAGAATACAAGTTTCGAAATCTGAAATATTTTTGGTTTATTTATAGCATTATATAGAATTTAGAAATAGTTAAAAACATCAATACGATGTGTTTTTCTTTACAATATGTATAAAAAAACATTGGGCCACTTTTCTCTTACATTTAGTTTTTTACTCTTCTTATTTAATTTTCTTTAAAGTAATATTTATTTTATTTTATGAGAAAAAAATTAAAGTGCATTCTTAATTCTTTTAATATTTTATGACTAACTGTTATTTGATAAATATTCTTGCATTAAGGGTAATTTGAAATTGAATGACATTTTTGGAAAAATGGCATGAATATGTCAAAGTAAGTCCACTAAATCATGTAAATGACAAATATCTGGATGGCAAACATCATTTATGTAATTAATAAATGTGATTTACTTGTTAAATAATATAAAGAAATAAGTTTTAAAGCGTTTGCATTATTAATTTTACAAGTACTCAAAATATCTCTCCCATAAAGAAGTTTTATAAATTGAGTTATTTAATTAAACATTAGTCTCCTTGTTTTTAATTTTACATTGTTATTAAAACAAATATACTTAAAAAAAATTTCATAAACGTATGTATTTATAAAAAATATAGGACATACTTTGTAAAAAATATAAAAGGATTTTTCTCTTTTAATATGTATTGTTAAGGATTCATCTCAATAAAAAGCCGATATATCTATTTACTTCTTAAAGATTATAATAAATACAATGGCAGAAAAACATAAATAAAAGTAATCCCCAATGTTAAAATTCGGAAAACCTGTTTATATAGGCCTTGATAATTTAAGAGATTTTCAGTGAATATGCTTTAATTTTAACCTTAAAAATTTGATGGAATTCACAGCTTTATTAAGTTTAACATATATTTAAGTTTTAAATTTTTTTGAAATCTTTTTCATACTTAAAATGCATTCTAGTTAACCAACTGACTAAATTTTGATCCAAAGTGTTTTATTTTGACAATAGATGAAAAAATTAATAAATACTCTCTGTTCGTAGCAAAAGTGTTTAACAATTTTAATCCCATTTCCATTATTTCTTACAAAACGTCTTTCTTATATTTTATTAAAAGGATTCAAATATATTCCTTTGAAAACTTCTAATTCGTGGAATATTATATTTAATTTATAGTGTTTTAAGTCCCCTTAAATGTTTAATTTAACTAAATCATTTCGTTTTCTGGAAAAATTTAAAGTAAAAGATTCAAATAAGGTATTATTTATTTCTAGACGTTATTTTATCTATCTTGGTCACAGAAGTACTTCAGAAATATACATGAGAAACAATGATGATCAGTTAAAGACTAGTTGTTTTTCTGATGTTGTTTTTATGATTTCTTTTTTCCATTCCAGTGACTTCATTTCTACTTTAATCATTGCTCCATTTACCAAACAAGAGTCCCAGTTTCTGAATTACTGGTATATTAGTAATTTTTATGTTAAATTGTTTTGGAATGACAAGAGCTAATGGCTTTTTGTTGTTTTTTGGGAATAATTTTCTAGCAAATGAACATTGAAGCTACAATTATTTAAACTTTATTCGGCTTAGTATGTTTCTGTTTTAAATACACTGGCATAAACATCTTATTTAAAATTTTTTTATTCATATATATTCAACTTATATCTTTGTGTTACTTCAAAAATCTGTTGGTTGCAATATAGATTACCTTCTTTTATTAAATGAAAATCGATGAAAAGAATCAAATTGTACTGCATGAAGTAAAAGTCTTAATTTTTTGTTTACAATTATTCTTTAATCGATAAATTAATACCCTTATATTGAAAAAAATAAAAGCAAAAATTTACAGGGTGCGCCATAAATTCGTGCAAACTTTAAAACCTAATTAAAAAAGAACAAATGTTGTTAAAAATGTGTGGTTTTCACGAATGGCATCACAGGAAAGGTGGATATTTTTAAGAACAAAAAATATTAGTTAAAAAATGACCAATAGGTGGCGACGATGATGAATGTGTTTTAAGAAAATTAATGCAATACTAATACAATTCTAGATTTTCAAAGATTTATTTAAGCTGAAGTTGTTCAACATGACCTCCACCAGATTGTATGAGGCAAGTAAAGAGAGTCTCAACACATGTGACAGCTGAATACAGCATGTTTGGAGGAATCCCACACACGATCTGCAGAATGGCTTCTTTAAGTTCCGCCAGTGTGGAATGGGCGGACCAGTATACCAGGAATTTTAAATAATCCCACAGCCAAAAATCTACAGGGATCAAATCTTGTGATTGTGGAGGTCATTTGATCTTTCAGCCTCGACTTATCACTCGGTCTTCACCAAACGTTTGCAAAAAAAAATGTTTTTACTAAGGGGGCGGCATGAAATGAAGAGTCCATGTCCATTCAGGTGTTTTATGGTCAACCTGATTTGCATAAATCAGCTTCGTGCAGGTCCACAGTGCCACCAAACAGCCATGTTTTGAACTAATTTTTTTATTGATAAAAAAATTTGTATTTTTTTTAATGCCATTGGTGTAAACCACACTTTTTTAATATCATTTGTGCTTTTACAATTAATTTTTAAATTTTGCATGAAT
Source organism: Latrodectus elegans (assembly GCA_030067965.1). Lineage (NCBI taxonomy): Eukaryota > Metazoa > Arthropoda > Arachnida > Araneae > Theridiidae > Latrodectus > Latrodectus elegans. The sequence continues at coordinate 91,294,070 of CM057810.1, read as the reverse complement.
TTATGGCGCACCCTGTATTTATATAACAGAAAAAGGCAATTTTATAAATCAAGACTTTAATATAAAAGTATTAATTGCTCAAATTACCGGTTTATATTTAAAAATGACCAAACAATTTTGCTATTAAAAATTTTATTTTTCTTTTTAATTTTAAATGATATAAAATTTTTATTTCGCATGTTCCAATTTTATTAAACTTAAATGGAAGAAATATTTACATTTTAAATATTATTATTGGTGTGCATTTCGTATGCGTTAAAGCTTTTTACTTAAATATTTTTAAGTGATTTTTTAATAACAGTTAGATATCTAAATAGAAAAATTAGTATTATTAATTTTCTATGACCCTTCAGGGGTAATGCTGATGGGAGAACTTTGGATTTTGTTCTCACAAGTGATGATGTGTGTTTCCATTCCATCAACACTTGCTTCGTTTCTTGAGTGAAGTGATGCACCATGTTTTATCATCCGTAATGATGCGGTTTAAGAAATCATTGCCTTCCGCAGAATACCGTTGAAGGAATTCCAGGGAAGCTGCAAACCTTGCTCTTTAGTGTTCGGAACTTAAAGAACAAGGAACACATCGTGAACATGATAATTCAATACAAATAATCCATTTGGTAACGGATGGGGGAATGAGCACTGCCAACAAATATTTCCAAGTGCTGTGCAATGTGTGCAACACTTACTCTGCGTTTGGTGAGAATAATGCCTTCCACATGCTCCATTATGTCTGATTTGCTCACCGTTGGGGGCCTTTCATGATTTTCCGCATAGATGACTCTGTGAGACAGTTTTTAAACGCTGGCACCATTTCACAATTAGGCTGGACATGACATTGCCGATATTTCATGGTGAATCTCTTTATTTGTTAAACGTTTTGCCCTAAAAAACGCACGGCTCTGTAGATTTCAACTTTGGAATAAGTTTCTAGTGAGCGTGCTATTTTTTTCTTGCCCTATGCAACAACAGTTCAAACAATTTGAATGAAATTACTACAATTGAAAACCATGGAACTCAATTATCGTCTACGCAAACTTCGCTATTTTTTTTTTTTTTTTTTACAATAATACCATTTTTTTCAGTACAAATTTAACTCCTTTTCTAAATGTCTTTTATACTTAAAATATTTCTTTTAACAGTTGTTTCCTTATTAATTAGTGGCTGATAGCTTAAGTTTCATTCTGGAAAATGTCTGACATCCTTAATTTTTGGAGATCTGATACTGCATTAATTATAGAAGGCTAAACTGGGCATTTTCCCCATATATCATATTATTTCATTTCTATAAAGTTTACGATGAGAATGTTCCACAAGTGTCAAAACTGGTTAAAAAAAGTTTTTAGGCCTGATTTGGATTCGTAAAAGTATCCTCCATCAAGAAGACCTACACAGATTTCTGATGACAAAATATAAACATTGATTTTGTCAAATCTACGTTATACTACAAGAGAGAACAAGCATGTTGAATATCAGTCTAAAAAGTGTTAAGTACATCTAAAGGAAACGGGATTTCAGATCATGTATTTTTATCAAGTAATTCTGTGTAACCGTCGTTAAATCATAACCTAAAATAATGTTGCACGTTGAATTTTATTGGTATTTAAAATATTCATCATTATCTTTTTTGCTCTTATATACAAAAACTACGACAGAATTCAGTGTTATTTATGGTTCCAAATCAATTTTAATTAAATGCCACTTTTCAATAAAGATAACAAATATAAGAGCTTAAATATTCATTTCCTTTAACTAAAATCAGTATTAGGAATCCTTATAAAGTCAAAAAGTTCACTTCCATAGCACGAATAAACATTGTTGATGTGCCCATAATGATTTTTTGCAGCAAATGATAACTAGTGATGAGAAGCAGATTGCTTACCACAATGTGGTCTTAATCAGCTTTGCTCTCAGAAGGATGATTAATCATCCTTCTGAGACCAAAGCTTTTAGAGATCTTAGATGGTCAACCATAAAATATTTCTAGAAGTAGAAATTAATCAGAGTTATGCTCTGATTGTGTTAGGATTGAAAGTGTGTGTTGTTTTTCGAGCTCTAACTAATGAACGGAATTGTCAGTATGGATGTGTAGTGTAGGCAACTGGACAGTTTGAACAGAGCTATCATCCAGAAACGTGCGAGGCTAATCAATCGTAAAGGAGTAGTGTTCAACCACAACTCGAGACCAGACGCATCTTGGCAACTCTTCAAAGCCTATTGGAATTTTGATGGATTTGCTAGCTTGCTCGCTTCACTTTGTTCCATCAGACTGTCACTTGTTTCACCCTTCTATAAATTTCCTAGCCTGAGATAATGTTAAATTCAGATAAAGCTGTAAATTAGTGCCTTGAAAACATTTTTGCAAATAAAGGTTGTCTTGCAACGAAGGGGGAATCCAAACGAGGGAATAAGAACATCTAAAAAAGGAAGAACCAATCATTAATTGACCTTTAACGTATATATATATATATATATATATATATATATATATATATATATATATATATATATATATATATATATATATATATATATATATATATTATGACTTTTTTTGTTCAACTTACTCTTACATACAAATATACAAACAGTGATAAAATTCAGTGTAATTTGTGATTCTAAATATATTTTTATTTTATTTTATTTATTGATCATCATAATAAATAAAAGTTTCTGAACTCATTTGTTTTATTACGTGTTATATATTTGTTCTTCATTTATAATTAATTCTCTTAAATCTAGAAATGCATATAAGTTTCAGAAATAAAGCTTTTTTACTATGACATTTGAAATCTCCAAAAACTTTTCCAGGTAGACTTAGTTGTTTTTATAATATTCTTATCATTTATCTTACTTTACAAAGTATTATGCTTAAAAGATTGTTTTTAAATATTATAGAAATGAAAAATGTCTACCATTTATAAGCTTAAATAAAAATTCATGAAATTGTTTTAAATTTTATGACATTAAATATCGTTTATAAAATGAAAAACTAATTTGTTTGTAAACTTGTTTCTAAGAAAATGGTATGTGAGGAAAATGATTTGAAATCATGCGGTGATTTTATTAAGAATTGAAAATTTACTTTTAGAGGCTATTGAGATTTCAAGAATTGAGGACAAGACTAACTACTCTGATTAATGGATTAATAAATCAATAATCTGCCTTAGTTTTTCAAAGATCACAACCCGGGTCAAATAATATATTTGCTTTTTATTGAAGAGAACCCCCGTGCATAAATGGTATGAGCAAAATCATCTTGGGGCAGTTCTAATTGGAATCCCCAACAGGCGCGATCAGACAACTCTCGCGAGATTTCGAAGTCGACACACTCGTTTACAACGTCATGACACGGACTATCCCCTGTGTCCAAAATCCAATCTGTTGATCAAGAATCTGCAATTTGTAGATCTGAAAATCAAGCTGATCCTGTCCACATTTTGGCCTGCATCTGTTTACATAAAAGTCAGCTGTTCTCGAGCCCTGAGGTAGCGCTCCCTTGTTTGAAGACGTTAGGGCTCGAGGACCTAATTTGATGCTACTGTCAACCAGGAAGTATAAGTCACAACAACAACAACATATATCAATAGCTTATTTATTAATAATATATTGATTAACAATAAAATATACCAATAACCTGATACTACATAAGATAAACGACTAGATGAAAAATGTTGTAAGCTTCATGAACATGCAACGTTTATAATTTTCCAGAAGGATTACTCATTAATTAACATGCATTCTTATATAGAAGTAGCTGTGAAATCTGGTAAAATCCGAAGAACTCATCGTGATAGATTCACATATCAAAAACCATTTCCCTATGTTAAACAGCATTTATGATTGAGATTGGGAAATTTCGCTTCAAAAACTCAATCTTATGAATAGAAATCTTGAAAGAAATTACTTCCATAGATTGGCTAACAAAAAGCTGAAATGTAATATTCATCTCCTGTTAATGAACTATGCATCGAATCTAATGGTATATTAAAAGAACACGGTCCCATTTCTAGGCCATGGTGAATCTAATTTGACATCAAATGATTGAATAACTTTCTAAAGGAAACTTTAAGTTCATAAAATATATCCTTTATTATTACAAATATATGGGACTGGGAACTCACCGTGATTTCATAGTTAGACACTATTCATTAAATTGAAAAAAAAAACTTGGTCCAACACAGATGAACAATACAAGATTTATGTTACTCTTCTATCTTTTGTGTACGTCTGTTGGAGTAAACATTGGGGTCTTTTTTAATTTCCTTCCTTGAATAAGATCCACTCTGTTTAAAAAGGTAACAATTTACGTGGTGGAAATAAAAAATCTTGCCTTATCCATCTTAGACTGATAGGCTATTCTCAGATTAATTTTATTGTATATAATCTATAATATAAGACAGTTCTTTCTCGAAGTTATTGTCTCAAAAAATATTGCAAATGATAAAATAAGTACAGGAATGCAATGACTTTTATTGAAATTAAGAATCCATGTCTATGATCCCGTACTAAAATCTAAACACTGAAACAAATCGAATCTTTTATGATATTATAGCTGAATATTGTTAGAGAATTTTTCTGCAAAGTGCTACAGGTCATGTCAAGGAGGTTTATTTTTAGTGTACCTTACAATTAATGATAGTAAAAGCAAATGCAAATTTTAAAGAAAATATATTCTGTATATTTTTTTCTGGTTCATCTTATAAAGCCAAATTTTTTAAGAATACATATGCTCTGAAAACAGATTTAAAGATATTGTTCCACAAAACTGAATTATTTATTGAAACCTAAGATTAAACATACTTCATTTTGAAATGTTCTTGTGTTAATTCACTCATATTTGATTTGCTTAACAGTTTGTTACCGAATTATTGTCATTCTGTACTACAATTGTATCAGCTATAAGTTTTATAATTATCATTAAAATCATTCAAATTAATTAGCTTCCTTGTATTCCTAGACTTATTGATTCAATAGATGAGTTCCAAGTATTGCATCTATCAAAAGGCTTAGGACGTATAAGTAAATGTTAAAAGTAGACAAGATTAAAAAGGTAAGCCTTGGCTATAATTTTAATTTTGGAAATAAGATTGTCTTTTGATTTGAACTTTAAAGGTATGTATATAGTTGTACTTCAAATTAATTAGCTTCCTTGTATTCCTAGACTTATTGATTCAATAGATGAGTTCCAAGTATTGCATCTATCAAAAGGCTTAGGACGTATAAGTAAATGTTAAAAGTAGACAAGATTAAAAAGGTAAGCCTTGGCTATAATTTTAATTTTGGAAATAAGATTGTCTTTTGATTTGAACTTTAAAGGTATGTATATAGTTGTACTGACTGGTGTTTCATGAAGCTAATTTTGCACGATAATATTTGAAGTGTTATGTGAAAAGATCTGTTGTTTTATGGCTTATCCCTCCTGGTTAACAGCAACATCAAAGCAAGTCCATAATCTCGAACGTCTTCAAACAATGGAGCTCAGCCTCATTGCTTAAGAATAACGGACATTTATTTAAACCAATGTAGGCCAAAATGTGGGCAGGAGAAACTTGAGTCGCATTCCATTTTGGACACTGGAGATAAACTTTGTGGCCCGTCACATGACATTGTACACGAGTGTGTCCACTTCGAAATCTCAAGAGAGTTGTCTGATCACGCCCGCAAGTTGCCAATGCCATCAGAACAGCACCAGAACGATTTTCCACATACCATTCCTGCACAGGGGAGAACATCTGTAACTTTCTATAGTCCAGATACAATTAATTATTTGATTTTCTTTAGATAAAGTGAATATTTAGTAGTTTCAAAGTTATCATGATTAAGTAATAAGAAATATGCTTTGGTTAAAAATAAATATGCATTTTCTCAGAGATAAATTTAGAAATATCAATAAGGTAGATTTATAATTACAAAATAAGAATTTAGAATATTGGGTGATGATTAAAATAACAAATTATATCACACCTTTGTAATTAAACTAAAAATCTCTAGGCAAAATTGTTAATGTGTGTTTAAGGATTTCACAGTAAATTTTAAAATCATATTGTACTCAAAGTAGTTAAAGAGTATTTCCAAAATATAAAATTTAAATCAAAATTTTAAAATTTATTGAAGCATTATGTCTTTCATTAATAAAATTTAAAAATCTTTACACACACTTCAAGCATTGGATTATAATGTACATAATTGATAACTGACTAATAAATTAAAATTTAAATAATTTCTATCGCAAAAAAGTAAAATACCTACGTGACACCTAGATTTACTTTAAGACTAAGAAATTCTTTATTTATTTAATGTTATTATATTTAGGCAAAACCAGCTTGAGGACACTTCAGAGATCTAAAATGGAAGAAAAGTACAACTTAAATTCAATTTTTGTCTTCTACTTACATTTAAAAACAAAAAATCACAGTTATGTAAATAGCATCATTGATTTAATAAAACATCCTTTATTTTCAGTTTGGAATTCAATCAATAATCTTAAAAATATATAATATATTAAAAATATATCATAAAAAATGTTATTATTGTTCTCTCATTAAGTGAAAAAAACAACGACTACACATTTCTAATAATAATGAAATCCTTCTAAGAGATTGGCTTGGAAAGAACAAGAATTCTTGTTTTAAATAATGTAACGCAAAATACTTAAGCTACATTTAACAGATAATGTAATTAGTCTGAACCAATTTAAGATTTTCTTTAAATCTCTCAGGGATTTTAATTATAATAATCAGTTAGAGAAAACATTGAAATTAAAAGACACTTGATTTTGTGCTATACGATATTATTCGACGGAATACATTCGATTTTTAAAGCATGAGGTAGTATAATATGATAACAGGTTAGTCATTACTTTTATTTCCATCTCATCTCAGATGGTTCATTTAGAGGAAATAATGTTTTGATGAAAGATTCGATTGTTGTTTTATTTACTGCTTCTGCACTTTGTTTCTTCTCAAAGGAAAATACACCAGAGACCACTCCAAAGAAACGATAAGGAATGGTAGAAATCGTAACCTTTAGTTTTCTTTGCAACTTACCTCTTTTCGATCTGGTATAATTTGATTTCTTTTCTAATCGCTGCTCCTGCTGTTGGGAAAAAGGGAGATCTAAAGTTTGCATCATGGGAATATTTGTTTTGCTGACACTGTAATGTTATGCAAGGAGAATAGGAAATCCACTGTTTTTTCTTTATTTGAAACCAGCCAAGTGTAGGCATTAGTATAAATGATTTAGCCTAACACGATGTTGGAAGTTTTCTTCAGTTATAAAGAAAAATCTACCTTTTTTCGCATCATAGAATTTCAATAATAGAATTTCATACGCCAGAATTTCACAGTAAAGTTTAACGTTTATTATTTCTTCTTTTGTTGCTACTTTGAACAGTGTCTAAGAAAAGATTTCAAATAATAATATAAAAATTTATTTTTTTGTATTTTTTGGCATAATTCTTTTATTTTGTTTACATAGTTTTATAAAATTATAGATAATGTTCCTGCCATCAAATATCATATTAAATCATTAAAAATGTAAGTAAATCATTATTTCAAATTGTTTTTTAACACGTGAAAAATTCTTTATAACATAGTTTTATTATAAGCACGTGTTAGTATAATGATAACAGGTTAGGATTGTACCATTAAAATTATCTGGTAAAAAAAATTTGCCTTGTTAAAAAAATTCTTTTAAGAAATCATTTGGAAATCTCTTAATTTAAAGATATTTTAACATATTTTTCATCGGAACTTTTAAAATAAATTATAGTTCGTAATTTTGAAAAGTCCATTAGAATTATCTATTCTTAGGATTAAAATTTTAAAAAAAAAATGTAAATCATTTGATATAATTGTTACTTATTCTAGAGAAAAATTACACACAAAGGTAAAATGTTGTCATTTAAAGGCTTAAGTCAGAAGAAACTACACTAAATTATTTATACTGAACATTAATAAAATTAGAATATTAATAAAAATTTATCAAGTTATGTTGAGATGAAAGCTCACAATTATTATTTCATTGCAAATAAATTTCAAAGTTGCTGTAGACGATTTATGAGTTACTATATTTCAACATATTTCCAGTCTTAGGGTAATAGTAATGAAAGAGGGCTTGTGATGAAGGAAACCTTATAAAAGGTTTTCGAAACAAGCATTTGTTATTCGCCAAGTAATAATAGAAATTCATCTTGACAAAATTTCTCCTTCTCTACTTTGGTGATTTCATTTCGTCACTTCATTGACACCATTTTTGGGTGATACAAGATGACAGCTATAATAGACTAACTACTGACTCTTAAATATGGCAGTAGTTAGTTTATTATTGCTCTGCAACACCATATTGAACATAACACCAAAAGAGAGTATGGGAAAGGACCGCCGTGTTAACAAAGCCTTTTGAAAATATGATTGGCTATTCAAACTAGTTGTTTTCATTACTAGTTTGAATTACCTGCGTAAAGAAAAAAGCATTACTCTACCAAAAAAGTGATAGTTAACAATGGAGAAAATGAGAGATGGTTTCATGGATAGTCCAAAAAGTCAACATTACAAGTTAGCCATGAACTTGTAATATTCCAAAAAAATTGCTTGGAAACTTTTGTGATAAAAGATTGGATTTTATATCACATCATGTGCAACTCCTTCAACAATTAAAGTCAACGGTTTACATTCATTTATATAATTTTTGCGTCAACATACAAGAAATATTGAAGGATGAAAACTTTCCCAAAAAGTTGGTATTCAGTAATAAAGCAATGTTTCATTAATTTGAAAACGTGAATTACTTTAATGTGTGATTCTGAGACACAGAAAATCATGACAGTTTCCTGGATGCTAGAGTTGTAGTTGTTCCTGAAACTCAGTTCTGATTTCATTGATTTTGTTTTCCCACACGACAAAGTAACCCATCATTGGCATATCCAAATTCATAACTATCAAAGTGTACTTCTGCAAAACTGAATTAGACTTACTGAGAGGAGGAACTAATTTTGTTCTCCGGACTTCTAAGATCCAGATTTAGCGTCCGACTTCTTCCTGTAAGGGTGCGTTAAGTATTTTGTTTATGTACTCCTTAGTAGAGCTCAAAGAATTTATCAGAGTAGACAATTGACGCGATTATGCAACAAAATATATGAAATAAGTTCGATTACCGTCTGGGAATACGTCATGTCATCAAATGGGTATACCTTGAACATTTGTACAGGATGTATAAACTTAGTGAGTCTGCGGGAAGGGTATATATCTTTCCTATGCCTATTAATATTTTTAAAAAATAGTTTGTTTTAATGAATGAATCATTATTTTAGTCCATAGTCTTTATATATTTTTTACTTAAATAAATATCATTTGATATGAATTGCTAATTTAGCTACTAATATTATTTCAGCTATGAATACTTATTGGAACATTCGACGGATTTATTGTAAAGAAATTATCACTGCTTTTACGAGTAAAATGACTTTCTATACATAAACATCATGATCCTCCTTTTCGATAAGATTTGAATTGAATTTAATTGATTAACTATTCCCTTGGTCATAAACTACCGAATTTTAGTTCAGTCGAATGGATAATAGAAATTTAAAATGGATAATTGACTATCTATTTTTCAATAGATAATTGACTATCTATTTTTAAATGGATAATTGACTATCTATTTTAAATGGATAATTGACTATCCATTTTTAAATGTATTTAAAAAGGAATATTCTAAAATAAAATTTATAAGTTACTAAAATGCAGTAAAATATATTTTTCAGATTTCATTTAATGATTAGACAATAGATTATATTTTATAAAAACGGAAAATTCCAATTAAATTTTAAAAAATTTGATGTTTATTAAGTAATAAAATTCAAGAATTTTTGAAAAAATGAAACATTTCTTCCCCTTATCCAATAAAAATCTTCTGAGAAAATATTATGAATCATTTTGAATGCATGACGGTACTTTTGTTCAAACAAGAAACTTTTATCCATACAAGAAATAAAAGCATTCTAATGGTTTGCATTACAATTCAAGTCGCGATCAAAAGCCAAACATTTCATACATAATATTTCATTTCCTAAGTTCAGTGTAGAATAGACAAACCTCCCGTGGTTTGACAAATAATTTAGGTATAAAATTTAATTTCTGGTTACCCTGGTATTTTCAGCGCTTTGACTAGCGTAGCTTTATGGTTGCTATTTTGTTATTCACATTTTGGTACCAATATTGGAGTGAAAAAATCGCCAAAAAATCAAGGAGTACCCGAAAGTAAACTTTTACTCATTTTCTAAATGAACGTCGACAACTACATACCTTTTGTGGGAGATTTTTCCCCCACTTTCAACTGTCTTTTTAAACGCATAAAGGCTAATTAGACATGGACTATGTTTAAAGTAAATCTCAAACCAGTTGTGTAAGTCAAATCGTTACTATCAAAATAGAAGGTATTGTGCCTATCCCGGTGGTGAAATTCTAGGGGCTGTTCTCGGAAAGGGAAGTAGCTGTGACGTCATGAAAGGAAGGCCATTTTGCCAGTCTGGAGTGAAAGAAACATTTTCAACGTAAAACGTGTTTAAGTATATAAAACGTGTGGTGATGTTTTCTCATTTAATCTTTTCTTATCCTATTAAATCTTTTCTTATTTATAATTTTTAAATTTGCACCTTCACCCATAAGTGCTCTGAAAATCTAGGTGCTGACTCCCTTATTGTAAAAGAATTTTTATAATTTTAGTAAAAAACGAGTCAGTGCATTTAAATTTTCAAGGGATCCTGAAATTTTAAATAAATGGATACTTATCATGCAAAGAAAAGATTTTTACGAAAAGAAAGAACGAAGTCATCAAGTTTCACATACTAAATAAGTTCAATAGTATGAAACTTATCCTTGATGACTTCGTTAATTATCATTCTTATTTAGAATGCAAGTTTATGTGTATTATATAAGATATTTCTTATATAATATTCGTATATTATATAAGAATATTGATTGTATTAAATAAGTGGATCAAGAATAGTTTAAGCTTTAAGATAAGGAACGACTAATATTATTATGAAATTAGTTTATAAATGAAAATATTTTTGTATAAATGTGTAATGAGAAATGTAAAATAATCAGTTTCTAAAACATAAATGTGTACATTCCTTTAATATGTATGTCAAATGTATATAAATATAAAAGTGTAAATGTTAAAGCATATTAATATCAAACTATTGTGAAGTCAGATATATTATTACCATAAAATAAATAAATTTTTAGAGAAAAGTCTACTGTTGAAATTGCATAAAAAAATTAATTTTATTCTTTTTTTATCTTTATAATTTTTATTTATTGATAACTTTTAATTCAATCTTAATTATAATGGATACTAGTTCTGTGCTAATTCTCCCATTAAAAACTCGCATTCAAATATATAGGGAACTTCTATTTACTGTCTAAAAAATGGCAACACCTATAACTGGGAAATGTGCGAAACGGGATTGACACCTGCACATTGAATTCCATTTGAAATTGCCAAATCAGAGATTTTATAAGCTACACTAGCCAAATTAGTTAAATTTTCATTTAAAGCTGCTAGAATGCTCTGTGTTGTGCTGGGAAGTCGGGCAAGCCATAATGATTTTAATGAAGATTCTCCAACTGTTTCTACAGCTAGACCCGCATACGTGTTAGTAGTTGGGATGGGCGTTGATCACCAAGCTCTAATCCCTACAGTAGGGTACGAATTTTGGAAGCTTCACTTTCAGAGTGCAATTTAATCAAACGTTTTTCAGGGCATCATATTGGCCAGATTCTGGAGGATTCAAAACTAAATCATTCACTGAATTCAGAATTTCTGATTCCACCATAGACACTACATGATTAAATTTGGTCAAATCTGCTGAGATACTGGCTAAGGCAAATTGTGCTTCAGTTTGTTTAAACCATAATGTGGGGTTGGACTTCCAGATAGGGGGTGGTTTTACTGCCACACGAGAAATTTGTACACTATTTTGGTCATCAAATTGAGACATATTTTGATTTAAGGTAATATATAAAAGATAACAGAATAGAAGAAAATATGTTATTACGAAAAATATTATCTAAGGAAAATTTTATATTCATAAACCAATAAAATCAAGAAAATGTGTTTATAAATAGATAATAAAATAACGAAAATATATTACTTTCGGAAATGACAAATCAATACTGACGTACTTATGACAGATTCCCAGTCTTCCTTAAAGCTGCAACCCTTGAAACTTACACCAACAACCGAAGTTATCTGTGATACTAGTGGTGACAAAGTACGCCCCTATATCCCTATAAACTTTCGTCTTAAAATCTTAGACATTCTACATGGATTATCACACCCTGGAACTCGAGAGGCCAAAAATTTGATACTTGACCGTTACGTATGGCCCTCCATCAGCAAAGATGTAACAAAATGAACTCGTATACGTCTTCACTGTCAAAAATATAAGATTTCAAGACATACGCGCAGCCCACCCTAGCAGTTCGTTCCACCATCTGATCGCTTTGACCACATCCATAAAGATCTGGTTGGACCATTCCCACCTTCAGAAGGTTTCTCATACCTCCTCACGTGTATTGATCGTTTCACAAGGTGGCCTGAAGCAATTCCAATCAAAGACAGTTCTGTAGAAACTGTGGCTCGTACTCTTCTAGAACAATCGATTGCCCGATTCGGACTCCCATCGGTCATCACCCCTGATCAAGGACCCCAATTCCGATCACAATTGTTCTCATCCCTAATTTCCTTTCTGGGAATAAAACAAACCAGAATATCTCCGTACCATCCTGAAAGTAATGGTCTTGTTGTATGTTTCCACCGTTCTATGAAACAAGCACTGAAGTGTTACCAGAATCATAAATGGACTCAAGCCCTACCTTTCGTTCTTCTGGTACTATGGTCAGCATACAAGACTGACCTCCAGTGCAACAGTTCTGAGTAGGTATATGGCACTACCCTACGGCTTCCTGCAGAATTTTTTCCTTCTTCTAAACTTCCAAAAATTGAGACAACTGAGTTTCTACAACAGCTTCGGGGCTTTATGCAATCCCTTGTCCCCACACCAACATCTGCCCATGTTCAGCCTCCAGTGTTCGTCATCCAGCACTTGAGACATGCTCTCATGTATTTGTATGACACGATGGTGTAAAGAAAGCTTTACAACAGCCGTACAACGGTCCATTCAAAGTGTTGAAACGAACTCCCAAGCACTTTACTTTGCTTATGAGAGACAAACAGAAAGTCATTGGATTGGACCGGCTCAAGTCGGCTTTTCTTCTTTCGGGTGATACAACACCGACGGCTACTTTATCTTTGCCAGCATCCACAGATGATACCCTCATATAGGCCTCACCTATGACGTCATCAGACAACGTTCCTGCTCCAGTAACAACACGTTCGGGTCGGCATGTCAAATTCAACCCACGGTACCTCTAACTTCGATTACCTCTGGTACTTAGGGGAGGAGTATTGTAGGGAACTCCTATTTACTGTCTAAAAATGGCAACACCTACTTGCCGATTCGAACTTTTTTTTACCGAGACGGCAGTTGGACTCTCGCTCGCAGCTGGTACGCAAGTCGCGTGTCTAACATTCCAAAATTTATGTGTAATTATGTTGTCTAATCAGTAATTCTAGTCTTCGGTAACTATAAATCTAATTTTAAAAAACTGTTTGGAAAAGATTTTTCTTGATTAAGAAATAATGCAATTTTACCATAATCACATTCGTTCATATAATGCATATAAATTTGACTAGTTTACAAACCACAAGTTTATAAAATTGTTTTCAATTTATAAATTCGAAATGTTTACAATTCTATTTTGCACATAAACAGAAAAATTTTCTATTTTCAATAAAACTATTCATAAAAAGTTTAATATTCATTGACTCAAATAATGTATTATATAAAATAGTAATTTATTAATTCTTTTGTGTGTCCAATTCTTATATTTTCTATTATTGTTTACGGTTACTATAAAAAGTTTCTTTTAAAAATCGTACGCATTATTGAGTAGAAAAAAAATTTATTAAACATGATAATCTAAATCATTAATATTAAAATACTGTTTCCTTTTTCGAGCATTTTCCTCGTATTTTCGATATATTTTGTTTTGCATTTCTAATTCTATATTTATATTCTTCATGGTTGTTCTTTAATTGTGTGTGTGTATATAATTATATCACGATGGATATCATTATAAAAATATGGCTGTATAATTTTTTTCAAATAAATATAAATAAAATATTTGTAACCTAAAAATTCAGTTTCAGTGTAGGTTATTTTTTTTTAATGTAATTGTGTATTTAAACTCATTTAACTGTTTTAGCAACAAAATAGAATAAACAATTTTGAAATCTCATTTTTTTTTTTATAAGTTTTACTATGTTTCTAATAAAAATATAAATATCAAGCATTGTAAAGTTAATTAATCTACCTTTAAATAAATAATTCATTAAGAAAAATTTTAAATGTTACTTAAACAAAGTTAATTTTAATAAAACTAAGAAATTAAACATTTCATGGTTTACGAGTAAAAATTTTGGTGCCTAAACTTTTTCCAATATATTAGCGATGACAAATATTTCATTAGGTCTTCCTTGGATGACTCATAACAAACGTGCTCAGGCCTTGTATTCTAAGGAATGACCAAATTCACAATTTTTTTGTGAAGGATAGATCTAAACATTCAGCTGCCAGCTCTGTAACGAAACACATTATCATCTATTAAAACGAAAGTAAGACCAATTTTAGAAAAGTAGTCTTACGATATGGTTTAGTATTTTATTTATTATTATACAGCACATCCGTAACTGCACAGGTCATTGCGCAGAGCATGATCTTCCCGCAAAATGAATGATCTGATTCAAGAATTTTGTTCCTAACAGAGACAGTGCATTTGACAGTCAACTGCATCACTTTAATTATGTCTCGTGAATGGAAAAAATAAAAGAACAAAAACTGAAATCACTCAGAGATTGTATTCTTGGAGATTTAGAAATAATTTGGCCGGTTTCTGATTATTTTCACCATTGCGAAATTACGAATACATAAGCAACACCTGTAATTGCCTTGTTCCAACAAGTCAGTATTCTTAATAAGTCGAATAAAAATGTACTCTCCAACCATAATTACATGCAACCTATGTAACCCTGCATAACACTGACTTATATATTATTGATGAGATAAGTCAGTGTTATGCAGGGTTAACGCTGTCTGCAGACATTGATTCTGCAGACCGCTAACTACAGACAATCATTATTTGATAAGTCAGCATTATGCAGACATATTCATAACATTATTGACATTATCTCATGCTTATCGACGTGAAAAAAAATGATTGGCTATTGTCATTTTATTTAAGAGTAAGTCTTTAACAATTTTAAAACTGAAAGATAATTTCATATTATTGAAAGAAATAACTTAGAAAATGTATTTTGTTTTAATTTCCAAACTGTATTTAAAATTAAATCTGAATAAAAAAAATTATCGGCCGTGAACGTCGGGCTCCAGATGGAAATTCTAACGCATGCTCACTTGAAGAAAGTAGTTGATTTCTGTGTTTTAATAAAGGCATTGTGAACATAAACGAGAATAAAAAATTAAGGATGAAATTAAATAATTTTATCCACTAAACACATACCAAAATAAAATTTTTATAAATTGTCAATTTACCATGTTTACATGACAAATGTAACTGATTTCATTATAAATTCATTATTTCAAATAGTTTTTTTTCCCCTTCTAATTTTCACTTTATCATGCTTATATCACAAATCTATATTGTAATGTTTGCTTTAAATATAAATTTTTTAGCTCGTTTTTTTTTAATTAAAATTAGTCTTTTTTTTGCATACTTGAGATGTTTTAAAAAGTTTCAATTAAAAACTTGCAGAAAAAAAAAATTTTTTTATTTAGTGTGTAGACTCTGTCTATCTTTTAAATTAAAAATTTTTCTAAGATAAATCGCAATTGCCAATGCAATAAATATCTGTAATTCAATTCAAAGTATAACTCATTTATTTGAGAAAAAATGATTTTAGTTTTTATAAATGATTAAATTTATAAATAATACAGAATTTAATAAATTTTCTCAGTTATATGTACAAAATATTTTAGAAGAAACTTAGTATTTCATACAAGAAAAATATGCTATGTTTAAAAAGGTAATTTTAAAAAAATATGTAAAAAAATTCAAAGAGATAAACTTGCTATCCAGATGAATTTAACACATTATTTACATAGCCAAGTCACTGAATCATAGTCAAAATCTTCTGGAGCCGACGATCGGGGCTTATCCAACACCCCCTATTTCTTTAGGGGGTGTTGGCTCATATCGAGATAAGTTCGTTGAAATAAGTTAGCCATGCCGTGGCGCCACCTATTATTTATTTTATTAAACTTGAACGGCATTTCTTTTAAAACTTTATTGTAAATCTGATGAAGATTGTTGTTTTTTAATCTTTCTGATCTTAGATCTTTCTGATGAAGATTGTTTTTTTTATAAGATTATCCGCGGCGGCAGAACGAAATTCGAAACTTTTTTAACACATAATCCGCGCATTATATACAAGAAAATACGGTAAATAAATAAATGCATACCAAAAAAACTAATAGTACATTTTTTTTTATCAAAAATTGATGCAAAAATTCTTAATAAATTTATATCAATAAAATAACCTATACTGATGAAAATTCCATTTAAAAATTAACACGTGATAAAATTTAATATTATACTTTTTTCTAATTTTGATAAATCATAATATATACATCATTTATATTAAATATATATTTTAATGGGGCAAAACGAAAGAGATGTCAAACAAACACAAAAGTGATTTTAGTGGTCCACTTTCTAAGAGCAAACGCTCAAGGAATGACACAGAATATACCTAGACAAATTTATATTAGTTATCAGCGATGCAAATATCAGCGATGCATAAATTTTATAAATAAATCAAACTTTACAATTTGAAAATTTTGCATGCTTTAATTTTATAATTTTTTAACTATAGTTTGATATTTTATGTACCAGTACTACACATGCTAACACATATAACGTGCATAGAATTAAATTTATACATTTAAAAATTTGAAACTGCATTCCTCAATCCAATGCATATTTCCAGTGAAATTAGATTTATAAAGTTTTCCTGATTATATAAAAAAATTGAATTAAAATTTCAAAAATAATGAAATTCCATGATCTAGCAATGTAAATAAATACAATTTTAATAGGCTCTGAAATAGAACTATCATACATTAATGAATAAAAAAATAACAATAATTATGGACACTTATCATCATGAGACTACATAAATGAGATCTAATGTTTGAATATTTTTAAGACAACATTAGAACTTAAAATTTGTAAATATTAAGATGATATTGTTGTTTAATGATCACAACAGTATAATAATGGTATGCAAGATTGTAAAACAATTCTAAAACATTAAATAAAACATTATTTTGCCAACATAAAATATTTATTGACATTAGGCTGTATGAATATAAACTTTAAAATTAAAAAAATATCTTAGTTACATACAATAAATAAAATCTAAAATGTAAAAACATATAATTAAAAGGCACATATTAAATGCATATATGGTATTTATAGTTTATTAAACAAATAGAATGAATCTTTTAACATTACACCAGATTATTTGCATTTGTCATATTCAACAATAAAATTTTATAGAAAACACTATTTTTTTAAGATATTTACTCATATCTCAGCACAATTATTTTTAAAGCATTTGAACAAAAAATTATAAACACTGATGTAAATATATAATGTTAACCTTTAAAATATATATATATAAGAATCATTGTTAAGAAATTAGAATATTTTGTACAATGAATTTTTCTTTTAAATTTCATTGTTGTCATCTTCCAAAAGAGAAAAATTTGTAACTTATAACTAGTAAGAGACTTGTTTTATATAAAATATTTCAAAATTTTAAAAAGGTAAGCAATAGAAAAAAACTAACGATTACTGATTGTTTGATAAAATATCATTATTACTGAATTGAATGAATATGAACAGTTAAGAATTTAAAATAAATAAAAAAAAAACATCTTAAATTTTTGAAAATAATTGACAAGTTTAGAAAATCAATTGTTCTAAAAAAAAGGATTTTATTAAATACATATCACTGTGAATTTCCAAGGAAAAATTAACTTTATAAGAAATGCAATTTTTTGAACAATGATTTCTTTTAAAATAATGTGAAATATTAATGTCAAATGTGAATAATTTTTAAAATATATTTTTCTAATATTTCACCAAAGGATATCACCATGCAAATTTTAAATGCAACATTGAAAATATTATATCCTGTAATAAAATGAGTATCTCAATTTTTATATTCAACAATAAATTTAAAATGAAAAATACAACCAAAAATAATAATCATTAAAATAAAACAAAAATAAATTTCTCGCATAAAAATATAAATTTTTTTGTAAAATTATCACATAACTTGGTACTTATTACTCATTCTAGTTAGATCAAGTGATTTAAAATAAATACAGAAAATAATAATGATTAGTTTCTATCATCCACCAAACCCCAATATGTAAGGACAGAATCATGATTTTAGCCAAAATCTCTTGAAATTAAAATGGATAGCTGTGATAGTGGTCAGATTTTTAAGCTATATCAGAATAAAACAAATTCTTTTCAGAAAAATTGAAAGAAAGTAAACATAATGGATGATAGTATTATAAAAAATAAACAAAGGCAAAATGTAGTTTGTTATTAACTATATGATAAAAAAAAACCATACATAGCAATGTAGGATCAATACGGGGAAAATTATAAATACACAATTTACAAAAATGATTTTTAGATTATAAAAACACTAAATTTAAAGAAATTTCAATTTTTCATAAATAATAATATAAAAAACCTCTACACTTCATATTAATGTTAATTATTTCATATAATTTTAATATAAATGTCATACTAATATGCAGCATGAAATTAAATGGCATAAATTATCGATTATGATACATCAGCTTTAAGCGTAGAAAAAATTCAAGTGGAGAATGTTTATCATCATTTTTTTTACTGAGATTACAACAAAAAATATATTACAATCTGAAAAGTAATCAATTTAAATATTATAATTCTTTAATGTAAAATATAACATAATCTTTAAACACACAATACCTTAATTGATAGAAATAAATTTTATTACTAGTTGTTGACTTTACTATTTTAAAAAGATCGTGAGGAGCTAAATTATTGAAATTAGCACAAGAGCCACAAAATATGGCTCAATGAGATAAGATAAAAGCAAAATAATAATAATAATAAATAAATAAATAAATAATTATACATAAAGAAAGAAGATTATTTATATAAGGCAAATATCAACAGTAGATAATTCATTGATTTTAAAATTATAGTTTACAAAATGTGAATAAACTTTCACAAAAATTTATTCACATTTCCTATTTTCAAGTTTTATAACAATTTTATAAGCATTCTTATAAACACTTGGAATTTTAAAATGCCAAAATTTTAATGTTTTAAGTTATATTTTATGAAAATTATTATGTACATTACATTAAAGTAAAAAATAAACATAGATTTAATTGATAAAAGCAATGTAATAGCAAATAAAACAATGTTTAACCATAATTTTGCTCATAAATCTGGAACATAAAATATATTTTTAAAAATTAATAACTTATGCTTTTATACTTACAGTTTGGTTTGGTTTGTTTGTCGCTCAACGGTCATTTTTTGCACACGAGGGCTAAATAGACCGGGACCTACGGTTTAAAGTGGATTCCGAACCACTACAAACATCCATGCCCAAGGTGGGATTCGAACCCACGAACTGTTGAACCGAAGGCAAGAGCGCTAACCATTCGGCTGCCAGCTCGGCTTTATACTTACAGTAGTAGCATGTTGGTTTTATTCTCTATATTAAAATATTAATTTAAATAATACAAAGGGTATTCACATTTGTATAATGATTTTAATTTTAAACTAAAATTTTGAAACATAAATGTGATAGATATCAAATTGGAGTAAAGTTTATTTATCTTCTGCAGCACTAAAATTCTTTTCTTTCAGCATTTTGTAACAAAATAGACATTACATCAAAATCTATTTTAATGCTTCTTGAAAATATATTTAATTATTTAAAAAAAAAAAAGAGAGAGACAGAAGAGAAAAGCATGTTTTTAATATTTCTAACATAAAATAAATGTCATAGTAAATAAAAAAGGAAGATTTGATGAGGAAAAGCTAAAAATTGCATATCCAATAAAAATACACACATCTTAAAATAAAAATCACATTTGCTTCAAAAGAAATATATATAACCTACCCCATCACACAAAAAGTAATTTCAAAATTTCAATTATCTTTGCAGAAACTATGAATAAAATTACAAATTCTGATTTAAAACTGATCAAAATAAATCCATCACCTTGTACTGAAAAATGTTTTTTAGAGTAAGACTATGAGGATATTACTAAATGATAATTATTTCATACATGAAAAATGGAAATATACAGTTATATTTAAGCTTTTATAAAGAAAATTGATAATGCTATATCTAACTCATTAAAAATAATTATAAGTTATTATGCAATCTTGTAAGTCAAATACAAGTTTCTGATTAAAAAATTTTTCTCCTGCAGAAATCATGCAAAATTAAATTTGTAAACATTATCCTATTTGACATTTTAAAATTATTCTGTTGCTAAAATTTAATATAGCTTAATTGTACAGCTAAAATCTTTAGCAAGTTATAAAACTATCAAGTCTAATCACATTAAATATGGAAAATTATGGTTTTTTTATTTAATATAAATTTAATGTTTCATATGATTTATTAAATCTAATTAGAAATTTATTTGCAGGTATTTGAACAAAATTGATTAAAATTAACATAAAAATTACTACATAGATAAGCTCCTTATAGCTAATGCAGGAATATTTCAAAAAAAAATCTGAATTATATTAACAATTTATAAGTGAATTTACCAGCTTAAATTAACAATGTTGAAAAATTACTATTATTATTATTAAAAACTTTAAATATTTAATATCAAAACATCAAATTTGTTTCCAGTACTTTATTTTTAACAGAAGAAAAATAAAATCGACTCTACTTATCATGGAAATCAGCATAACTATGTTAAATCACTTACTAAATAAATATTTATGATGTATGAATGTACTTTATTAAATAACTTTTTAATTTGGAAAAAAATGTTTATAGTAATCCAAAGTTCTACATGCGTACAAACTTTGCACATTGTATATACTATACAATTAACTATTACTAAAATATTTTTTCCAGTATATCAAATTAAAAATTAAAGAATTTTTCAAGTTACATGCTCAAATATTTGAAAACAGGATTATAAAATCAGTATTTCATTATTTTATATATTTCTTTTTATATTACACTTATTATAATATATGTATATATAGGTTTCAATATCATATGTCTTTTCTGTAGCAATTATATTAATACTTAAATGAAGAATGGTATCATGATTTATTTAAAATATATTTCTGCTAATATTAAGAACAAATTGTAAAAAATGATGCTATTCCAATTTATTAAAAGCTATTCAAAAGTAACACAATAAATTTTTAAAGAATCACTGATTAGATTGTTATGAGAAATGATAGCACATTCACAGTGATTTATAATCAATAACCCTATTTATTAAGAGGCATTATTCAGTTAGCTTTTTTAAAGTTGGAGCTATTTCTCACTTAATAAAAAATGTTGCTTATTTCTGAGCTAATGAACACCACTACTTTATTTCATTTTCTAATATATTTTAATAAATTATGAGAAGTTCAACTTTTAATAATTCCTTACAGAACTTTCAATGATTAAAAATTTCTTAAATTCAAAACTACAATATTAGGTGCATAATTGCAAAGATTAGACAAGAAATTTTAAAGCTACATAAATTTCATAATTATATGAAACAATATCTAATTATTTTTTTAACTTAAAAATTTTTAAAATCAAACATGTAGAATTTTCACTCAATTTAATTAAGAGGTTAAAAGCTACTTTCAGACCATAATATAACCTGAGTTTGACAGTCTACTTTTAAAAGTATTTTCTGCATCTTTATTTTTTATCATAAATAAATTCAATTGTTTTTTAAAATTGTCATATTTATGAAAATAAATTCCTTATTTTAAAGTTTTGAACAATGACAAATGGATTGCAATGCTTAACTTCTTGAATAAGTGGATTTTGATCTTGAGACACCTAAAGATATCCAAACAACATACAGCATAGATCCTAAAGAGGTATAATTTCTTAATGATTTAGCATTAAATGAGCTTCCTTTTTCATTTTAGATTTCAATACTAAGATTGAAGTCCTAAGCTGATTATACGCCCATATCAAATTACAAATGATTATAACATCCATCTGGATAATGCTTCCATGTCAAATTTTTTCAAGATTAAATAATTATGCTGTGGTTAAATAAATTCTTGCTATGATTTAAGTTAGAAAAAATTTAAACTCTCATATTAATAATTGATAATATTTTATAAAATGAAAAAAAAAATGATGCAGTAAAAATTCTGTGGGTGAGAGAAAAATATCTAAAACAAAGCTCAGTTAATGTTAAGTATCACTAACATAAACTAATTATTTGAAATGAAAATTCCTAAAATACACATACTATAAATATTCATCATTTTAAAATAACACTGTAGAAAAATAAAACTTAAAAAATATATACATTTAAAATATAAAAGCAAGAAAAATGCATAATTTTAGAAAAATATCTTTATCTAAAAAACTATTGTTAAAAAATTTTAGGCAAATTTTGTATTAATAATTCTAAACATCACTAAAGCAATAGTCTATATTTATAATGAATGTTTATACAGCATTTTAAAATCCATATGGGTTATTAATTTAAAGACACTCCCCAGATAGAGTAAATAAGATATACACATTTGCCTAGAAAAAAAATGTCTTATTATTTAACAAAAAATAGACTAGGTATGACTTCTAAATAATAGAACATTAGAAACAATACATATAACAAAATTTCTTTAAATTACACACAAATGACTGCTCATATAACAATATTATGGCTATTTACATAATGAATGGATGGCATTAAATTATAATAACTGTTAAAATTAACTGCTCACAACCACAGTTTAAAATAAATAATCTATCACAAATCACATTAAATGCTTGAACAATAAGATAAAAAAAATATTTAAGTACTCAGTCTATATATATTGTAAAAATTATTGCTGTTGAATAAATATTTTCAGCAGTGGTTAAGAGGTTAGAAAATAATTTAATTATGACAATGAAGATAATAATGGTTGTGGTACTTCTGGATCTTCAGACATTATTTCCACTTTAACCCATTCTCGTTGTTTAGAAGATAAACGAATGGCATCTATCACAGCTTGAATGTATTGACCATCTTCAAAAGATGCTGCCATAGCCACTGGTTCTTTTACCCAACTCTGAAGATCATCTTGAGTAACAAATGCTTCTTTAAGTGCACCAACCATTTTAACAAGTCCTTTCATATAAGGTTTAGGTAAAAGAGACTCAGTGGAATCTGTAACAGATAAATTATTAAAATTTAAAGCAGATGATTGTTTCAAATCTTCAATATCTAAGTATAACACTTCTTCTTTAATTGAATTTAATTTTTGTCCATACAGATCCCCTCCTCGTACTACAACATGGCCATGAGTACCGCATAAGAGAACTTCTTGACTAAATTGCCCAGGTAAATGTTCATTTAGAGTAACTGTAGCACATCCTCCTCCTTCTAATTCCATTTGGAATGTACAAAAGTCGTCACTTGTGATTTGCCTAATGCCCTTAAAATTGCATGTTTTTGTGAACGTTCTCACCATTCCATGAACCCGTTTGGCACGACAACCTGTTGTGTAAGATATGATATCAATAATGTGACTTCCAACATTTGTAAGCAGTCCACCACCCATAAACTCATCGCAGGTCCAATCATAGTGGTCATGTAACAAACTTCCACACTGAACTTGCACATCACAAATGCTCAATTCTCCAATGTATCCTTCCTTCACAACTTTTCGCATCTGTACAAATGCTGGTAAGAAGCGCAGGCTGTGAATTAAAACAGATATAAGAGAAGGATAATATTGAGCAGCGTGAACCATTTTTAACACTTCACTCTGACATAAACCAGCTGGACGATCACATAAGACATGTTTACCAATACCCAAAGCTTTGACTGTTATTTGAGAATGTAAATGGGGAGGGCATATAATACAAACCAAATCTACACCCTTTCTCAATAAAACTTCATCGACTTTGTCAGTATAAAATGGAATATCAAGGTCTTTGGCTATTTTCTCAGTCGATTCTTTAGTTCTTCCCCATATAGCTTCCACTTTAAATCCACGGGAACGTAAACATGGAACCAGAACCCGGATTATTTTTCCCGTACCGAACACACCAACACCAGGTAACATATTAAAACCTTTTATAAAGCCGTCGAATAAAATAACAACATAATTATTTTATTTGGTTGTTATTATAAAAGAATACATTAAATTAGATTCGTAAAATCTCTCTTAAAGATAAATAAACAACGACCATATTTTTCAATAACAAAAACGATTCTTTTTTTGCAAACAGATTTTAAATTAAATATTATTATAGAGGCTCCAACTATAGAGCACAGAAGAAATTACTATGGAAAAAAATCAATTATAATATATCTATTTGAAACAGAAACTTTTATTTCACTCGAATGTTATAAAAACATAATGACAAATAAAGAAATCTCTAGATTTATTCACCTGTCATTAATTTGTATGGTAGCATTGTATTACTTTTTACGTATATTTTAAAAACCTTCAGTTTAAAAGCTATGATCAAGGCGAGGTATCGATGGTGAAAATCTATGTAATTGTCGAAAAATGAAAACCATAAACTTCAAAAAAAATGGGTTGGGCAGAGAGAGATATAGAGATAGGAGGTGGGGCAAACGATAACTCGATGCATTTAGCAAGTATGAAATATTTGGCACGTCATCGTTCCGTTTTTATTGATGATAATTCAAGCGAAGTAAATTTGCGGATTTTTTTATAAAGATGATTTCATTAATGTATCTTCATAGAGGTGTGCATTATAATTTTTAAATTTCTCTCTATATTATTTTTTAAGTCATACTGCTTTTACTAATTTTAATTGAGTTTGATTGATCGAAAGTCTCTGGTATATAAAAAAAACAATTTGATGAAAACATGTGTTTATGTTTAATGAAGCTCTTGAAAAGCTTTTATAGGTGATTCAGGAGACAAAGAAAATCATTTTTCATTAAGGGAGATTCTGAAATATAATTTTCTCTCATTAGAGTCTCATATGGCTCTTATCGGTAATACCAATAGATGATCTCTGAATTATATGCTGAAGTCATTGATTTGAGACTCATATTTTCAAGCGGTAAATTAGTCGTACTGATTGAAAAGCTAAATGGTCACTGTTAGCATATTTAGTCGGCATATTTTACTATCTTTTGAAGATATGGGTTTTATGATATGACCAAGAAGTCAGTTGGCTCGTTTCTTGTTATCTGAGCCCACTAATACGATATCTTCGATTGCTGTCTTCCATAGATAATGTTTGAAATGGCTTTTAGTTTCTTCTATTAAGATAACCTGTACTTCAGTCTATTTATTAAGGATTTTCGGTCTATTATATCTATATAAGGTAATCTACATTCATAGACATATGTTTTATTTGGGAAAACAAAAATATCTCTCTGGACACAAAGAAATATCACACAGGTCCCAAAGGTACAGCAAATGTACTACATAACAAATCCAAATAAATCATGAGATGAAAAAAAATAATTATAATTGAAGACAGAGAGAAAACAAAATATATAAAAATAAAAAAGGAGTAAGATAACAGTATGGATAAATTTTTTAAAAAAATATAAAATTCTCTTTTTTTACTAGGTCGACCAAAATTGGGGACCATCTGTTATTTAAGTCCTTATGTAACTCATTCCTTTCTTTTGAAACAGATGGGCATTCAAGAAGAATGTGAGAAGGGTTGTTACTCCCGGAGTTGCACATGCACTCGTCACTGTTTTTAATGTGAAAGCAGTGTAGTAGGCTATTGGGTTTTCCATGTCCAATGAGGAATTGCGTATAAAGGACATGTTTGCAGAATTCGGTTGTTGACATTCCTTTTCATAAAGGAAAGTCAAAAGTCTAGTATGTATGACATCTTCACAATCTCGAAACAATCCCGATTTCCTCATAAGAGAGAAAAGCTTTTGATAAATTTCTTCTTAGGACTTTCAGGAATCTGACGATCAGTCACTCGAATGATATCCCTTTAATTGTCCTACCATGCAGTGTTTCTCTAAACGTGCCCAATCTAAATATTTTAAAGAGAGCAAAGTTCACGAGGTTTTTAATAAGATTTGATTATTTCATTGGTTCTACCAGTGAAGTTAGATTCTTATGAAAAATTAATTAAGAATGTTAACTTGATAAAGCAAAGTTCCCTATTCTAAGCAAACAGCTATCAAATTAATATTGTTTCGGCTGACATATACATTATTAAGACCTCCCTGAATGTGATTATTTATCATTTAGAAATTCAAAGTATAAAAGTTCATGAAAAATTTTGATATTCTGGCATGACACTAATTTTCTTAAAAGTGATTATAAATAGTTTTATTTCCCAAATAATATTTTGTTAATGTTTTACATACATTCATGCTTGTGTGCACAAAAAATGCGCCATTACGATCTTATTTTGAGTACAAAAATGTATTAAAACAATGCATCCCAAAACAAGAAAGTTTCCTAAAAATGAAATATCATGTATGAAAACTTATAAGAATATGAAGACAAAATTTTCTTTCAGGGTACTTAAAATTAGTGTCTTTAATAAATCAATTGGAGATATCAAAAAGTTCGAGAGTCACAACATCGCTAAATTCAATTCTCACTATTTTCATTTCCAGCAAGTGGTAATGTTTTGTTAAAAAGGATCGACTTCGCTGGAAATGAAAATTTGGACTTTTGACACTGAAAAACTACACAAATAGTTCTTTTTTTCTGCAAACAAAATAATTTTTATACTTGCTTGATTAATATTGATTTAGCGCTTTATGTTGCAATTTTTTTCAAAGGCTGAAAATTCAAAATGTGCCAAATGATTTTTCCCCTTTTTATATGATTGAATGCTCATTAAATGTTTCTTGATAATTATTTTTTTTAACTAATTATTTCAATTTATATAAAAAAAATCACTTTTTAAGTTGAAAGAAAATATTTCAGAAATATATAAAGACATCAGGTGTAATTATTATTCTGCCTTATAGACATCTTTAGGTGTTATAAATCAATTAAAATAATAATATTTCGTTGAGTAAAACAATATTTTCAAAATAATTGATAGTGAAAATAAAAATATATATGTTTCAAAATCATACGAAAATACTTTTATTCAACAGTGAAAATAGTAGAAATTTTTCACTAGTAAGATTATTGAAAAAATTTCTCAAAATAAAATCATGAGATATGAGAGTTATAAAATCACTTATATCTGAATATCAATAATTCTTGACAATAATTTGTATCAGTGAAAAAATTATATTCAATGAATCTGTTTTGGAAAGAATGTTTTTAATAATATAATGTTTGACTTAGAATATTTGACCTCATTAAAAAATAAAATTTTTTTTATAGAAATGCGTGTTTTATAAGAAATTAATTTTACTTTTGAATTTAAAAATGTGTTATTTATATGAACGTTTGGTTGCTTATTTGTATTCTCTGCGTGATTTAGTTTTCTAAATTGAAAGCAAATGAATATTTTTTACTATGTTTATAGTTTTGAAACTAATTGAATCTTAAAAATTACTTTATGTAATCAAATTATCGGGAATGTGGGGTGTATCCTTTTTGCACTACTTGTGTTGTAGAGTGATGTTTATGTAGAAGATAACACGTTACTTCAACAGCACTGTGACTAACTGAAACAGACTCACTACAGAAAATGTCTTTTCTAATGGCATCTCATAGTTGTCACAGTAATGGAACACAAAAAATATCAAAATCAGTTTGAATTGTCTAATCTCATACAATCAATAGCATCTCAACTACAACAGGTTACTCTTCCAATTAATTTAACTCAGATACAAAAACAGCAAAAATAAGAAAAAAAAAAAAAAAAAAAAAAAAAAAGGAAAAGAAGAATTAATATTGAGGAAAGAATAATGCAGTAAAAGAAATATAGCATTTGTGATGAATTTGAAATAGCAAGTTTTTTTTATATGGCTGTCCATTTTTAAAATGTTTCGTGAACAGTCAACAGTTTTGACAATGTTCTTAATGGTAAGTACTTAATGGCATTTCAGTACCTTGAATCCTGCAATATTTTATTATTGGCCTGCAATATTTTATTTCAGGTCTTAATTCCAAATGAAAGCATCCACAAATTTTATTTGATTTCCTTTAGGTTACTTATTTTCGAAAGCATTGAGAAAAATGCTGAACTTTCATGTTGTTATACCAGCATACTTCCCTGTACCTAGTCCTGAGTTGGCTTTACCAGTTGGATAGAAGTAGCCGGATGGAGTTCTCGTGATTTTGAAGCAGGGACCAAGCAGAAGACTGCCAAGACTCGACCTGCTCACCTGGAGGACATTGCAACCAGTTTTAAGGTGCCCCAGCTGCTTTAGGGAATACAACAGATCCTCGGTTAAAATTCAATCTCACTTCCTTCCGAAAGTGAGAATGGCTCTCTCATTAAGTAGGCCCCATGGCCTCAATTTCAGGATGGGATACAAAAATTTTATGATTATGAAATTACAAAAATGTGTTGGGTTAAAAAAGTACAAAAATACGTAGAATTAAGAACTTACAGAAATACATAGGATTACTATTTATGACTTTAAGAAGAACAACACACTAAAAAAAAATTTGAAGATGGGCTCATATATCAAAACAGTCTGTTGGAAAAAGTCCATTAAAATAGTTTGAAGCTACTATTTGCAAAGTTAAGTCTGAGCACTTAGGCTAAGTACTTAGACTAATGGGATGTAAGCAGAAGAGGATCATGATAGTGCTCTGAGTGATCATTCGTATTGAACCACATGAATAGGAACTCTTGGCTAATAAGGAAATCCCTTTGTTAAGTTCAGTTTTTGTCAAATGGTCTTATTAGAGAGGACAGTGTAGCATCGTTTCCAGTTAATGGCCCACTGCTTCACAGGGGTTAATAAATGCCACATGGTAGTGAGTGGTAAAACCGTGAGATAATATTGGGTCTTCCTCATTACCATAGGTATAATTTGGGATGTCTGTTAGACACACCCTGTAAAAGTAAGTAGGAAATGGACCATGGTCAATCAAGAAAAGGATTTCCTTCCTGGTTTCATTCCTAAAAAGCAGTTTGGTCCAAAAAGATTAAGATCCAATGTTATGCATGTTTCACATCAAGATGAAGTTAAGGAACTGTTAGAATGGGATCTCTCTCTTATAGAATCTACTGCCAATGAAAGAGGATGTGTTATAGTTACATGTTTGTTGCAAAAAAGAATAACAGAGTTAGAATTTGCACAGACTTTAAGCTTTTAAAAGCTTCCTAGTTCTGAACGGCTATAAAATGAAAACAGTTAATAATTTCCTCTTCGAAAAAGGGAAAGCTTAATTCATAGCAATTATCAATTTAATCAAGAGATATTGGCAAATCTCAACGATGGAAACCAAATAAAAACCAACACAGCAATAATCATGCATTCTAGCAATAACAAATAGAAAATTTTTTTCTGTTTGAAGTACCTTTCAAAAATCCACGAATAAGATACTTGCAAACTATGTAAACTGATACTATTAATACATTGATGATGTCAAATTTGGGAGGACCATTTCCATTACTTTGAGCAAGCATTTCAGATTCTGAGAAACTCAAATCTAATTGTAAGTATAGAGAAATGTGATTTTAGAGTGTTACATGAAGATTCTTGGGAATGTAATAAGTTCTAGAATTCACTCTCCAGACCCGAGAGAATAAAAGCCATCTGGTATCTGTCTAAGCCTACCACTAAAAACAAAATCATAACTCTTTTCAGGCCAGCAGTTATCATAGAGACAATATATACATTTTTATAAATTAGACTTGTCTCTAAAAAATAAAATAAATAAAAAAAGAAGAGTGATCCAAGTAATATTCAAAGAGATTTTAAAAGTGAAGCATCTTTAAACAGACTTAAAGATTTCTTAAAATTGACACCCCTTATACTTCAGACAGGGATAAACCCTTTTAACTGTATATGGCAGTATCCAATTTCTAAGTGAAGCATATTTAGCTTTAAATGACAAACATGACAAAAAACAATGCCCATTTTATTTTTCAGTACAAAGCGATCTTCCTGTCAACAATGATGCTCATCTATCGAAAGAATACACTTTTTGTGTCATCAAAACTTTGAATGAAATCGATACTCTTGTTTTTGGTATGTATCTGACTACAATCCCTTCATTTACTTGACCCAAAATACTAAACTGTCTTATTAGACCTTAACCTTAAATGCATTAACAGTTAATGTAACTTTTTATAATCTTGATGCCTTAAGGTATCAAAATTGATACATCCTTTTTTTCTTAAAATAAATATATAAAATATTATTTTCTCCTTCATTTGGCTAGTGCAATGAACAAATTGATTTTTTTATATTAAATTTAAACAAAATAGATTAATTTATTTAAGGGTTAAAACGTTAAAAGCAAATTACATTTTAAAACTAAACTGATACAATGTTGAATTTACATTATTGAGTTTCTAACACAAATAATATAAATTCAAATAAAACAATCAAAATTTCTTTATAAAAAGAAACAAACTGCACTTAAATCATAATTAAATATTAATTTTTTAAATATAAATTGCATCATAAATTTCAATATGATTTTCAATCAGGATTATCATGATATTTGTTGCATCATGAATTTCATTATTGATGTTGAAATTTTGAAGACTTCAACACCATCAAACTTAATGTATTATGAATTTCATCAAACTTAATGAATTGCGCATTTCATTTTAAAATTATTTTCAATTATTTGCTTCCCAAATAAGTACAACTTTTTTAACAAGGATGTATTTAAGCCTTACTATAAGAAAATTAAATACCTTAAAGATGTTTCAAAATATTAGAATACCAATTAATAACTATGAAGTTTCAAGAAAAATAAGAATTTCATTTTTACATTAATTGACTCGCTCCATTTTATATAGTCTTGTATAAGTACTTTTCCAAATTGTATTGTTCAATTAATGATTATTGAATTAATGACTCCTTATTGGTTAAATAAAAGAGATGAACATAGCTTTATATGTTTAAAAATATGCTTTATTTAATATTGAAAACAGTTGATTAGTACTTCAAGCACATTATATTATTTTGTAAAATTATTTTGTTAACATATAAAATTCATGTTTTAATTTCTCACTACAATAATTTCCTTTAAAGATAATTCATCAAGTTAATTATTATTAAAAGAACAATAATTCTATTATTATTTTACAAATATACAATTCAACTCAGTAATGTTAAATCATAAAAATAAATGAAAGAATAAACACTAGTTATAAGTTATTATTAAGATTTTTATTAGTATCACATGAATTTTTGATATACAAAAATATTTATTGCTGTTGTATAGATATAATAGTACAAAAATAAATATTTCAATATAATAAAACAAAATATAATTAAGATTAAGAATTATCAGCTATTTTTATGGGCAGTTTGAAAGTGTTTTAATAATTGGCTTTTTAATTTAAAATTTGTTTTACACATTTCACATTGATAAACATCAGTTTTTTTATGAATCTTTGAATGTCTGTTTAATTGACTAGAAGTCTTAAAACTTTTGTTACAAACAGTACATACGTTAGCAGATTCTGTGACAGGATTTGGAGTAGAACTGATTTCTGAGAAGCTTGAAACATTAAATATTTCTTGGGTTTTATTTAGATCAAGAAACTCTGAATTTTCTCTTATGCTTTCACCAACTGTCATTAACTGAGTTTCTAGCAAATCTCCATTTTGAACATTATTACCAGTATTATTTTTAAGAAGACTAGTTCCAGGTATAATTAGAGTCAAATTGTCAGAATTTTGTGCTTCAGTCTGTTGCTGGGGTGCAATTGTAAAGCCAAGACTTTGTATTATCATGTTAGGATTAATGGTAAAAGTGCTATTAGCACTTGATACAGTAGGGGAATTGCTTTCAATACTTATAATATGTTGAGTCTGTTGGGAATCATTTAGTGGCTTAGAGTTCATTGTCTGTGGTTCACTTATAGTAGGATTGAGAGTTATATTAAAATTAAGAGCTTGAAGTTGTTGAAGCACAGATGCATCAATTTGTAAAGGCTTTGGAAGCAGAGTATTAGGATCAATAGTAGTGAGTTGTAAATTTGGATTAAATACATTGGCTGGTAATTGAAAACTGTCTGATGTAAAGGTGGGCAAATCTGTACAAGATTCTGTCTGGAAAACATTCACCACATCCTCACTAAGAGAAACCACAGCAGAATTCACACCCTCTGTTGACTCAATGCATTCTTTCTCAGTACTTGAAGATCTCTTACGTTTGCGATTTGATCGATCTTTGAAATGGGAAGCCAAGTGGCTTTTGCGATGACCAGATGTCCGGAACTGCAACTCACAATGAGGGCATTTAAATGGTCTGACTCCTAAATGGGAAAAGAAAAAAATTCAGTTTTACATCATACATGTAATATCTAGCATACTGAATAGCAGTAAAAATGAATTATAAACAATATTGACAATAAATTAATATAAATTATACTAGTAATTGTTTCAATCGATAAAACATTAATGGAATGTAGGAATAAGTAAAATAATAAAGAAATTATAATAAAAGTAAATAAAAAAAACATCCAAAACTGAATTTATTTATCTGCATTCAATTCAAGACATACTTACATTAAATATAAAGTAGGTAAGTTAATCTAAAGAATAAACTAATACTAATGAACATAAATTAGGCTTTGTTGGCATTAAATTCTTAATCTATATTGTTAAAAGAATATTTTTTTATAAATTTGCCATTGTTCTGCCATTTCTGTAAAAACAATAACCACTTATTTAATTTACATATAATTAATACATTATTTTAAAAAAATTTTCATTGCATTATAATAAAATAGTTTTTTTTTCCATTTATATATACTATCAAATACTGTAATCCAAATTTGAAATATCAAATGTTCAAGATTTTTTTTATTTTTTTATTTTACATAGATATAAATACAAGTTTATATGTTTGTAATCATACACACATGACCTGTTAACAGTGCCCAATTTTTACCAAAATATTTGCTGGTGAAAAGTCTTATAGAATAGAGTACTTTTCATAAAATAATGATGATATGATTTCCATTTTCTAACCATTTCCTTGCATATTATTTAAAATCTCATGTTTCCCATATTATTAACATTATCAAGAAATTGGAACAACCTATGTGATATTCGTAGATTTAAAAGTGCAATGATATACTTAACGCATGGATTTTATGTTTAAAAGTCATTCACTATTTTTAAACTCCTTGTTTAATGATTTAACATAATTCTTACATAAATAATTCTAATTTCATATTTGCTGCAAAAATGCTCAATTTGTTAAACAAAATAAACATTTTTTACAAAAGTATTTATTATTTTCACAACAATGCAAATAAGGATTTTGATAACATTTGGTTTGGTTTGGTGTCGTGTTCATTCGAAGTTAAATCAAATATCATTCCATGTGCCAAAATCACGGTGTTGGCAATATGTATAATTTTACCATTATAGAGATTTCCCTGAAAGGGAAACTAGTCAATGGCCTATAAACTTCTTATGATGGCTGAACAGTTAAAAATATGTTACGAGGCAAGTCCTCCTCAGGGCAGTGTATACATGATTTGTCAAAGCTGGTGCCATCTATATTTATAGTCATTGCAAAAAAGTGTTGCGTTTTAAGTCTGGAAATAGTTCTGGCAACAATCTTGCCAGTATTGTAACATTTTAATACAATAATTAATGTTTTAATATATTTGATAAAATGAATAAAGGTTAGCTTTTATTTAAACTATATATAAAGCAAATTTCATCACCAAATAAGTCAGTAATTCATACTATTTACTAATAGATGACAGTAATTACGAGGGTTGCTATTTATATTTCTGGCCTTGGCAACAGTAAGTGTTGCTAGGCGACCAAAGACGATTTTAATTGAAAGTTTGATATTTTTAAACATAAATTCAGTAGACGATTTACCATTATAGCTTTATTTGTGTTGTTGACAGTAAATTGAAAAGTTCTTCTCTGTCAAAAAATGGAATTGAATCGTGAACATTTTCGTGCCATTATTTTTCATAACTTTCGACGTGGATTGTCAAGACAAGAGTGCTTCGATGAACTTAATTCTTTATACAGCGATAAAGCGCCATCCTACAGCACTGTAAAAAATTGGTATAACGAATTTAATCGTGGTCGATGTTCGATCCAGGACGAATCCCGTGCAGGTCGTCCAAAATCCGTTGTTGTGCCAGAAAAGATCAATGCTGTGCGTGAACTGATAAAGCAAGATCATCATGTGACATACCGTGAGATAGAGGCGTCTTTGGACATTAGTATGACTAGCATCAATAAAATATTGCATGAACATTTGAGTGTAAAAAAAAATTGTTCGCGTTGGATCCCGCATAATCTGACAAACGCTCAAAAAAAGGCTCGTGTCGATTGGTGCAAGGAAATGTTGGAAAAATACATTCAAGGTACATCAAAGGCTGTGTATAACATCTACACAGGTGACGAATCATGGATCTATGCATATGAGCCGGAAACAAAACAGCAATCAACTGTATGGGTCTTCCAAGACGAGGCAAAACCAACAAAAGTTGTTCGAGGAAAAAGCACATCGAAACAAATGATTGCCTGTTTATTCGACATTAACGGTCATGTGGCAACAGTGGCGTTAGAGCAACGCAGGACGGTCAATTCTGAATGGTACACGACCATTTGTTTGCCAGAAGTCATCGGAGAAATTCAAAAAAAGCAGAAGAACAGGCGAATCATTCTTCATCATGACAATGCGAGCTCTCACACATCGACTCAAACAAAGGCATTTCTGACGAAGTGAAAGATCGAACTGATGGGTCATCCGCTGTACAGCCCTGATTTGGCACCCAATGACTTCTTCTTATTCCCACACATCAAAAATAAATTACGTGAACAACGATTTTCGACCCCCGAAGAAGCGGTTGATGCATTCAAAACGCATGTTTTGGAGTTACCTCAATCGGACTGGAAAAAGTGCTTTGAAAATTGGTTCAAACGCATGCAAAAGTGTATTGATCATCATGGAGAATATTTTGAAAAACAATAAAACCAATTTCGATCCTACATATTTGTTTTTTCATTATTAGGCCAGAAATATAAATAGCAACCCTCGTAAATAAAATATTTTATTTATTTTTGAGGAAATTTCTTTTTTAGTACCTGAAAATTCCTTGTCATTGGTTATTTTTTATTAAAAAATTATTTATTTATTAATTTAATATTTTATACATATGATTAAATTTTTGAAGTTATTTATCAAAAAATACATTCACAATTCTCAACATGTTGAAAAACTTATATTTTAATATGCTTAATGTAAAAGCTCCCCAAAATATTATGAATTTATATATATAATTCATATTATTTTGGTTATGCATTATAAAATATGATAAGTTATACAACATGGTTAAGTACTATGAATGTATTCTTTTGATAAATAACCTCAAAAATTAAATCATGTCTAATAAACATTAAATCATCAGATTTTGAGAAACAAAATAATGTTTTTTTTTAAAATGTCATTATATATATATATATATATATATATATATATATATATATATATATATATATATATATATATATATAAACAAAAAATGCAATATTCAGTTTTTTTTTTTTTTTTTTTAAATTCAACACTTCGAAACATCATAGGACTTTGAGTAGTATGGTTCAGGATGTATTAAATCAACAAAAAATGTAATTTGGAAAAGACCTTGAATGGTAATTTTCGATGCTAACCTCACAAACTTTAAGAATCAATATTAATAAATATTTTAAAACAATATTGAGAAAAGGGTGCAACTGGTTATAAGATGCTGACATCACTGGGAACAATCTGGAACTATGCAATTAAATAAGTTTATAGTTTGATAAAATTCAATAAAGATGAGAAATGATGGAAGACAATTGCAAAAAGTAATGAAAAACTGAGTATAAACAACATTATGGATAATAATGAGATTAATTCTTTTTAAATTAAAAATAAGTCAGATTATGAGAACAAATTGATTTTGCAGATTGCGATTTATTAGATTACAATGAGAAATTTAATGTTACTTGATAAATCTCATGTAAAAAAAAAAAATTAAACTTAATAATTAAATACATATTTATAGATGTTTAAATATAATGAATAATAAATTCTTAAAATAAATTAGTTTAAAATAAAATAATTTTTGACTAATTTTTCCTATTATGGAAGGTTTGTTTGACTCCAATAACCATCCCAATGACTCACTTAGTTTAGTTCAAAGCATGATTCTAAATAGGTACAAGGTTCACTAAGTCTTTCCCCTTTATAGGATTTCAATGAATCCTGTAACAATGAAAGATTCAGTAAACTTTGCCTTTCCAGAGAGATCAAACATTAGATTCTTAATAAATTCTTCTTAATAAAAATGTATTTTGTTTATATTATACGAAATAACAAAGAGTTTTTTCGTATAATATAAACAAAATACATTTGGATACTACTATATAATATTTTGGATACTACAATATGCTTACTTACATCATTATAACAATCAAATCTACGATGATATAACTAAACACATAATTGAAAATGTGTATTTCAACAGAAAAATTAATTTAAGTTATTTTGTCTTCTTAGAATAAATGAATTTTTTGCAATCTAATTTAAATTGGACATAAAATTCTCAAAGACATTAAAATTATGATTTTCTTAACAAGGAATGTTAGTACAGATACTGATTTAAGTAATACTATTGATATTTTATCTCTAGTTACCCTAATAAAAATTTGTATCATAAATTTATAATATGTTATTGGTTAAACTGATATAAAATGATTTTACACAAGTTTTAATTGATATAGATTTTAATACTAATATAAAAAAAATAGAAATTTATGTTATTATTATTATAGTTTTCTATTTCACAAATTTTTAAATA
Source organism: Latrodectus elegans (assembly GCA_030067965.1). NCBI lineage: Eukaryota > Metazoa > Arthropoda > Arachnida > Araneae > Theridiidae > Latrodectus > Latrodectus elegans. The sequence continues at coordinate 91,256,732 of CM057810.1, read as the reverse complement.
ATTTAAAAGTTTTTTTTTTCAGTCTAAAAAATTTTTAGCCATTAAATTTTAATTAATTTTTTAAATTAGTTTATTTATATCGATAAATATATAGATTTTTTATCTACGAAATTAAGTACAAAATTTTCATTACAATAACATGCCTAAAGAAATCAATAAATATTTGGATAAACTAAAATAAATGTAATAAACAATTCATTGCCATTGTATTTTTTTTACCATGAATAACTGTTTATGAATTTTGTAGTTAAATAAATGCTTATACAAAAAAGGAAACACAAGATACAATATTTTATGATGCAAGATACATATTAATAAATAGAAAACTGATAGAAATGTATTTCAAAGTTTACCAAGCTTGTATATCAAAATTTTTAAAATGAAGGGGGAAAAAAAAGATACCTGTATGTAATCGCATATGAATTTTTAAGCTTCCTTTTGTTGCAAAATGAGAAGTGCACACATGGCATGCAAAATTTTTTTCTCCTGTATGAGTTTTTTGATGGCTAACCAAAGTTGATTTCACTGTAAAAGATTTTCCACAACTATCACATGTAAATGGTTTTTCTCCAGTATGTATTCTCAAATGACGAACCAAGTCACTGGGTTTTTTGAAGCTTTTTGAACATTCTGAGCATTGATGAATTTGTTTAGGAGTATATTCTCGTATTCCCTAAAATTATACATTTTAGGATAATCAAAATATAGAAATTAAATTATCACAAAAAATTATCAAATATAATAATTTAAACAGTTGTTAAAGAGTGAAGGGAAGTTATACAAATGACGCTAGTACTAATGTGGATATTTCCACTTTCTTTAATCAAGAAGTAACAGCATTTTAATAACAATGAAAAGATAAGTTAATGTTCATTGCATTAATAATTTTAAAAAAAGTCAAGAATTTAACCTTTTTATGTTTCACATATTTAGTTCATGTAAAAAAATGCATTATGGAATAATTCGATCAGCTCACAACTATAAAAAGTATTTGATACATTAAAACTTCACTGAACTGTATCTCCTCTAATAATTGTGCTATAATTCAAATGTATTGAAGTTGAAAAGCTATGCCAATGATACCTTAACAATTGAGATTGTCATTTAAAACAAAGTTTCTTAGACTATATTCATGGAAGCTGCAGCAGTAGTAATCAAAAACGTTCAGAATTTTGATATTTGTTTTAATTTATTAGTAGCAAGGAAATTTTCAAAATTTCTGAAACTGCTGTAAACTTTTCTTTAACTATTTTTTAGAATGTTTGAAGGAGATGACATTTTCATATTTAATCACCATAAAATCAAAGTATACTGAAAACTAAAGAATACTGATGTTGATTTTTTGCAAATATTCGATAATATGATTAAAAATAAGCAGAGGTATACCCTTAATACTTAATTATTGCATATATTCATCTTAACTTGAGTAAATTACAATGAGAGACAAATTTCAGCAGAAATATAAAAGTTCATAATCAATATTGGTCATTTATTAATGAATTTTACACATACACATACATTTTAATTAGAGGAGGGTCAATTAATTATAAATTTAACATTCCTGGAGCACTATCTTTTAAAACTTATTTCTAATTTGTAGGAAAATCTGAAGCACAAAAGCAAGAATTCATTTCTTTAGAAACTGAAAGAGGTACAAGGTTTTAAAATTTATGAAACAAAAATCAAATGTGCGCAATACATGTAATTTAAAGTTATTCCTTTTTTTCTAAAACGATACTGCTTATCCTGTTTTAGACATTGCATTATAAAGCCCAACCAATCAATCTTTTCCTTAAAAATATAAACATGAATTTTTTTAGATGTTGATATTTGATTAAAACTATGTGCTGAAATTAATGCAGAAAATAATACAACAATAAAAATTCTTTATACACTTACACTTCTTACCTAATTCTTCTTTCACTAATGCAAATTCAAGGTCAAACTTTTATAAGGCCTTATATTTTATTATTATAGTTAGTCAGTCATATAGTTGATAATATACTAACAGAGCAACTTAAATATCAATTTATATAAAAATTGTGAACTATTTAGACAAAATTCAGATGATTGAATTCTTTGGAAAGGACTTAAGTACCATAAAAATCATTATCTAGAAAGTTAAAATGTATAAGTAACGGACAAAATGTACACTATAATTCTTCAAAAAGTGAAGTTCATCGTATTGATTATAATAATAAAGAACAATATGATAGTATTATTATTAGCTTTTTATGATGTTTACAATATTTAAGAAAAGTATATTCATTTTTATTTTATAATATAGTTTTCCAAGTCTATACCTTTAAGTATTTATAATATGTATTCTGGTGGTCATTAAAATTACAACACTAAGAAGGCGATATATTATAAAAGCAAAATTTATGCAGCTGAATAATCTTGTGATACGGAAATGATTATCTTTTCAATGAATTTAATTAAAACAAGATAACAATACCTACAATGTATTTAAGTTAAGAAATTGTACAGCAGTTGTTTCTTATAAAAATTGCATTTCAACATAATTGCAGTGTGAACATTTATTGTGGTACTTCATGTAAGGTGGAATGCTTACTAGTACATTTCTGACTGTGATAGATGTTGAATTGTAGTTTACAATATTGCTGCTAACATGGGTCAAAATCCGACAATGTTCTCAGGAATATGAAATTAATTGGTTCAGGATAATTAAATGGAATACTGTGATGGATCTCAGAGGGCTGTTATCATTAACAGCCAAGAATAATGACATGCCATTCTCATGGCCTTAATGATAATTAATACAGCTACATCACGAAATCTGAGTCAAGTAATGGATTTATTTGTAAAATAACAGTTCACAGAAGTTTTCGAATGTATGGACTATCAACATAGAGACCATGTTTTCGGCTACATAGCCTAAGCCATGGTTTGCAATCTTTATTTATATTGATAAATTAGCAGCACTTTTTTTAATTTAAAATTAAGGGTACTTCACAAACCATATGGCTTAAAGAATATGCTTAATAATGAATTTGGATGGAGAAATATTAAAAAGTATTTTGGATGGATGTCCATTCTGTTTACAGTTTTATGATGGCCTGTTGAATGTTTATTACCAAGCATCATATATAATGTCCATTGGTAATAAACATTCAACATTTTTATAGTGATTGATTACCTGATTTGGTTTGCTTATCACATAATGGTCACTTTTTACACACAAGAGCTAAACAGATTGGAACTTATGTTTTAAAATAGATTACAAGCATCCAAACCAAGGTGAAATTCAAACCCATGATCTGTTGAACTGAATGCAAAAGCATAATAGTTATTCAGCTAAAACTTGGCAATGTATCACACCATGAGTGATGTTATGGGGTGCTAACAGATCACACACATCTTGGCTTCTTCTAACTCACTCTGATGGATTCATAAACAGTACTGTTAAATTTCTGTTATGTAAAGACATTTTTGAGACCAACAAATTGCTATGTTTCAGTAGGCTGGCTGATGATTTACATTAACTTTTCTCACAAAAGTGTTAATTTTACTGGGAGTCAAATTTTACTTTTTGAAGAGGACACCAAATCACTATGATGCTCAAAGTGAGAAGTGAACCTATATTTTAGTACATGAACAAACATGTATGCTGTCAAATTTGCAATGATTTTCCTTAACATATAAATATTCAATTGCTGTCTTGGTCAAAACGTTCTCTAGATTATTACTTAATACAAAACATTTGGTCAGTAGTTTGGCAAACAACTAGTTTTCATCAAAACAATAGTCACTATATGTATGAAAAATCAAATTGTAATATATATATATATATATATATATATATATATATATATATATATATATATATATATATATATATATATTTAAAGAGAGAGAGAGAGAGTATTGTACATGTCTAATCTTTATTTGATTCAATAGCCAGTCATGTATGTGCTGTTATTTACGCTATATGTTTTTTTTATTTTTATTTATTTTTTTTACATCTTTATGTGGGCTTTTTTGAGCATAATAAGTCTTGCAGTCCAATAAAGAAATGAAGTATCTCCATGAGTGGAGAGCGTCTTGAAATGTGAAGAAGTGCGGGCTTCCTGGAGGGCAGAACATTTTCAAAGATGCTCACCATCCATGTCAACATGTTCCTTACATAAAATCCAGTCAGGTGAATCCATAAACCCAATGTGATATAGATGTTTCTGGAGAAAATCATGCCCAGTAAGTAACCTGAAGCAGGAGACTCCTATAGATCTAGGTAGATCTCTGGGAATACATGAGCTCAGCAGGGCCCTACAAGAGGCATCAACTGCATTCTCTTTAAAATAAGTTTTATGCTGGTGATGGATAATCCGTTTTAGAAGGAGTTTGACATTTCTCAGGCCAGTAGGAGTATCTGGAGGGCTTAAAAAAAGAAACCTCTTTTGCGAGATTGTCTACTTTTTCATTACCAGGCAAGCCGCAATGGCTAGGGATCCCTCGTAATTTCCTTTCCTGCAGATAATAAAGTGTTAATGATGGTCTTACAATTAAATTTTATAGATGTAGGTAGGAGAGTATAATTTGCCACTGTATGAATAGCAGCCTGACAGTCAACAAGAAAAACAAATTTCATTTGCGAGAAAGCTAAAATTTTTTGTAGAGCCATGTACATTGCATACATTTCTACATCAAAATTGCCTGAGTTTTTCCCAAAGGCTCTTTGAGTTGGAAAAATTTGGAGAAGACACCAGCTCCTATTCTCCCAGTATTCTTTCAGCTGAACCATCAGTATAAATGTGCATCCAATTGTCAAGTGGGTATCTCTCTTTAATAGTAGCAAGAGCAGCAGCCCTAAGTTCTGCCTGAGAGGAGACTCCCTTCTGGACAGGAAGGACAAGGTCGAAGACAGGGGTGGCATATTTCAGTATACCTGGGCAGACAGGTGTGGCTGTAAGGGCTCTATTACTTGAGGTGCCAAGTGAGCTGGAAATTCTCTGGAATTCTGATAAAAATGTTCATTGTGTTTTTAGTTTCAGAGTGCTTGGTCGATAGTTAATCCAAAAACCATTCCTATGTAGTAACCTTTCACCAAGAACCAAATTAGTAAAAACTCTCCTATCGTGCAAACAGTCAAGGCCTGTCCGAAGTTCCAATGCTGGTATTGGAGTTGAGAAGGCACCCCCAGTGATAAGCCTAACAGCACTGATTTGAGCGATATTGAGTTTTGATAAAACAGTATCTGAGGCAGTGATTAAAATTTTGGCTCCATAATCGAAGACCGGTTGAATGAAAGAGTTAAAAGTCGCGACCAAAACATCTTGAGTGTACCCCACTTAACACCAGCTAGTCTTTTTAATAAATTAAGTCGGCATCAGACATTTTCAGTGATTTTTGAAGCCTCAAGACACAGGTTCCAGGTGAGTCTTGGGTCTAAAAGAATACCGAGGTATTTAGTACAATCAGTTCTTTGAAGTGGTTTGTCATCAAAGTTTAAAACAATCTGATGCTGTTCAGTACTGTAAAAAACTCGAAATTGGTCTTGTCAATGTTGACAGAGAACTCATTGTCATTAGTCCATTTCAATAAAAAGTGCAGAGCAGAATTTTCATAACCCTCTCTAGTGTTTGAAAGTTGTTGGCAGTTGTCCAAAGGACAAGATCATCTGCATATAACAAAACCTGAACATCATGGTAGGGCTTTGAGATGCTGCATATAAGAAGATCATTAATCATCAAGTTGAATAAAATAGGGCCTATAACAGAACCCTGAGCAGTTTGCCCAAAACCCGATCTAGCATTTCTATAATTTACGTTAATAAAATGTTGTGAAAGGAAATCAAAGGTCCATTTAAAAAGGTGGCCAGAGATGCCCATCTGATGAAGCTTCTTTAGTAACAGTTTTTGCCAAACACAGTCAAACGCTGATTTAAAGTCAATAAAGACTGCAAGAGTACTTTCTTTTCTATGAAAACCAGCTTTGATTTGTTGACTGAGTCTGACTATTTGTTCTGTAGTATTAAAGTCTTTTCTGAACCCAGCTTCTCTCTCAGAGATAAATCCTTTACCATCAAGAAAAAACTGTAATCTATAAGCGATCATTCTCTCAGCTTGCTCAAGACACAGGTCAGAGAAATGGGTCAAAACAAATTTAGGTCATATGGATATTTATTTGGTTTCAGGATTGGAATAATGTCAGCTTTTCGCCATAAAGCTGGAAATGTTCCACCCCAAGTTCTGTTAATAAATTCTAAAAGTTTCGACTTGGCTTTCATGCCGAGTTCTAGGATAAATTCTAGTAATTTACACTAGATATAGATTTCTTATTTTTCAGATGTATTCTTCCAGGTTTTTTTTAAATTCAGTTACATGTTATTTGTAGTATAATACATTTGTCCAATAAATATCATTTTACCATTCGCATTTCTTTCGAGTGTAAAAATTTTAATGACAGTAGTACATTTTTAATAACATTTTTACTGGAATAGAGTAAAAACAGTATTAACAATGCTTGTTTTTATTTAGTTTGTTTATCTAACAAAACTTTTATTCCCAATACTAAGAGAAGTATTCACATTAAAATTATACAAAAATATACAATTTTGTAAAATTTAGTAAATTCTATCAAATTTCTTCGACTTACAGAAAAAATTTATTTGCAAAGATAGCATATTAGAAATAATATGCTCTTTTATCATAGTGCTATAATGTGTGTTTTATGAAATTTTACACAAGGAAAAACCTTTAAAATTAGTTGACTTTTGTTTAGTAGATTATTTCATTTGTAAATATATTTTAAAAAGATTTCTATAAAATATTTTTTTTATAAAAATATAACTTTTTAAAACAGAAATATCATAATTTTTCTCTATAATTTTACTTCAGCTATCTTTTAATATCCTTAATTTGTTATTATTTTAATTCATTATATATTTCCTTTTGTATATTATGTATATATCTGCAAATCATTTTCTATTTGATAAAAAATAGACATTAAAGTTTAAAGAAATTATATTATAAATTAAATAATTAGCAAATTATAATAAACAATGAAATTTACAATTATAGCTCTAATTAAAATTATGAAAGGACAATCTTATAAGTTAATTAACTTTTAATTATTAAAATAGATTCAATAACATATTTTATGTTATTGAGACTATTTAACATGATATACTCAATAGCAAAATACATCATAGAAAAATGCAAAACAAAATAATGCAATAATGCTTTCTCACTGATATTAGAGATTATGATATATTATAAAACAATTATTTTCTCAGAAATGTAACAGTTAATGTGTGTTTATAAATTCTTTGACTTGAAGTACTTAAAATTTTCCCTTGAATGTTCTTAAAACAGAAAAGTAAAAGTTTGTAATCAAAACATTTATAAACATTTCATCATAGCCACATAAATATGATCAATTACTTATAATGCAGAAATTATAAAATTTTTAATAATTCTTAATTTAAACATAATAGGAGAAATCAGACAAAAAACATATTTTTTAATAATAAGTAAGCATATTTTAAAATTTAAAAGATTCTAACCATTTTGTTACTTTTGCTTTCTTTCAGAGATCTAGCAAACAATTTTTCAGCCATACCCACAGTACTAGAATCTGGTATTAGAGCTGCATCAACAACTTGGGAAAATTCATTCTCTTGATCATTCACTGTTTTCATAAATAATTTTTCTGGAATCCCAGTTTCTCCAATCTGCACTTCTATACCTTCAAAAGCTTCTGTTTGAACATTATTTTCAATTTCAGTGGTTAATTCTACATTAGAAAACAAGTTATAATTAATTAAATTTTATAAACATTAAATAACAATAAGTTTTCATTAATGTATACAGATGATCACAAAATTAACAAAACATATATATGAATAAACAGCATTAGGCAAACATATGAGCTATGTATTCATAAAAAGGATATATTTTTTCATTATTTTTATATCATAATAACTTCAGTTAAAAAAATATCATGCATAGACAATCTATTAGTTATGTTTATATTATAAAAAAAATTAACAATATATATTGTTATAGAGAATAATTAACAAATAAATAATTGCAAAATAAAATAAAGCTTTATTTTATAATTAATAATTTATTTGAATAATAATTTGTCACTAATACTAGAGATTAAGATATATAGTATGAATAAAAAATTATTTTGTTAGAAATTCAACAGTTACATTTGATTAATAATTTTTTTGATCAAAAGGATTTAAAATATTCCCTTAAATATTATTTTTTTCAGAGCAAAAAGAATATTTAATGTAATCACCAAATTGAATGCTTTTCATCCAGTATGTATTAATCCATTATAAAGTATGTAATTTTATACTGAATACAAGAAAAAGGTTTTTTCAAATCACAACAAAATGCTAAAGGTTATGAAAAGAATTGCCACATTTTGAAGGAAATTATAATATGGAAGAGTGATACTAATCAAAATACCAGAAGCATTAGAAATTGAATTTATCACCCTAATTAAAATTTGTAGAATCTCCCTACTAAATGAATATTCTAAGTTGACAATTATAATAATATGAAATCTTAAGTATCTTGTAAAAAATGTTAAAAATATATAAGCAACTGATTGTCACTTTGAAAATAATTATTTAATCATCTAAATCTGAACTTTTTATGGGAGTAAATTCTGGGCAATTACTAAATTACATGAACATAAATTATTAACTTTTGAATGTAAAACCTTAAGAAAAATGTCTAGTGCAGTCCATGAAAATAATAGTTGAAGACCCTTATTTAATTTTGAACTCTATCAAAAGTACAAGCAACCTGATATTGTTAAAATCATAAAATGCAATAGACTATGATGGCTTGGGCATTTATTTGCACTGATCTGGTAATGCAAATCCAGGAAAAAAGCTACCTTTTACTTATCCCATGGGAAAAAGAAAAAGAGGAAGACCACCAATTAGGTGACTTGACTCAGTCAAAGAGGACTTTAATCTGATAAATAAGGGAAATTGGAGGAGCCTTGCAATGAATAGGACGAGATGGCAATGGCCTGTAAAAGGCTGTAGTGCCTAGGAAGAAGAAATCTGAACTTAAATTGCTTTATTCAAAATAATACAAATGAATAACAATAAGACAAAAGCAAATGATTAAGTCATAATTTTTTAAAAGTTAGTTAATCACCCTGAAAGTTGATCAATCATGATTATTGGGAATTCAAATTGTGCTTATTATCAGTATCCTATAATTATTAAAAGAGAAGAAATATAGGAATGGCTTTTCAGCCAACCATGTTTGCTTTTTAAAAGAACTACTAATGATTATGTTTTTAGAACAGAGAAACTTTAATTCCTACAACTGAGAATTTTAGATAAAAAATTTAGAGCATTGAGACTTAGTTACTAACAATTAGATTATAGAAAACTATTAGTTAAGTCAGTATATAAATTTTTATTTACTATCATATCTAAGCAAAATTCAACATGCTTAAAAATGTGAATATAAGATGTAAAATATTATGTTTTGCCTAAAAAAAGAAAACATTAAACTGCAAAAGCTCTAAATCATAATTCAACTTTATTTTATGGTCATAATTTATCAATAAACAAATAAATAATTATCACTAAAAAAAACTCATAAGTTTACTCAAGTTTATTTTTTTATTGAAAAGACATCAGAAAGACTTTTTTTCAAACATTCCTGGACTCTCAAGTTTATGTATTGTTTAATTTTTAGGAAAGAGACAAAAGAATTGTAAGGAAAGTATATTTTGCTATGATTACAAACTTGTGAAAGAAAACTGCATTGACAAATTGAATAGTTTAAAAAAAATGCTGAATAAACAATTAAAATTTTTATTCTTGTTATAAATATATTTATAATACCAAAACTATAAAGAAATGGTATTTAAATCCTTATGGTAATGTTAACTAATAATTCAATTTCTAGACAGTTAAATTTTATTATAATAAGTATTGGTTTATATATTACACTTTGATGGACTAAATGGATATTTATCATAAAGTTATACAAAGGGAGACATTAAAAATTTAGTTATTTAATTTTTCAATGTTATTAGTATTAGATTTGAAAATTTATTAATATAACCGAAAATTACACTTTCATTACATTTTAAATGAAATTTTTATCTTTTTAGTCTTTTTGAACACTAATTATCACAAATATTGAAAAATTACAGTAATTTAACATTATTTTTATTACATTAATAATGTTCTAAGGAGTTTGTATCTATTTTTATTACAAAGGATTTAGAATAAAATAAGTTTCAAAAGTTATCAAAGAACAATGGAAATAAACAATATAATGGTTTAAAAAACCTAAAGTTACAGCATCAGTACTATGATTTTTAATGGAATTTTCTTTTATACATAACACATCCTCCAAACATAATTTATTTCCTTAGTTAAAATGTCACATACCTTCTCTTACTCCAGTAATTTGATGAGACTCATCCAAATGTTGTTTATACAATTCTTTTGTCACAAATTTGTCAGAACAATATGCACAATGATAACTATATTCTGTATCATGTGTATTCATGTGGCGCAAAAGATTATAATTCGAAGCAAAGGAAGAATTACAAACTGTACATTTAAAATCTCTAATGCCTTCATGCTTATTTTTTATATGATCTTTCAAAACTCTATTATGGCCAAACATTTCCCCACAAATTGTGCATCGAAATGGTTTCTCTCCAGTATGAGAAATGATGTGCTGCTTTAAATGACTAGACTTTTTAAATACTTTGGGACACTGTTCACACCTGTAAAAATAACAAACCTAAATTAAATACTTTTTCATTTAAATAGAAACAGAGGAAATTATTTTACTTTAGAGTAAATCAATCTTTATTACATCAATGGAGAATAAATTTTGTAAAAATAAGATGGGATGAATTTTGTGAAAATAATTCTACATAAAATAACGTTTGATAAAGAGTAACAGGTATTTTGAAGACTGGGGAAGTACTTCAAATCGTCAACATATGTTTGACAATAAATACAGTGAGCTGTACTTACATATCACAAAGGAGAATGCTGAAAAATCTTAAAACATCACTCCATGGTAAACACTAAAATGTTTTACAACGGCCTTCTACAATTAGGTGTTCACTAAAGTGTCAGAAGCTACTTGTCAGATAGACGTGTGTGTAAAAAGTAGAAATGGAAAACCAGTTTCCTTCATTTATTTCATCAATTCTGTTCATTAATAAGTGGAATCAAAATGCTAACTTTCTGCTCTTATGATCACTATTTCTAAGTAGTCTTAAGAGTGGAAACTACTACTTAACAGAGGTCATGCACCTGCATACGGCAACTCCGAATCTGGCTGAATTGACAAACATGGCAGCACAATGTGCAGATTAATTGAACCTTCAGTACTGTAACTGACTTTCAACAATAAAACCCCACACTGTTGTAATGATTACACTAGTGTAACACAAGTAGTCTTATCTGTATATCTTTATTTTTAGTTAATTAAATTAATTAATTATAAAAATTAATAAATTTCATAAAAAAACAATACTAAATACAATAGCATATATAAACTAAAAATTTTATGCTTAGTTAAAAAATAATATAGCAAAAATATAATTTTTTTTTTCAGTAGAAGATTGGTTTGGTTTGTTTGTCGCTCAATGGTCATTTTTTGCACACAAGGGCTAATTAGACTGGGACCTATGGTTTAAAGTGGATTCCGAACCACTACAAGCATCCACACCTAAAGTGGGATTTGAACCCACGAACTGTTGAATCGAAGGCAAGAGCACTAATCATTCGGCTGTCAGCTCCGCTTTTCAGTAGAAGAATTAAAGGCACTAAAATATTTTAATAAGCATTGTTTGAGAATATAAAAAACATATTAATAAAAATCAAATGTTAAATTAAAAGACATGAAATTAATTGTGACTGTATATCCATATTTTTAAATGTGATTCAAATAATTTTTTCTCTGTGAAATTTTTTTAATATAGAAATTTTAAGGATGGTTTTAAAAACATCAAGCAAATTATATTAATGCTTTGGCACAAAAAATACTTTGAAAAAAATTTCTTTATTCCATCTGATATAATATTTAAAGGACATTAAACTATGCAAGATATCTTTGAAAGAAACAATAGGTTTGTAAAACATAACTATGAGGATAGAAATTTCCAGCAATAGATTTTTGCATTAGCATAAAATATTATGGTGTTTGATAGAACTGATTCACAATCTATATTTGATATAAAAATGTCTTTGAGGTGTACATTCAAGGAAAATAGAAACATCATTGTGAATAAAGTTATGTACAGTGAAATAGAGAATATTTATAAAGCAATAAGCACTTAGTGTTTAAAATAGTGCAAAACTTAATGTAAAAACATTTTGAAAAGGCCTTTCCAGTGCCAAACATAATGCAAATCAAGGTTTGTAATTAAGACAAATTTTATAAATAAATAGAAGTATAGAATGGTTATTTTACATAACTGAGAATGTAAACTTAATTATTAATGTGATAAAAAATAATATCAATGCACACAATAGAAAAAAAATTGCTTTATAAAATTCCATACTTTTATTTATTTATTTTTTTGTCTAAAATATTAAATTCCTAAAACTACAGAAAATTTCTTTATATATTAATAGAAAATTGCTCAAGTACTCACAGCAGCTCAAAAGAACAAAAAATGTAAGTTACAAAAATTCTTAACTGATGAGAGAAAGAGTAAACACATCACATAAGATTTTTTACGATATAATAAAATCCGGTATAACAATAATCAATACACATCTCTATGCTTTTAGTATTTGAAACATAAAATCTCAACAACACATTTGAATTTCAGTACTATAAATATTATTTGTATGTTAGAAAATATTGAAAAGAAAAAACCTGAAAACTGCCATTAAAATAATCAGAAATAAAAATCAAGTTTGCATATCAATTATCAAGAGCTTAGAAATTCACTTCTTTCTATAAATTAATGTTACATTTAATGATCTCGAGTAATGATAACTTTAAAAAAATATTATTTAGATAGAAAATACTCACTTAAAAGGTCTCTTAAATTTTTGCTTTTTAGGCACTTTAGGTTTGGCAACCACATTATTTTCAACATTGCTAATTTCAATAGTCTGTACAACTTCTTGTGCATCATCTAATAAATTTGACAAATTTTCATGAACAAGAGTTTCATTAGCTGTAGCAGAGGAGACATACTCTTCTGGATGAGTGTCAGCCTATTTTAAATGTAAAATTAAATGTATAAAAATATACTTTAATAACAAAGTTTATACATTTCAGTCATTAGTACTAATAAAAATAACAATATAAACTAATAGTATCAGTGAATGTAGTATCTAGAGTAACATAAAATATTTGTTTATTTTATGATAGTTATAAGTGAAAATTAAAATCCATTTTTTCTTTGCTTCCTTCCATAACTTTTTCATTAAAAATTTTTAAACTGTGAAATCATTTAAAATATTTTGTAATAACTATTTTTTTTTAAATATTTTTATAATATAAAAACAACATATGCATAATTTTCAGTCATACTTCTTTTTTTTTTTTCATAAAAATGAAAGTTTAACAATAAATTAGTAGTTTTTAGGAATGTATCATGGATAAATGCAAAGGTTTATTACATATACAAAGTTAATATATGATAGTATTGACTCATGCTCAATAAAACAGTAATTTGTATATTTCTGCAATGTAGATAAATACCAATCGATTAGATAATAAAGGATATATATTAGGTCCTTTCAAGAAAAACTAGGAAATACCACATGAGAAAATGTAATTAATAAATTTTTCTTAATATGAATGATCAATTATCCAATATTTTGGTTATTTGTTGATATGCTAAGTTTGTCTTTTTTTTTCTTTAAAATTTTTTATAAGTTAGAAATTATAGTTTGTTAATTGTTTATTCCATATAATATTTACAACAGTTTGAAATGTCTTTTCCCTTGTTGTCTTTTTGATAAAATTATATTATTTAAAAATAACTAAATAATGAAAATTTCTACAAAATTTTTAAGGTTTTTTTTAAGACAACTCATAAAAGTTTCTTAAATGTCTAGATTGCAAACTGATGTTTTTAGAAGTACATTATTAACTGGTAGAGACAAAAAGAAAAAATATTAAAACTAGAAGGAAAAACTGAAAATAACAAAACTTACTCATTAAAAAATTCAAAAAGTAAATACAAATTCATCAACACTGAAAGATTTTTAACAAATTCATTTATAGTTTATTATTAACATTTGCCTTACATACTTATTTATTTATTTTTTGGATGAGAATTTACAAGATACACACACATACAGTAGATATGAGGGATGTGTACTTTTGTATATTTATATACACAAACAATATAAGGCAAATGCAAGGAAAAATAATTTATTTTAAAAATGTACACATACATTTTAACCATACTTTAGTCATAGTTTACAACAAGCCATAATTTTTTAAAATAGTATGTCAGATTAACTGAAGAACAAAAGAATAGATTTTTTTTATAACACATGAGTTATTATATGGCATATATTCTATTTGTTAGTTCTATTATATTCTTCCTAACATTTAAATATCCAGAAATAGAGAAAACAACATATGTGGTTATATAAGCATTATGTAATAAGCCGAAAAGTGGTAGTGTGATAAAAATAAAACTTTAAAGATATTTGTTACACTTGATATAAGAAATTTTATCTTTGATTTGGAAAATGTATCTTTTAAATACTATTTTTTTTTTAATTTTAAACCTACATAAGAATTTTTCTAAACATACTTCAACGATTAATTAAAAAATAGTCAAATTGCAAATAGACTTTGAAATTCTGTTAAAGGAATAAGTTTTAGGATTTTAATTTAAAATATAAATACAAGCTTTGTGTGCATATTAGCTAGATTTATGTCCTTCTTTATTTTTGTTGTAATGAAAATTAATGTATGCTGAAAATGGAACTTTAAGAACATACATGCATATTAGAAATATTATTATTTATTTGAATTTTCAAAGTTTCAAGAAAAATATGATTTGAATCTGAGTAAAATACTTGCTCCAGGAGACACTATTAGCAACATTTTTGCTTAAAACAGAATGTTTAAGATGGTAGTACCACAAAAAGACAATTTTACTCTTTAAATTATACATTCTGAGAATGATTTATGTTAAATATATTTTAAGTTAATTTTGATATTTTAAATATCCCTCAATCTTATAAAGGAACTATGAAAAATGAAAGAATATAACTATGAGTAAAAAAATAAACACCAACGTTTATGCTCCAATATTTATTTCATAGGGTAACTTTTACTACACAAGTGCAAATTATAAATAAACTTTTAAAATTACATAAAAACATAAAATACATTACTAAATAAATTTAATTCAGTGAGAAATATTTAGTTTGACAGAAATATTTCTCAAATTGAATTACTAATAACTAGAAATATTCCTCCTAATTGAACTGCTTGTGTAAACAAGCACTGAATGTTAGTTATACGAGTACCCATTTGCAGGAATCATGGCAGCTTAGTGTTTGTTTTCAACTAGAAATAGTCATGACTCGGTAGAACCTTACTGACTATGACACTACTTCTGTGCAATGTCATCCTCCCATGGTGGATGGACAGGGTTTAAAATTCAGAGGAGCATATTTAAAAAATATTGATACTATCTTTATATTTGTGCACAATCTGTTGATTGTTTAAACTACTGAAACAACTCAAGGGATTTTTTTCCAGCAAAATTTTGGCTGATTTTAAGTTTTTCACGGTAATTGCCAAAAATCAGTAGATTCTCACATATTATCGGGAACTCTGGAGAAATGATGAAAAATCAGGAATTTCCTGATAAAATCAGTAGGGTTGGCAGCTATGCAATATATGATTAGAGAAAAAATCTCTTACTAAATTAGAAAACTCAAATAACACTTAAGTTTGATGTATTTAAATTCAGTAAAATAAGATCAATTAAAAATGACTTACCTGAAGAGTCAATTGACTTCCATCAAATTCAGCCTCATTTATGGAAAATAAACTTGGATTTTGATCAAACACTTCTCCTTGAGTGACAACTTCAATCTGTTCAATCATTCCAGTCTCAGAATTATAAACATCTTGAGTGAGATGATGGGGAAGAATTTCCTGAAATAATATAAATATTTATCACACTAGTAGAATTTAAAATGATGCATATTTCAAGAATAGAGAAAAAAAAAACATACCGACATAGGAAGTTTTGATATATCTTGAGTTATAAAGGTGTCTCTACCAGAAAGAGCAGACTGTCCTTCACATCCATTTTCTACCAATGAAGTTTGTACAGACTCAACTTCCATATTATTTTCTTGCTGTTCAGAAGATAAGCACGATGTTTCCTTTCTATTATCTTCAGTACTTTGCACTCCTACAATACCATCTGACATAACAGTCATAGAAACTCCAGAGTTTAAACCTTGTGCTAATTCATAGCGATGAGTATGCATATGTTTTTTGCAATTCATTGATGTTTTAAATGTTTTTTGACAATAAGGACACATATATGGTCTTTCATTGCTGTGTATACACATGTGCCTCTTAAGAGATCCATTTGTTGTAAATGAAACTGAACAAACAGAACATTGATAAGCTTTTGTTCCAGTATGAATTCTCATATGAGCTTTTAAAACTCCATTTGATACAAAAGATCTCTGGCACTGTTGGCATGTATATGGTTTTTCTCCAGTATGAGAGCGAATATGTTGTTTTAAATGGCTTGATTTTTTAAAACTTTTTTCACATATATTACAATGATATGGTCTATCACCCGTATAATTAGCCTTAATATGATTATACATTGCACTGTTTCTGGATACAGGTTGAACTAACCCTGTATCTGTAATGAGAATAGGTTCTTGTAAAGTAATATCAGCAACATTGACATCATTAACAGTAGGAGACTTTGCATTCTTTTTGGGTTTTTTGGGATTTTTTTCTTTCTGATGAGTTGCCATATGACTATTTCTATGACCAGAAGTTCGATAAGTCTTTCCACATATAGTACAAGAAAATGGTTTTACACCAGTATGCAATAATAAATGCACTTTTAAGCTCCCTGAAGTAGAAAATAATTTTTTACAATGTTCACAGGAAAATTCTTTAGTGCCTGAATGAGTTCTAATGTGTGCATTGAGAGTGCTTTTTACAGCAAAAGCTCTATAGCATTGATCACATTTAAAAGGCTTCTCATGAGTATGAATACGAATATGTCTAACTAAATCACTTGGCTTCTTAAATTCTTTACTACAATAAAGGCACTGATACCATCTAACACCACCAACACTTCTTAATATGTGTTGTCTTACACTACCTGTAGCTGAATCAGTCAAACTGTTTACGCACGGTTTCAATTTTTCTTGCTGTTCTGTAGTAACAAGGCCACTGTTTTCCAATGCTTGTTGTAATATATCAGCATTCACATTATCTGCAACAATTCTTTCAATGCTATCTTTATTTAAGTCATTATTTTTGCTTTCTTTGGAAATTTCCATTAATTGCTGCATAACAGTTGTCATTTCATTGGTAGTAGATTGTGGTTGATTTTTAATTTCACTGAGAACAGAAGTGGAATGAGCTCTACTCATATGAGCATTTAAACTACCAAGTTTGCGAAAAACACAACTGCATAATTCACATTTATGAACCCCCTCTCCATTTTCTAATGGCAGTAAAGTGTGAACCCTACGAATGTGATTTCGAAGATTGCCTTTTTGTGCAAAAGCGGCGGGGCAAAATTCGCAAGTAAATGGTCTTTCACCAGTGTGTTTTACCTTATGTATTAATAAAGCTCCTTTCTGATTGAATGCTCTGCTACAAACATCACATTTAAAAGGCCTTTCCCCTAAATTAAACAAAAAATAATGAATAAATTTTAACAAAAGGAAATGTATTGCATACATATTTTTCTTATGTCTGATAAAAATACTTAAATACACATTTTGCATTTTATATTTTTATCAAAACAAAAGATATACAAATAAAAATAAGGGTAATTTGGATCCAAATTATGATGTATTTAGCCACATTAAAATGTATGAAAGATACTGTGGTGATCTACTGTACATCAATCCACCAATGAGGCAGAGAATGGGTGAAGCATTCTGACTTTTTTCTCACTTATATTAAAATAACTCAATGGCAGGTTGGTTAATTTGGGTTTTGTAACAAAAGGTCCAAAATCAGACAAACTGTGCAATAACTAAGATATAGTACAATAATAATTTTAAAACCCAAGCAACATTATAACATTAAAAAACAAAAATAATCGTCTATAAGACGATTTAAATCCAAATAAATATAAAATAAAGGGAAAAAATCAATATATATATATATATATATATATATATATATATATATATATATATATATATATATATATATATATATATATAAACACACACACACAATCATACAAAATTTAAGCATAAATCAACTAAAATTAAGGAAACCTATTGCTCTGAAAAGGAAAATGGTTTTCTGTGGGGTGGCTCCCCCAACAAATCAGACAAAGTTAAAAGGTCACTTTTAAAAAAGTGTAAATGTATTTTTAAAAGTATGACATGAAATTGAAATATGATGTATTGTATAAGGTTAATTATATGTTTGACATCGTGCATTTAGCTCATTCAGAAACAAATGTTTGTGTTTGAAATGTGTGCATATGATATGAAGGCGAGTTAAACGAACATCAGCACTTCGTAGCAGTAAAACCAATAATGAGGTGAGGGATAAGAAAATGCTATGTGCAGTTTGTTGCTGATCTATATGTTCTGCAACTCCTGCTAAAGAGAATTATAAACATTTTTATGCCCTTTCTCATATCAGAGAGCGGTATCAATAGTAGAATAGGATTCGATGTAGCTTTAGCTGCTGCATCTGCTCTCGCATTTCCATCGAGAGCCGTGACTTAGTATCCAAAAAAATATAATATCATGTTCTTTACAAAAAACTCAATGCCAGATGAGTTATGTAACACCTAACACTGAAATTGTATTAGCTCCCCATTTAATATTTTAATTTTTTGGATTTAATAGTTTGTTTAAATTATTTAATCATTTAAACTTCTAATTGATCTAATGATATATCCACCATATATCACCTAAAGTAATGAATATGGATGTTGAATTTAAAAAGCAAAGTATCTTGCACTGACTAATAAAATTTTCTAGCAAAAAGTCCATTTCATCTTCCTTTTTTGGCCTCCTCAAATTAAGAAGTTAGTACTCTCTTCTGCACCTATCATTCAATTTGTTTTCTTTTCATTTCAAAATGAGATTGATTTTTGATTGAAGTGATTTTTGGAATTTATAAAAAGAATCATCAGATTTTAATGTTTTTCTTCACAATGAATCAGCATGGCTAACAAAACTGAAATAGCACATGTTGCCTTTCATACTCCCTCCCCCCTGGAAGTGTGAACCCAAACTTTGGTTTATTCAGTTAGAATCTTTATTCATGAATACAGGTATCATGAATGATGATACTAATTCCATTGAGTTATTGCAGCTCTAGACTCTAAAATGCTAAAATTTGTCAGTGATATTATTCAAGCTACCTCTGAGATGAATAAATATGCTGCTTTAAAAACCAGAGTTGAAGGACGACTTGCATACAAAATGACCTCTGGTTTGTGCTCATTGCTTCAAGACATCCCACTTGGAGATAAACAGAATTTTTAATACTGGCTCAAGATGCAAAAGCTTGCTGGTGGGAACTTCAGAAAAAGGCATTACATAACTCATCTGGAAGAAAATTCTTTTGATATAATGAGAGGAAAGTCATATTGCTTCATCTGTTCTCTACCTGTGAGGTGGATTGATATTCAGTAGGTCACCATAAAACTCCCTCATCAATTTTTTGGAATGCATGTACTAGGAATAAAACTGATCAGGAGGAAATTGAAACAGAACTTTCAGTACTGGAAAGAGTTGTGGTGGGAGAGGGATCTGAAGATTCTAAAAGACTGGAGGATACAAAGAAGGAGTTGAAGCAAGCTGAGAATCACACAACATGTAGCCAGGTTTTAAGCCAGTCTATTGAAACATGTTTTATATCATCATTGGGTTGAAATACTACCTAGAGTCCTTCTAAGAATATGATCTTCTCTAAAAGAAGATTTGGATGTTTTAAGTGCAAACTTACTTATGGTTTTTCCCTTTAACTAACTGGAGAATGCTTTCACATTTATTCCACAGCAAAAGAAGTTCATATAGCTATGTTAACTTCTTAAGAGATATAATGCGGTCACTGAGACCAACATCTGTTAATAGACACAGTAGAAATGAAACTGTTTTTGAGAACCAAGACATTACAAAATGCTCCCATGTGTTTCTTTGTATAGCTACTGTAAGAACATTTCTTCAACAACCATATGCCAGACCATTTAAAGTTTTATGAAGAAATGACAAGTTTTTTACAAATCAGTTTAACAGTCAAGGAAAACATTTTTCAATAGACTGGCTTAAAACTTATAACATGCTGTGTGATTCTCAGTTTGCTTTAACTTTTTCCTTCCCTTCTTCAAATCCCTATTCCACGACAACATGTTCTGGTTGGAAAATTTTATTTCCTCTTGATCAATTTCATTCTTAAAAAAGGTTGTTTAAACAACTGGTGGAGGAGTACTGTGGTGATCTACTTTATACCAATCCATTGTGCAGAGGTAGAAAACAGGTGAAGTGGTTTGATTTTCCTCTCACTTATGTCAAAAGAACTCACTTCCAGATGAAATGCACAATGCCTAACACTGAAATTATGAGCTCTTTTTTTAGTATTTTATTTATTTAAATTTAATAAATAGTTTGTTTAAATTATTTAATCACTCAACCTACTTACCAATAGGTGATGATATACCCATCGTATAATGCCTAAAATATTAAATCTACAGATATTTATGTCATATTGTTGTAATTCTTTTTTTAAAAAAAATTCAGAAAGAAATAATGCAAATTTATTAAGTTAATAAATGATATGTCAAGCATAATTACAAAAACTATAAAATTAATTAAAAAACTCAAATACAATCATAAAAGTTGATTACAAAAAATAACATTTCACAAGATTTAAATTAATTATTTTCATTTAAAATAACAATTCATTTTTACATTGCTTCACATCAAGAAAATACGATTTTTCAAATTCAACAGCCTTTTAAAGGAAAGTAAAATATGCCAAGTCTTTTACTATTCGGCAATTCTCTACAGCTGTAAACTTGCTATTTATTTATTTAAATATGATTAACATAAATTCATTTTGACTAAACATTGGCAAAGAGAAGTATCAATCAGGTACATATACTGCAAGCAAACATGGAGCATAATTGATGTATTTAAAATTAATGTATACTTTGATTAAGCCTATCACATTTGTCTGTTATTGCATGAGGGGTATATTAATAGATAGGGTACTGAAAAGACTCAAAGTTATATTATAATATTCATTATTTACAATAGACATTTGTTTTATAGTGTTTCCTACATAAAAAATATTCCCCTCAAAGTCAACATCCTTTTCAATGAAAAGAAAAAGAAATCTAATCTATTGCATGTGATTGGTGTTTACTTGAAGCAATAAACCTTTGGCATCTTTCATTCAACATTAGATCTTACATGTATTTTAAATACCACTTTAGCAAGTTATAACAACTTTGTATTGCTTATTTAACTATTAAGGAAATCTAATATATAATTTTATATGGCTATTTTTTATGGAGATTTAATTTTTTTAAGTCTTTTATTTGGTATAAAACAAAATATTGTGAATTAAAATTGAATACCAGGAAAAATAAGTATCAAAATGTTCGTAAGTATCTTGGCCAATATATGCTTACAAATTCTTTTCAGCTTTTAAACTTCATATATAACCAATGCATAATTCTGAAAAACTTGAAAATATTATACATTCATAAACTAATAACAAATATTAATTTATGCCTTTATCTTCAACACATGCAAATATTTTTATTACTAGTTACTAAAAGACATAAATTTTACCTTTGTTGAGAAGATTAAATAAATCACATAAATTTATATCATTTACAGAAAATCTAATACCACATTTATAATATCACTAATACCACATTCCTAAATCTAACACCAAGTTTAATATTGATTTGGTAAAGGAAAGACATAAAATAGAAGTATATAAGATTAGAAGTTATATTTTATTAAAATCGGTCAGTTCAAGCACAATTTTTAGTGGAAATATTGAACAGATATATTATAAATTTTCTAACAGTAAATTATCTAATACAAATAATTAATTTTCAGATTAAAAAATGGAAAAAACAAAGTTTTTTTTTTCTTTCTTTCTTTCTTTTTCTTTTTTTTTTTAAGAAAATTTTCAAAAATCTACCTAAATACAATCAAGGTTAATTTTCAAGCATCCATATAACTGACTTTTTAATTAAATTAACTGTTAGTGTTTTTCTATTGATGTAGAACAAATTTAAGCAATACTGTAATATTGATATAATGTAAACCTATATTCACTTTTTGCACACTGAGAAATTTATTTTAAATTATAAGCATATGTTGACTACTTAGACTTATATAATTTAAACATGAAGGTAATTCAACCAGGACTTAAAATTTGAAGTGGATTAAAAATCACTACAAACATTCATACCTGAAATAATACACAAATAATTAAATCAAACATATAAATAATTGAAGAAAAGATTAGAAAACTCAACTGTCATTTATTACGTGATCAGTTGTCAAATAAAAAAGAAAGTTTTACTTATAAATAAATGCAACAGCACATCTGATCAAAACATAAGCAGTCAAGCAAAATGAACTCATTTACAATTCCTGCATTTTGTAAGTAAATAGCACTTATTGTTTTAACTTTTTTTATAAAGTAGAAGAGAAATAAAAATTTCTTTTTCAGGAAAAAAAACAGTTTAAATGTTAAAAGTTAACTACCTCAATTTGCTTTAATGAATGTTAAAAAAAGAGTTTTAACATTAATTAAAAAAATTGGTAACCATCTCAATTTTTATAAGCCTTTTAAAAAATTGTTTTGTACAAATCTAATATATAAATATAGTCTACATCAGCGTTTCTCAACCATCGATCCCCAAAAGTATATGTCGGTCCACTGTCGTTAACCATCCAAAGCATCAACCAAACAACCAATACATCAAAACAGCAACTACATTGCAATAATAATAGTTTACTAGTTTAGAAAATATAAAGTAACAAACTGGCAACTATGTACCTATTCACCTTTCATAAATTGCAGTGACTTACACTTCATACAACAATTAGTGGGCCTCTGTCTGCCTTGTGTATAGTTGATTACTTAAACACTGAATATCTATTCCTTAAAAACTTCCTAATTAACTTTAACCATTAACTAAAAACACATAATGAACAAATGAAGCTGCTAAAATAAGATAATTTTTTTTAAATTCATTTTTGAGATCAGTGCTTCCAAATTACTTATGATAATATGAGTAAAAATGATATGAAATGAGACAGGTGACAAGATTTCTGGTTTATGCTTACAAGCTTCAGAATGGAGTATTAATTTTTTTCAGAATTTGATTACAAGTATCAAGATTATAAACACATTTATTGCCCACATGTCACAGCCTTAGTTAAATAGAATAAATTTTCAGTTAAGATAGAATAAATTCTCAATACCTCAAAGGAATTTGGTAAATAACTAAAAAATTTCAAGACTTTTAATTTTATTAGTAACATAAAAACTGTAGAGAAAATGTGAAAATGATGTAATACTATTTATTTAATCAAGATAGTAACTTGTTACAAAATTGAAATCGTTTCATACATTTATTATTTTTATTTTTTATTTATTTTTTTGGGTGATTTGGGTTAGATGAAATTATGAATTAAAAAGAAATATTTAAAATAAATAAAATCAGTGGAATTAATTTCAATAAAAATTTATTTGCTTCAACTTTATATTCATTTTTTGTACACCAAGAAATTTATTTCAAATTATAAGCCTTTGTTGAGCACCTAGACTAATATAATTTAAAATAAATTTCTAATCACTATAATCATACATGCTCAAGGTAAAAATTGCGTGTACAAGTTTTTCAATTACAATTTAGAACCCTAAGTAGTCAGTTGTCATCTCGACAATTTTAACAAAGTATTAATATTCAAAATGTTTCAAGTAAATGTATTCTCATTTTAATTTAATAAAAAGACTTTCATGAAAAATGGTAAAATGAGAAAGAAAAATTATGTTTATTTATATTTCTATAATTTTGTAATACAAAAAGCACTTTGTAACCATTTTCTGGACAATCAAATGGAATGCTTCAATTATATCAGACTTATTAAACATAAATTCCTTTAACAACCTTTTTACACAATAAAATTATTATTGAAAAAAATATATCATATCCATAATGTTAATTTATTTATTCAAAAAATTTTTAAATCATAGTATATATTTCTCTTTACTGATAACATACATAACTCTTTGTTGTTTTCCAAACATCAGAACTTCTTAAAATGAGATAATTTTGAAAAATTCATTTTTGTAGTTATTATAACACAAAGAAAACTTATTTAAGCATGGCCTATTTATATAAATGAATTTATAAAATATATTTCAGAAACAAAACAATTTAAGCTATGAAAAGAGAAACAATTAAGAACTGTATGGTTATTATTACTTAAAATATCACATTGTGGAAAAATCGATATTTTTTAATCCAGATACACCAACACATATGACCACAATTTAATTTTATGTACCATTGCATATTGGATTAGCATAATGCTTTGTAACAAAAAATTAATTTTATTAAATTTTATTTCTAATACAATACTTTATTTAAAATAAAAATCTAATTTATTTGGCTCATAACTTTAAATTCTCTCGTTTGTATTGCCATAAAATATATTTCCTTGGTTGTAAAAAATTATGTTCACAGAATATTATATTTATTTGTACAAAACTACAATTGTGCCCTATGTATGCGCCTATAAGAGTAGAGTCAAACGATTACAAAATATTATATTTGTACTACCAGAAGAATGATTTAATGTGTCAACACAAATTCTTTTTAAATAAAAATACATTTACATGAAAAATATAGTAGCATTTTCTTAACATTATATTCACAGTAACATTCATGGTTATAAAATTAATTTTAATGAAAAAGTTAAAAGTAATAACATTTCCTATTTCCTTTACACACAATATTTGTTGTAAATGATTTATTAACTTTCAAACATAAATAAAAAAGATATATTATCTAATTTAGATTAAACAAATTATATAAGAAACTAATAATTAGAGTTATATCCATAATTATGTTATTATTTTATGTTTTTATGTTATGTTATAATTATGTTATGTTTAACATAATATAATAATTATGTTAAACATGTCAAAAGTACATAGCTAAGGATATAAATAAACTTTTGCAATAAAAACAAATATTCTGATTATAAAAATGAATAACTACCTGTATGAATTCGATTGTGTCTAATCAATTGACTGGGCTTTTGAAATTGTTTCCCACAGAAGAAACACTTATGAGGAAATTTTGATCGGTCATTTATTTTCCTATACTGTCGATGGTTAAGGGAAGCTCTAATAAATAAAAATGACAAACATTATTTTAACCAAATCCTAAGGACTTTTTCAACATAAAAAATAAATCAGAGCCAGATTCAAATATAAATTCAGTAGACGATTTATTAAATGACACTTTGTGGCAAGTTTTTTAATGTTAAAAATATAAAAATATAACATTAAAAATTAATTAGATATTAAAGCAGTAAAATAAAATATATTTGTTTGAAATGGAAAAAATAATTAAAAATTAAATTTAAAAATAAAAGCTGTAACTTTTCAGATTTCCTTACAGTCTAAAATTTTTCTATATTAAATTTAAACAATAACCCTAAATATAACAAAACAAAACATTTTTAACATGTGAGCTAATTTTATTATTGATGATTCAGTAAAATTAAGAAATCTTATTTTGTTCATTTTTCCCCTTCTTAGAATTGATGAAGTACATAACTATATACATTGGAAGAAAAGCATACATAAGCATTCTGTAATAATATTAAAATAATGATAAAAAATTTATTTTAATTTCAAAATTTATTTTATTTTAGGTAAATGGGTGTTTTATGCTTCAAATTATGTTCAAATAACTTTACATATATATGAACATTACATATTTAAGAACACACATGCATACTATATTTCCTTTAATCTGCAACACATACATAGAGTAGAATAATCAAAAACAAAAATATTTTAGATGTTGCAACATTAAAGTGTATTAGAAATAAAGGATTTCTTTAAATGAGGATGGTAATAAAATTAGCAACAACCTCTACAACTGGCAATAACTACTTCAACAAATGGAAATTGTTTAGAAAATATTATTCAGAAATGACTGTTCATGCTATTACATACAGTTGACATTGATCATTTGTAAAGTGTTAAATTTTGTTCCACCAATTTTAAAATTTGGCTCAGTAAAAGACCTGAATAATTGGTAGGTTTAGAAATGCTGTTGATCCACTGAGGGGGGTGGTCTTGGATATTGTAGGCAATATGCAAGAATTTTTTGTCTAACTTAAATGTGTCTAGAGACAAGGTTTTAAGGCAAAAAAGGAAAACAAGCTGTCAATGCATATACCACAGTCATGTATATATATATCTTATAACATGACTGGTATATGTATTGATAATGCACATTGGGAAATGTGTGGAAGTGAAATCCAATTTAATAAAAATACCATATTTGGGTCAGAATAAATATGCACAAAAATTTAATTGCCCCTTTTCATGATAACACCTAACTTTTATGTAGAAGTCAATGTCATTTTTTAATCTATTGTTGTTATTCAACACATACGTTCAAATAATTATTTGCAACATATAATCCAAAATAATCAAGCAGTGAATTCTTCAAAGATGTGACAGTGAACAGCAAATAATGTGAATGGCTCAATCGATTCAATAAACTCAATTACATATGCAATAATTTCAAGCCTTTGAAATTCTACTAGTGAGGATTTCTTCATGTGAGGATTCAGCTGAGATTGTTGCATAATGTTTTGCTTGTTTCGTTTAACTTACAGACCGTACAACTCTTAACTTGATTCAATTAAGAAATGTATTGCAATAATACTAGCTTGGTCTTAAATAGCATATAACGGATGCAAATGTAAAAAAAAAAAAAAAAAAAAAAATCATTTTAAAAATAATTTTAGTTTTAAAGAACTGGAATTACAATCTTTTTTGTTCTAGTTCTTTAATATGCTACAAATAAATTTAATATGCAAAAAAAAAAAAATTTAGGGTCATAAAATTATTTAAAAAAAACTACATAAAATTAAATTGCAAATATTAAAAGAAAACCAGCAAATATAAATAATCAATAAAAACAATTGAAATTTTACATGTCTTATTTGCAATCTAATTATGATATAGTAGTTACTAACCTTAACTTATAATGCATCTTCATATGTTCTTTGAGATATGTTAATTTCTGAAATCCTTTTGAACAAAAGCGGCAGATAAAACTTTTGTCCATAATTAATTCTTTCATATGTTCTTCCATATGTTTATCCAGCCTATACTAATAAATTGAAAAAATATGAATACATATTAAAATGGGAAACTTTCAATGTAAAAGATTGATAAAATGTAATGAAATACACAGGAAATGATAGTGCTTTCATTACATTAATACAAGTAATGAAAACACTTCATAAAAAAATTCCAATTCTAAAATTATGCACAAAACATTTTATAACACCAAGTATTTTAATACTGAAAATTAAAGCTATACAATTAAAAATGTATATATTTAAAAATAACAGAAAAAAGTTTATTTTATAAATCAGTTTACAACCAAGTAATACATATGGTTAAAGAATTACAATTAAGTTAACACAAAAACTTAACAAAATTGGTCAAAAAAAATTAAATAATGAAGATGTAAAATTCTGAATGTAAGAAAAATGAGATTTCTAAAAGATGACACATACTTTTTGTTAAGCCAATTCAAATTTATATAATTGTGCCCAAGAAATAGCATCTAAAAAGCATGGATAATTAATTTTGTGCTTTTAATGTTCAAATCAAACCCTTTTTTCCAAATAATCAAATTAAGAATTCAGAAGAGTAACTTATGTTAATGACAAGAAAAATATATCTAGAAATTTGTATAACATAATATATATTATACACCACATTACTAATATGGATGATATCTTCATAAAAATAGTATTAACAATTATCATAAAAACAATTAATACAATTTTGAATATTTTGTTTAAAACAAATATATTTTTTTTAGATAAGATTAAGCACACATAAGATTAAACATGTTTTTAAATGTAAATTTGTTCCAATTCTTTCTTTCTTTTATCTTGACATTCATATAAAATTAAAAAAAAAGATTTTGTGTAGTGCAAGTTTATTATAATTAGATATATGTATGTATGTATGTATAAGCGAATATATGAATGAACGAATATATATAAGCGAAAACAAATATGTAAGTAAATTGTAAAATTTTAAAATATGCACAGAAATAAAATTTTTCAAATTTTTACTGGTGAGCTGGGATTACTGATAATATATATCCATGAAAATTTAAAAAAAAAATTTTTTTCAATGTTCTATTATCACAGCAAGGAATCAGTAGAGATGGAATCAACACATTAAACTTTAGAATAGAGCATTTCATATAAGGTATTATAAACTAAACTAATATAAACGGATTGACATCTTCATTTTTACTAAAAGAACTAGAATGAAGTTACAAATACAGTAAAACAGTAAAAAAATGACCAACCAATTTATTTTATGATCAAACAATACAAATAGGTAAAAAATGAAATTCTACTATAAAAATATCAACTATAACATTATATATTGAGGGAAATTAGCTGTATCTATTGGCAATTGAAAATTTGGTGTATTTAAATAATATTTTATACATTAATAATTCAGAGTTTCATCAATTTGATAATCAACAGAGAAAAGCACCAGTTTTTTTCCTCAGCAATAAGGTGAAAGAATTATAAAAGTTTTGGATCAGACA
Organism: Latrodectus elegans; assembly: GCA_030067965.1. Lineage (NCBI taxonomy): Eukaryota > Metazoa > Arthropoda > Arachnida > Araneae > Theridiidae > Latrodectus > Latrodectus elegans. Next base: position 91,227,647 of record CM057810.1, on the reverse strand, counting down.
TTTAAAAATGGAAGATTGTTAATTACCCAATGGCAAAAGAATTTTTATAAAAACAATGTTTTAATCTTGCATATAATGATATGTTAATTTCAATTAACACCAAATACTTAGATATAAGGAAATTTGAGAAACTAAGAATTCTAACATTTTTCCACATTCATATCAAGAGAAATGTAGGCAAAATATTAATCTCATTAATTAAAATTTAACTAAACCATTTGGTATCTCCAATCATTTACATGAAACATAATTCTTTATTCATATTTCTGAGAAAAGAAACAAATGATACTTTAACATAAGGCCATTTGTATTTAGTGATTACATAACAATCTATGATTTCCAAGAAGCTATTTATCCCCAATTTCAAAATTCAATGAACTTTTGAAAAATTAAAAGGAAAAATAAAATGCCTACAAGGATACATAAAATATTTAACTTTAATAAATTAGAATTATAATTTTAATTAACATAATTATTAATTGATTAAAACATACTTGAGTAACAAACTCATCCCCACATTCAGAACAAATAAGATTTTCTTCAGTCTCATGCAACATCAAATGATTTTTAAAGCTTGCCATCCGAGAAAACTTTTTATTGCATTCTGGACAAGTAAGGTTAGAAAGAGAATGAGTAGCTTTATGTAGTAATAAATTAGATTGTTTATTAAAAGATGCATCACACTTATCACAATGATTGGGTTTATCTTCTGCATGGATTTTCATGTGCCGACGTAACAGCTTGGCATTTGAAAATTCTTGCTTACACATACTGCATTTATATAAGCCCTATGAAACATACAAAATAAATATAAGCACTTTTTAGAAATCATAAGAAAAATCAAATTTATAATTAGAAATATTAAGATCGATGATTGAATGCTAAAAATTTATTCTTATAAATATATGATAATTAATCAGAATATTTATTTATAAGCAACTAGGACAGTAAATTTAATAAATAAATTTAAAACTGTTTAATAATTTCTTATAAATTTGCTATGTACATATAGACTTGCCTGATAAGAATTAATATTTTTTTACATATTTATATTAAAAACATTAGCCTAATTTTGAAGAATTAAAAATAATATGACACTAAAATTAAAAATAATACATTTGAATCTCAAAAAAGACATGGAAAATTATGACTGATGAAACCCAAAATTTTGATGTGCACATTCTTTTTAACAATTTTGTCTTTATATTAATTCTGACAATAATATAGATATTTTAAAGTTAGTAAATTTCCTCATATAAAACAATCAAAATATTTTTTTTTACATTTCACGATAATCTGTATAATGTAATAATAAATATTAAATACTATATAATCAATATAATATAATTATAAACTAATTTCTTGAGATTAGAATTGTTTAATAAGTAATGTTAGGTAAATTTGTCTCTATTTCACATGAAACTGCCATAAAAATCTTTTCAAAAATAATGAATTTTTTTTTAGATATTTTGTGTATTTTTTATACAACAGAACAAGTATTACATTAATGTATAAAACCAGTCCAGTTAAAATAAATAAATAAAATAAGAAAGAAAGAATTTAAAAAAATGTGTCTATTTGTGATTAATTAAATCATATTTTTTAGTTATTAATTTTTAATTGATTAAAATTAGACAATAACATAGCCTTCATCTAAAAAAGATCAATGACTCTATTCTAAATTCCTTTTTAAAATTATTTAAATAAATGTCATTTTTGAGCAATTCTTTTAAATTATAAAACATTTTCTCTTCTCAATCAATGATGCAAACATAAAAAAAAAAATTTAATACAGATTGTAATAGTTTCATGGATTTTCTGTAATGTCAAAGGTTTCCGACATTCATTAAAAATAAAATTAATTTAAAAGAAAACCCACTATACCACTATTCACATTGATTAATTTTTTAAGTTATTTCCAACATCATTTAATACATGGATTCCCAAACCTTTTTTCTTGTGGACCACTTTCAAAGTTTTACTATTTTCGATAGACCCCGTGCTGCTTCATTTCTATTGTATTCCCAAAACTCCTAAGAAATATCATCTTAAATTGGGGGTGTTAAGAAGGGGAAAAAAGTAGCACTTTTTCTTGTGTCCTATTTATTAAAATAATACTAGTGGTTATACAAAATTATAAACATTTATTATTACAAACAATCAATGATTGACAAAAAATCAACAATGAACTCTGAAATATAAATCAGCATTAAGAAACAATCATACTTTTAATGAGACAGTGCACGGGTGGCATTTTGCAAATCTTAACATGTGGTGTAAACTTGTACTATTATCTATTGTTTGATTCAATTCTGTGTTTGAACTGAATCTCGAATATTTTTGGGTGCCTACCTAGTGAATGATGCTACCTGCCTATGTTGATAGGTAAATCCAAGCGAAAATGTTTGTTCTTTATTATGAAAACCAGAAAATTTTTAGTGGACCCCCACTTACAACTTGTGAACTCCTATTTTCTTTTCGCATCTATGTGGATCCCCATGTGGTCTCCTATGGACCCCTGAGGGTCCACCTGGACCACTTTGGGAACCTATGCTTTAATACTTATACCAATGTTAGAAAAAATTAATATGTAGAATCATTTTTTTAAAACTAAAATTTTAAAACTAAATAAATTTAACATTTATTCAAATTACAGTAATGAAAAACAAACATATTTATGTTTTCATCCTCCATAAATTTTTCAGTAAGTTACTAATAATGAAGTAGCAGCTTAGATAATGTGTAATGGACATCCTAATCGTATGACACTTTTGACAATTGCATTCTAGGAAAATATTTCATAGATAGTGGGCCATATTCAGGTCTCCCAAAGCAAGAAATCTGGATAACTTTAAAAAAGGTCATCCAAACAGACATACATGTAGAAGGCAGGAGAACAGCTATCTCTCAGTATTTAACAATGGTTAAGATCAAATGTAGCACCTTATGTTCAGAAGCAGTTGCTTGCAAACTTCAAAGGATGACCTCACTGCAGTTTTAATCATGGTACTTACATTACTTGTTGAGAATGATAACCAAATCTCTCCTGATGATTTGGTTTGTTCATCCTACTACAATCACTTTATGCATACGAGAACACATAATAAATAGAAATATACAAGTATACAAGCAAATATATAAATTTAGAAACATAGAAAAAACATTTTTTTCACAAATAAACCAAAATTACATAACTGAAATACATTTCTAATTGTTATGATTTCATTGTTGTGGGAATATGCATAATCTTTCACAGACATTTATTCAACTATTTTATGTACACTCTTCTCATACAATTTAGATTTTATCATAAACAAAATATTATGACTATTAAGAACATTTACATATTTTAATGGCAACAAACCTTTTTATCTGGCGGTTGAATCTCATTGTTATCTACAATGTTCTTTTCATTCGCATGATCATTTTCTATAACATCAGTTTCTCTTACTTCTTCAGTATTATTCAGATTAGTCACAGAATCAATGGCAGAATGAGTAGTTAACTGGAATAGACTTGTTCCATCGTACAAAGGTATAGACTGATCAGACAACATTGCCAATTGTGAAGCATCTACAAGAATAGTATTGCCATCAGAACTTGTTGCAAGGATGTAACTTTGTTGTGAATCAACGCCAGGAACAGATCCTTCTGGCAAAACAGGAATGTTGATGAATGATGTTGAAGTAAAGTCAGCAGTTCCATTGTTAGACGACAATATAGGAAGATTCTCCATTTGAATAACAGATATTGTGTCTGAAGGATTTGTTACATCTGATAAAACTTTAAAGTTTTCACTTGCAGAGCTACTTTTTATGCTCATTTTTGTGGAATTGTGGCCACCTAACAAAAATAAATATAAAATTAAAATTTATTTTTCAAGAATAATAGTAATAATTTAATCAAATAGGCGGTATTCCATTTTTACAGGATAGATTTATGATGAATCATTTTCTTTTACACATTCATGTAATTTTTTTTTGGTTTTTTAATCATTAAATTATTATTATTTATTATGAATTATTTTCAGACATATTTTAAACTCAAAATATAGTTGATGAATTTCAACATGAAAATGGTTTTTCAATTGATAATTGCAATATTTCTAATCAGCAATTCGTGCATGAAAAATTATCTGAGCACAAAACCATTTTAATAATCATTCCAGTTTCCAAGATTTTTATTAATATTTTTCACACTTATACAATAATTTTTAAACTATATAGTTTACACAAACCTCCTAAAGGTCATATAGATTTGTTTTGGTAAAAGTTGCATTGCAGATGAATGGATATATTGAATAATAAAGTCTGTTTTGAGAAAATTTCTCATGCCCTCTCCCAATTACTTCATGAATTGTGCCATTAGCAACTAAAATTTTTACTTCAAAATTGTTTTCTGTTAATTTTAAAGAATTTTGTTTCATAACAGGTAACATAATAAAGTCTTTTTATAACTTATTCACATAAAGTTTTGGTTTTGATATCTAAGTGTAACAAAATTTCTATTTTTAAGCACTTAACAGTGAGAATTAAAGAAAATGCTTTCAGGTAAATTCTATTAAAAATACATAATCCCCTTTAAAAATATTTTATCAATACATTAATAAGAATTCTTATTTTCTTTATTACTAATCTAATTTATATTTTCATATGATAATAGAGAAATAAAATTTAGCACTTTAGGTGACTTAGAAAATTGTGCAATTATTTAAAAATATTATACTATGGATCTATGTATTTATTGTACAGTTGATATCTTGTAAATAATATATGCTAATGTCAGTATAGATAGGTAATACAAATTTGTCGGAACTTTTTTCCACAATATGACAAATAATTTCTCTTTAGGAATAAAATGAAAATTCAGTACTTTTCTATGAAAATGTTAATCAGTCTAGTGCTTAAAAAGAATTTTCATATTTCCTCTTGGAATTATATATACTTTATTTGGTTACTTTGTTGCTCAAAGGTCATTTTTTTGCGCATGAAGGCTATCTAAACAGGGACCTATGGTTTAAAGTGGATTCCGAACCACTACAAACATCTATGCCCAAGGTTAGAATCGAACGCACAAACTGTTGAACCAAAGGCAAGAGTACTAGCCATTCGGCTGCCAGCTCCGCTTGGAATTATATATTCAATTTTCGAATATTGCTGGCTCAGGAATTATTTTTTAACAATTTAGCATATTATCTTAGTCAAAATTATCTTTTACTGTGGCCTATGCCCCAGCTGCCAAATAGCTTCAGCTGCCAATTTCATATGGCACTTTTGCAAGGAATGATCATGATTTGGAATCACTATATGAAATTGATTTTGAGAAAATGCACTTGTCAATCTGCTTTGAATGATATTGCAGATAAATGATATCAAGGTATTTTCAACATGCACACTTTTTAAAGAAATCAACTTTAGAAAACCAAAAACATTCATGTAATAAATTGAACAAAAATGAATTAATAATCTATAAACTTAAACAAAGAAACCCACTACTGTGTAAACTTGCATTTCAAATTTTTTTGTATGAGAACTCATGTTATTTGTATGTAAGAAATATCAAAAAGATTGAATATGAATGAACATTCAAATAACGAATAGGAAGAAAATAACTGACATTGAGAGCTGACAATGTTAACATATAGATAGATAACTAACAAGACTGAGGTACTGTTTTCATTAATAAAAAAGTAAAATAACTTTCCTAGACTGAACAATTAGCAAAGTGTATTTTAAAAAACAAAATTTGAAACAGAAAAGTATTTTACAATATAAGATTTGAAACAGAAAAAATGTTTCACTTGATTTTTAATTAAAGTAAGAAAAAAAATTATTTTTAAGTAGAAATATAATTTTGCAAGCATTTCTTATTTAGTGCATACTAAATAATTTTTAAAGCACTTTATTTATAAAGAGAATGTCATTTAGTAAAAAAAATATATTTTAAAATTTAACATTTTTTATTTTATAAACTTTCAATTTTATAAACTATTTTACCAGTCCCTATGAGCTGGTAAAAAAAAAAGTAATATAGTATATGTAATTTTGATGAGCATTACAGGGGTAGGAATATTGAATTTTTTTTTCTGGACAATATTTTTAAGAAATTTCAGGAGATTTTTCAGAGCATATTTCAATAATCAAATAAAATCAATATTACTTTTATATAATTGCAAATTAATTTCTGTATTATGAATACAATGCTTTTTAGAAAGCAATGCACTATTTAAAAAAATTATTAGAAATTAAAAAACTCAGTTTTATTAGTAACCAATATTTGCAGTATATTTTGACCATTATCATAATCACTGACAAGCAAAGTCACATCTTAACGCATGTAAAGAATTCACTCATCATTCATCCTATCAATCTGTAAAAGAGTTTCATTGACATGAGGAATATGTTGAATTAATCTACTAAATTAAATCTTGTACTCCTTTTTTCGTATTATAAGGAGACAAACACTAGAGATCTTTAAGTAATGGCTTTGCTAAAGGTAGCTTTTGAAGCAGATGTTTTTTAATTGCTATGTAACTATTACTGACACTTTGTAGAAATGATGTTTTACCAGTAAGTTCTTCCAGCATTGCTGTTACACCAGACCAATTTCAATCTTGTTAAAAAATTTTTACCTAAATGAATATTTGTAGCAAATTTACTCTATTTTTTCACTGATTTCTCTATTTAAAATTTTAATCATATTACTGTGCACAAGTTAATTTAATTTACTATGCATCATGTATGCTAAAGGTTCAGCTTTTTGCATTAAAAGTAAGTATGGTTCAAGAATTTAGCAAAAATATAAAATGGAAATGCCGAAGCTTTAGGGTCTTTCAAATTGTAGATATCTTCAGAAAGGAAAGATTTAATTTCTTTAGGAATGTAGACTATAAAATATTCCTTTAGAACATCACACTCCTCAGCAATTCTCTCATAAACTGATCCCAAAGTTAGCCAATGGCTCTCAACATTATGAAGGAATTGATATTTAGCTATGATTTATTCAAACATTTCCAATTGTAAGAAATGGCAATCTTCTCTTCTTGCAGGAGATAGTTAGAAAATTTAGTGAATATCTACAACAAATCAGTCAGCATAACAATTAATTTTGTCAATCCCCTTACATGGTGCTCCATGGATTACATGTAAGCAACAAGTATCCAAATCAATTAGTAATGACTCAGTTCACCATTTACTTGTTTTAAAACAGGTACATTAACTTTTGGTAAATCCATCGATAACATTAATTTTTCTAAATTTAAACCATTATTTTCAATAAAATTTTTACTATGTTATTAATTTCAGCATGCCCTAAAAATGAGATTTGTATTAACAAATGCTATTTCTTCCTAGTTTGTCAGTCTAATATGAAACGTAAATATTTAATTGCGTTTTTGTTTTGTGTAGTTTCATATTTTTTATTTTTTGATGAAATTCTGATATCCCAAAATAACAGTTTTTATTTATGGCACTAATATAAAATTAATCATATATCTGACTTTTTGTCAGATAATTTGAGATTTTGCTATGGCAGAATCATTAAAATTTTTGCAAACCCAAAACAAAATTTTTATGTCAGGACAAAATTTAGCAGTTTATCTGCAATTTGAAGGGGAACCAAAAAAAGAGAAAAAATTGTTTTCCATTTCTTATTGTATAGAAACCAGTTGGAAGAAAAAATGCATTACACTGGAAGAAAATTTTTCTATTGAAAAATACAATAAACTTAATTAATTATTAAATAGAATAAAACTTTCAAAGGGTTTTAGTAAAAAAAATTCCTGAATTTAAAAGATTTATTTTTAAAAATAAGGACATTTTTTTAGAAAATCAGAAATATCAGGACAACTGTAATCCCTGTTATTGTATTTCATTTAATATCGTACTATAAAAATTTAAAAGAATTTCAAGTATAAATACAAGGGGAAACAGATAATAAATTTACGAAGGTGCTAGCTTTTGCTGAAATCATAAGTGTAAAAATTTAAAAAGAATTATTGAAGGCTTTATATCCATTGATTTTATTATAATTAACATTAAAAATTAAATGCATGCACAATACTTAAAAAGATTTAGCTCTTAATTGACTTTCACATATAATTAAAAAGAATCAACTGATAGCTTTACAAACACAATAATATCCTATCAGAAATACTAAAATAATTAATGCAGTAAGCAGATTCTTCACTGGAACTCAGAATTTTTTTAAAACCAAATAATTTAAGAAACAGTTACAGTAAATAATACAAGATTTGTATTAAGGGTGTAAAATAAGAAGAGAGTAACACTATTTTACAAATTTAAAAAGCTTGAGAATTGTTTGTGGTATTATGAATATACGAAATTTGAAGCCATGTTGTTCAAAGTAGGAGAATTTAACATCAAGTTCTTTGAAATTAAATGAAAAAAATGTTAAACTATATATTCTAAATAAATTACATGTGCATATAACTAAGTAGTTTCATCAGAAAACAAACTGGTGTTAGAAAATGAAACATTCTAGACTTTGAAAGATGGGTTGCCTTGAAAAAAGTATTCTAATTTTGAAAATTAAAAGCTGGAAAACATTAAAAATAAAGTAATAAAATTTCAAGGTAAAACAAACTGATGAATACAAAATATACTCAAAAAAAGTCTAATGATAATGGCATATGATGCAAGTTTTAAAAAAGTATTAACTTCCATAGAATGTGGCATTTGATGAAACTATCAATAAGTACAGTAAGTGCAGTCAAAAAAATTTTATCACACATATGCAAAATTAATCATTCTTGGTTTTATACTCGTATACCAAAGATTAGTTAGATGTCTTGCCCAATCTGTCATAATTTATGATTTTTTGATAGTTATAATTCCTGAAGAAAAAAATAAAGAGAAAATTGTGATGAAAAATAGTAATTTTATTCAAGAGTATATGTTCCTCAAATATATAATTTGATATCATTTAATTTGCAGAATCGTATAATGATAAGAGTTAAATTTTTCAGTTTCATTGCAACTTCTAACAAGTTTTTTTATTTCAAATTAAAAAATGCCATTTGTATACATTAATACAAATTATAAATAGAAAAAACAGGATTATGTCTATTTAATTCAAACAATAAAAGTTACAGAAAATTAGAATCTATATATATTAATTTTTTAACTTATTATCTTTTAGGAATATTAGTATTTACTTTTACCTAATTATTTAGGTTCTGATATAAATTTCAGCAGATAATGCTTCAATGTCTTTAATTGAAAATTTTGTACAAAAAGTTGACAAAATTAGTAGTTAACTACTAACTGACCATCACACTGATGCTATAGTACAGAAATATAAATTTATTATATAAATTTCATGTATTTCCTCTAAACACTTATAAGGGGCGAGCTTTTAAGTGGTAAACTAAAGAAGGTAAAATTACTTCACATAATCATCGCTCCCAGTTTTTAAGTACAGTGTTTTTCAAAGTAATTTTTTTTCACTTAAAGAATGTTTTTTGTAATCAAGTAAACAAGATAAATTTTTGGCCACTATAAGATGAATTAATATTAGATTATAAATGTGATAATGTAAATTTTTGAGAGCAATTCCGAGTATGAATAACTAATTAGGAAATGAATGTCAAATTCAAATTATAATACTCGAAATTATTGTTTCGTTTATAATATAAAAGTATAGAGACAAAATAAATACAATTTATTGAAAAAAAATATTTGAATGGATATCGTGATTTATTGTTTTTTTTATTCATTGATAAAATTCACTAAAAGGAATATAACCATGCATTTAGCATAATTCATCCATGAATTAAATAAGCTCTATCTTAAAAGAGTTACTCTCCTTTTCCTGACAGCTGACCGCAGTGCACCGAATATTTAGTACAACAAGAGTTGCAGCTCATCAAATCTTATATCATTCCGCCATGTCGCAAGAGTACAAGAAATAAGTACATATCCTACCTTTATTTTTCTAAAGTAGATATAACTGACAATTTTCAGAAACACTACGTCTTGGAATTTATTCTTAGATGGAATTTTATTTTTTACCTAAAAGACGTATTATTTATTGACAATTTAAACATATGAAACACCTTTATATTTAAGTTGTTATGAGTAGTTTTTGACCAATGACGTATTTGGCTATGGAGGGAGGAAATGGGGGTGAAGCATTATATATTTTTCTAAAATTTAACTTTAAGAATTCACGAAAATCTTCTTTATTCTAAAATGCTTTGAATTATTAGATTCATTTATTAAGGGAATGATTCTAAATCTATGATAAACATTTTAGTAAAAATATTGATTAAAATGTATTAAGAAAATTTTGCACTCCTGAGAAAATATAAGGTAAATAAAGAACTTAAAACATTTATCAATGAGCAATTATTAAAATCAAATTAATTGTTACTTTTTTAAATAATGAATATTTAAAATTATGTTTGCCATTTTCAAATATATATAATAACAGTTTAAGTTCTTCTGATAAAGATACCGTCGTGGAACACCTAAACTCCTCAAATGTAAACAAATTTATTGAAAAACAATTCTGTGCAAGTTGAATGACAAGGATGTAGGATGGGGATCGCAATACAATTTTAACCAACAAGTGATTTGGCTTTTTCAAAATATATTTAAAAATACACGAATGGAAAATATTAATCGGCGTTTGATTCATTAATTTGACTCAGACTATTTACTATAGATGTTATTACTTATAAAAATATTTTGAAAAAAATACACCTCAGTACTTTAAAAAAATTGCATTTGATTGAAAGATGTGCACTTATCATTCATTATGTGAATCATATAAAAAGAAATTTTATTTATCACGTTTTTTCACTAGTTTTAGCTTACTCTTAATTATTTATTTTTTCTTGATGTGTGAAATCTAGTAATTCATTTTTTTTATCTATGTCATATTTTACATAACCTAAAAGATCCAAAAATAAATTTATGTATTTCATTATATATATTTATTTAAAAATGCTGATAGTCTGTTTAAAAGTTAACGCACACTAATGGAGATTATAAGTCTGTTCTGCCAGTATTTGATTTTTAGGCATCAAAGACCAATGTTAAGCTGACATATATTTAGATATGTATTTAATCTAGTCTATTTAAGTGTAACAATGAATGTTTTGTCAGATATCCTTTGTGATACATCATCATTATTAACATCTCAGAATTATAAGGTATCTACACCAGAAAGCAAAATGTCATCGCAAGACATACTTTCCAGACAAGGGCATTTGCATCTCCTTGATACCACCTCTTCCATTACTACTATTGAGCAACCAATGTCATCTGTCAACCAACATTCTAGTCCTTCTAGTATTGATTTATTTCATCCAACTAATCAAATTCATCTGTCTCAAAATGTTGATGCTGATTTTGAAAACAGAAGTGAGTCAGTTTTCTCTGACAGTTTTGCAGAAATAGTTCCATCTTGGCTTACTCATGACTTCATGAAAGTTTCTGATAATTTACCCTCACCCAGTATTCTTTCCAATGTATCTGATATATATCCAACTACTCGGGAAGATGAACACTTAGAGATGCTCGATTTAGGTTTTCCTCCTGAATTATCTCATGATCTGACTGTCAATGATTTAGATAGAAATTGTATAGACAATAATCAAAAACTTCTTGCTGAGTTGCCTATGCAACGCTTTTCAAGCCGTGATCCATTATTGTTATCTTCTTTTAATAACATAAATGTTACTCAACTTCATGTACCCTTAAACAAGAATAGCTTACAATATCAAAAATATAAGCAAACTCAAGAAGTAAATAATCCTTCTAATCTTTTGAGAACTGTCTTACCTTGTGAAAATGAATTAGTTCATCTCCCCATGCATTCAGGTATAACTTCTCAGTGCCTTACAGTTACTTCTAGTCCAAATGATCAGTCTAATAATCAAAGTCATAATCCAGTGAATTCAGTCTGTGATAAGTTACCCCAGATAAATCTCAACCATTTGAATTCATTTTTGGGAAATGATATTTCTAGTATGCAACTTTTACGCCAGGAATTTCCATCAGTGAGTTTAACAGAGGCTAGTCTAAGCCATTCAAACTCTGTCTTAAATACTTGTGGGAATGAGAAAATTGTTATGACTAATAATACCACATCCTTGGTCAATAGTAATGTTGTTCCTCTTCCTCCTTCTACTAAAGTAAATGTATCTGTTCAAGTTTCAAATGAAACTTCAGATGAAAGTAAAAATTGTATTTCCTGTAATAAAGTAGATATAACTGCCCCCATAGAGAGCATTCAGTGTTTTAAATGCAAATTTTGTGATTTTATCAGTATACATAAATGTAATGTTCAAAGTCATTTAAATATAACTCATTCCAAGCCATTGGACATAACTGATGGGGCCAATTTAAACCAAACATCAAATATCATCAATCAATCACTGCATGTAACAAACACAAGTCAAAATAATTACTTATCTACTAATGATGTCAGTTCAGCATCTGTTTTATCACTTGGGAATAACATGACTAACTCTGTTATAACAACTGAAAATACATATGTTCACAATGATAATCAAATTATTTCTAAGTCAGACATTTTATCTGGTCATAATTTAAATTCTGATCCTGTTCAGCTGAGTATCAGTGAAAGTATTCCAATAAGTTATCAGTTAATACCAATTGAAGGAGTTGTTATTAGCTCTTTAAATGAAAATGATTCTAGTGTTGCACATGTTAATGATAATTCACAGTATTTTCCTGAAGATCATGAGAGTAATTTATGTGCTAAACAAAGACCAATATTTAAAAAATCAGAAGATATGCCTGCTATTGTTAATGAACCCAAACGAAATCCCAAATCTAACAAGGATGATTCTGTTCCTGAAAATTCTGAAAAATCAATTTCAGCTCAAAAGAAAGGCTGGCAAAAGAAAATTAGAAGAGAGCTAGGTTCATATATGTTAGTATATCATTTATTCATTTAACTTTTTTTATATAATATGAATTCATTATGATGGACTTAGAACTTCTTGAAACTTTTACATTATACAAAAATAATAAATCCAAACTGTTAAATTTATTAAAATTTGTTTACAAATGTCTGCTTGGAAGATTTTGATAAAATATTTTATTGTATTTGCAGTTAATATTTCATTTAAGATTAAATATACTTTTTATGTACAGTATTATTCATCTTCTATAAAATTTGATATAGGACCATTTACACATTGTTTGCATTATCACACATACATTTTTAAACTATGCATTTTTACCCTGTTTGTTTGTTTTTTTTACGATGTCTGACAATTAAAAATATTCTTTTTTAATGAATATTTAATACACAATTGTTTTATAGTTATTTTTAACATTATTATACATTAAGTTGAAATAAAGAATGTTTTCTTTCAAAAAGTAAATTAGTGAGTTTTCATAACAAAATTTCATTTAATTTTTAGATTGAATCCTTTATTATTATTATATTTTAAATAATTTAAAACCTTAAAATAGATAATTTCATGCCTGCAACATATTTGATTTGTTGAAGTGAAAAACATTAGTTTATGATTTTTAAACTGATAAATTCTGTATAAATTAAATTTTAGAAGTAATTATTTGTAGCATATACTGTTTTTCAAATATCTTTTTGTGATTTATATAAATTGATTTAATATGATGCTCTTAGCTTAGTAGTTTAATTGTATATGTGTAGCAGTCAACTTGTACAGTTTGGTTATGCAATATGATTTTTTGTTGAATTATTAAATTTAGGCTGTTCATTAAAATTATGAGGATTTAAGATATTCTTAAACTGTCTGAAAATATAAATCATCTAGTTCCTTAATTAATAATCAAGTAATACATGCTGCCTTTTATAAAAAAAAAAAAAGTTTTCTTTCCAATGAATTACAACCCATTGTGTGAGATTATGGATGACAAAAAAAAAAATGAATATTATTTTGAAATTCAATATTAATATTTGGCATCCAACATCAGGACAAACTACCATCTGTTACATTTCTTATTTCTATTGAATTGTTTAAACTTGAATACAACTAAATAAGGGGAAAACTTTTAATTCTTAGTTAAAGGTATTATTTTAAGGTAATTATTTTTTTAAATAATAACTCAGTTTTAAATGGAAGATAAGAAATTTATGTGTGATTATGCTGTAAATGACTTGTATTTTTCTGTAATAAAAATGCCATCAAACAAAAGTTCTATATTTAAAGATTATTTTTATAAAATAGATACAATTTTTTAAATTTATCTCTTATTTTCAACCAGTTCTCAGAATCTTTAATAATTGTAATAGTTAATTTGACAATATTTATTATATAGTCAGTGGAAGTGATAATTTATTTGTATAGTCTGAAAATAATTTAAGGAATTCCAAAGTAATAGAAGCATACAAATTTAATGGCATTTAATTAGGTGCAAAAGATATTAAACTCCTTTTTAAAAACCATTAGTTCATAAATGGTAAATGTTTAAGGAAAAGTAATATAGCTCATTAAAAATACAGCTTTACAATTTTAATTCAACATTTAATATTTTAATACTGGAATATCAAATTTTACTATCTACATGTGTAATTTTGAATGATTATGTGTATTATAAATTGATATTTTAATGTTACTAAATAATTTGAAATTGAAAGATAAAATTTTTTATGTCTAACAAATTGAGAAAGAGATCTAGTTGAAAATATTTGTTAACAAAACTTATTGTGTAGCATAACTTGCTTTAATACTCTTATTCTCCTTTATTACTTATTTTTATAATTTGAATGATGCTCTTTTAATTGACTATCATAGTCATTATTTAAAAAAGTTAAATCATTTTTTTTATTAAAATTATTTTCTTGTTTCTGCTTATGAATTTTAATAAAAAATTTAAATTTTCATTAAAATTATGAAATTCTTTTAAATTTTTATTCTTTTCATATAAAGGAAGCAATTTTAAGATTCTTATTATTTAGTAATTTACTGTTTCTCAAGATACTATTAATAATAGCTAATTTTTTAAATAATTTTAGCTGTGAATTTAAAGGCTGCAATGTAAGATTCCGAGCTCTTGATAATTTGGAATATCATAGAAAATGTCATGTATCAGGTGGTAATACTTTTGCATGTCCAGAATGTGGAATGTCTTTCAATAATTGGAGCTCTGTAGCAGGTCAT
This sequence comes from Latrodectus elegans, assembly GCA_030067965.1. NCBI lineage: Eukaryota > Metazoa > Arthropoda > Arachnida > Araneae > Theridiidae > Latrodectus > Latrodectus elegans. The sequence goes on along the minus strand of CM057810.1, from coordinate 91,212,502 downwards.
TTGTGGCGAAATCATTCAACTGATATGGAATTGCATGCTTGTGATATATGTTCATTCCGGTAAGTGTATATCAAGTTATTTTAACTGGAAGACTTATTTATGCTAAATAAATGATAGGAATCATTAAAAAAATGTTTATATATTTTCCTTTATGCCATATCTCCTTAACTTAAAGAATTATTGTCTCTAAAAATAAAAATGTTTATTTTATTTGCTAAATATGGTAATTATTAATAAGATAATTTGTTATCATAATAAGAAAGAAAAATATTATTATTGTAAATATTTGAGTCATGTTTTGTTTAGAAAGATCAACATTTTTAGAAACTGCTAGAAGACAGTATTAACATTTAATTACATTTTATAAACAAAATAAATATCATTTATTAACAAAACTTTTTTAAATACCAAAGTTTATTTCTGATAAAAACTATGCTGCAGTCACTTTGATGATCAGTTGTGTAGGTATAATGGAATAGTACCTATATGTTTTAGTAATGTATGATCCTAAATGTTATTCTAAGATAGAAAACATGAATTTCAGCTTAAAATTTTTCATATCGTGCTCTTATTAACAAAATATTAATAGCTCATAATATTTTTAAGTTATATCAGTTGTAGAATTATATGTAATCAATTTCTATTATTAAAGATAAAAAAAATTCTAATATTTCTAAGCAAATATTATTTAATTTTTCTAAAATTTATAAAAGTGAAGAGCATAAATTGAATAATAGCTAGATCATGTGTTAATCTTAAAATTTATATTACATTTTTATTTAAATGATTTAGATATAAAACTAGAAGACAGTTTTTAGCCTAAGTGTAAAATAACATACATAAACTTAATAAGGAACAACCAAATAAAAAGACAAACTGGGTCGTTCTGGACTGTAAATTATATTGAAAAAATTTCCTATTGAATTGTTTTTGAGCAAACATTTTACTTTAAAGTGTAGATTCTTGTCTTATTAGCTCTTGTAAAAAAATGATATTGCATGATAAGCAAACCAACACAGCAAACACTTAATTAGTGTTTACTATTGATTTCTTGTATTATTTATGATAAAAAGGATAGATTAGATTAATAACTAAGCATTTTACTTTATGTCACATAATTAGCAAGAAACTTGGATGTCAATTGTAAACTACATTATAACCTTAGAAATCTGATTTTTATTTTGTTGCTTTAGCAAATGCGCATGATGACAAAATAGAGTGACATGATACACAGATAGTGATTACATCACACTTATATAAATCAAAATGTTTGTGACCCATTAAGCAATAATTTTTTATCAGGAGTAAATTCACTTTATTAACTTTAAACAAAGATTTTCAGTTAATGACAAGAGTTTAAAAAAGCCATCCAGTAAATTTAAACTTTCTGAAATCCAAAAAGGGTTCTCTCAATTAGTTAGTATTTCTGAAATTTCAGTGTACTTACAATGCAAAAAAAAGAAGCAGATTTCCATTTTACTTAGAGAAATATAAAAAAATGTAAGAACTTTTAATCATTTTAGGAAAATAAAATTGACTAATTAATTATAAGAATATTAAAAAAGTTTGTAAGCCATCTTTATTCCATCTGTACTTGAACTGTTCTTATGTTTATATAATCTGTAGTACACTTTCATCAATCAGTCTTAAAAGTCCTGCTAATTATTTTCAAAATGATATGCATAAGTATGTTAACTGCAGTAAATACGACTTTGTCAATTTTGAGACGTTGTCTGTAGAAATGAAGATAATTTGGTTGTCTTAATACCTTCATAACAATTTTTTCAATTCCAATTTTTTTTAATGTATTTTACTTAACGAGCATGGCTTTCAAGGAAACAATTAAGATCTTGCTCTTTAATTTTTAGATACATAAAAATAATCTCATAGAATATTTTTCAAAGACTTAATTTTTTTATAGCCATTCTACTGGAAAGATATTTTTTGTTTTGGTTATGTAAAAAAGTTACAGCAATTATTTTATTACCTAATTAAATATATACCACCCATTTTTGTAAGAAACTAATTTTAAATGCATCGATTACTTGGAATTATATGATCTCTTATGTAACTTTATGATTGTTTCTAAAGTTTGCTTTTAACTAGTTTGATTTTTTATCCATTCTGTATTTTTATTTACAGATCTTAATTTTTCTAAATTATTTGGAAAATTTGCCATCTTAAATAGTTATTAATGTATGAAATTATTCTACAATGAACTTTAAAACTTTATTTCATATAAATGTTTAGTAAGTTATTTTAAAAATGTTTCACAAACTTAAGTAATTTTAATTCGAATTTTCTTTATATAATCTTTTTTATTATACTACAATTAAATTTTATCAAATATTATTATATTAATGTTTTTTTCATAATAATATTTTTTTCATACTTTATGATGATCTGTTTCATCTTTTATTTTGTCAAAAGTTTCTCTTTATAAAATAAATAGTGAGTTATTGAGAAAAATATTCCACTTAACTTATAACTTTATAAAGTGGAAAGTTATTAGAGAGAATAATGTATTAATTTCCTGTTTTAATATCTGAAGCATATTTTATTTCATTAATTGCATTTATTACATTTTTTAATCATGCAAATTTTTCTTTCAGAACTTATAGTTTAAGTAGATTGGAGAATTATCACAAAAAAACACATCTTGATGAATGTTTATTTTTATGTGACACTTGTGGTAAGAAATTCAAAAATAGGAAGCAGCTGAGGAATCATAGGGTCAGTTTAAACATTTGTTCTCTTTTAAAATTTGAACTCTCTATTGATAATTCCCTCTTTCCCTTTTTGATTCTTTTGATAATTTCTTCTTGAAGCACTTTTGAAATATCTATATAAAAATTATGCTGAAATTTTAATAAGCAATTTAAGCTAGATTTTGCTGTGAATTATTATTATATATTTTTATAAGAAATTCACCAATATATATTTTAATGTTTTCATAAAACTAAAAGTAAACTTCTGTGTATTTAAAAATAATTTTTATAATGTTCCATTTTGGGCATTTTCAAATGTATCATTTAAAGATGTTTGAAAATTTTTATAGCTCAGTGGTATGTATTTTATTTTAAATCAATCAATTTTGATGCCTTTCTTTTATGTTACATTTGATATTTTCTTAATTTTTTAACTGTACATCTTTATAATTTTACTGATTTTTAATTCTCCACTAGTATTTATTAACATTATTTTAAATTTATTAACCTTTAAGTTATATATATATATATATATATATATATATATATATATATATATATATAATTATTGAAAATATTTGTTATAATGGTTAATTGATTTTTTTATATATTTATTATCAAACGAATATTAAATGATGAAAATTTGATTATCTTAAAATTATTTAATCACATATTTGGTTATTTGGAAAACCTGTTTTAAAATTTAAAGTAAAACTTGAACATTGATGATTGAAAATTTAGTATGTATTAATGCTAAATTATACAGGTACTGTATTATTTTGCAACCTTTATTCATCTTCCATTTATTTGAAAAATCCATCCTTTCGAAATCTTGCTGGCTTTTAAGTGAAAACTTTCCTGTGCAATTTTTTCATGAAGAAAATTTTTTAATGATTGAAATAAGTGGAAATTGAACAGTCATTGGTCTATTGAATATGATATAGAAGATATTAACTGAGTTTGGGCAATTTTTGAGCTGCCAAACTAGTCATGGTTGTAGCTGAATGATTAGTATTGTTATCTTTGATCCAGCTTAAACATGAATGTTCAGTGTAGTGGTTCGAAATCCACTTTCCTTCCATGGAGCTCAACTTTAGGTGAACACAGGTGTTCCAATTCTAAGTACCCAAGGATCTTCATTTTCTATCTGTTTATTCATCAATGATCTTCATTTTCTTATCTGTTTTATTCTCTCTTCTGCTTTTATTCTATTTCTTATTCTTTCCACTCCCTCGAAGACAAGCAAGAGAACTCTCCATGAACAGCTGTAGCCCTTATTTGTTCTTGCTTCTCATGGACTCCGAATTCCCCATGTGTTGGCAGTACATGGTAGTTCTTTTGGTGGATGGTATATAGCTACACTCGTAGCAAGTCTGCTCGGGATCAGGTGATGGGGTCTCATCCTTAGGCATGGTGTTAAGGGTCATCGCTGTCTCCAGGGTTAACTCTCACTGTATAGGTGTCGAATAACATCATGGTTAGTGTAGAAGCTGAAAATGTTCAGATCTAGTGGCTGCCATTCCTAGCAAGGGTTAGTGATGAGTGGTATTGTTGAGCCTAAATGCTTTCATATATCTTACGAGTTTTAATTTGTTTGTTGTTGAAACCAATTTATCTATTTATTGTTAATTACTTGTAATTACATGATCATTATATGTTAATAAGCATTCTTAACACCTTTCATGCTGTATCACTTTTCTAGTACAAAAACTGATCATGTAGTCTATTGTTAATAAATAAAATGCCAAAAATAACGATCTGGTGATTTTCTTCTTCAAGTTTACTCAAAACAACTTTGGTAATCAATGATTTAAAAATTTGGGTTCATTTCCAGTTGAAACACATTATAAATTTTTAAATAAATCTCATGGTGTTCTCTCTAACCCAGACTTTATAAATGCAACAGAAGAATTTTTGGAAGAACTTTGTGATCAAGGGATTTTTGCTGTAGGCCATATAAACATTTAATGTGACAGTAGACTTATTATCCAACATGTTGTCTTAACTTTTCAGGCAACCCTATTACCAAATCCATAAAAACAGGTTAAATAAGTTTCAAACATGTCGTCCATATATTCCTAGCCCTCTTAGGTGTTTTAAATGTCAGGGATAGAGTCATTCTCAACTGTCATGTCAGATTACAAATTATGTGGAAATTTTTCATAGTCTGATCATGAGATTAATGCTTGTACTTCAGAAATTTTCAAATATCATAATTGTTCTGGTTTACATGCTGCATTTTCCAAATCTTGCCTTATATGAATCTTAGTGAAAGAAGTAATTACATCTAAAATAAAACAAAATATTACTTCTGGAGATAAGACAAATAGTGAAAAACATAATACCTAAAATTGGTGTGTATACTTTTCTACTTTACAAACGGAAGCTAAAATAAACAATAATCCAGCAAAGAAAAATAGTTTACTACTATCCACTCCGCTTTCATTTCATTTCACCTTCAACATCTAATAGAAATCTACTTCAGTTTTCAATAAATCTAAAACTCGATCCAAAAATTAAAAAACCAAATTCTTGTGAAAAAAAAAAAACTTTAAAAGAACAATTGATATATCTTTTTCTATAACAGATATGGAAATTAATTAGACTGCTTCAAAAAGTAAAAAAGGAAAGTGCAAAAAGCAATCATTATTAATATAAATTAATATATATTAGCATTGACTAAATAGCTTCAAGCATTCAATTTAAAAAAAAAATGTGCCACAAAATTATATTATACATTAGACATTCTAGTTATATAATAAATAAAATGATAAAATCTTATCTCATCTTTCTATTTTGAGTAAAAAATAATCTCACTTTTAATGCTTAAGATGAATGAGTAAGGATTATTTCTTTATTTTTGGAAGCATAAGTTAATGCTATAATTTATTTAGTTAAGACTGATAAGAAATGAAAAACCTTATGTTTTCTTATTTATGATTTCTGTTGAAAATTGATTGCATGTATTTAAATGTTTATTATAAAAAAAGTTTATTGTGTTCTTGAAATTCTCAAATTAATTTAAGAATTGTAAAATACATCTAATTTTTTTTCAAATTATAAAAGTATGTTGAAAGTACTTTAGTAGTATCACACTTGTTTTGACTGTTTGATTCATGCATTATTGATTATTTATATTTTATTGTATTTTCTTTTTGAATAGGTTATCCATGATAAAACTAAAGTTAAAAAGCCTAAAGATTTCAGATGTAATATCTGTGGTAGCCATTTTACTACAAAGACGCTTTTGCTTTCACACCAAGATTTGGTTCATAACCTAGAACGTAAAAAGTTTTTATGTAGGTACTGTGATTATTTTACTTTTAAGAAAGATACAATGAAATTACATATGAGACAGCATACTGGAGAAAAGCCATTTCAGTGTGATAAATGTGAATATAAAACCTCAGACCATAATTCGCTTAGACGTCATAAGATGATTCATTCTGGTGAGAAAAGCTACAAGTGCCCTTACTGCCCCTATTCATCTATACAAGTAACTATCCAATATTTTTTTTAATTATATAATGATGTCGTAAATGATATTTGTACTAAACTATTGATTATACTCTGATGCATGGGCTGCTAGATTCAAATTAGATTAGGCAAGAGAAAATCCTATTCAAAATGCTACAAAAAACTTGGGATTTCAACATTAGCAGTGCATTTAATTATTAATGATTCGAAAGATTTATAATTCTCCAATAAAAACGTCAATCAGAGTTTTTCAACTACAAAATATTAAAAAAAATAATTTAAAAAATTAAAGTGATAAAAAATAAATGTGAATAAAAAATTTTAATCAGTGTGCGAAAAAAAGATTTTTTAAAATTTTAGTTGGAATCAAAATTATTATCCATGTAAAGACCAGCCACTAATTCATAAAATCATGAGTGTTCATTAATTTGGGGTTCGTAAAAATAAGCATTCATTGTATTTAGTTTGAAATTTTCCATCTTAGTGATTTTCTAAAGTGAAAGGGCGCAGAATTATTAAAAAAAATCTTGACAAAAATTTTCCAAGTTTAAATTTGACATTAGTTACCTATGTTAAGTGCATGAAAGAATGTCTTTCTAAATGTAACATTAGACTAAAAACTTTCAACATTTTTTAATAAGAAGCAAGTATGATTTGATGAATTATCAATAAATTACATGGTTAATGTGCACATTTGCAAATATTTATATCTTTTCCTGATAAAAGGGTTGTTTTAGTTTGGAGTAAATGGAAGCTTACTACCTTCCAATCAAAAGAAATAATTAAAGAATTCTTGAATATCTTATGATATTCTTTGTAAAAATATCTTTAAAAGATGACAAATTAAATTAATTATTATTAGTTGTGAAAGTAGCAATAGCCTTATAACTAGAGAAACTTGCCAGATTTAGAATACTTAGGTTTTTATTAAATTATAATGTATTAGTGGAAGAGTAATCACAAATTTTAATTGGTATTTAATGAATGAATTTATTAATAAATATTCTATCTATGTATCTAATATAGTTAAACTTTTAAGTTTGCTTGTTTTTTATACAAGTTTATTACATTTCATATGTTCAGTTTGATTCCAAATTACATTGTACACTTGGTATACCAAATGTGACTCACAAATCATGATTTGTTCATTGTATATATGTAAGAACAATATTAATTATCTTTATTACTGAAATATTTTTTAAAATATTAAGTGAAATTTTCATAATTCAAATTAAGCATTATATAATTCTCAATCCAAATAGAAAAAAAATTATTTTGCTGTTTCCATTTGCATGATAATAAACTTTTTTAATTAAAAATATTCTATTACTTTTATAAACTTAAAGTTTTACCTCTTATGAATGCAACTCCAAAATTGATAGTAATTGTCACCCCTCCAAAATTTCAGATAAGATATATTTAAAAAAATGACCTATCTCCTACTTTTAAGAGAAAATTTTCAGTACAACCATTTGCAAAACTTTCTAGATTTGTCAAAAAATAAATAAAAATTTTCATTTTTAGTGCTATATTTTTTAATATTGCTTCCTATAGTTATTTGTTTCATTCTAAAAAAATTCTTAACTATTTTATAGTTTAAAATTTTACTTATACAGTAAAAATTAAAAAAATCATTTCCCATATATACAGAAATTGTTCTCAACTACATACTTAAATTTAGTCAAATCGAGAAAATGGAATTTTCATATGGTATTTGAATAAATAATAAAATTTTTGATTTCTTTCAATCCATCTATTTTGTAACACTTTTCTGTGCATACAATATTGGAATAGAATAAAATCCACTTATAAAATAAAAATGTGGATTTTATCTCCAGAGTTTATTTTTAAAAAGTAAATGTAATATAAAAAATAGTAATAAATTCATAATCATATTCAAAGACAAAAATTTTTTTTATTTGCTCAAAACTGAATTTTAAAGTAAATTGAAATAAGGTATTTAGAAAACTTGACATTTACTTTACAATTATGTTCAGTTATTTTAATTTGAAATATTTATCAAGTTTTTGTATTGATTCTTATAAAGATTTGATATCGAAAATAACTGCCACTCAAATAATTAAATAAAAACATTGCATTTATAGTATGTCCTACAAGAATAATCAATCTATTATTCATACTATTTTGTCTTTATTATTAAAAACAATTAAATAGTGCCCAATTTTATGCATGAATGATTATTTTCTTTACAAAATTTTTATTTGTTTCTATAAATTTACAAGTATCATTTATATTTTCATTCAGGCAAATACTTATAAAGATCATTTGAAAAGGAAACATCCTGGGCAGAATTTAGTGTTTTCATGTGAGTTATGTTCTTTTAGAACAGTTAAATATGAAACTTTCTGTATCCATATGGAAGAGCATGAAAGTAAAAATAGACATAAGCAGCATCATCAAGCAACGTGTGACATCAATGCAAATGAAGAAATATTTCCTCTAGTGGAAGCAATGGGAATAAAGCTTTCAAATGGAGACAACATAACATATTTTAGTAACAATAATAGTCAGTCATTTGTAAATACTGTTAATATGAATGTGGTGTCAATCAGTCAAGAAAGCTCTATTTAATATGTTTTGTTATGGGTGAATTTGTTTATATTCCTTTTAAACTACTAAGTATTTAAAGTCGAACAAATGCATTTCTTACCATATTTTATTCAAAAATAAATATTTCAGATGGTTTTATTTTATTTCCTTTAATATATAAATGTGTTTTTTTATTGTACGTTAAGACAAGTAGGTCATTGAGCTTTATGCAGATTCTTTTTATTACATTATATTAAAATATTTTGGACTAATATAATATTATCAAGATAAGAAAAAAAATGAATTAGATTTTAAAAATGTATATTTACTTAGTAAACATCAGAGATGTCCAAAAATATAGATAAGCATTCCAGTTTTTTACTAGAAACAAATTTTAAAATAACCATTTTGTTATACATCCTTTTACATATTTTATTAACATCGAATACTTTTAGCTACCCTTTATTTTTTTCAAACTTTTAATCTTCAATATGTAAAGTATTATATATATTGATGTAATATATTTTATTATTTGCATAATATTATCCTGCAAAACGTTTGATAACATTAATAACATGCACACATATATATTCTACTATTTTGTGATATTAAAACTGATCATACACACATATAAACATATAATATCAATTCAGGTGGCTGTGTTTTATAAAATAATGTTTTTATAAATCATGATTTGAAATTATTAACAATGAACATTCTCTTTAACAATATCAAATTCCTTTTTCATTTGATTTAAAAATTCTTGGTCAACTAAAACTTTCAATCCGAACATGGCTAAAGATTTTGAACAAATCATAGTTCTTGATTGTGCATAAGATGTTATACATGCTTCGGCAAATTCTGCAGAATGATTAACTGCTTTAGTTCCATTAGAATAGAGAGGATGAATACTAGGAACTACATGGGATACATTTCCCATATCACTTGAAGTCATGAAAGGAAGGATTTCTTTATCATCATAGTGTACACCTTAAAATTAAATGAAAGAAGATGCCTTAATTTTAATAAATTAAATTTAAATACATAGATATCATACATATGCTCATACACTTTCTAATTAGAAAATAATAAATGTCCTCTTAAAGATATTTGATTTAAAACAAAATGAACCATCATTTTTTTTTATTAAATAAAGTTTAATTCCTATCCTTTTCAAACTATAACGAGTCTTTAAATATATATATTTACACTATAATTTGTTATTTCAAAAAACTCAAAAAGAATTGCTGTGTGTGGGAACTTTCAGAGATTAAAAATGAAGTGTTCATAACAAGCAAATTGTTTTAGTTATAAAATGTCTTTTTCTCTTCATAACTGTATTTGCTAGTATTTTTAATTGTTAAAGAAAGTTTTGTTTTGCATTTTCTTCATGATTTTAAGAAATATAAGAAGAGTGATAAGTAATTTCTTTTCTAAACTTACTCATTTTTTAAACTGCAAATGAAGCAAATTTTTAAAATATTCATCATTTTACTTAGATATTCTAACTTTAATATCCTGAATGTAAAAATAAATTTTAAAAAATTTTGTTTTAAAGGCTACTAAATTTTTATTAAATAATATTTCTTATTTGTATTTTTTAAAATTTACTATCAAATTTTAATTTTATAAAAAAATGGTGTTTTAATATGAAAATGAATAAGCTTATAATAGACGCTCCTTTTTAAGAACTTGTAGGAATCAGTAAGCACTTTGTAAATTAGAAAATTAATATGTTAAATTCTTAAGATCTGATTTTTTTTTCTAAACTATCTTTTTTTTCATAAATAAAATACTATTAGATAGAACTATTTAAAATATGCAATAAGATTATATTTTATTGATTGATTTCATTTCATCACATAATTTTCTAACGCTCATAGTTCGACTGGTTTTAAATTTTTAAAGTAATCGTCTGATACTTTTAAATGTTTTATCTTCAGCTTCATAGCAAATCAGTTGGGTTTCTCTTTAATGACTTACCATCAATGTTCATTTTTCTCAGCAAAGCATTTTCCAGTTTAAGATGTCCTATGTTTCTACAATATTTTCAGCAGGAAGCGACTTTACTGGTACTGTTTCCTTTTTCAAAAAATTTTTTCGAGTTTTTAAATTGATCAAGAGGCTGTTCTTGTCATTTTTTTTTTTTTTTTTTTTTTTTTTTTTGTATATTTTCAGAAGTTTTGTTTTTATTTCCTTTGAAAATATGCTCGTTTCTTCACTGCGACAAATCTTCAACAAATTCTGCTAACTCACTCTCTCAACGCCAAACAAAACCCAAATTGCTCCAAAGAAACAAAACAAACTACAGAGCAAGACAGCTTAAACTTAACGAGTTTTTCTCTTTCTCTATGTTTTAACTTATGGAGAAGACAGAATTTTTTTCTCCTTTCTAAGTCCATACATACAGAAAGCACAGAAGATGAATTTGGTGTCATGGTTCTTTCCCATCAAATGTCTAATAATAATAATAGTATTTGACCTTTTATTTTTCACAAAATTTGGAATATTTGACATGTCATTTCGTTGTTCAAGAATGAATCGTTTTCAGGTGTTATATAAAAAAAAGAAATCAAACAAAAAAATTTAAAAAAAATATATGAGATTACAAAAAATCAAGAAAAAACTAATTGTTTTTTTTAAAAAAAAGAGATTTTTCAAAATTTTAGTTCATAAATAGTAGTTAAATCATTGTATCTAGGGTGTCATAGTCGAAACTGGTTACTAGTTTTTAAAAACTTGTGTTTTTTTTTTAAGTTTGGGGCTCATAAAAACGAGCATTTACTTTATAATGCTTAATTTTATTTAATCTCATCGAAAAAGTTTATTTCTCTGTTAGATGAAATTAGTATATCAGTTTTGATATGAGTAACCCTTTTAAACTTGACAGATTTTCTAATTAAATATTTATTTACATCTTAAAATATCTTTATCACTTCAAGGTCATCCAACAATATTCAGGTAACAAAATGATACCAATATTTGTCAAATGAGTATAAAAGAATTTCTCATAAAGTTTTTCTTGGTAATAGAATTTGAAATTTTACTTATTTATATAGTTAAAATAAAACAAAACGATAAAAGGAAATTTTAAGAAGCTAAAGCTACACAAAGTAATTATCTAAGTGTATCTTCATAATTATAATTAAATTGTAACACTTTTTATAGAATTTCTTATATTTAATTTTATCTGCTATTCCCAACAAGTGTGTAAGGTTCGTATAATTCTTTAATTAATTCTCCTTACATTATAGAGTTAAGAGGGTATCTTTTTATTGAATGATGTTGTGGTCTCAATATGATCATCAGAATCGTATTCGAAACATATCATTGGTCTTCTATCAAAGTTGTCATCTTTTAATTCGAGTTTCGTCACTCTCTGGTAACACCTTATTGGTGTTGCATTTTCAATGTTGGGCAGTGTATAATGTATAATTTCAAATAATTTAAGTCATTTAAATTCAATAAATGGAAAAAGAGATTTGCGTTCAAAGAAATAAGTGTATTCGATATTTTTAAGGCATTTTACAAAATTCATACTTTTCTTCAATTGCAAATTCTTTAGTAGTATCGTAATGGGATAATATTAAAGATTAAACATCCTTTTCAAGAATATTTAACACATCTAACATTTTTAAATGAAATAACTTATCATTAATAAATATTAATCCAACACAAATAATGAACTAACCTTATCTGTGAAATCTTAATTTATTTCCCTTAAGATGAGATTTGTGCATGCATACGCCGAACAAGAAATCACAAAATTTCTATTGTATCATTCGCAAAGAAATGTGCGTTAACAATGATTTTTCAAGATTAACTCCCCTTTGTATTCCTTTGATTTTTAGGACTGGAAATTAACAAGGTGAAAGCCCCCTTTCAAAAAATAATAGTAGATTGATATCATTTACTTCTGTAATCTGAATGTCTACATGGCTGGATTAACGGAAATTCAGTACTTTTGCAGTTTGAATAAATCTCTAGTTCTGCAGTTTATTACGATGAAAACGGAATTCCAAATAAATTTGTTGACTGTAAAAAATTGATGCCTTTGCTTATGAGTATTAAGACCAAAATTATAAGAAATGTCCAATGAAAAAGGACATTGGAATTAACTATACTGAGAAAGATTTGATGATTTATTTCATTCCCAAACTTAAATAAATAGTACATGGAAATGTATCTCATTCCATTCACTCTATTCTTGTTAATCATAAAAAAGGGAAGAATGTAGATCTACAACCACTGCACGAAGAATTGTACCATAGCACACATACCATATCGATTATTTAAGATCTTTAAGGGGTACACAAAAATTATAAGAATGTATTATTAATCATACGCGGGTTTACCAAACATTTGTGAATTTTTCAAAAAAAAAAAACTATGACATGTACTGCAGTCTTAAAAATTAAAACCTTAAAGCCATATTTGGAAACCCCTTTAGAGCAATTTCTAATAGAAGCCCAGATTTTAGGGCTGGTGAATTTCATGATTATTGTTCAAAGGACAAAGTGTACAGATGATCATACTGTTTGTCAAAGTTATCTTTAGAGAATCCAGCTCAATAGAATAAATTTATGAATGCATTATATATACAACAGACGATTAATTCCACATATCAACGAAGCATAAATACCACGCCGTCAATGGCTGATGCCATTTGAGTTTATTGTCTTTATTCTTGGCGAGAACTTTTCTAGCGTCGCATACAATACTCTCTGGAAAAGACCGAGTGGTGCGACGATGTTGCTTTTGATATCAAGATGGTTTTTCTCCACTCCCAAACTTAAAAGCTCATTTTTATATTAAAATGTTTAAGAAAATTGTACATACCTTTTCATTGTATATTTGTACATATTAATATGATTTAGTCTAGGTCACCTTAGTTATTTTATCAAATTACGACCACCACATTTTTCTCTCTCTATCTAATTGACATACACACACACAAACATATACATATATAAACACACACACACATATATATATATATCAGACCCTCGTTTTTACGAATAGTTGCCTGATACCACAGACACAATGATAATTTTAACTCTTATTTAGAAACTAAAATTTTGAAAAATTTTTTTTTTTTTTTTTTTTTTTTTTTTTTTTTTTACGAACTTTTGCTTCTGACAAAGAGTTATCTTTACCGTTTTTTTTTATATTTTTATTATCTAATACATTTTTTCAATTTTTATTTGATTTCCTTCATATATTCAGCAACAATTTTAGTTATGAATTCAAGGAATTCAGATTCCAAAAAATGGATTATCACATAAAGACAGCTATTTATTCTCAATCATTTACCATAATTCATTTTCTGAAAACTGATGACAACTTACTCAAGTGAAATTCAATGACGTTCCAAACACGTTCAAGCGGCGCAAATTTTCGGGAAAAAGATGGCCAGAAAGCATTTAGATATATCGTAAAATATGTTATTTGTTCCACATGGTGTACCGTTTGATAAGTGGTGATAGGCAAAATTAGGCGAATACTCCCCAAACCGTAATGCATGTTTATCTAATGATATAGCATTTTTCAGTTACTACTATATATATATAGATAGATTAGACTTACTACAATGTCCCCGATATGTTCGAATACGATGGTTTTTATTGTTGAAATAAAAGCTTGATTCATCTGAAAGCTCTACACCATAACACTTTGATATCCAAAAGCTCTATCTTGATACTACTGCAAACGAAAAGATTAATGGTAAATTTCTTAAGGTACAATAAGTATATTGACCCTGAAATATGTCAGTCGGTAAATAATGGTCTTTCCTTTATGGAATCAACAATATTATCGCGATTTTGAAATAAATTTTTGAAGAACAGGTCTCCACCACAAACAATGGATCGGGCTACTCTAGTAGCTCTGCCTCCCAGGGAACTAGTCATATTACTTTCTTCCAACCTTCGTAAGGAAAAAAGTTTACTTAACATTACTCTAAAAAAAATTAATTTGAATAAACATTCAAAAAGTAAAGTTGAATAAACATTGATATTTAGCTTTTATTGTAGCTATTGACATCTTTTTTTTTATAATGTTTAACTAATGTTTTTTAACTAATGTTCGGTTGTCAGTTAAGTTTTGATTTTCTTAATGTGAGGTTTCTAAATGAGTCTTTTATCAAGTGTTATACCTAAGTACTCTACTTGGATTGTCCATTGAATCTCATCATCAAATATTTTTAAATTATTGCATTGCTTGCATATCCGGAAGAAAAAAGCATGACTGTGCATTTGTCAGTTTTATTTAAACTTTTCAATTAATTAGCCCTTTTTCGATTTTCTTAATGTGGGAGGATAAGTGTTTGCCAATGATGTCATGGTCTTTGTATGTAGTTAGAATTGCAGTGTCGTCTGCAAATGGATACAGTGTACCTTGGTCACACTGTGAGAAATCATTTACACATATGTTAAATAAGAGTGCTCTTAAGAGAAGCCCATGCGGTATTCCAATCTCAATTAATTTGAACTGACAATATTCTTCAGATTTAACTGAAAGGTTCTCTTATGCAAATATTTGCTGATAAGCTTAATTATATTGGCTGCAAATTTATATTTAATGAGTTTAAAAATTAGTCCTGAGTATCACACTCGATCAAACACCTTTTTTATAGCTATAAATAAAGAGTCAGAGATCTTTTTATTGCTCAGGAAATAATTTTCCATCAGATTCTCAGCGTGGTTGAGGCCAATATTTGTACCTGTTCGGAAATTCCAAGAAACTTCCTCCCTGGAAACTTCAGGAATATTCCTATTATTGTTGTTACTAATTTTTCATAACCTAGAAACAGCTAGATCAGATTTATGAGGTATTCTAGCAAAGTCAATCACTAGAAGTGAAGATGATATTAGGTCCTCTATACAAATTTAGATCCGGGCGAAATAAAAATTCATGTAAAAGACAGTATTTATATTTCGCGCTTTATCCAATGAGAAAAAAAATTAATATAAAAGATAATTTTATATTCTTGCGCTTTGCATTCGAAGAAAAGGAAATAAAAAAAGAATATAAAAGACATTATATAAATTCCGTCACTTTTCATCCGATGACAAATTCAAAATGAAAATGGTGAAAATTCGAATTAAGTGCATGCGTTTCGCGCATGTGCAGGGTCGAGACATTCCTCTGCTATATTTGGCATTACATTTGGTGATTAATTGCTTTTGGTGAATTAATTTGGAGAGGAAAAAATCACCAAATTTTACCTCATTTGCGGCAATTTTTTTGTGCTATGTGACCTGTGACCGTAATACTCAGCTTAGCCTTTTGGGAAATTCTAAGTATTGGTATTGAATAATTATAATACTTGTTTCTTGTCCTTATTTTTATGTTTTTTTTATAGTATACTTTTGTAAATAATTTACTTTTAACGATGCTTATTTCTTAACCTTATTTATTATTTATATTTTTAAATTCTATATTATTTCATATTGAAGTTTTTGCAAATAATTATATTTTTACACGTGAGGAGGTATGAGAAACCTTCTGAAGGTGGGAATGGTCCAACCAGATTTATATGGATGTGGTCAAAGCGATCAGATGATGGAACGAACTGCTAGGGTGGGCTGCGCGTATGTCTTGAAATCTTATATTTTTGACAGTGAAGACATATACGAGTTCATTTAGTTACATCTTTGCTGATGGAGGGCCATACGTAACGGTCAAGTATCAAATTTTTGGTCGCTCGAGTTCCAGGGTGTGATAATCCATGTAGAATGTCTAAGATTTTAAGACGAAAGTTTATAGGGATATAGGGGTGTACTTTGTCACCATTAGTATCACAGATAACTTCGGTTGTTGGTGTAAGTTTCAAGGGTTGCAGCTTTAAGGAACACTGGGAATCTGACATCAGTCGCTTCAATTTGTCATCATTATTTTGAGCTCGAGCAATTACTGAGAAATCAATAGCGGACTGAGAATTTCTTATGTTGATTCGCAATAAGGTGCCAGACACCACATTGTCGGCACCAGAAAAAAGTCTGGTATCCGTGCTGAACTGAGAAATGAAGTCGAGTTGCCTTATTTGTCTGGGAGAAATGGATTCGAAATTTAATATGAAGGCATCAGTTAATGGTTTGTGGTCAGTAAAAATGGTAAATTTTTGTCCTTCAAGATTATGCCTGAAATATTTTACAGCAGAATATATTGCTAATAATTCTCTGTCATAAGTACTGTACTTTTTTTCAGCGGTATTTAATTTACGAGAGAAAAATGCTAATGGTCGTTGGCCAATTTCAGTTTCAGCATGCATAACAGATCCGATGCCAAAGTCTGAGGCGTCAAACACTAAAGAAAGCTCTTGACCGGGGGCATGAAAGGCTAGAGTTGCAGAGGTAGCGAGATCGGTTTTACATTTCTCAAAACAACTAGAGGTTCTATCAGACCAAATCACTGGACGTTTATCATTTTTCTTGGAACCTTTTAGTAATTCATGGAGTGGGGCTTGTGTTGTTGCTGCGTTAGAGATAAATCGACGATAAAAATTTAACATTAACATTTAAAAATTAAAAATTTAAATGTTAAAAATTTAACATTTAAAAACGTCTGAGTTCTACGATAGTTTTTGGTTTGGGAAAATCGATAATCGCTTTGACTTTTTCTGGGAGAGCTTTAACACCTTCGGGTGTTATAAGACCTAAGAAAGAAACCGATTATTTGCCTAGCAAGCATTTTGAAGGATTTAATTTTAATCCATGTAGTTTTAATCGTTCAAGAACTTCACGGAGGTGTTGCATATGTTATTCGGTATAAGCTGACGCAATTAAAATGTCATCGAAATATGGTACACAAAATTTGAGACCTAATAATACTTGATGGATGTGTCTGACCTGCATTTCGAAGACCAAAAGGCATTGTGACAAATTCGAAAGTCCAAAAGGGGTTGTAATCGCAGTTTTTGGGATGTCATCAGGGTTAACTGGAATCTGATGGTATGCGTGAGCTAAGTCCAGAATAGTAAAGATGGATTTCCCATGAAACATTTGAGTGAAATCTTGAATATGCGGTACGGGGTAGCGGTCAGGGATAGTGACCGAATTAAGACGGCGATAGTCACAACAAGGGCGCGACTCTCCAGATTCTTTTTTCCCATGTGGAGGGGACTAGCCCACGTGCTTTTAGAGGGTCGAATAATGTCTGGTGACGTAAGGTATTCGAATTCTTGCTGCGCATCTTGAAAAATATCATGAGAAAGGCGGCGAAGTTTTGAGAAAACGGGAGGACCTTTTGTTTCTATATGATGAAAAATAGTAGCGGAAGCTTTACTGTTCATTACTTTAGATGGGTTTGTGAGGTCAGGATATTGAGAAAGAATTTTGTCAAATTGCGAATTACCAAATAATATACTTATGTTAGTATTTAAAGGGCAATAATTTGGAATCGTTCCATTATAGAAGACAATTTTGTCGTAGCATCAATAAGACATTTATTTTTTACAGCTACAAGGAGATGGTCTAGAAAAATCACTTCCAATAATAGGTTGGTTGACATTAGCGATCACAAAAGACCACGTAAATGCCCGTTTAGACGGGTATTTACGTGGTCTTTTGTGAGTTTAAATTTAAGATCAGTATCTTACGGGAGATTTATCTCGCATAGAAGGAGAATTCGGTAATGCGGAAATGTCTGCACCAGTGTCGATAAGAAAGGATAAATTTGTTTTTGGATCGGCCAGTAAGATACGGCTGACGCTGCGGTCGCTATCATGGCCAGGACGCGATCGCTTATCTAGTTTTCCGAATTATGAAAACTGCATGGAAAGTTACATTTGCGAGCGGCTGCTCCAAAATTAATGTGGTGGAAACATATGCCATTCTCTTTATAGATATGTCCACGTGATCGACTACGGGATCTGCTTTGCATGAAATTTTGATTGCGGTGGTTGGTGCGGTGCTGAACAATAGCAGAAAGTTCGCTCACTTGTTTTGTTAACTGATCTATTCTGTGCTCTAACTGGGAAGTTTGCGAAACGGGATTGACACCTGCACATTGAATTCCATTTGGGATTGCCAAATCAGAGATTTTATCAGCTACACATGCCAAATTAGTTAAATTTTCATTTAAAACTTCTAGAATGCTCTGTGTTGTGCTGGGAAGTCGGGCAAGACATAATGATTTTAATAATGATTCCCCAACTGTTTCTCCAGCTAGCCCCCGCATACGTGTTAGTAGTTGGGATGGGCGTTGATCACCAAGCTCTAATCCCTGGAGTAGGGTACGAATTTTGGAAGCTTTACTTTTAGAGTGCAATTCAATCAAACGTTATTTGAGGGCATCATATTGGCCAGATTCTGGAGGATTCAAAACTAAATCACTCATTGAATTCAGAATTTCTGATTCCACCACAGACACTACATAATAAAATTTGGTCGAATTTGCTGAGATACCGGCTAAGGCAAATTGTGCTTCAATTTGTTTCACTCATAATGGGGGGTTGGACTTCTAAAAAGGGGGTGATTTTACTGCCACACGAGACATTTGTACACTATTTTGGTCATCAGATTGGGACATATTTTGATTTAAGGTAATATATTAAAAATAACAGAATATAAGAAAATATGTTATTACGAGAAATATTATCTAAGGAAAATTTTATATGCATAAACTAATAATAAAATCAAGAAAATACGTTTATAAATAGATAATACGATAACGAAAATATACAACTTACGGAAATGACAAATTAATACTAACATACTTATGACAGATATCGAAAGTGAAAAAATATTATATAAGATAGGTTTACCTTACTTTAATTATGCGCATAATGACAATTTAAAAAAAAAAAAAAAAAAAAAAAAAAAAAACGAAGTATTCCTCAGTTCAGCAATCGGTTAGCCCGCGTGCGGAAGTATTCTCAATCGCGATTCACAGAACTTTCGATTTCACAGACAAAGAACATGCTCTTTCGTACGAATATCAATAGACACCAGGAAATCGCATGATTGTTGAACGAGATGACACACAAAAAGATCTTACAGCACTACAGATGCTCTGATTGACTTGGATTGCACTCTCGACGATCAGCGAAGGCAACGTGTTTTACATGAGGTCACCAATTATAGTTACCGAAGAATAGAATTACTGATTAGACAACATAATTACACATAAATTTGAGAATGTTAGACACGCGACGTGCGTTCCAGCTGCGAGCGAGAGTCCAACTGTCGTCTCATAAAAAACAGTTTGAATCGGCAAGTAAGTGTTGCCATTTTTTAGACAGTAAATAGGAGTTCCCTACACATGCAAATTAAACATAAAATTATCAAATTACCGAAAAAAAAGAAACAGTTTATTGAATGAAATGAGATTAGCTTTTTTAATGAAAAGTGTAGTGATACCTTCTAGTGTGTAGTACTTACAGTTCTACGCTTAGTTTCGCTGCTGTCGCATCTTGAGTAAAATTCGAGCCAGCCGAATTTCGAAAATAAAGCAGTTTTCCAATTGTTAAGTATTAATATTGGTTTGTGGTTCATATGATGACTCTTTATTTATGTTCTGCACAGTAAGATATGTATAATAGTATTGCCAATCAATAATTTTGTCACCATGTGAAATTAATAAATAAAAATAAAGTTAGAAAGAAACTAGCAGTGATGAATATAAATGATGATTTAAAATTTGAAATTAATAATTTTCAAATAAGATTTAATAAATTTTTGCAAAGTTTTCTTCTTTTTCAAATCATTTTAATTCGAAATATTATAATGAAATGAGTAAATAAATCAAGTAATGTACAATAATCTCATTTCATTATTGTTATTACAAAAATATGAAAATTTTGATTAATTTACTTATTTTCTTTTTACCATGAAAAATAAATTGAAGATCATCGATTAATTTCTCATTTAATTTCGTTTGAAGAGATTTCGATTTTTTTTCCTATTTTTTAAAGTTTTATCTTTAAAATTTCTCATTGATCAATTCATATTTACTTTTTGTAAGTTTCCATGATAATGACTTCAAAATATTCCGACGTAATTCTTTATATAAACTTATGAACAGTCATTAATTTCTAAGATGAAGAAAACTAAACGTTAAAAAATTATGAAAACTGAAAAAAAAAAAAATACTCTTTTTTTGAATCATACTCCGCTAAAAATGGTGTTGGTAGAGTATATTGTTTCTTAGCAGAAAATCCTTTCTCAAAAAGAATACCTGTTAAAAACTCATGTGCAAATGTTTCCTCATATTTCAATTCTGGATGCTTCCAAATTTTTTGTCCAATATTATTTAAGAATTCAGATTCATCATCTACTGTTATTTTAAATATATTAAAAAACTTTTCTTCCATTTTCGAAAAATAAAATTATACTTTCCTGTTTTTAACTTCAAGATAAATAATTGGTTTCATAATTCTACTTGAAGAATAGAATTACTATATAAGATCGAAAAAATAGATCTGGTGTTATTTTCAGTTGTTCGAACTGCTTTTATTTGAATAAGAATTTCATATATTGAATTTATTTTGTTTAAACAGATGTTACTATTAAATTTTTTCAGATACTGAATTCATTTTTGGAAATACAGAGCATAAAGCTCCTGTGATAAAGCAGAATGGTGTTGGGTTACTGACGGAAAAAAAATTATTATTAATTAATGGAATTTTTAATACCTCATAAACTTACCGAATATTTGGTTGGAATACAAATGTTCTTATTTTCCCATCTGTTATCGTTAAATTTATTGACATGAGAGTCTTTAGTTTAACGTAAACATGTTTAAGTTCTAACTTAAAAATGTTTTTTTCTTTTTAAATGATTTCATAACTGAATTTTATTCGAAACGATTAAAAACAATATATATAAAACAATACATTAATTTAATCCTGATTTTATCACCTCAATCAACACTGAAAGGATTAAATTTAGTGAATCATTAAAAGTCAAATAATTGATAACGGTATTTTCAAATGTAAATTAAAATTACCTTTTTATTGATTTATTAAAAAAAATTATAATAATTTTGTTATTTTATTGATTTATTTTGAATGATTGCTATGTGATCTTTATTTTGCCATTTTTTAGTTGTAAAAATATGAGCTTTACTTTATGTATCGTTATTGCGATACTACTTATATTATTGTATCAGGAAAAAACAACCTCCTTACAATGTTTTATAAAGCTATTTTCGAATATTTTCTTTATTATTTGAATCATTGTGATGTTATCTTTTTTCTGTGTGGTAATATATTCGTTCATTTTAATTTTCATTTACCTCGTTATGATTAAAATTCTATTTAACTTTTAAGTTGACGGTCAGAACACCACGGATAGAGTATTCGATTTCCATCTCCATATCAGTTGTTCGCAGAGTTAGGAATCTTTTCCATATCTCAAGTATACTTATTGAAGTTCGACACAATAGGAGTGGGATCTTTAAGCTTTCAGAGTATTTGCTATGCACAATCTCATATGCACTATACAAGAAAATTTTAATTCATAATAGTCCTCACACCCTCAAGTACTCCTAAAAACTTTCTAAAAGTTGTAACATAATCAAATCATGTATATTTGAAATTCATATTTATTAAAATGAAGGTTCTAACTGTCAGTTCAAATTCTTTAGATGTTTTCTAATACATTCAACTATCCAGCAGCATCTTTTTGAAGACATTCTTTACGAAACAATAGTCAAAATGACTTCCAACTGCGTTAAGGTTATGATGTGCATTAGTGATGGATAAAAAATGAATAAAAAGAAAGTAAATTTTTTATAAATTATATTTGCCCATTGTGTGTCACTCGAAGGTACAGATTGTTCTTATATTCTATTAATTTTTTGGTAAATATATAGACCATAGTTAAAATAAGGAAAACCCATATATTTATAAATAAACCTTTATATTAGTGTAGTGTAGGATCCCTTTTAGCGTGTAATACAACTTGGGTTCTTCAAGGAATCTATTCGTGCAAGTACTGAATAGTTTTAAGAAGAATATTACTAGTCTTCAGGGAGATTTTGTGAAAGATTTGGAAGAAAAGCCTGTGAAGGACATAGACTCCATTTTGAATGTTCTAAAATAGACCAAATCAGTTCAATATATTGAGGTCAAGTGACTGCACGGATCAAAGTAGATGTTTAACCTTAACTCTCGCGTTCATCAAACCGTGATTGGACAAGCTGACTGCATGAATAGCTGCTTTACCATCCTGTAAAATATCATCTCCTGTAACAAACAAAATTTGTTTTATAAGATGGATCTGGACGCGTAAAATTTCTTTATATTTCTCTAAATGATCTTTCTTTACATGGTTTCGAGTGGTCCAACAGAAAACCACAACATGGCAATTCATATTTGGCAGATCCACCTCCATGCCTGGCAGTTGGAAGGAAACAAATCACGATCAAACGCTTGGGCAGGTGTCTTCCAATCGTGGTCACGGTCTAATTTTGGATAAATGTGAAAGACGATACTTCAAATCATATTACGATCTTCCAATTATCAATCTACCAGATTTTGTGAGTGTGACGACACCACTGTTACACCATACATTTTTGGCTTTAACATTTGCGACAAATGTCTTGCGAATAGCTGCTCTCCTATAAATGTCATGTTTATGAAAGTGCCTTTTAACCGTAATCCTAAACATGACGCTTTAGAATCCAAGTGCTGATAAAAATCTGCGGGTTTTCTTCTTTTCCGGCAGTTTTTCGCTTTTTAGACATTACAATCTGCTTTAACATTTATTGATCTCTTTTACTGAGCTTTTCTTTCCGTCCACAATTTTCGGTATATATATATATATATATATATATATATATATATATATATATATATATATATATATATATATATATATATATATATATATATATATATATATATATATATATATATATATATATATATATATATATATATATATATATATATATATATATATATATATATATATATATATATGACTTATTATTAACCAATTAATTGTTCATGTTTAGCAAATTAAAGATACAATAATTATGTTTGAATTAATACTGAAAGAAACCTCATTTTAATAAATTATGAAATGAATTCTTCAAAATGGAAAGTAACTGAAAATCTAATTAAATTATTAAAACATGAATTTTTTGAAAATGAGTTGTTTAGATATATGTAGTATTTTATGAATATAATTTCGTTTCTGAGTGATTCGTGCTTTATGAAATGTTTAAATAAAATTCTAAGCAAGATATATTTTACCAATATTCCTATGCATCAATTGAAATTCGCGACAGTAAAGGCAATTTTTAATGAATATTACTAACAAGAGAGCATACATTCTAATTGTGTTCTTATTAGATGATTGTATAAGAACAGTATTATATATAGCTTGGCATAATTGGGATTGTTCCTTTATGATTGCTTCGTCACGTAATATTATCTTCCATGCGTGAAATGGTTCAGAAAGACGGGCTGCATGTCCGATCGATCATGATCAGGTACATCGTTGGGTGCTCCGGAGGTTGTTAAACATATGGAAGTAGCAATTTACTTCTTAATCAATATATTTATTCTCTTATGCAACACAAGAAAAGTAAGTGCCGAGTATGTCACCTTAAAAAATTGCATACGGCTGCTGCAAGTATGTGTTAATTCGTATTGGCCAACACTTATAATTGTAAAGCTCAGTGATATGATTGATGTAATTTCCTGATGAATCATTAAAGACAAATAAAAATTAATTTTAAATTAAGAGTAAAGAAATTTAGTTTGCTATTTTAGAAGACTGGTTTTTAAAAACTGTGCCACAAGCTTGAAGAACAGGTATCAGATGGTATCATAAAGATCTTGTCTGAGGATAGTATTTTTAGTATTTTTATAACAGCTCATCAATTAACATTTCGTAAGCAAATGATGGACATTCTTCAAGTTACAAAGTTGAAGGGAATATTATAAATTATATATAAAGAATCAGCCATCGTTTGTTATCAGTATTATTTTGATAGATGAGCTACTTTAAAATAAGCTGAACATTCATGGATTCTGAAAATTTTTTAAATGTAGTTTAGTAGGCTATGTTTTAAACTAGCTTATAATTGAGCAATTAACATATGATGTGTCATTCGCAAGAGTATCCTGATCAGATCGACTTTTTAAGAGAGTATCTTATGGAGTATTCTTTACATACAGTTACTTCAGGACTCTGACTGATATCATTCTCAGTGGATTTCCATATCAGCTCAGGCATAGTTTAATGATAGGATTCCCAATACCCGGGCAAAACATCGATAACAGCACGAATTTGCAATGATGTAAAGAACACAGCAACAGGACTTGGGATAAATGAAAAAACGTCAAATGAGCAATGAAACCCTATACATAATTTGGAGTTGTGTATGGCCTGGTGAACGGTATTTAAAGGAATGCATCGTATTAAGCAAGAAATTTGGCAGTTGTATCAAGCATTAGAATTTTCTCCGCTTTTGACTTGACCTAATGATTTAGTTAATGGGTTGATGATTTCTGGCATTTATGGAGACACTTAGTTAATAACATTTTTTTTATGGAACCACAGTTTGGAACTGACTATTTTCTGCATTAATACGAAAGTGATTCTCTTCATATGGCACAAGCAATATGATTATTAAGTGGAAAAATTCAAGTGCTAAAAGTGGTACATACTTGTGTATGCAAATAAGGGAGATATTCAACTAACGACACAGTTCTACACACACAATGCCTTTATAGTCAACAGCGGTCTCAAAAAATTAAATCTTATTTTTCTCAATAACGAATTAAGATTTAAATGATTTTAAAATGACGATAATTTGCCAAACGATATATAGTATTGCTTTACCTAGGTTACGGTGAAATTTGGATTTCACAATCATATCCTAAACACCAAACAATTCGATGAAATATCAAATATTACGAACGATGTGAGAACAATTTTCAAGTTTTACTGCTGAAAGAACTATTGAGAGCGATGAAAGTTCTTAAGAGATAGACATAAAATATTTCCTTAAATTGCTATGAATTTCAAAACAGATATCAACGGTGTGGAACTGTTCAGCGGACCAGAGTTAATATAAGCTTTCAGAATTGAAGGCCTGCATATGTGTTGATTCTAAAGTCTTAGGCTTAACTTGGCCTCGTAATTGAAATGTCAATATTGACAAGATGTTGGTTAATCTGATAAATCTCACTTCCAACTTTATCAGGTGGATAGATGTGTAAGGGAACTTCATTAATCTATAAATTATACACGTCAACACGGGACTTTTCAAGCAGGGAGTTTCTGTGATAGTATAGGGTGTTTACAGTTCTCTCTCTCTCTCTCTCTCTCTCTCTCTCTCTCTCTCACTCACTCACTCTCTCACACACACACACACACACACACACACACACACACACACACACACACACACACACACACACACACACACACACACACACACACACACACACACACACACACACACACACACACACACACACACACACACACACACACGATATGAGATTTTGATATGTCTAGCGACTAATATGAAAGGGAGCAAATACGTAGACATACTTTCTAACACATTATTCGTGTTTTACGTATTCCAATTGACTTGCGCAATTGCAACAGGAATGAGAATATCTCAAGTGTTTTCCAGATAAAAATTTGTTCACCTAAGAATATCCACCACCACTCATTAACGGTATGTGAGTCCCCTGCAAACATTAGTTGAGGAGTCTGTGCCACATTATATTGCTTTATTTTTTTAATCTCACGGAGTCCCCACTCAATATTGCAATAAGCTATCAAATAAATTTTGATAAGTAGCTAATAGTTAACTAGAATTTAGTGTGAATAGCCTATTTTGGAAAATAAAGACTAATTAAATATGTTGCTCTTGTTATAAGGCAGTGATTCTCAAACTATTTTGGTTGTGGAACCCTGAAATTTGTTGTTAGTGATCGCGGTATCCTGAATATATTTTTTTTAAGTAAGCAAAACTTCAAAAATCATCAGAGAAATAATTAGTAAAAATACAAAACAAAAACTGATAAAAATGAAATATATTTAATGTGAAGAATGCACCTGCTTCTTTGATTCCATGATTCTTTTAAAAAGTTTGATATTTGAACTTGCATATCTGGTGCAGCAATTAAATTTGTTCGATATTTGGTTTTTGTCGCAACATATCTTGAAAACCTAGTTTTACACAAATAAGTGGTTACAAACGGCTATAGAATTCGAATAGCCTGTTTTATTAAATTTGAATATTCATCGAATAGATCAGGCCAGAATATTGTTGTGAAACTGTTCTAAATTTGGTTTCTAATTATGTATCCGAACTCAATTCAATCAAATTTTCATAATCCATGGAATGAAATCCTTTTGGTTTTTCTTTTATTTTAAAAAGGATTTTGTGCACACTAATTATTTTGATTCTCTAGGTTTTGGAAAATAATCACAGAGTGATTGCTGTCAATTGTGTAATATATGTGTTTTTATATCTATCATCACGGATTTCTGATCTAATTCCACTTCAGATTCTCCAAGAAAATCACAAAGCATCTGAATACACTCACAGTTACTTTGTTCCACAGCTGAAATCTAATATTGTATTTTAATTGAAAAGGCGACTATTTTATCTATATATTGATTTGTTTTCCTTGTAGAGTCAAGCATATTTTGTTCTATTTTCAAAATATATCAGCAAGATATGAAAATGTACATATAGCCAAGCCATATTACGTATTTAATATGTCTGATAACTCAAATTTATGACCAATAAAATAAGCCATCTGTTCCTTTCGCAATTCAAATATTTGCACAAGCATTGATTTGTTTTCCTTGTAGAGTCAAGCATATTTTGTTCTATTTTCAAAATATGTCAGCAAGATATGCAAATGTACATATAACCAAGCCATATTATTAATTATGTCTGATAACTCAAATTTATGACCAATTAAATAAGACATCTATTCCTTTCGCAATTCAAATATTCGCACAAGCGTTTTACTACATAACCATCTAACTACCGTATGATGAAATAAAAAAATGTGAAAAAAACCCACATCTTCGCATATGGCTTTGAAAATATGCGATGTCAATGGTTTACTCTTGATAAAATGAATAATCTTCACTACTTCATCTAGAACAGTTTTAAAAGTCATTGAAATTCTTTTTGCTAGTAATGCATACTTGTATAGAATTCTATAAATATTGTAACAGATTTTTGCAAAATTTTTTATCGATGCTACAGCACTGCAAACATTTCTTGCAGCTGATTTTACTTCATAGCTACATACTTTAATACATTTGCTTCAATTTATTTCCTGCATCATTATAAAATTATCAGAGCAAGTTAAATATATTCTTTCCAATGACATTAATGTCCATACTTTCACATAAAAGCAAATCTTGAATTTTTTTATTAAAACCATACCGAAAACAAGCGAAATTGCTAATCTAGCAACGTCTGTGAACTCATCTATATATAATAATACACGCCTGCAACAGTGAAATAAATTCTATTTCAATAACATAGGTGATATCGTTAATACGCCTTTTTACAGTATTGTTAGAAAGAGACACTTTCAACTTGTTTACTATACCTTTCTCACAATACACAAGAAACGATATCTGAAATACAAGGTTTAATAAGTGATCCACCAATAACACGTATCTCGTCTACTACAGGAATACGGAAATATACTTTATACAACGCTATTCTGTTATCTTTTGAGTATCTGTTTTGGATTTTTTTTACCATAAAATTCTTGCTTTTATTGTGGAATCTTTTAAGTAACGCTTTTACTATAGTAACTTGCTTTTACACTGCTGGCCACCCAAATGGCGACACCAGGAAAGACAAGAGATATCACAACAAAATTTATTTTGTAGATAACATGTTGACCAAGTATCAAATGATTTAATTCATAGACTTCTGTGAAGTGTGGTTCCTGCCAAAATCAGTAACCAGAGTACCCGTCATTGTTGGAGATCATCACTGCCACACGCATCGGCATTGATTCAAATAGACTTTGGATGGGTTCTTGGGGGTACAGCAGACCAAGCAGCTTCCACGCGTTGTCAAAGTTGATCTAGTGTGGCAACTGGGGATGTAATCTGGGTCAATCGTTGAACAACCATGGATCACATGTTTTCAATCAGCGAAAGATCCGGAGAGCACTGGCTATTGAAGTAACTAAATCTGGCGAGTGACTTAGAACCCTTGGACAATGCGTACGACGTGTTGTCGTGCATTATCCTGTTGAAATATGGCTGTGTGCAAGCATTAAAAGTAAGGAAGGACAATTGGCTCCAACACTTTAGAGATGTAGCATTGACTGTTTAAAGTACTAGCAATGCGTACTAGAGGAGTGCAAGAGTGATATTTAATGCTTCTCCAAACTATAATACCGGGTGCAAGATTAGTGTGGGTTGCATAACACAGCTTTTAAGCATCCTCTCTCCACGTTGTCTCCAGACTCGAATGGGACTACCGAAATGTTGCAGACAGCAGCGTGACTTGTCAATAAAGATTATTTCTTTCCATTCTGCCGTCCACATCACTCTTTCATCGCACCATTGGTGGCAGAGATGCCCGTCGTTCTGCGTCAAGGGTAGACGAAGCAATGGAATTCTTGCGGAAGGTCCACTCTGCTTGTAAGCGGTGTCGAATGGTACGCGCAGACGCTGGATGATGCATTACAAACTAAATGTGATGTGCTATGGTTTGTGATCAGTCACTGCAATGCGCATAATTTGCCTGTGATGACGCGAAGCCGTGCACTGAGGTGGATGTGATCGAACTCGCCGGCCTGTCGTACCCACCTGCATACAACGATCACACATATCCGCAATATAGTTGTTTGTTTTTGTCCAACACTTCTACCGATTTCCCTGGAAGATAATTCCGAATCTCGGTAGGTCACTATCGTTCCTCTGTCGAACTCGGATACTTGATCAGTTTTCTACGAGACATAATTAAACGTTTTTTTTTTTGAATAAACACAATTGCCGAATTTGAAATCTCCAAGCCTTATTTTGAAGTGGTGCTACAGGGACGCATGATATGCGTCTCGCTGAAATTCTCATCATTTGCACATCTCATTTCCGCTAATGTATGTTGTAAATTTTCTGTTATTTGCATGCTTCCTTCAGGGTGTTGTATTTACGGTGGTCAATAGTGTATTATGCTTTCCGAGAAAAAGGCGAATATATTAAAAACCACTATTTTTTTTTTTATTTAATCAAATAAAATTTGTCACCCAGAGCTCCTAAATCTTTTCGTAAAACTCACATTGGGAACCACTGTATAAAATATCTGCAGGCTCATTATCGCAAGCTTTCAGAGATATCGGTTCAATCGAAATGACATCATTGTGGGAGCACTGCCATTTCTAGAACTTGTCTTTTTTCCACCTTCCAACCTTCTGCATGCCGGTCTGACATAATTCGTTGACTCGATAAACTTACTTTACCTCAGTCTGATCTTCAGTGGCTGGCTTTCTAAGCACAGAACATTTCTTCTGGGTGTTGGTCCCTATAAGGGTTAAAGTATCTGTAGGTAAATATTCTGTAACAAATGTTATGCTGCTCCCTATAATAGGGTTAAAGTGTATCTTATAATAAATATTCTGTTACAAACACCCACAATTAATTTAATTACCAAAGAGTTAACTATATGCAGAGTTATAATTATTAAGTGTTTAATGGAAAAAAACAAGCTATTAGTTTCGATTTTATTGATAAAACCTAATATGTTTAGAAATTAATTATTACTAATTGTGCTTGGATAAAAATAGCAAGTTTAGTTTATTGATTTCAAACATAATGAAATAAAAACATCAAATTTTGAATTTAATTTGTATTATAACAGATAAAATAAAAATATATCGGTTAAATAATTCACATTGTCACTACTAACAAAATAAATAAACTATAAATACCAACACATTAACCAAAACTATCGGACACGGGAGTTATATGAACGAGTATCCAATCATTTGATTTTCCTAGCCTGTTGTTTTCAAACATCTGGGATACACCCTCTTTGACAAACTGGTATGCGTTGTTAATTACAGTTAAATACAACAAATTACTAATTAGATGTGAATAAAGCAATGCCAGATCGGCAAAGTGATCAAGTTCTAAGCACATTAGCAATACAAAACTTGGACAACAATACGCTGGTAAGGCATTATAGAAAAAGAAATTTTAAGAAAGAATAACACAATAATTTTAAATGAACAATAAATATGGCGATAAGAAAAATTATATATATAACAGTACTAAACTAAAAACTTAAAAGTAATGGATACATAAATTTAGTTAGTACAGGGGTAACGGTATATGTAGAAAAAATACTTAAAAGATAATTTTGGATGGTTTGTTTGTCGCCCAATAGTTATCAGGCTGAATAGTTACAAAAGCTAAAGGGTCTACGATTTAAAATGGAATCCGAACCACTGCAAATAGACAAGCTCAAGGAGGAATTATTTTGGCTGACAGTGCAATACAGTTACTGCTCATTCAGTTAATTCCTACCATTACATCTCACTTTATCTACCTCAAAAAGCAACACATTTCAGATCATTTAAAGAATTCAGTGTACACATTTCTTGCAATTTACATATTTTTCTAATTATGTTAAAATTATCACATTCACATTAGAAATAAAGTAACAATAACTAATCCAGGATGTCAGGTAAATTACATTTCCCCTATATATTTCACATTTGAAGTATATTTATGTCATTTTCTTAATTTTATAAAGCATTGACAAATTTTATTTTTAACTAATAATAACTTTTGTGTAACTTCCTCTGAATATAATTAATCATTTTTTTTTTTTTTTTTTTTTTTTTAATTTAGAAGTATTGTTTCTATCTGATCCACATTTTGCTCAGATTATTTTTTGCACAAGAGATACAATAATGATCATTTCTTTTTCCTTGTAAATCAATGGAATTCTTTTATTTTAATTATGTTCAACAAATTTCAAGCCTTTCACAATTATTATATATATTTAAAAAGTGTTCAGATCATATAAAGAAATAGAAATCTAATTTGATTTAAAAGTTTGTAATTTTACAAAAACTTGTTTAACAGTCACAGTTTAAAATGACACAATGACAAAAATAAACATAATTTGACTTTATTTATAATTATGTATAAAATTCATACAAAATTTGCAGAATTTAAGTCATTTATAAAATTTAAAAAGATACATTAATTTAGATAATTTATCACAGTTTAATTTAAAATTATATTAGAGACATTAAAAAAAATATGAAAATGGATGTTTCTGTTGTAAAATTCATGGTATTTCAGACTTATTGATATTTTTTTAAAAATATTTTTGCATGTAAGAATATGAAGTTTATTTTATTTTAGATGTTAATTAATTTAACTAAATCTGTAATGAAATAATAAATATTTAATTTTGATTATTCCTTATAAATTCTTTAGAACAAAATTGTATAAATAGCAATAAATTTATTGCCTGACAGTTAATTAAGTAATGTCATTTTTAGAAGATATATTATTCATATTAGATTTCATTAAAATATAATTGTATTTAAAGCATTGTATACAGCAAGAAAAATGCAACTATACAAAATATATGCAACAAATATATTTAGAGAACATATTTTGTTACATTGTTATTATATAATATAGATTAGCAAAAGAAAATTATAAAATATGTCAAAAATATTTGATAATTATATATGAACTACCGTAAAAATGGCATAGATTTTTAAATATTATAAATAAATTAAAAAACAGAGCAATTTTTGCTTTACATCAAATTTCTTTAAATGATTCTTATCAATCCAGACTTAAAATTATCTTTGTGATTAGTCCTTATTCTTAAAAACTTTAAAATTGATGATACATTACAAAATGCATCATGTTCAGACACTTTAAATACAAGTTTTGTTTTCACGAAGTGAGGATGTAAAATTTCAATAAGAAATATTGTCAACAAAAATTATAATTAACATACAGTCAGAATTTATAAAAATAATAAAAGTTTATGCTGCAGCATCATCTTTAAGATCAGATATAAACTGCTCTTTAACCTCATTTAAAAATTTTTCATCACATAAGACTTTAAGACCTAACATGGCCATAGATTTTGCACATATTAATGTACTCCCTTGTGCAGCAGGCAATCCAGAAGCTGTACAAAATTCAACAGAGTGATTTGCAGCATTCGTTCCAATGGAATAAGTTGGATGTATGCTAGGAACAGTATGAGATACATTACCCATATCAGATGATGCCATAAATGGTATAACTTTAGGATTGCCATCATCAAAATGGGCACCTTAAGAGGGGGAAAAAGAATCTTTAGAACATAATAGATTATTTTTGACATAAATAAATCAATAAAAATAGAATTCAAAATTAATTAATACTTCTCAAAATGAGTATTTAAACTAAAAGTATTTTTATATAAAATAGTAATTTCGATTCTAAAAAGAAATAGGTTTTTAAATACACATAAAAAATTTAGTTATAATGTATGTATTAAAATATTAGAAGAATTTTATTTATGCCAAGAATATATAATAATAATAAATAAATAACAGTGATTTGAAATGCATGAAAAAATTATTTTTCTTTAAAATAAAGTTTGAATAAATACACTTATAAGTCTTAACAATTTACAAATGACAATGAATTGATTACACATTTTATTAAAATAAAAATGCTTTGAGAAGATGTCAAGTTAATTATATGCTATGCAATTATAAATATTTTAATTTTTATATTAATGCCTACTCATTTAATTTTGTAAAATAATTTATGATGCTTTGCTAAAGAAAAGCTCATTTTGCTATCAAACATTTTTGGTTAAACTATCAGGTTAAATAGAAATTTTAAATCAAGCACTTGTAAATCACAAAAGATTAAATTCATTGAAGATTTTAGTTTTCTTTAATCAGTAGCATTTATTCTGTATCTTAACAAATTATTTTAAAAAATGGGGTACATATTTAATGATTTTATATAAAAACTAAAGTTTTTTAGATAGTTTCATAGTTACCAAAGTATTTTAGTTTGTCATCTAAAATGATATTATTCAAATAAAATTAATATTCATGAGTAACAATAAGCGATTTGTAGCAAATGAAGTATAATTTTCCCAAAGATTATTCAGATTAAATTTAGAATATTTTTAATGTAACAAATTCTTGTTCAATTAGGAAAATGCATTAATTTCTTTCTATTAAGCTAACTACTAAAAGATTGGCTGCTGTGAACTGAGAATGTAAAGAAAAAAGTTATCTTTTTTTACTGTATTTTTTATCAGTGCATTTAAGAATTTTTGTCAGTATGAAATTATTTCTACTGGCTTTAACTATGAAAAAATTAAATACAAATAAATTTTTAAGTATTATTTGCAAAACATGTTACTGTTTAAAAACAATGAATAAGAATAATTTCCTATTTTATAATCAAAAATATTATTACAGATAAAAAATGGATAAACATTTGTTTATTTATAACAAATTATTTATTTCTAAGATTCATACTCACCCAATGTTTGTGCATATATTTTATATACTTCAGCTAGAACTTTATTTGTCATAAGGCTTTGATAACTACCTTCATCATAGTTAATTTTATATTCACAGCCTGAAGCAAGAGCTGCACTTTTAATACATGCTTCTACACGTTGTCTTAAATTTTCCATATCATAAGTTGTAGCAGCTCTGTAATATAATTGAAGTTCTGTATGTCCTGGAATAATGTTAGCAGCATCACCACCTTTGGTAATGATAGCTAAAAAATAAAATCACATAAATTTTTTAAGTGCATATTTTAAAAATTAAAATGCTTTGCTTTTTAAAGCAAAATGGTAATTTAATTTTAAATACAAGTATTACTATGCTAACAAGATATCATTCTTGTCTTAACTTTTACAGAGATATTGTTAAAGGATTTAATAAACACACACACAGAATAGAAATAACCTCTAAACAAAATTTATTTTCAAATATTTATGTAAACATGCATAAATATAACAATAAAACACATTATGTTTACAAACTTTTGCTTTTAAATATAATGATGTGTGTTTAAGTTTTGAAATTTGTAAAATATTGACAAACAGAGTCAATTACAACTATTCATAAACTTTTCCTTAATGAAATATTTAATAAATCTTTAAATTCAAGCAAAACATAATTAATTTGGATGTAGCTAATAATACATTATACCTAAAATTAAAAATCAAAAATATTTGTTGCATTTAAAAAATCAAAATTAAGAAAGAATCATTTAATAACTTGACAATTTTATATTCACAAATATCAACTTGATACCAAGTAAAACATTTCAAATTTATATTGTAATATATAATACATTCAATCAACTTTATCAGTTATATAATTATGACTGATACTAGAAAGAAGTTGCATAAACAAGACATTTATACAATAGAGCAGAAATTTCAAAATAACATATAAATGATATGAGTAAGCATATCCTTATTAATATTTTATTGTTATCAAGATGCCACTAACAGAAAACAAGCCAAAAGATATGCTGCAAGCTATCTACATTTACTACAACTTTAATTCAACCTGGAATTCATCTTTAAAAATAAAATTTTCACCAATAATTATTTTCCAATTGCAAAATGCTATGGTGGGTATATCATGATTAGGATACAATTATGCTAAAACTTAATGGAGTTATGTCTAAATCTTATATTTTATTTAATAAATGAACAGTGAGTCAAAATATCTATAATTATGTAATTCTAATTCAAAATCAAAGTAGTGGTTCAATGTCAAGTATTTAATTAAAACGAGCTGAAATAAATTGTGAAAATATTTATAATTAAAATTAAAAATTACACAGAGAAATTTTTTTTACATACACACAAAATTACACATTTAAAGAATAATACATTTACAAAGAAAAAAGAAACTGAGATGCTTTGAATTTAAAATACCTAGTTCAACATACTCTTCACAAAAAATAAAATCCTATTTTTCTCTGGAGTCCAGTGCAAACAAAGCAAAGTTCAAAACGGTGCAAAAGGGGAAAGAGTTTCACACCACAACAATAGGTTTAAATAAATAAAATAGTCTATTAAGACATATTAACCAATTAAATGCACTAAATAGAGGAAGATATTTTGATTAAATTATGACTTTTTAGATAAACATCCATAATTTATAGATAACATATATATTTTATTAGTAACTTTGAGCTATAAATATATTAGTAATAAACTAATATATTTATATTAGTAATAAAGCTTTTATATATATATATATATATATATATATATATATATATATATATATATATATAATATAAAAAAAGCTTTTTGTAGTTGCATCAGTATACTTTCCAGTACGCAATCCAGACCAAATTTCTACCAGTTAGGAGGAAGTACCTGGATGGGAATAATTATAATTTCAATAAAGGGACCAAGCAGAAGGGTTTTCAATATTTGACCTGCTAACTTCAGACATATCATTTCACTCTGAGGATATTATGACCACTATATATATTTAATGTGTTTCAGCAGACTTTATTAAACATAAAATATCTGCATTCCAATATTTAGATATCTTGATCCTTGAAAGTCAAATATATAATTATAATAAACAATTATCAAGTATTTTACATTTTAAATATATCTATTTAGAAAAATATATCTGATTATTTAGGAATTTATCATCAAATTTGCTCAATAACTCTCACAACAAGGCTCACAGTAATTGATGTTCTTTATATAAGAAAATTGTCCAGTAAAAGCTCCTCTACAAATGTTTGGATGGTAAGAAATGATAATTTCTTCTACTTGAAGGAAATTGTCAAAACTATTCATATATAACAAAAACAAGCTCATTGACACTGTTGTCAATTGTCAGGCATTATTTAATGCTCATAGATAATGGGTAAAGTTTACCGAATTCCACTAGAATTATAAACTATATTAATTTAATTCACTTGTTTTTCAGAGCAATTAAATTAATTTTTGTTTTCTTTACAATTACATAAATTCTTTTTAGCTTTCCCTGCTATTCTTAATACAATCTGAACAATTTTATTAGCTTTAACATTCTCTATAAAATACAAGTCAGTAATAAAAAAAAGACAGTTAAAACAAATTCAATGGTTTTTTTTCCTTCATTGTTATAACCATTTTTATTTTTTAATGAATTTTTGTACACATAAAAACATAATAGTGAAGGAAGTTATGAATTTAATTATCGATAGTTGACAACTTATTAGCATTATGTTATTTACTAACTACTTAATAGCACTATTTATAAAATCTAAATATAACTAACAAATTCAAATTTTTCAATTTCATTAAGGATTTTTAAAAAACAATTATTAATCAAGAGAATTAAAATGATCTGTTTATAACTGATAATTTTAAATAACTTAAAACAAGTATCTAATTATTTATTTTTATTACAATAATTTTTTTAAGAATTTGATGATAATAATTTAATGTAATATTTATTTTAAGATAATGAAATGTTGTTAGTTAGATATGGGAAAAATTATTCAGAAATATATGGTTTTTAATTTTTAATATTATTTAAATACTAGTTAGAGGAAGAAGAGATGATTAAAAATTAAGATTTATCTCTAAAGATTCAGATTTTAATTAATAATTAAAATATTTGAGTACAATGTACCATGAATCTTGCAAGTAGGCTTTATTTGTTGGCGAAGAAGTGATAAATTATTATAACAAGCAACTGCAGCATCCAAAGCATTAATTCCTTCCCAAGGATACCCAGATGCATGCGATTCTCTTCCAGTAAATGATATTGTCACCTATATTAAAAAATATTGCAAAATATAAAATAGGTCTACATGAGCCACATTACAAAAAAGAAAAATCATTAACTATGGAAATAATGACATTTACAAATGAATAGCAGTAATCATTGACTTATAGAAAGTGTTTAAAAACCAAAAAAAGTTGATACCATAGCTGTATTTGTTTGCACAAGAAAATGTAAAACTTTGGAGGTAAATTTTGTAGTTTGATTATGTGATATCTTATGCATTTGCAAATAAAGCAAAAAATCCATGAAATGAAAGGTGTTCATTACTGATTTATCCCCAACGTTCAGCAATATTTTAGGTTGAAATGTTTACCTTTTTCACAACTACTTATTTCAATGATTATTAGAATGACATCATTTAATCATTTAACACATTAAGGATGCACACACAATTACCATTGAATTTATACAACGCTGTAATATTCAAAATATAATAAACAGTAATTTCTTGTTTAATAAACAAAAAAATAAAACTCAACATAATTAAAATAAATAATGTTAAATATTTTAGAGTGAATGAAACAAAATAACTGTTTCCAGTAAAAATTTTATTCGACAATGTTTGCCTTATTATTGTTTTTTTTTTTTTTTTTTTAAATTATTTACACCACTATTGGCTTGGCAGGCTGGATTCAATCATGGCTTGAACATACATGTTGGTCGCTATGACAAAAAAAAAAAAAATCGTTTTTGAATAAAGATAAACCCAAAATATTGTCAAACTTGCAATCGTAAAATATAATGCCACACCTTCTATTCTAATAAGCTCATAAAAACTGCCATACAAATTAACAATAAAAACATAGTAAGAATATTCAAATGCACAATAAATATCAAGATAAGAAAGGAGAAAACAATAGACACTTTGAATATTTTTTCTAATTCTAAAGAAATAGCTTTCAAAATATTATTCCTTACATGCTATTAAATGTTTTGAAAATATATTTAGTAAGCATATATTTTAATAACAAACATTTAACACTATAACATCTGAGATTTCTCTCTGTCTCTCAATTGCCTTTAAATGACTGCTGCAGTCATTTTAAAACTGTGACATAAAATAATTGTAGTAACTAAATAATTGCAGAACTATTGTTCAAAAGAATTTAATTTTAAGATGCTTTAATATCATTTTATATATTTATCATATATTATGACTCTTTTATCATATAAAACTATCAAAATAAATTTCTTAACATTGTAAAATGAAATAAAATAATAATAAATAAAATCAAAGATTTGTGAGAAAGTAAATTTCTTATTCATTATTTATCCCATTTTCATGCATAATGATTTGTACCTACATCATTTGCCATGGATACAGTAATATTTAATTAGAACAAGACAGCTAACCACTATCTGATTTATTCTCAGAAATCTTTTGCAACAAATTAAAAATTTCTTACACAGTTAGAATTTTTGTATGAACAATCACATCATGGAATCTGCTCTGCATAAAAAATCAAATGAAATTTTTTATGAGCAGATAAGCAAATCTCATGCAATGAAACTTTTAATCACAACAATTTTAGTAAATTGATTCATTTGAACTGTAACTCTAATAACAATGCATTCAAGGTTAAACAAATACGCAAAAGTACTCAAGAAGTTTGTTTTACTAATGGTATCTAATTAGTGAACTACCTTTTGTTAAATGACAGCTATTTATAATGATAAATTACTTTGGTATTGAAACCAGCAGAGCAGAACTTAAAGAAACACAAGACATTATAGGTATATTTAGTTGTAAAATCTCTAACCAAAAACAAAAAAATCTATTTCTGTGCAATCATGGAAAATGATTAAAAATCATGAAAAATTTTCAAACTCCCTGTAACAATGTGGAAAGGAAAAGAAACAAACAGGCTCCAGTGTCTAATTAATACAAACAGACTGTCTAAAGTTTAAAGGTGTAAAAAAGTTCGTTAACAAATAGTACATTTAAAAATGTACATATCCCTAATGTTACATGTTTGCAAAATTAACATTGACAAAATAATGGGAAACTAAATATTTTTCTTTAATTAATAAAATGACAAAAGTATTTTTACAGAGCACAATTTGAATTTAATTAAATAATTTTTGTCTGATAAGGAACTTTTCAAATAGTTTTTACTATTGTGACAACTCAAAAGCAGTTTTTAATAATGTCACTTTGAAAATATAGATTTGATATAAGATTTAAATTTCATTTTTTATAAATGAAATAGTTTAAATTTCATAGAATAAAAATTAATACCAAGATAATTTTTTTAACAAAAATTATTCTAAAAAAAATTTAACTAGAATTTATGAATAAACTCTTTAATTTCTAAATACATTTAATTTAAATAAAAAATTTTCTAAATATTTAATTAATTAAAAAAAAAAACCTTACTCTTTGTATAGCTATGAAAGGAGGGTACAAGTTATCACTTGGACTAGGATGAACCATCAATGCAACATCAATATTTTTGAAAACACCAGCGTTAATAAGGTCAACTTTACCTCCTCCACCTTCTTCTGCTGGAGTTCCAAGAACAACTACCTATTGATTATTAAGCAAATAGTGAATTAATAATAAAAACAAATTCTATAAAATTAAAAATAAGATCTAATAAATCATTCTATGATATTTATAAAGATTCATTTTTATAATAATTTTACTTATATTTACTACAAAAATAATAATAATTCAAATAGCATCACATATTAATTTAAAGTTTATAGTTATTTTTTTCAAAGATAAATATTTTTTTAACATTTAATATTAATTTTTAACACATTTACTATTGAAAAAAAATAAAGCTTGTAATTGTAAAGTTTTGATTCAGATGTGTTTTAGATTTTTTTTTTTTGAACTATTCCTACAGTTGGAAAAAAATTACATATTTATAGCATAATTTTACTTTATTCATAAATTCTAAATTCAAATTTGTAACTACTGTAATATAAATACTAAAATAAATAACCTTCCCAGGGATATCTGCAAATGTTTGCATTGCAGTTTTTATTGCAATTCCAGCACCTAATCCAGCTTCAGCGATTAAATTATGTCCACATGCATGCCCTACTTTAGGAAGAGCATCATA
Source organism: Latrodectus elegans (assembly GCA_030067965.1). Classification (NCBI taxonomy): domain Eukaryota; kingdom Metazoa; phylum Arthropoda; class Arachnida; order Araneae; family Theridiidae; genus Latrodectus; species Latrodectus elegans. The sequence goes on along the minus strand of CM057810.1, from coordinate 91,171,913 downwards.
TTCACAAATGACAGCTACTGTTGGTCCAGGTTCTATAAGTGAAAAAACTTATTTTTTCTCAAAAATTTACAGTTAAAAATAACATTTTATAAAGAATATAAATGGATTTAAACTTTGGTTAATGAAGAAGGCTTTAATTTCCCTTACCCAGTTAAAAGACAGTTTGAATAATTTTCATTAGCAAGGTACTCTATCTTAATTAGTCTACAGAATAATTTATTTAGATGAAAATTTTTATTTATTGGAAATTCAAAATTTCTGAATTCTCAAAATACTTTTACTGTAAAAAAAGAAAAATTTTAGATATATCTATAATTCATTTGACTTTTAAAATGACTTTGAAGTCATTATTAATAAATCACAAGAGCCTTTCCATTTTAATCATTATTTCAATTAATAGTATTTCAGTACATTTTTAAGAATGCAAAGAATCATATTATTGTTTAGATTTTTATAGCTGCAACAATTCTAAGTTTATTCTTAATAAGACAAAACTCTTTGACAGGAAAAAAAGTAACTTTCTTACAGAATCTGAACTGAATGTCAGTATAATCATCATAAATTTCAAAGTCTATTAAGAAATTATAGTCAGTGGCATGACAGTCTCATAGGATTGTCATGTCACTGACTTTAATTTCTTGATCCAGGGCCATCAATGAGAAACATATCCTGGTAAAGTGGTTAGCCAAACGCAAAATCTCCAAAGTTTAGTCTCAAAGCACATGCTTAGTATTCAGAATTTTTAACCCACTATATGGATGAAAGGATGAGTTAACCCTGCTTGCCTCAGGAATCTAACCTCGGATATGTGCCTAGGAAGTGTGAATCACTACCACAAAGTCATCATACTTTTCAGGGTTTATTGTTTTCAGTTTTTTCTTAGATTTCACTTTATAATACTTTACTCAAGATTCACACTAAATTTTAATAAAAAATAGGATGTCAATTGCTGTTTAAAGTTTATTTTTAAGAGAATAATATTAATTATTCTTGATACTGAGATTAAGTATGCTAAATCTGTAAAAAGTTTAAATGCATGTTAAACAATGTATTAAACTTCGTTAATTTGTTGGTAGCATTAATAAATGAATACGCACTTGACAAATGCTAAATTTTATAATGACAAATACAGTCACCTATAAGAATTTAAACTGTTTCTCAAAGAGTTTTACCATAAGCCTTCATTATATAAATTTATTTTCTTTACATAACAATTTTTTACTTGTAAAAGTTCTCATTTTTTAATCCACTTTTTAAATATAAGGCTATTTTTTGAGCACTAGGCATTTGTACACTTATTAACAAATGAGATAAAAGGACAGACTCATATATATATATATATATATATATATATATATATATATATATATATAAACTATTGAATTTAAGACAATTTGAAACCAAATTATTCAACAATGTAATGACAGTTCATTATTAAATGAAGGTTACAGGTAATTAGAATAAATTTTAAAAGCAAACAACTGACAATAATTATTTTTTAAATTTCATTTGCATTAGTTTAATGTACTTAGAATATATTCCTTAATGTATAAAAGTAATGATTTGATTTAAAACCAAATAAGTACTTGTAACAAAAGGTTAACAGACAGGATCACAGATTTAAGCATTTGGCAATCAAGCTTACAAAAATTGGCAAAAATCAATCAAGCTTGGCAAAAATTTGGCGACAGATCTCAAGATAACAATATACCCCCATGGGTAAAGATAAAGGAGCATTATTAGATAAACCATTCATAAACTAATAATTAGGTGTTACTATTATTAATTCAATAATTTTATTTTACCGAAAAGAAGATACAATTTAAAATAGTCATATTTATATCAAGCATTCTTAAGCATTTTTGCTATAAGCATTGAAGAAAAAAAACACATATGAAAAATTTATATGCTGTTTAGTTACAAATTGCTTTAAATTTCTGAGATGGTTTCTAAAAAATGATTTTTAAATTATAATATTTTTGATTAAATAAATACATTGTTAATAATATTTTTATAATTTAAAGATAGAGACAGAAATTTGTTACTTGGATTCAGCTAATAAAGATAAATGTAATATAAACTTACTTTCGGATTTATATTCAGCTAAAAATGCAGTAGGCAAAACAAAGTTTTTTTGAACAGAAAATCCTTTCTCTACTAACGCGTTAGTCAATAAATCATGAGCAAATTTCTCTTCAAATTTTAATTCTGGATTTTTCCAAATTTCTTGACTGATGTGATTTAGAAAATCCGCTTCATTGTTTATAGTTGTATCAACAATATTTAAAAATTTTTGTTCCATGATAAAAAACAAACTAGTTTTTTTAAAATCAGAATATTCTTTTCTAAACAATAAAATATATATTAAGGAATTTAATTTATTTTTAAATTATTTTTTAACTAAAATGAGCTCTAATTTTATTAGTTTATAAAACTCGATAATTTTATCTTCTGCATAAGAATAAAAAAACAAGAAAGCATGTGAAACTAAATAAACAACATGTGAAACTCTTTAAAATTCAATTGGTCAATTGAAGTTTCTAGCTCACCAATCATTATGTAGAATCATAAAATGGTAAACAATAAAAAAAAAAAGAAAAAAAAACATGAATGATTCACGTGATATGTTTTATTTTTTTAGTGCCATGTGTACTAGCTTCAATTTCAGAAATGAAATTTTAATAATAATACTAATGATTATAAAAAATATTGGTACTTGAATGTACATCAATATATGTTAATCATTTTTACGTAAATATATCAGTAGCTTCTTACCCCGTGATTTGGTAATATCATGATCATGATTAGAAAGAATCAAATAGCAGAATAATAAGTAAATAAACAAAATGAAAATTAAATTAGTAGTTTTAATTATAAAAATGTTAAAGGTCACTGTGTTTTTCTGTATATTGAGCAAAATGTTGCTCAATATTATCAATCTTGGCCAAGAAAAGGTTAATATCGGATTCATAATGATTAGGAAAGCTTAAGAAACAGATGCTTTTTAGCCATAACTTCACGGAAGAACCATCTGAGAAACATGCATTTCAAGAATCAGTGTCATTTTTTTACTTGAACTATGACGTAAGTAAGCTCGTTCGTATAAAGAAGTCACAACTCTGTTGATGAGATGTTCAGTTTTTGTGTTTTTTGTACTTGGATGGTTCAGGACTGAGGATGAAAAACCTACCTTTGTGAAGTCGACCTACCTTTGTGAAGTGCCCAGTAAACCACCTCACCTGTCACGCTGTTGATGTTTTCAGTTGCTAAGCAATGAGTTTGCTGACTGATTTTGGATTACTTTCTTGGGCAACATGATTTATTAGTCATCAACTGAATTTTCTTTAATGAATAGGCTATAATTATTATTTCTAACGGCAGTATTCTTTCTCATGTAAAGTCAGCTAAGTAAATTTCCTTAGAAAAATTACTTGGAAAGTGAGGTCTTTTGTGAAAGATAGTTAGCTATTTTCACAAAAGAACTCACTTGCACTTACAGCGAATGTCTTTGTGCCTCCTTTTTTCCTCTTTATTGAATTCTTGAGCTGTGTCCTCCGACTACACGCGTAGCTTGCGACATTTTGCTCATGACATTTACACGTTCATGATCTTCCACTAGAAGTATGTTCAATATAGTGGTCAACTTTCATGACTGTCTACTTAAAATTACATATATACTTAGATTTTGCTACCCCGTGTGGCGAGTCATACACCCTTTTCATAAGGGACATAACTCGAAAAATTACCTAATGAACTTTTAGTTAGATGTATTCGAAAAAATGCACTTTTCCCATTTTTGTTGTTCACCACTGAACACGGACTGTCCAATCGGATTGAGCGCAGTATTACTACTAGACCATGAGAATGCCATTTTATACTTTCATCTCTAAGTTTTATTTATATTAACATACAAGATTAATCAACTTGTGTGAATAAACTATTAGGATTTTCTTACTGCTCAAAATATTGCATATAATCTTTACCACATTTTCCTAAATAATTTTACCACTAAATTTAGACTTTAAATATATGAAGAAAATCAAGAAAATAAATAAATATGAAGGAAATCCTGAATAATATTTATTTTTGAAAAATAATCAAATAGTAATTTAGAAAACTATTAAACTAAGCTATTAAACAAAGCTAATTGGCTCTTAATTATGAGCAACACACGATTGATATTCAGAGTTGTCATAATACCCTTACCCATGCCACACTTTGGATATTACAGAACTTTAATTTAATTATTATTTAATAAATTCTTTCAGCAAGACAGTCCAGGGTGAAATCAAGTAACAAATCTATTATTTTTCTGTCATGAAAGCGGTATTTTTCTTAATCAAGTTATGTAGTTATCACTCGAGATTTTATTTCAACAATTCTTTGTTTTGATTCATATCGAGAAGATTTAAGTTTCTGTTTGATTAACTTCTAAAGATCAATATTAATTATAATAAAATCTGAAAGAAATGCTCATTAAATTAAGTAATATATTGTAAAATATAAAAGATGAAATGTAGTCTTCACAAATCCTTTCTTTTTAATATATAAAAATAAAATTCTTCAAATAAATTAACATATTAGTTGTGAGAGATAACACATATTTGAGCAAACAATTTTTCGCAACAATTCATAACTTTTTAACAGTTTATTTATACTTATCTTCCGAAATAATTTCATTTTAATGACATGTATTCACTGGTAAAACCATCTTATAAATAAATACAATAAATATGAATAGATGTATGAGAGCGGTGAATAATATAAATAGATAGCACCTATTTTAAAAAACCTAACAGTTGCAGAAATAAAGATTATTTTTTATTTAAGACTTATAAGAATTTATAATTAAGCATACAAAGCAATTAGTTAAATATAATGTTTTCCTTAAGCAATACTTTATTTTTCAAACAAAGATAAATATACATGAAAAGAAATCAACTTTAACCAGTGTAGCATTGTTTTACTTAAACTTGAATAATGACAGAAAGCCAAAATTATTTTCTATCATAATTTTATAACTTTTTATTATTTTTTATTCTCTTATTTCTCATTTTTTTATAAGATAAAACATTAATTTGTAGATAATATGAAACATACAGTTTATGGCAAGATAACTCCCTTATTTTGTATTGCAATGACACAAAAAGTATTAAAAAAATACTTTTATTTATTTTTGTATACTAAAGTTACATATTTAAAATTTTAGTTTGCACAGTTTTAAATATCACACTGGGCAAGCGACTCCCACATTTGGAGATACATTAGGTAAATCGAATTTCGCTTTTCTCATCCCTCTTTTCAGCACATTGCCAAGTATATTCACCATTTGACATAAAACATTTCCACTCTTAGAATGTTTCTTTTCAGATCTTTCAAAGTTTGTGGGCGTTCAGTAATAGGCATGTGACTTTAAGTACCCCCCAAAAAAGAAATTACTTAGGACTAAATCAGGATAATGCTGTAAATCCTTCAAATTATTTCTCATTGTGGTGAACACTCAAAAATAGGCCGCTATGACAAATGCACCTGCACGATGTTCATTACTCCAACGCATGATGGCGACTAAATCACAATATCACCCAACTTTATGATGTTTTCTCTGAAATTTATTTATCTCATTATTTTTGCTGATTTTTGTGTTATTTAAATTCGAAATAAGAAAGTTATCTAGCCGCACCGTGTAGTACAGATAGCTTAATTATAAGCAAGGATTATTATATTGTAAAATAGCTACATGATCGTATTTCATTCTGATTTATGAAATAATTAAAAATATCCGAAATATAACTATGAAATATTTGAAGGTATATTTAACAATATTTATGGATTAACAGTTCTTCAAACTTAGGATAGGTGACCCTGGACCTAGAAAATATCAAACGCAGGGATTTTATAAAAACTCCCTCGTTATTTTGATTCTTCTAGTATCAGTAAACTACACAACTTTCAGAAAACGTTCGACTGAGCGATTTATTACTTTATGTCTTTTCGTTTAATATTTTTTCCTTTATTTTGGATGTAATAAAAAATTGCAAATTACTTATATTTTTAAACTATTTAATGCATTGTTTTCTAATAGATAAAAAATATATTAATTTAAATTTAAGAAATTTATCTGAAGATCAAATAGAAATAAAATTTTAATATTATTTCGATAGAGACTTTAAAGTATGCATTCAGCACATATGTGATATATGATGTGACAATATTTTACACTACATTTTCACTATTTGTAAAATATTAGGAGCAGCTTTAATTTTCCATTATCCTATTTTTTCATACATCCTTATTTTTTTAAAAATACGATGAAAATACATGTTCTAATTTGATATAACGAACTAGTTTAATGTATATATATACATATATGATTTAAAATTCATTCGAGTAACTTCGAAAAGGCTGTATTATTTCCTTAAATTTAATACAAGAATTATTATTTTATTTTATTTATTTTTTTAAGATTCAATGTTTTTTTAGATTTTGTTTATTTTTTAAGATTCTGTGTTTTATAGTATTTCACGCATTTAATATTTTTTTAGATTCCATTCCTATTATTTTAGATAACAGTTGAAAGTGTATTTTTCGAACTGGAATTCAATGCACTAAGTAAGTGCACGCTATTAAAATGTTGAGTTTTCTCCCATATTCCATAGTCAAAAATAAAAAGCTCGGCATTGAAATCATAAAGTGAAACATAAATTTAATAATTATAATATAAATTGATTCCTTATGGTTTAAATTATTATGCACCACTTTCGTACACATGATTTCTGAGCTAAAAATCAGAATAATTATTCTCAGGCAGTAAATTTTTTAGTTATTGTATACTAAAAGTGCCATGCACAGAATTCGAGTTTTGTAAAAAACGCTTAAAATTAATGTAATTACAAAGTCTGGATTCTTTCTGTAAGAATAAGAAAAATATTTATGGTACTCTTTACTTTAAATTTGCTCATCTATCTTGAGAAAAATCCAGTGTTTCTGACAAAAGACTACCTGTTTTTGGATACATTGCCCTTGATGCATATCTACGTCTTTCGGCTTTTCTGAACGAATTAAGTGTCGTTTGTAATTGAATTTATTAGTTCATTATAATATCTTCTCTTCGTAATAAATATTTGTGAAATAAACGCTGAGGAAAATTTCTGTTCCCAGCCGAAAAGAGAAGGAAGCAATTTATTACGAACTATTGGAAAAGATGTTGAATGTAAAGTTGAATAATTTTTTTCTTTTTTGTGTAGTAAAATACCAACAGTAAGCGTGGATTATTTACTACTCAATCAAATTCTAAAAAAACCTTTTTTTTAAATTTTTGATTTTTCTAAATTCTTAACATAAATCAAGTTCTTAAATTAACAAAAGAAAAATAGCTCTAAGGCAAATAAAGGTTACGGTTGTTTTAGGTTATGGTAATGTTTTAGATAATAAACTGAGGATTAAAAAGAAGATACATCTCACAAAGAGGGAATCAATAAAGGGTTTACACTATGAAATTTACATGTATTTTTAAAAAAGAGTTTTTAATATCATAAATTTTGGGACTTGGAAAGTCAAATTTAATAGTTTTCGATGAAATGGAAAACTTTTTTTTTCCGGTAAAATATTAATAGTAATATTTAATTTATTTCTACACTTACTTGTGATCTCTTTATTAATACAATTGTAAAAATAGATTAAGTGTAATTTTTTGCAATTGTAAAGCAAATATTTTATAGGCATTTGATTCAAAATCGGTGGATACAAGCAACTGCAAAAAATATATACTCACAGAATTTACTAATTTGTAAATATCTTAAAAACAGATAAGAGAAATCAATGACTCTATTTAAGAAAATTATGAAGAAATTTATTTTATAACCATAGATTATATATTTAATAATTTTGTTTAGTATATAGTAAAAATAAATTGAACAAATTATTAAGTGAATAAACAAGAGGTAAAATATTTTATTAATTCAGCAACGAATTTTAAATTTGTAATAAATTTATGATCAAATATGTGTATGTAAGTAATTGATTCTTCTTGAGAGAATATACAGTGTCTCACAAAAGTGATGGGACAATTGTGCTTTATAAAAGGAAACTGAAATGAAATTAATTAAAAATACATGGACAAATTTTTTGTGGGCGTGTTTCATATTTAAAGTCAGTAGCATTTATTATATAACATACATTTTGTCAAAATATTAAAATATTGATTAAATAAAAATACATTTGTTTAGAACGAAAAAAAAAAGTTTGAGATACGCGCAAACGAGAACTTACAAAATAAATTAACGGTTTAATTTTAAAATACAAAGTATTTTAACACAGAAGACGATTTTTTTACTGACTTACTTCAACTTGTTTAGCGTAGAATAAATTTTAAACAGAAAAGAAAATGACGCGAAAACACTTCCGCTCTATGATTTTCTACGATTTTAAAACAGGATTAAATCAAGAAGAATGCGTTCAACGGTTGCAATTAGCATTTGGTGATAAATCTACAGTTCGTGCTACTGTATTCAGATGTTTAGAGAATTTAGAAGATGTCGCAATTTTCTTCAGGATGAAGAACACACAGGAAGGTCGCTGTCGGCAATCATCCCGGATAATGTTGTTGTTGTTGCACCAGCATACTTCCCTGTACCTAGTCGTGAGATGGACTTTACCAGTTAGATAGAAGCAGCTGGATGGAGTCTTCATGATTTTGAAGCAGGGAACAAGCAGAAGATTCCGAAGACTTGACCTGCCACCCCCAGATGCGTCAGCTCACCTGGAGGACATTGCTGTCAGATTTAGTGTGCCCCGACCACCTTTAGCGAAAACAGCGGAACCTTGGCTAGTCTGGGACTCAATCTCACTTCCTTCCGATAGTGAGAATGACTCTCTCATTAATCAGACCCAGTAACCACAATTTTGGGATGGGATATAAAATTATATAGGAAAATGGTACACACAAAATTCATAGAATTATGAAATTACAAGAACATGTAGGATTACAAGGCTGACAAAATATATAGAATTACACACTTACAGGAATAAACAGAATTATAAAAGTATGGAAATACGAAGGATTACAATTAATGACTTTAAAATGAACAACACACTAAAAAAATGAATTTGAAGAAGAGCTCAAAAATCAAGAACAGTCTATTGAAAAGAGTCCATTAAAGCATGTTGAAGCTGCCATTTCTTTAGCAAAGTCTAAGTACTTAAGTCCAAATATTTAGAGTTGGGATATTAGCAGAAGAAGGCCAATAATGATTCTTCTTGAACCACGCGAATAAGCACTCTTGACTAATAAGAAAGTCCATTACTTGGTTTAGTTTTCGTCTATAGGTCTTGTTAGAGAGTACGGCCCGTTTCCAGTTAATGACCCACTGCTTTGCAGGGGTTGATAAGTGCCATGTGGAAGTGAGTGGGCAGACCGTGATATAGTATATTGGATCTCCCTTGTTACCACAGGTACAATTTAGAGTGTCCGTTAGGCCCACCCTGTAGAAGTAAGTAGGGAATGGGCCATGGCCGGTCATGAAAAGGATTTCATTCCTGGTCCAATTTAAAGATTTGTTGGAAACTGTAGAGATAATTTCATGTACAAGACGACCAGTAGATGAATTGGACCAATCGTCCTGCCATTTCTTCTTGATCCAGTTCTGTAGGGTGTGCTTGACTGAGCAGCGTGGTACGGGGATGTCTACATGATCAAGAGAAGAAGAGGCGGCCGCTTTTGCCTCCCTGTCAGCTGCCTCATTAACCTCTATTCCAACATGAGCCCTGACCCATCGAAGTTGGATTGAAGGAAAGTCCAGTAGGCAACTTTGAAGTGATCTGACGAGAGGACTTGATGTAGAGGGATTGCAGCTCGATTTGAGAGATGCCTGGCAGTCAGACCAAATAGTGGCAATGATGTTCTCTAGTGTGACAAATTTAACTGCTTCGCCTATGGTCATAACATCGGCTTGGAAGACTGAGTTATCATCTCTCAACTTTATTCTCCAGACATGCGTCTTTATTGAATTTTTATAGGCAACAAAAGATGAGCCGACCCCTTCTTCCAACTTTGAACCATCTGTGAAAGTTTGAAGGGATTCTGCAGGTGGCCATGACATCTGTGCAGTTTCTTTGACAGAGACTCTTTCACTCAGATTAAAGAGACCAGGGTGGAAGGAGTCAACGCTCATTTTATTTTCTATATCTGAAGGTGATGGGAGTGGTGAATCGAGACACTGAATTCCGCCTCTGGTGAGTCATATGTATTTTGACTCTATTTCTATTATCAGGTGCAGGGGAGGAAGTCCAGTAATTACCTGGAGAGCGGAGGTAGGTGTTGAGCGGAAAGCTACTAAGATACTAAGAAGAAACCTTCGTTGAATAGATAATAATTTTAGGGCCAATTTATTTGTTAATGAGGCTCCCCATACTGCTGCTCCGTGGCAAATATTTCTCTCAGTGACGTTTTGGTACAGTAAAATCCTGTTTTTTTGACTGTAACCCCAGTAATTTGCAGTCAAGTCTGCATAGCTTCTCTTGAAGAAGTATAGCTTTGTTTCCCTGGTTACAATATGTTCTTTATAATTTAGCTTCTTATCCAAGATGACTCCCAGGAGTTTGATGGAGTTTGCCTTCTTCAATCTGTAGTCACCCCATAGAATTTGTGGACCACATTGGAGTTTAGCGACTAACATGAACTTGGTCTTATCAAGTGAGATATTCAAGTTGTTTTTATCAGACCATGATTTAAAGTGAGTAAGAGCTAGTGTGGCTACTCTGCTCAGTTTCTTTTCACTACAAGCGCCTATAACAAAAGTAAAGTTATCTGCGACATCCTGCAGGTGGATATTGCTGTGCTGGTCGATTTTTTTCCTATTATGGTCCAATCGATTTTCAAAGGAGTATCGGCTACAAGATTCCACAGTATCGGGCCACTGCAGGAACCTTGGGGACACCCCACTGTCTGGCTTCGAGTTGCAAGGCCGGCATTCGTAGGTAGGATAACAAGTCTGTCATTTAGATGGTTGATTAGGAGTTTAGTGATGTTAGATTGGCTACTGGTTTGACACAATTGTTTCTTTAGTTGAAGGTGATCAATATTATCAAATGCGCCTTTGATATCTATGGTAATTACTGCTGTGTGGAGCTTATCATTTCTATTGTTTTGTATTTTGTTGGTAAGTAAGAGAAGGGCATCGTCTACAGATCAGCCTTGTCTGAAACCAAACTGGAAGTCACTGAGGAGCTTGTTGGTTTCGAGATGGAAAGTGAAACGTTTCGTCGTCAGTTTTTCTAATATCTTCCCAAGCGTGGGGAGGAGGGAAATTGGTCTGTAAGAATCGATGCTGGATTTGTCCCTACCCTCTTCATGGAATACGATTATAAGACCAACCTTAAGGCAGCGAGGAAAGTAAGATAGTTCCAGGCATTTCTTGAAGAAAGAGAGGAGAACATTTGGGAAAGACCTGTGGATAGTTTGAATAACAATGTTATCAATTCCATCGTAACCGGGGGCTTTGCCTTTTTTTAGTGAATTGATGGTTCTTTCAACTTCATGGCTGCTGAATGGAATGTCATTGTTGGAGCTGATGGTGGGGTGGAAAGAATGGCTGGAAGTCGTCGGGAAAAGCCTTTCAAGAATATCTTGAGCTATGTTGAGTTCTGAACACAAGGGAGTTCCATGGCTGTCAACGAAGAGATTTGCTGGCGGGGCTGTCTTTTTGAAGACAGCCTTGTAGATTTTTCCATATGGGTCGTTGGCTGAGCTACAAAATTCCTTCCATGTCTTCTTTTTTGCAAATCTGATTTGTTTGAAATATGCGGCTCTTTTTGCTTTATATATATTGTAATATTTATGTTTTTCTGAGGAGGAAAAGGATTGATAACGCCTTCTCAGTGCTCTTAATTCTTTCCTTTCCATTTGGAATGTTAGTGACCATCAAGTGGGAGTTCTGGTCTCATAGTTTTGTGTTTTAAGTTTAAAGCTGGAGGAGCAGCAGGAGGTAATAGCTTTCTGGAGAGAAATAGTTGCCCTTTCTAGATCGGCAGTGTTATTGCAAGTTGAAATTGTTTGTGAGCGGTCTGGAATAAGTGGTTTCAGAAGATGACGAAACTTTCCGTGGCCACCGAACTTCGTTTTAAAATGCTTAAACTGGAAGGTGGAAATTTTACAGTTAAGTGTAATCTTGATGTATTTTCCCGGATAATGTGTCAGTCATACGAAAAATGTTAATGGATGATAATCGCTGTACCTATCAAATAATACAGAAGGAACTTAACATTGGATCCACAGCCATGCACAAAATCATTCATGAAGAATTACATATGAAAAAAGTAGTTTTCCATTGGGTTTCCCCATAATCTAACTGAGCACCAAAAAGAGGAGCGTGTCAGAATCAGTAAAGAAACTCTTAAATTGCTAAATGATGGTGGCCACAGCATCATTTCTAAAATTGTAACAGATGATGAAGCGTACATACAATTTTTTGACGTTCCACCACGTCAAGAAAGCAAAGTATGGGTCTTTGAAGATGATCCCATGCCGACAGTGGTGAAAAAACAACGCGCACTGAAAAAAGTGATGTATGCCGTTTTCTTCAGAAGTACGGGATGGGTCAAAGCCATAAAGTAGGAAGGACAGAAGACAGTAACAGAAAACTGGTATACCTCTAAATTTCTTGCAGAAATTCTACAAGAACTGAATGTTAGGGGACTAATGCTTCACAATGACAATGCATCTTCACATACAGCCTGATTAAAACTCGAGTTTCTTAAACAAAAACAAATTAAAATGATCGAACATCCGCCGTATTCACCTGATCTAGTTATGTGTGACTTTTTGATTATTCTTTAATCTAAAAAAGAACTTAAGTGGACATCGTTTTCATTCAGAAGAAGAGATTGATGTGGCTATAAATGCATTTTTTCATCTATTCCAAGAGATGAATGGCTTGAGGCATTTAATCTGTGGAAAATTCGTCTACAAAAGTGCATTGATGGTGGAGGAGACTACTTTGAACACTCCTAAAATTTTGTAAGTATACCTTTAAAAACCTAGTTGTATCTCAAAAATTTCAGAGTGACCCTCGTATATTAAATTATTTATAATCTTTTACGTTATGAATTAAATTTTTTATAATATAAAATTTCACTGTACAATAAAAAATTTTTTTTAATGCGTGTTTAAAAATATTACCTTATATATTAAAAATATCTTTTACATTTTATGCTTTTATTCGACTTTTGCGCGTATTATTAAGTTTATAGAATAATTTAGGATTATCTCTTAAGACTGGTAATTTAAAAATATATTTAAAAAATTAAATTAATTTTTTATATATATATATGTTGTTTACCTTTATCAGTCTTTTATACTTATTTCTATATTTATAACCACGATTTCTTAAGCTGTCATAAGAATCATAGAGTTACTTAAGTTTTAAAAGAACATTTTAAGTAATTACTTTTGGTTATTCATTTTTATTTTTGCTTTATGTTACACAGTGAAGTAACTTTTGATGAAAATATAAATATTTTTTCTGCTGTATGAACCATGAAAACATTTTGAATTGCTCAACCAGTAAGTAGATCATTTATACACGTAAACAATGATTATCTGTTCTAATATCATTACATACTTAAAATTAAATATATTTCGTCACATGCTCTACGTGCGTGTTTCGTAAATTTATTTTTCATTCAACCTACAAGTTGTTCAGGAATATTCATCACAAAAAATCATTATATTTAAAAATTAGTTAATTCTCTAGAAAAAAGGTATTTTGAAATCAAAATAGATAGATAAGCCAATTTCATTTGTTCATAAGCAGTTTGTAGCTTTTAAATACTTCTTTTATAGGCGATAAAGAGGGTTGTTCTCAATATGAGAAATGAAAAAGTTAAAAACTTTTTTTTTCAATTAAATATAGAGAAAAATAAATTGTATACTAAAATTGCAAACATTTCTAATTATTTTAGCTGATGGTTGCATTTTAAGTGAAATGAAAAAATAATTGTTTACCTAGAAATATTAAGGAATATTTTTGGCAAAAATCTATTTATAGTATATACATTATGATATATTAATATTCTAATTTAAGAAAGCCATTTTAAGATACTTTTTTGTCCTGGAATTGTACCTGTTAACAGTTTTCAATTGAAAATGCTTTTGTGGCGTATACTATTTTTAAAATGAATAGTAAATCAAGTAATGCATATTTAGAAGTAGTATATTATTTCACTTTTTCCCTGTTTTCTGATTAAAGAAATTATATTTCAGTGCTTTTTATATTGATTACGAATATCACACATACTGATTATTTTTTTTATATTTGTCTTATTATTTTATAATAAAGTCTGTTGCAATAAGTATTATCCGAAGATTAGAAACACTTTTTGGTATTTAATATACCATTTTTTACTTTAGTAAAAAAGTAATAAAAAATGTAATAATCTTATTGTCTTATTAAATTAAGAAATTTAATGCTGAAAAAAAATTTAAATGTTGATGACTCAAAATTTTGTCTTTAATTTTACAACTTTTAAGTTTATATAGTGATGAAAAATAATTACATCCTGCTTAAGGGTTTTTCGAGAATATTATTATTGATAGAAAGAATCCATTTTCTTGTATTTATACATCATAATTTAAATTACAAAAAGCGATATTAATGGATTATTTTATTGAAAAAAATTAGATTTATAATAAATGGTTCTAAAAATATATAGACTTTTCTTTTATAATACATTTTATCATCCAAATTTAGTTTAAGCAATGAAATATGTTGAGAAGCTATTTTAATGAAGGTAAAAATGAAATCGATAAATAAACTTTTAAAGATTAAGCATAAAAAAATTTATTCACTTTTATTAGATAAAAAATAAGAATGGTATCTATTTAGATCCATTATTATTTTTTAAATTTGTTTACAATTCGTACATAATAAATATGGGTAGTTTTGAAGGTCTCAATTGGACTTATTTGCCATAGTGGCCCATAATTAGTTGAAACTTTGGAATGTAATGTCCTTCTAACGATTCCTTTTCCTAATTCAAAAGAAAATTAGAACAATTACAATTTCTACAGTATATATTATTTATGTGTCACATTTTCTTTATTGCTTATACTAACTATTTGATGCTATAATTATATATGAGTAATATTCTAAAAAATAAAAAAGTATTCTTTTGCTGAAAAAAATGAATAATTTTTTCAGCAAAAGAAGACTTTTTACTGATGGAAAAGATTGAATTGATGAAAACTTATATTACTAAAAACACGAGAATCACCAGCTTTCACATTAAAAAATATTTTACATTTGTATTTATAAAATTTAAATAAAAATAAATATATAGTTTAATAATAGGATTTGCATTACATCTCAACCTTAATACAAAAAAAAGTCTGATAGGAAATTAGTTGTGTACTATAGTTTAACAGAGATTCCCCAAATGTATTCATTCAAATATCAATTAAAAAAATGAGGCAGCTTACAAGCTTTGCACTCATTTTTGCTGGTATTTCAGATATTTTAAATATTTAATTTTTGCATGAATATTATGGAACATTTTGTGAAAGGCGATTATAAACAAGCTGTGTCCCTAGTTTTAACACAAATTCGCTAAAATCTACCATATAATGTTATCACAGATGAAGACAAAATTTAGGCACAGATAGACACGAAAGAAAATATTTAGACTAAATATTTTCAAATTCATCATTTCAAAATTACAAATTTGCATTTTGTCTATTTCAAGTATATATGTTTAAAAGTGACATTTCTGGCCTGACTTTCTAGTATAAAATTATAAGCACTTAACATAGGATTTCATTTGTACGTCTGAAATATACGAAACTACTGAGTATTTTAGAAAGTTAATCATTTTAATTTAAAATAATTAATTTAAAAATTGTTGATTATCTAGAAATAATAAGTGTTCCAGTCTACAATAGATTTAATGTTTTATGTATTTTTTTTCATTAATTTTTTTAATATATTATGTTTTAAAATATTTTTTTAATATATTTATTTTAAAACACATAATATAATAATTATGATAGATTACATAAACTTTATTATATCATGTTTTAAAATAATAATTTATGTAATCTTTCAATACATATTTTTTGTCAGTACTTTATGAAAACAATTTGCTAAGAGCTTAAAAGAAATTTTACTTTATTTTTAAAATCTTAAGTAATTTTGGAAATTAAGTCCTTTGTAAGACTTTTACAATATTTTTAGAATAAATATATTTTGAATTTAGTAGTCTTTCATTTAACAAGCCGAACTTGCTTAAAATTAACGGAGTCAAAATTACATTTTCTATCTGAAATATTTATTACTTATATTATTTTAAAAAAGTGATGAAGTGTTTTAATTTAAACACATTTTATTTAAAATTATAATATAACTTGAAAATATTTGCATTACATAAGGATTTGTGTATGCATGCAATTTTATTGTATGCATTTCAATATTATAATAATAAAAAAAACGATCTCATGTGTAGGATTATAAAATCAAAGTAGAGTATAAAAATGTTTTTTTTGGATTTCAATTTAATGCTTTTCATTGTTACTATATGATAATAATTTTTCTTAAGATTTAATGATATGTTATTTTTTTAACAAGACTTGCACTCAACATTTAGAATATTTACTTTAATTTCTCTTTTAATCAATCATTACATACCAAAAATTAAAACTTTGTGACAAACAAACCAATCATCCACACAACTCTCGTAATTATTGAGTGTTTCAATTATTTATTTTTTGAGTTTTGCATAGGTTAAATGTATGCAACAGAAATCAGAATTTAGAATTAAAATTGTATATAAACCTTATTCCTGAATGTTTAAAATGCTATTGTTATATGAATATTTATTTTTGTTATTAACTATATATCAGGAACTAAAAAGATGTAATTAAATATCCATTATAAACTTGGTAAACTCAATTTCGGACAGATTTATATGTCTTAAATTTAAAAGAAACTATGTATACAAATTTAAAGAGACAAGTTTTACTTTTATTGAAAATAACTTATTTTGATTATAATTAAGTCCTTTTTAACAAAAAATAAAGCCTGTTTAGATAAAAGTTAAGTAGATTAATTTATACTTGCCTTATGTGATGGTACATTAAGCCCAGTGGCACAAGAAAACACAATTTTTTTGTATCCACTCCAGTTCAGGCATGCTTGTGTGTCCATGACTTATATTTGAGAGTTTATAGAATTGTGAAAACATTATTATAATGATATAGTCTGAATATTCACTTAACTGTTGTAAATAATGACTTGCAATAAAGATCCGATCAATTTTGTACTCTAAACTAACGAAAAAAAAAATCCTTTTGTTAAACGTTGTTCGAAAGTCCGCCATTTTTTTAGAAAATAAAAAAATAGTTTGTCAGAAAATTAATACTTCCAGAAGGATTCGTCTAACTTAATTTAAAAAGGAAATCTTCAAATATTTTAATTTTTTGATTGAATTTATTTAATTAATTTATAATTTTCTATGAACAATTTCCTTATGGAATCAATAAAATTTCTTTTAATGGAGGATAAATAGTTAATAACTGATAGAACTCGTTAAAAATTGAAGGGAAAAAAAAAGCCTTTTGGATTTTAAAATGCAGTTGCATCAATGTAACAAATATTCCTTAAACGTCATAATATTTTTTGTGATTGATTATTTCAAAAATTAATTTCAAAACTGAAATACTCAATTCGCTATTTGCGAAGACAAGATATAAACACAAAGTTACTTGTGAAATCTGAAGGAAAATCTAAGAAAACATGTTCATATTTGAATGGCTTTTATAAATACATAAAATATTAAGAAAACTTTATAAGTGACACTTTTGAAAACACGTGTGTGTGTGCAGCAGAAAAAGATTTTAATGAGTAAAAGGGTGATTATCTATTATTGTTCAGATATTTTTAAGGTGTGTAATACGTTATATATTCACTAAATAAAAAGTGTGCAATAGAACAACTTCCAAAAGAGGACTTTGTGCATCCATATACAGATGGCTCCTTTGACAAAAACCTCCACCAACAGGGATGCCGGTGTGTTTTTAACTATCTCGAATGGTGCTTCTCACCAGAGTAAATACGGTGCGGGAAACATAGCCTCTAACTTCACCTGTGAGCTGAGGGCAATTCTGGAGGCACTTAATATCTATAAGGCCCTTCCTATTTCCAAGCAGGCGAAAGGCCTAGTAATCTTTTGCGACTCAAAGTCCGCCTTCTAAGCAATTCTAAAAGGATATTCTTCTACCACCCAAGAAATCATTTCAGGTCTTCAAGATCTTCAGACTATAAACAAGACCTGTATCCTCACGTGGAATCCTGCACACGTCGACATAGAAGATAATGAAACTGCGGATAAATTGGCCAAGCAGGGCAGAGACCTCAACAGTAGCTGCAATGATGTTTCTCTTCAGGAGGCGAATGCAGTGGCCAGATGCAAATTTAGAGAAAAATCTATTCAGACCAAGCATCTTCTCTCTGAAATAACTGCGAAATGATCTACTATTAAAACCATAACTAGGTTGAGAACCGGACACTATAGGGGTATGAAGATCGATGGAGAGGGCAAAAAGATCTATAGAAGCTGTGATCATTGTCCTGATACAAAGCTTAGGCCTACTCACATCTATGAGTGTCCGGCTATGAGCGCCAGTCTGAGAAAGATTGGAGTACTGCCGACTATGATCGATCCGTATGGAGACAACATCAAGCAAGTCGCAGAGGAAATTTTCATAATTCACGGACCCATATAGTCCGACTCTCATGAACACGACAAAAAAAAAAGTGCATGCAAATATATTCTTTTCATAAAATAATAATAATAATAATTTTGATGCTTTCAGAATTGGTTACTTCTAGATTCAATAAAAAGAATTATAAAAATTATTCTAATTAATTAAGACGATATTTTTCTTAATGATTAGCAAGTAAAGTTGAAATTGGGCACCTTCTAGACAAAATAGATCTTTTTCTTCCAGTTTTATTACTTACTGATTGATTTATTTTCAAAATAACTAACAGCTTATAAAAATGAGTCTGTTTTTATTTATTATATCACTAAAAAACGTTGAAAAAAACTATATATAAATGTAGCATAATACTTATAAAATTTTCCATATTTTTACTTTTTTTAAAAAAAAAAATTTGCGAAAAACAGGATTTTGAAATTAAAAAATGTTAAATTATCAAGTGAGTGTAATTATCTAATAACGTAATTTGTATGGTTTAGTTATAGATAAATTTTTTATTTACAACTAAGACATTCTCTGAACTTTGCATCAAGTATTTGTTCGTAATTACATATCATCAAAAAATACCTACAATACTTATCGAAAAGTTCGAAATTTTTAATTACAATGTAAAATAGAAAGTTACGCATTTGTTTCTGAAATAAATCGCATATTTAAGTGATTATGAATATATTAAATAAAATAATATTTATACTAATTTTGGTACATCAGGATAGATTCATTCATAATTTTTCCCAAAAGAATTTCCTTAATATACAGTTCAACTTTTTCACTACACAGGTTTAAAATAGCAGTCAATCATGAAAACCAATAATAAAATTGAGCATTCATTAAGAGGGAGCACTTACTGTGTTAAAGGTTAAAAGCCCTCAGTTATTCATTTAAGACAGTTCGTAACATATTCTACTTCCTCTTCATTTAATTTTAAAATGCTTGTCTGCTTTTCTCAAAATGCAATCAAAAGCTTATTTATGGAAAAGTTAAGATCACCCTTAGAGATTTTCAACAATTTCATTAATCTTTAAAAGCTCTGTATTTATATTTAAAAACTTTAAAGTATTTTTGTACTATTTGGCTTACATTTTCCTTTGTTTTGTGCGTACTTTCTTTGAGATGTGACTTTTTCTAAATCTTCTTCGGAAAATTATCAATTTTTTTATGAAAAATCTTCTTATTCAGTTAGTAAGACTTGAAATATGTACTTCATCAGTTGTTTCTGCGTTGATAAAAATATGATTAAATAATTATGTTATCTCGTTTCTTTGTGAAGCAAAATAAAACACCAAATGATATTTTTTGCAATGAAAAATTCTGAAGTACATATTTTAAGTTAAACTTGTATATTTTTCCTTATTGTTGCAAAAGTAAAATATCACGCGTACTCATTTTAATTTAATTTTATTTTTGACAGTTAAAAATAATTTGTTACATTACACGTATTTTAGTACATTAAATTAATTTTCTTATGATATTTATGATTAAATTATAGAATAAAAATATTTTTTTAACTTAATAATGATATAAATTAATGAATTCCTTTAATACCATATGGCATTTGCTCATAAAGCTATTCAAATATGCAATGCAAATAAAAGTGCTGATACAATTATCAATTGCTACACAATACATTAGATTTGAACAGTTACTACATCTGGTAAGAAATTTAAAACAATATATTATATTCATTGATTTCTGGTTTATTGTTTAGTCTATCTAAAATATATGCTACTTATGATATTTAGCATTATTATAAAACAAAGAAATAATAATATTTAATTTTTAAATTGTACATTTTAATATATAAATTTTGAAAAATTTACTCATTCGTTAATCGCAATCATTCATTAGGGTTGTGTATGTTGAAATTGATATTCTATACACTTATTTGTAGATGTCAGTATATGCTCTGTAAAGTTATAAGGACAAAAATTATTGATATAAGTGTACACATAAAAATGATATTTTTATAGGTATTGCAAAAGAAACGTGTGGAAGTAAATTGAATGTAATATAACAATCAAATGAATACTAAATTGAAATGATTTACCACTTTTAAAATAAATTACCGTATTTTCTACTATGTAAAACGCACTATTTGATTGAAAATAAGTCTAAAAACCCGGATGCGTCTAATACATCGATACAACATTTTATACAAAATCAGGAAGAGCATTTAAAACAGCAATTTACAGTAAATATATAATTTAAGGGACCTATATAAAGCAGAATGTGTTGTTAAATCATATAAGAAAATTGGCATTATTAATGCACTGGATTGTACACACATACATAGCGGTATAGGAGAACTCTCGGACAGTACCTTTATGTTAAATTCGAAATACTCGCCCATCTCCAAATGCTTCGTAATTTTGAACTATGGTCAGCTGACGAAGTAACACTTGAACTGACACCTTTCTCACCACATCCACGCCACAGAAGCGGAAGGACTTTGGACGTCACATATTAATGTGGACACGTCCCCAAGTCCACGGAGCTCCAGAACCCAGTGAGAGAGCGTACGTGGTCACCTTCCCAATCACTGCCAGCGGCAATTGATGCTTCACTTTGCAGATTTCAACGGGAAGAGGCGTTTAGGTGAAGATGTAAGCGACTTTTCATTTAACTCTGGAGATAAGTGCATGAGTTTTGACGAAGAAGATTATGATGCGTTATTTCCCAGATAAATTGAGTATTTACAGAAAGTATAAAATTTTATTTGTAATTACTTAATATCTAAAATGCTAAAAGTTTATTATAATGAACTGTAATACAGTTTTATCCTTCAGAAATGTGCATAAAAAAGAAGGCAGTCTTATTCACCATCAAATACATTAAATATTATTTTTTTTAATAAATAAATTTCAAAAAACCTTTTAACGAATATACCTTGGAAAATTCAGTGATTATATATTAGAAATGTAAAAATAATTTTACTTTCTTTGACACATTACTTAAAATAAATGCTATAACTCATTTTTCGACCTTTTAGATTTAAATAATGAATTTTTCTTAATTCATATTTTTCTCATAATTTGATGAAAACTTAATTTAATTTAAATATTTATGTATGCATAATAATACAATAATAATTTATAGATAATAAGTTAATATATAAATAATAATTTATAGATAATAAATAGTAATAGGGAAATAAAATGAACAGGCAATAAAAAATCAATATTACTTTAGTTTTGCTACAGAAAGGATACATACCAATTATTTGTAGGAATCTGTTAAAATTTATTATATACTCCCCTCCATTTAATACTATTTTTTCATTTTTTTTTATTTATGAATCTAGCATTGCGAAATTTCCAGTTTTCAAAACAGCATTGTGTTTAATTAGATGTCAAATCTAAATTAATTTACAGGAAATTTAAAATATATCGAGTCGTTCGAAAAACCAAACAGGTTGCATTTTCAAACAGGTTGCATTTTCAGGAAGTGATTAAGAAAATAGGCATTTTACTTTTTATTTTAACTGTTTTTTTTTAAATTTAAATGTTTTTATATTTTGTGCTGATTCATAACCAAAAATATGCGCGGCCGTTGTTTGGCTAACAGATTTGGAAAAAAGTGATAACATCTCATCTATCACTTTAAAGACGACTTTCTCAAAACTTAGTTTTTCACAAAATCAGCAAACTTTTTCTTAATACATCTCAAGTAATAATAAAGATATTTGTTTGGAACTTGGACTACATGTTTCAAGTGTTATTATTAATGAAATGAAGCAAATCTTTGAATATATATATATGAAGAAGTTTTTCTTTGCAAATATTTTTATAATGCTTATTCAGTAAAACTTCGTAAAATATCCACTGTATATCTTTAACCTTATCTTCTTTATCACATCGTAATTTTTTTAGATTTTGAATCATTTCAAAGAACATAGTCACATAAATCTTCTGTTCCAATTCAATTAAGATGGATGCATTATAATTTTCTGTAGGGTGTTAGCCGTTAAAATTTCACTAAAATTTACCAGAAATTAACCAATTTCACAAAAAGTTAGCTATATGCATTTAAATTTTGTCTTTTTTATGTATTTACAACATCATTTATCTAAAAACAAAATAAAAGAAAATTATTAAGAAAAATTTGGACCAGATGAAATTGGATACCTTAAGAAGAGAGTAATGAAGACAATTAACATCCAAATGAAACTTAAATTTAATAGATGTTTTTTTTTTTAACCAGCAATTATAAACAGTCTAACTGTATGAACGGTGTTTTTTTTTAAATTGTTTAAAAAATAATGTCATAAAATTTAAAGTAAATACAAAATGATTTGGAAACAAAATTTACAGAAAATAAAATTTATTAATAGATAGGAAGTGTCTTAAGAAAGATCTAAATTAATAATTAAGCTAAAAATATTTTTAACACAAATGAAAATGCACAGTATTATTAAAATTTATGCACACAACTACTTTAATGACAGAAACACTTATGATTCTCATTTTTTTGTGTTACATAATAATGATGTATTTTTATAAAATATTTTTTTTGAATCAAATTAACGTTGTTTTTTTTTTAAATATTAAATCTCCTATTTTGTCCTCTTTAGAATGTTCCTGGAAATTAAAAATAAATTGAATAATTTTACATTGAAAATAACACATTGATTCTAATTGTGATAAGCCACACAGAAAAGAGATAGTCACATATTTAATGATATATATTTATGAGAATATAAATGTTTTTTTTGTTATTGATTTTAATAAAATTTCTAAAACTAAATTTATTGATATTCTATTTATAAAAAAATTGAAAAACAAAGAATTCACTTGCTTATCAATCAGAAAAATTCATTTTGACTTGTTCCAGAGAAATATAGGGAGGTGCTTATTAAATGTTAATTTTTGATAATCATTTTTTATAGAATAAACAGATTTCAATTTCTTTTGTTAAATTATCACATACTTAAAAAACATTGAATATTACTGAAAATATAATATTTGTGAAAATATAACTCATAATAAAAAGCCCCAGATTAAAACAAACGTATTTTTAGGTTTATGCATTGATTTTTTCAGAGTTTTATTGAATAAAATTTCAACTTTCTTTGCTTATTTGATAAGTTTTCATAATATTTATTTTGAGTCAAACTAAATATGATTACTAAATGATGATTAATGGAAAAATTTATTAGCTGAGAGCTATAAAATATAAAAAAACTTTACTGTTAAAATGTAAGAAATCAACGAGTCAATTCCCATACAAGTCATTTTAATTGTATTTATCAACGCAGAATGAAATAATTACATTTAATCACAAGTGCATTTAAAATATTTCTTGTGATAATTGCTAGGTTGTTCAATAGTGAATGATTTAGAAACAAATAATTTGCAAACTTTTTCAAATCTGATAAATAAAATCAAGTCTTTACATAAAACAAAAAAATCAGTATATATTTATATAAAACGTAAAACTAATACAGATATAAAGCAGAAAAAGAAGCTGAATTTATAAAATATTGCATTAGTGTGATAGTATGTCTGAAAGATAAATTATTTAGAGAATCAAGCATTAATTTACATTCTTATCAAGAACATTTTTTTATAATTTTATTTTTGGAGCAAAATATTGGGTTATCAGTATTTTTAAAAATACTTTAGATTACGTAATTTTTAATATATTCTGATTGGGTTGTGATGATTTACCAAACACTTTTACAAGTAAGTAACAAAAATAAAATAAGACATAGATAAATTTATCTGACCTGAAATCAGCGCGTTTTTTTATTTATGTCATACTTAATTTGCTCATAATTATCTTGTATATTCAAAAACAGTGTTTTAAGAATGCATGATATTTTTTCTTTGTGAAAGTTTGTAAAATGTCTCACATAGTAGAACATATTATTCAAGAACATAAATTTTTATTGCACGCAATCAGTAAAAATATTTGGAGGAATCCCGAACTTGGCTTCAAAGAAAAATTTGCGCATGAATTACTCACATTAACCTTGGAAAAATGTGGTTTCAAAGTGCAGAAACATTACATTCTTGATACAGCTTTTAGAGCAGAATTCCAAAGTGATAGAGGTACTTAATATTTGATTAATTAATAATTAGTATGCTTTAACTTTTATTTATGAAATTTTTACTCAAAAAAATTTTTTAATAAATAATCTGCATAAAAGTACTACAGAAAATATAAATGATATATATTAAAATTTATAATTTTGAATTATTAATTTTTTTTCTTCAATATTAGCTTATTAACATTCAATCAAAATAAAAAAAAAGATGAAATGTTATAAAAATTAATTTAGTGTGAATGCTTAACATGATAAAATATGACTTTATTACTGAAAATAGCTACCTAAAAATATGTGATTTTTTTATTATAATTATATTTTCTATTATTATTATTATATCTCTCTTTAAAATAATCAGAATTATCCATTTTACAATAATCTTAATATTCTTTTCTATGATAACAATCATAACTATCATATATAAGTAAATAGGTATATTTAAAAATAAATCAAATTAAAATAATGTTAGGATAATTATTATACTGTTTATATTCTGCTTTAGCATTAATTTGATAAAATTCTTATATCGTATAAAAATTATCAAAAAGAGGTGTTAAATTATGTACATAATATTGCTTAAGAATAGCAGAAAGCTAAAATTTTGGAAGATAGTTAGGTAAAGATGTTAATATATTAAATTTGAAATGTTTCAGTAAGTTATAAGTAATCTAATTTTGAATGTTACTTGATTAATACGTTATTTTGTTTGAAAATTATAAAATATTTTCTAAAATTAAAGAGAAATCTATATTTTAAGTACATAACTTATCATAGATAAAATAGTAATATTTTTTGCTTAGTTTAATGTTAAAATTTTTCTTGTTATAATTATCAGTCAAAACTTATTTTGAAAAATAAAATGACTGAAAATTGTTATTATTTATATTTTCACTTATAGATAAATCTAAAATTTCATGGGTCTGTTTTTATAAATTTATATTGCAAATGAAATAAAGAAAACATTTTTAATTCCATACCGATGTTTTGATAAGTTTTATCGGATTAATATTATTTCAGTTTGTAAAAATTCTATTATATTTAAGATTAAAAAAATTGTTGTATAAACATTTTCATTTCTTTTATAGGAAATATAAAATTTATTTTTTATTATTATGTTTAGAGATAGAACACTAATGGTATATTATTGAAAATTTTCAAATTGGAAGCAAAAACTATGTTGCAATAATCATAAAACTTTTTCAGATTTATGCTATTCTAACTAAATTTTCATGATCATTGAAGATCAAATAATTTCTATCTAGCAGTTTGTGTATAAGTCTTATAAGTAATTCTAATTACACTAAAAAAATTTCAAATTAATTTTAAATAATTTTTGCTTAAAAGTATATATTTAGATTTTACCACTTTTAATATTCTATGTATTGAATAGCTTCTTATTCTGAAAATAACATTGATTGCGGTAAAGATTCAAATGGTGACAAATATTTAATAATCAAAAAATCGTTTATTTAGCTGATCAAAGTTAACTGTTGTTTTTGCTTTAATTTATTTTTGTATTTTATTTGAAGAGGGCCCAACCATTGCTGTAATCTGTGAATATGATGCCCTTCCGAATATGGGTCACGCTTGTGGCCACAATCTGATAGCAGAAATAGGTTTAGCGGTTGGAATATCAATCAAGGCATGCATGGAAAATGATGAATCTGTTTGTGGAAAAGTGAGTGATGATTTTCTGAATAAAACTTTTCTGGATGAACATCTTGATCATCAGTATTTGCATAAAATTCTCTGCAAATTTAAAGCGCTATGTGATAAAAAATTAAATAATATATATATATATATATATATATATATATATATATATATATATATATATATATATATATATATATATATATATATATATATATATATATTTTACGTAAATGATGTGTTTTAAAAATTAATTCATATTTTTTCCATATGAACGAATGTAATCAAAGTTATTAATATGAATTTTGTTGTATTTTTAAACTACAATCAAAATTAATGGAAAAACATACTACTTCTATTCAACTTTTTATCCATTAATTTTAAGCGATTGCAATATTTTTCTAGAGGACTGGAAAGTAATTAAATTATTGTAATGTCACAGCTAAACAAATAAACATAGTATATAATTGAAATAAAATTTAAGCTGAGAAAAATTTTCTTAATTAATTTTTCTGAATTATGTAAGATTCTTGAGACATTTACAATTATATTTTTTATTAATCGATGATAATAAAATCTTTTAGTTTAAGTTGACTTAAATAGAAAATTTTTTATGTTTTGTTAATGTTGTGTATTTAAATTTTCTCAAATAATATCAATAAAGATGGCTAAGGAATGAATCACTGTCAGAGTATAGAAATTAACGGTTATATTATTAATAATTTTAATATTTAGGAAATATTATATAGGTTTTATTAAATTAAGAATTTTGATATTAAAATATAGAAGCTAATATAATGTATTTATCCTTTGATTAACAATAAAACTTGCATTAACATTCAACATCTCACTTTATCATTACACAAAAGAATGTTAAGTTCACTTCATCTACAGGCGCAATGAACTCAAATTTAATGATGAAATCTATGATGCTGAAATTCTTTCAGCATCTGAAAATATATGTCTTAAAGACTAAATTTTTAAGTGATTTCTTATTAAACAGATCATTCAAAAAATACTTAAGCTTTGTTCCTTCTTAAAATTCGTATTACGAGCGAATCATCTGAAATATATGCACACATAATAAAATATGTTAACAAACACATCAGTTACTTTGAATTAGAAAATTTTTATCTCATATTAACAATGTGTATTTAAATATTATCCTATTTCTTAATTTTTACGTTCAGTAAACTGTTTAATTAAAATCATAAATATGAGAGAGATTCTTTGAGGAAAACAAGCAGTTTTATTCACCTTTTAATCAGACTTGGTTATTAAAATATTTTTTAAGAAGCATTGGTTATTTAAAATCTTACTTTGTTAATTCTTATTTTGTTTTAAATTTACTCTTTAAGGAAAGTTCATTGTTTAAATTGAGTATATGTACCTTCAATTTTTAAAAATATTCTTAGGGATGGTTAAGGAAATAGTAATTAAATAATATTTAATAACTAACTGACTTTTTTGTTTGGTTATCAGTGCACATTAGGATAATACTTTATTGTTAGTAATTATTAAGAATAATACTAAATTTGGAGTGACATTAGAAAAATATGACAAGGTACAGATATGCCTTCAATTGAAATAGTAAGATTAAATTATCCTAATATTATTTGAAATTTAACTGTGTTCATTTACTTTTAAGTGTTAAAATATTATTATAAATTTGAGTACTGTAAAAAACGCAAAATAGTTAATACCTGAACAGTTTAACTATCTAAATTTTTATTTTTTAGATAGTTGTTTTAGGCACACCTGCTGAAGAGAATGGCGGTGGCAAAATAAAATTGATTCAAGGAGGAGCCTTTAAAAATATCAATGCTGCTTTGATGGCTCATCCTCAAGTGGAAAACAGACTTTCCCCCCTCATTCTTGATATAGCAAGTGTAAGTATCATCATTTGCGTCAAATTTTTTACACTTATTAAATATTTTATACACATATAATGATTCAAGGAGGAGCTTTTAAAAATATCGAAGCTTCTTTGATGGCTCATCCTCAAGCAGAAAACAGACTTTCCCTCCTCATTCTTGATATAGCAAATGTAAGTTCCAATCAAGGTCATCATTTACGTCATACACTCATTAAATTTTATTGAAAAACTGCTTACAATTTAGATAAACTATTGCTCCTACTAAAAATTTCATTGTAATTCATTATGATTAAGAAATGTCATTAAATTATTAACTCTACTATTCATGAAACGTGTTTAAAAACGATAAGTTTTCAATATTTATATAATTTAGATTACTTAATCAGGTCTTATTAATAAAAAAAAACAAAAAATTGTTAGTTTGAAATGTTATTTTAGAAATCCATATATAGTTTAAAATTTAAGTATGTTAAAATTAAGAAATATATAGGTCTTATATTAATTTATTTGGTTTTATTAACTGAAATTGGAAACTAGAATTTAAACTAAAAACATTTAAGAAATTAAAAAAAAATCATAATAAAAAAAGGACTATAAAATATAATTTCAAGAATGATATCCGTAATTTTTATTAAAGAATCTAAATATATCTAGGGAATTAATTTTTTTAAGTTACATCATATTCATATCCATAATATTAAAAAGTTTATATTCATTGAATTTTACTTAATACTAAAATTGTCTAATTTGTTTTGGTTATTTCATATTATATCCCTGCCGTATTATCATTGATTATCATTTGGTGTATTTTTATGTTGGTTTAAATCCGGGTAAGTTATTTGTCTATCACTTAACTGAAAAAAAAGTGCGTCATGGCTTCAGAATGTGATGAAAAAACATAAAATGAAAATATCTCTTATAAAATAGATACATTTCGTATTTTTATAGTTTTATGAAAGACTAAAGAACTTTCAAAAGATTATATTTATATTTGTTTTGAATGTTTAGGTATCCATTAATTACATTTATTCATTCTCTTTGAAGAAAGCTTGACTTAAAAACATAAGATAACATTATTTTAGATTTTGCTTACATTAAATTGTTTTAAACTCAAATAGATAGTACCCGTTAAGTGCAGTTCCAAATGTTTATATATTTCTGAGTAGTTCGATGTAATAACCTATCATTTGCAATAAATATAGAATGCTTTTAATAAGAATTAAGTAATTGTTTTCCACATCTAATCATTCATAAAGTATCATTTAGTTTTTTATTTCAATAAATATTGTTCCTTCTAACTTTTGAATTAAACTTTGCATTTGTGGAGTTGCTTCAAAATTTATAGATACTATATTTTTGCTCAAAATGTCAATAAAGGCATTAAACTGAGTTAAATATTCGTTTTCCAAAATATGAAATTGATTTTTACGAAATTGAATAATATTAATTTGAATATTTTGGGAAATTGATTGTACCTTTTTTTTTCTTTTTTAACAAAATATGATTTTGTTTACTTATGTTTTCTTTCAAATTAAATTGTCTTCATTCAATATAAGTAACATTACAAATAGCTCTAAATATGATAGAAATATTATTTTGTTGAGTATTTTAGAAAATTGTTCTGATGATTGTATATATATAACAAAAGAATAACATACTCATAAAATTTTATTTTACTCTTTGCACACGTATGTCCTAACATTAGCTAAACTTGTTCAGTGAGTTCCTAATAATGTCATACAAATGAAACATTTAACAGCTCATTTTCCCTGTTTCAATGTACATTCTTCTTTGAGTTATGTCATATTGATAGTGATCATAAGCTAAATAATTAATTTTTACAATAATTATCCCTTTGGCATTATATTTATTAACATCTCTGAATCCAAATAGGTTTTACTTAAAGCTAGATTATTGCTTAAAACAATGATATGGCGATTGATTCTTTCTAAACTTTTCTTATGCTTCCCGTAGTTCAACAATCAATTATCAATCAGTATTTTTATTTATGCTTATGCCTAATTCACAATCAATGGAGAAAGAAGTATTAGATATTGCTCGAGATAAAGTTCCCATGGTCATTTATATGTATAGTTTTATATTATTTCTATTTAAGATTATTAAAATGATTATCAGAGGATGAATACGCATTCATTACATTCCAGATGACAATTAAATATAGAATGAAAGAAGGGACTGATCCGTGGAGCTATACAAATGCTGTTGATGCCGCTGTAACCTGTTACAACAACGTCAGTATATTGAGGAAAAGCATCAATACTAAGTGCAGAATAAGTGGTAAGGAATATTTCTTGTTTAATTTCGAATTTTTAATTCACTTTTATTGTATTAATAAGATTTTTATGTGATAATAAAGAAAGTGTTACTGCCGAAACTGACATAATTATTCTAAACATTTGAAACATGAATACAATTAAGTGTTTAATTTAGAATATATAGTTTCCAAAGATCAATTGTGTATGTAGTCTGTTCTCCATTCGTTTACTTAAATTAAAAAAAATTGAAAGAACAATAAAGCATCATTCTTTTTTCACAAATAAATTAAAATAAATTTGTTTTGCATCAATATAATAAGAGTGGTAAGCGGAGACATTTATCTTTTAGGAGCAAAGCAAGGAACATTTTCATAGTGGTTTGAATAAGTTCAAAAGTTGTGAAATAAACTTCAAATTGTGAACTGATTTTATTTTGTTAAATGATTTTTCCAGATCAAATAAATCATCTTTCTGAAAATCAATGATATTAACGTTGTATTTTACAAGGCAGAGTAGATATCTGGTAAATGCAAGTGTATAAAATCTGCAAAATCTGCAAGTGTATAAAATCTGCAAAATCTGCAAGTGTATAAAATCTGCAAAATCTGCAAGTGTATAAAATCTGCAATCTGTGTAATTCTAAATGTCATAATATAGTCTCTAATGAATCTAAATAATAATATACTTATAGGTAAACATTAAAAAAATACTTATTTCAAAATAAAAGTTTAATTTATATTGACATGGAACAGCTTTTTATGAGTTCAAATAATGTAAACTATTTTCTTTATCCAGGTCTTTTAGTTAACAAGACTTAAAATTATCTATAAGTACTAATTATTTAAAGTTTTTTTCAGATATATATACATAAGGTATTAAATGACTAAGCTTTATATAATTTTCAGAAATTTTCATCATTTTGCAATATTTTCTACGACAGATATTATATAACTTATGATGTTATTTGATACAATTTTTAAAAATATCTACTAAAATACACGCCCAAAAAAGAGTCACAGTTATTTAAATTTTTAAACAGAAACATCATTAAGTTATATTCAATGCCATCATGGTGTGCTTCAAATTCTTTTGCACGAAATGTTTTAATATTACTTTAAAATTTTTATCTTATTGAATTAAGATATCATTCTCTGCAAAATATCAGAATTAATTACATTTCTCTTTAAAAGTTGGGTAATTTATAAACATTCCTGTAAAAGCCATAAATATTCATAATTTTCCCCATACAACAAATTTAATGGTGCTTATGAATAATCATCCTTTATTATACATTATCACCGATTAATCCCTTTTACTGTAACACATACACGTTTATTAATATATGTATATATTAATAAGAACATAAATCTAATAAAACAATATATATTAATTTTTTTTTCAAAATAAATTTGTTTTAAAAAAACTTTATTTTTTTGGCATTTTTAGATTGGAATTTATATTTAGCAATCAAAAAATCAAAATATATAATTTATGTATATTAAACCATCAAATTACTAATTTGAACCAATATTTTTAATTAATCCATTTA
Organism: Latrodectus elegans; assembly: GCA_030067965.1. Lineage (NCBI taxonomy): Eukaryota > Metazoa > Arthropoda > Arachnida > Araneae > Theridiidae > Latrodectus > Latrodectus elegans. The sequence continues at coordinate 91,139,747 of CM057810.1, read as the reverse complement.
ATTTACTTATTTTGCATTCAAAACCTTTATTCGTAAACTCATTGCTCCATGGTATTTTACGAGTTAAAATAAAAGTTTCCGGTATTATATAAAAATAAGCGAGAAAATGAATTAAATAAGTATATGCAGAATTACAGTAAGAAACTGAGAAGAAAATAATCATGCATAAGCTATTACATGAATAATGCATTTAAGCATCAATGACAGATGTCAACAGAATGACACGAAAATCTTGAAAATGTAGTCAACTTTACAAGGCAACTTAGTCAACGTCGAAGGGTTTGAGTTATGACAAATTATTGCTTTACTCAGCAGGTGATGGACAGTTGTGCCACAAATCTTATATCTTGCGTTTTCTTATGTAAATCATGTATAACTCAAGAGAACTGATTGATGATATTGCCCTCTGATAAGTCAAACCAACGAGGAAAGATCAACGTTATATGTATATATATATATTGAATTAGAGTAGTTGAAATGTTTTTTTAAAATAATGATGGAAATCGTTTTATATAAAGCATTTTTGCTATAATTCTACAAAAGCAAACATTAAAATAGGAAAATAAGATTTCAATAGATGAATTATATCATTAAAAATAATGATAAATGAAAGAAAAAATTAAAAACGTTAGGAAGAATCCATTTCAAAGATGATGCATATGTTTACAGAAACAACAATTTTATTTTGTATCTGTTAATATGTATAGTGATTCAAATAGGTGCTCTGAAAGATGCTTAATATCACAAAATGCTTTCAATTCAGCAAATAGGAATGTTGTATTAGATATCTTGGGTAGTTATATCATAAAGTATTCTTGAAATCCATAAAATGGTTACAACTATATCGTATAGATATCAATAAAATCTAATTTTGTAATTCCATTCTTTATTAATTTTGGAAGTGAATTGCATGAAATTTAAAAGTATTAATATTTATAGAATATTTGTATTTAAATACAGGATAGTATGGTCAATTAAGTTGGGTATTCTTGAAAGGATGCAGTTTTTTATCTGACAGACACTAGAAGAAATCGCCTAATTGAATTTTGTAATGTCAAACGTAACCTTTTATTACACTGCTGGGCACCATAAATGCAACACCTTAAGGAAGCATGCAATTAACATGAAATTTGCAGCATGCATTAGAGGAGGTCAGAATTAGAATTTCAGCGCAGACTCACATCATGCGCGCTTGTGGCCCCGATTTGAATCTTTATATAAGACTTGGAGATTTCAACGATTTCCAGTTCGGCAAGTGTGTTTTTCTTGTCCTTAAAAAACAATTAATTATGCCTCGTAAAAAACAGCGATCATTTTTTGATCAAGTATCCGAGCTCGACAGAGGTAGAATAGTGACCTACCGAGATTGTGGATTATCTTTCAGAGAAATCGGTAGTCGTGTTGGACGAAACCAAACAACTGTAATGCAGATATGTGGTCATTGGATGCAAGAGGGAAAAACAAACCTACGTGTTCTATCGCATCCATCTCAGTGTGCTACTTCACGTGATGACAGGCAAATTGTGCGCATGGTAGTGACGGATCACTCCCCATATCACGAATTATAACACAGCACATTCAGTCTAACTCATCATGCAGTATTGGATATTATTCTCTCACTCCTCTAGTACGCATTGCCGGTACTTTAAATAGCCAGAGCTACATCTCCAATGTGTTGGAGCCAGGTGTTCTTCCTTACCTTCAGGACTTGCCCACTATTCAGTTGAAACATGGTTATATTTCAACAGAATAATGCGCAACCATACGTGGCCCATACGTGCACAACCATACGTGTTCAAGGGTTCTTCATCAATCGTCAGATTAAATTGTTTCCCTGGCCGGATTGCTCTCCGGATTTTTTGTCGATAGAAAACACGTGGTCCATGGTTTCTCAATGATTGACCTAGATTATATCTCCGGCTGCTACACTAGATCAACTTTGGCAAAATATGGAAGCTACTTGGTTTGCAGTACCCCAAGAACACATCCAAAGTCACTTTGAATCAATCCTGAGGCGTGTGGCAGCGGTGATCTCCAATAATGGTGGTTACTGATTTTGGTAGGAGTCATACTTCACAGAAGTCTATAAATTTAATCATTTGATACTTGGTCAACATGATATCTTCAAAATAAATTTTGTTGTGATATCCCTTGTCATTCTTGGTGTTACAATTTAGGTGGCCAGCAGTGTATGAAGAAAGTTGAATGTCGAATGTTAACAGTGGTGCAATTTTGGTTTCCACACAAGAAATTACAGTATAATTAAAAAATTATTATCACAATGTGAAAACAATGTGATAATTTACCAAAAGAGCGAGATTAAACTGAGAGATAGAAAGATGAAATAGCCTTACAAATGCAAAAAGTGTTGGCCAATCGAGAAGTAAAATGAAACCAGAAAAAAATACGGATAGTCAGCAATCATTCAATCAATAGCCCATATACAAAAAGCAAGTGTGAACGTAGTCACAAAAATATGAATAAGTTTGTTTCTAAAATGTTTTCAGGTGCACTATATATTATTATACGACTGCAGTAGTTTATGCATGAGAAATAGTAAAAGCAATTAGTCATTTTTTTTATAAAAACGTATTGTGTTTGGTAGCTTAAGGGACCTATGCTTATTTGGAACTTAGTTATTCACATATAATTTCGTTGTACAAAAATGACTGATTGATTTTTGAATTGCTGAATTAAATATAAAAATGGTGCATGTAAAAAAAATTACTCAGTTGTATAACAATTGTAAATTTATTCACAATCATAATTTCTGCATTATGAAGAAGGAAATCAAAGAATCACAGATGGTATGTGAAGTACAACTTTCAATTCATAATGTAAAAAAAAAAATCATTGATTTTGTTGATTTTTGACTCCTGTTGAGTGTGTTGAGTTGAATGGAGGAATATGCTATAAACTGGTGGTAAAAGCCATCTTTTTTGCATACGTTTTCATTTTAAATGTATTTAAAATTAAACAAATTAAAATGGCATCCAGTATTTGCATAGTGAACCTCATATCACAATTTTGAAGTATGTTTCAGTATCATATCACAATATTGAAGCATGTTGCAGTTCAATGTTTCTTCAAAACTATATTAAATTTGTTATTTTTCTGTAAAATGTTTTATCTTTGAATCACTTTTTTTATTTAAATTAAGTTAGTGCTTATTTGTGATTAATGGAAGCTAAGCTTTTCTGATTTCAGGCATATAAATTAATGTATATTGCTGCAACATAAATACTATTTCTAATTTGGTAATTCTCATGAATCTGCACAGTAAAAATGCTGTTGAATAATTTTACAACTAATAATGAAAGCAAGTACTGCGCACTAGTTAGTAGATAGATTATCTATAATATGAAATAAGAGGGTATTTTTTATTTTGTATATTAATATAACATATAATATAAATTAACTTAAATTATAGAATTCACAATCATAAAATAGGAAATTTATAGATTAAAAATCTCTCAGTTTGTAGCTGTAAAAAGAAATTTCATCCTTTAAACTTATATCTCTGTATACGATGCTTTAAGAATTATTGAATGTATCCATACTTAAGTTTCTCTATAATTAACAGCTAAATATGCTTATTATTGCTTTACAGGAATTATGCATTGCAGTAGTTTTGAAGAAACTGAATTACAGTACAGTTATAGGGCTCCAACTATTAAGGAGTTGAAAGTCATCAAACAAAAAATGGAAAAATGTGCTTATTCTGCAACAGATGTAACAGATTGCATTTGCGAAATAAATTTTCATAATGAGTCTGCAGCTGTTGAATATAGAGGGATGGTGGCTAATAAAACTATTGCTGATGTATTTGCCAAATATGCAGAAGCAAAAGGTAAACATTATTGTGAATTATTAATTGTACTATATATGAATAAAAATAAAAAATTATATCGTTTATGCTGATTTAAACTAACTATAAAGTGGAGTTTTGTCTTGTCTTTTCCAATTTGCTTTTTCTTCTGTTCTATTTTCAACGTGTTCAATTTCGGAAGCAATATCGCTAAAGATTTGAAAATTTGAAAACTTAGAAGAGTGGATAATTTTCATAAGTTTAAAAACTTTTACAAAAGGAAAAATTATAATTAAAAAGCTTTTCTTTATTACTGGTAAAAATCATGAATAAATTTTTTCTTATCGCCGACGACACTCAGAAATTCGATGGTGAACTTCACCTTTTTTGTTGCAGCTGAAAGAATGCGCGATTTGAAGGCAGCCAGTAAAGTCATCGACAAACCCGAATTTACGACGCTGTCTCAATACGATATGATGTTATCTGACTGATCAATACGATAGATTAAGCGTTATCTGACTTCATGGATATTTTAAACCAGTAAGAATTGTAATAAAGTAGCGTAATCGTGATCTCAACTGGAACGCAAGAAACAGCCAATTTACGATTAATATTTCCACGACTCACAATAAGTTTTAATTAATTGATTAATCTAAAAGGTTTTTAAGCGTGCAACATTATTGTACTAAAATTATCTGGAGTAAAAAATTTATTAAATACAGTAGTATTAGAAAATGAATTATAATTTTCAATTGACCTAAATAAAGATTATTTAAAAGTAAAAATATTAAAAAAAATGGGTTAAAACAGATGTTTTTGAAAAAAAAAGTCTTAAGTAAAAGAAGTCTATTATAAATCCAAAGCTAATATTCAATTTCAATGCATCTCATAAAATTGAAGACAGAAGTAAACTTGGTATGAATCTACTAAAGAATACTTGAATTTCGAAATAAAAATTTAAAAAATATATATTTCAGAGAAAAATTTGTCAACTGTATTTCAACAATTTTTTCTAAGAAGTTCATAAAAAAAATGTAATATATTTGAATCCAAAATAAAGGTTACAAATATAAAAAATGAAATAACTTGGCCAAAAAAGAATTTAGCACGTGAAGTTTAGGCTTACTAATTCCTAAGGTTGTAATGAGAAAACAGTAACAAAAAGTTCGATAACAAGAGTTTAATATAAGCCTAATGTGTACAGATGAGATCACAACTTTAGTCAAAATAAAATGCTTCATATGATGCATATTTTATTGAATTGCCTTAATTGCACTCATTATTACTGCTTCTTATAATAAGAAAAGTGATACAATCATCACATCTGGGTTTCATACTGTTAATGAGTTTGAAGCATTATTAAAATTAATTATAGTTGGGTTGTATCGCGTGTTGTAATTTTCAAAAGACGTTGCCTCGTTTATCGATATTGCTGTTATTCACATATTTGATTATGGACATTAAAATTACCTGAGATGATAACTGAGAACTCTTTGTATCCATACAAAATTCAGGATTATATGAATGATGAATCTTTCTCATTGTTATATAAAACCATTAATTATTTGAAGAATGAGCAAATAGCATATCTGTTGACATTAATTTATATATTCCTCATTGTATCAAAAATCCTTTAACTAAATATTGTTATGTATCAAACAAACTCTTAAAATATGTATTGCATTTAAATACTTAGATTATTATTATTTTGAAGTTTTATTTCTTCAGTACCAAAAATTTATGTAGTTGATCAGATGCACAAACTTTACATTGCAATAAGTAATGGACATAAACAGAATTTATTGCAACACAAACAAATTATATAAATTTTAAAATACTACTTTCTATTTATCCTGAATATTTAAATTTTTAATTTTAGGTATTGTTTTTCGAGATGATGACATCCGTATTTGTGAATCAGCAGTTTCAACAGACATGGGGAATGTCTCACATGTCGTTCCCAGTATCCAGCCTGAGTTTTCCATAGGGGCCAGCCCCCCACATGTTAATCATACGCCAGGGTTTGCGAAAGTGGCAGGAGCACCCTCCGCTCAGAAACCTACTCTTGCTGTTGCTGAATCTTTAGCCATGACAGCTGTTCAACTGATGTCCGACCCTCAACTCATGGAGAAAGTAAGGAGGGAATTCGAAACAAATCCTCACATAGACCCTGATGGGCGTTTGCGATTCATTGGAAAATAAACAATTTCGCTATTCCACAAATATGTAGTTTGTTTTTAAAACTAAATAGAGTGTTTATTCGAAGTTTTTCGAAATATATACATTGGATATATATCTTTTATTATTAAAAACTAATTATTTATTAAAAAATTTCTCTAACATGCTAAAATCTGATGTTTGACTGTTATAAATAAAAAATAATAAAAGAAAATTTTTAATATTGGAGTAAGCAAAGTTTTAATCTTAAGATTTAAAAGAAATTACTTACAAATATTGCAATTATTAATTTTAAATTCTATTAATTAATACAATTTTTAAAACTTTAAATTGCCTTTGTTGATTTAAACTAAATATAAAGTGGATGTGTTTTGTCTTGTATTTTTCATTCAGCTCTATTACCAACGTATTAATGGCTTGAATCAACGGAGAAGAGCTTCTCAGCCTAATGCTTTTCTGTTGATAAAAAAAATGTTTATTAACAAAATGAACTTCGACAATATTCTGAGACTCGATGGTGAACTTCGCCTTGTTTGTTGCCTCCCGAAGAATGCGATTTAAAGGCAAGTAGCGAGTTCCTCGTGGATTTACGACACCATTTCAATACTATGTGTACTGTAGATGAAACGTTGTCTGACGTCATGGATATTTTAAATGAATGAGAATTATAATAAAGAGGTGTAGCCATAATCTGAACTGGAACGAAAGAAACAACTCCTTTATGGTTAATAATAAACTCCAATAAAAAAAAGTAAAAAAAAAACTATTAATTATTAATAAATTTGTAACATGCTAAAATCTGAAGCTGACTGTTGTAAATAAATAATAAACTTTTTCTAACATCAATATAATAAATCTATCCTTAATGTGTAACAATATAATTCTAATCTGAATTTTATTTGATTTTTATTGGTATTCGTTTCTAGCATTCTTATAAATTTAAACAAGTTTTCTTATAAATTAAACATTTTTAGGCAAAAAATAAATAAAATAAGTTTGAGTTTTCATGTAAATTTAGTAAAAAATTAAATATTATTGCTCTTACACAAACTAAGATTAGCAATTGATTGATTCGATATCTATTAAAAGTCTCCTAAAGCTGATGAAAAATAACAGGAATTAGAAAATTTTTACTGTAAAAATTTTTGTTATATTTTTTAATTATTGTTTCATCATCAACCCATGAAAGTCTCTTCATACAATTAAAATAGCAATATTCTCATTTATTAAACATTAAACATTTATAAAAAATACTTAAAAAAATCAAGTTTTAATTTAAGTAAGTACATTTATAATTCTATACGTTATTAGACTTCAGCACAAAGTTGTCATATGACTTTTGCAATTTTCAGAAATTTTTCATGTTTCTTCATTAATTATAATGGGTGAATTTTTATTCTTCAAAATAGAAACCTTTGATTACATATTTTAATGGACTTATTTTCACAAAACAGAGTATACTATTTTTTCAGAATAACAGAGCTTGATTTTATGAACTTTTACTATATGATAGCGGTTTTATATTGAGATAGGAGAGTTACATGAATAATGATGTAACATAATTTAAATATACAATTAAATAATACAGACACGTTTAATTGCCTACAAACCAAAAATAAGTAAAAAAGAGTTATAACCTAAAAATGTTTTAAAAATTTAAATATTTTTTCGTTTTAACTGGGCAAATTTTTCTGGGTTTTATTCAAAGAATTTATAAAAGTTTGGCATCGCATTTTAACAAATATATGGAAATATTGATAAAATTTTAAGCATTTGACAAGTAAGTATTGTAATGAGATAAAATCAATAAATTTTTTAAAAACATAAATTCTGATCAGAATATGTGAATTCTATTGCAATAAAGAAAAAGAAAATTTATTGTTAAAAAAAATTCTCAGAAGCAAATTTTTATTTACATGTAACTTTTTATAATCCTTCTTAATTTGACATTAATTTTTCAAGTTTTCTATTTAGGTAAACCATATTAAAGAAGCGCTCGGTTGTATATTATCTCGAAAACTGCATCTTGCAATTATCTTTCTCTAAACTTATCGTTTTATTATTTTTCGTCTAGTATTTGTTTCACATAAATCAGCTTTTAATAGATATTTAAATTACCCTATCCCTTACGTTAATTTAACAGCATAATTGTGTAGTTACTAATTAATATATGAAATAATAAAATTTATTTATTATTTCATATATAAGGAAATTTATTTTTGAAAGTATTATAATTTCATATATATATTTCATAAATAATTAGGAAATTTATTTTTGAATAAATTCATTTATTATTGAAAAATAATATTGTCTAAAAATATAAAATATATTGATTCGAGGATTAAAAAGTACTATTTTACAAAATTTGTATTATAAATTTATAAAAACACTCATATAATAGAGTTAATTAATATGAATTATGTATTTTATATAGAAAAGAAAAAAATTATTATTTACAAACTTTATATTAATAATTTTTCCTTAGAAATGCATAAGAAAATGAGATCAAAATGTTTTCCCATAAGGTGAACATTAGCAAAATATTGTCAAGTGCATTTAAATATCCACTCCTTCAAAATTTAATAAAAAAACTCCAGCTGATGAATCATTAAAAAAAGTTAATGAGTCTTGTTAACAGGTTGACCATTTTTTTAATAAACATCAGACTGAAAAAGAGCTAGGTTATGAAAAGCTTGGCGATCTGTCACAATAACAAAATGTTTGGAGGATAATGAAAGCTATGCAAATTTGTACATATCTATATCTAATTTAAAACATGGATATTTAAATAATCAACAAGGTTATCTCAAATCTTGCTATAAGAATACATTCTGCGCTTTTCCTCATTAAAAATTTAAATGTTAATGAAATCCTCGTTCTGTTTTCAGCACTCTTATTTAAATTTTGATTACAAACTTTTTAGAAGTAATTAATGCCCTTGTGATTTTTTTTACTATTTACTTTTTCCTATTTATTTTATTTAGTGAAAAACATTCAATTTAGATAATTTCATCACATATTCGTTCTCAGCTATTCATTCTTTTCATCAAAGTGTGCATACATGATTGAATATTTTTTTTAAATATATTTGAAAAGTTTACTAGTTTTTATAGTTTTTTATTCCCTCAATAATTAATAAAATTTAAAATTATATTTGAAATTAGAATAAAATGAACTATTTGCTAAAACTTATCGTTGACTTTAAAACAAATATATTCTATGTAATTAAAACGTTCAAAATTAATGAATATTTATTAGCTAATTCAATATAATATAGCTATTGCTAAAGTAAATGCAATAAAACATTAATGTTAAGTTTTAAATTAAAAAACTGTTTTTCATCGCACAGAATAACATCATAGTTACAGATTTGCTACAAAGCCATTATTTCCCTATTAAATATGTAACTAAGAACTAGTTTTAATGATATTAGGGCGGAGAGTAAAAAGATGAATTATAACATCTGTTTTTCAAATGAAATTAATTTTAAGAGCTTTGTAGCAAGCCCCTTTAGATTCAAGAATTTTGTATTAAGGAAGCCTTCATTTAGAACAGGTGGATAATGCTGTTTTTCTTGAATTCTGCAATCACTTTCAAAATCAGCTAGTCACGAGAACGTGATGGTGCATCATTGAATTTAGTGTTAGCACTTTCTCACTTCAGCTATTTAAAATGAGTGAGATTTATTAAGGATAGAAAATTATGATATATCTTGTTAGTTGTTCAAGAAAATCTAATGGTAGATTGAAATTGCAACTTTCATCTTGAACATTTTACTTGGGCTTTTTATTCAATTTCAAATGTGTTAGTGCATTAACAATATGATATATTATGTCAAGATTCGTGATATTGGCTGTGTGTTTGAATAATCATAAAATATATCAAGTACGTTGTATTTGTAGGTAAAAATTTAAGAGTCAATATATTTATTATGTCAGCAAATATTACATTAAGAGAGAGAAATTTTATTTTGATTCCTTATCATTTATCAATATTTCTTGGGAGCATTTAAATTAACATATTTTGTAGTAACTTCTGATGACCAAAATTTAACAAAGGTTTTTCAGTGTAAATTATGTATTGGTAGTTACAAATCAAGTTAAGGGTTGCTGTTGCCTGGTTGGTTTGGGCGTCGTTCTCATTATAAGAAGGTAGTGAGTTGGAATTTCTGCTTAACCGAAGATCCGTCGTGTTCGCCAAAGGCGGATGGGTGCGTTAAAACTAGTCGTGGTTTCAATGTCTTCCAAGTGAAATGATACTTCTGGGGATGGCAGGCCAAGTATTGGGGTTCTTCTGCTTGATCCCTGATTCAAAGTTACGAAGATTTCACCTGGCTGCTTCTATATAACTGGTAGAGTCCAACTTAGGGTTAGGCATAGAGAAGCATGTTGGTACGACAACAAATCAAATTATATTATAGGGTTGATAAATACATTAATGAAAAATATAGGGAAATGTTTTAATTATTGGTTGTATCAATGGGGGAAAAGATGCTATAGCAAAAACTAATAATCGTTAATAGCTGGAATTAAAAAAGATTTCATAAGAGGCATAATTATAAAAGACTACATAAATATTTTTTAAGAGATAATGGCAGTAATATGATGGTTTCTAAGCTTCTTATAACTAAATTCTTGATATTATTGAAGTAAGTGAATCTGTATTTTAATGAGAATCCATTGTAATATGGTAGATGTAATAATTTCAAAACATGTCTGTCGTGCAAACTTACCTCTCTGTTTTATAGAATTTAAATATACTGAGATATGTTGCTGACTAACTTTTTTTAATTCTAATTCTCTTTTATAAATGTCTCATAACTATACAGATTATTATACTGTTGCTGAAAAAATATAGATTAAGGACTTGGATGAAGGTGGTATAGAAATGTTTTTAAGTTTTGATCTATTGTGATATTTCTTTGGATTAGCAGGGCATAATAATGTAAACATCCGTTCCGTGATAATATTTAAAAAAATTAAGAGAATCGAATTAAAAAATAATCTAGAAATAGCTCACGTTTAAGGAAATATTTGATTACATTTGAACGTATGGATATTTTAATTTTTTCCATGTGTATTTGATGAGAAATACTGACTGGACAAGTAAAGATATGAAGAACATTTTTTCTTAGCTTGACGTGGAATACACTTGCTAACTTGTTTCACGTTCCAATTTGTAAAATTATATATTCATAGGTATGCTAAGTTTCAGAATGATGCTCAAAGCTATGAAATCATTTACGGTGTATATCAAACTCTTTGGATGCATTTACCATAATCTATTTTAAACTAAAATAAAATTATTTTAATACAAAAATGCTAGATTTTAATAAAAAGTAAATTGGTCAAAAGTCGATATTAATTTTTGTTTAAGATTAACACTATTCACTGTATGCGTAAAGGCATATTAACACCTAAAAAGATTCTTGGTAAAAAATAGGACAAAACAACAAGTTAGAATATGAAAATTAAAAATATTTGGACAAAAACTAAAGTCTAAACCTCTTTTTCTATAATAAAATAGGCTTGATGTTATTAATATATTGTATTTTGATGTTGGGCATTGATTTTCTTGGTCTTTAGTTAAGAGGTAAACCCCGATTCTATGATGAATCCTGTTAGAAGTTGTGAAAAGAAAGTATCATAGAATGTGTTAGTATTTTGTTCTCTATTTTACGATTAATATATACATGCACAATTATATAAAAATGTTAAAAAAGTGACAAGAAAACTTGTTTTTATGACCACATGTTAGACAAAAATAAAATACACGGCAACATATGCTGTCAATGCTTAAAATATCTAGAATGGAGAATTACTAGATTGAAGAAATGCAAGTTGTAAACTATGAAGAAAATGCAAAATTTGTAAGATATGTAAGTTAATATTAATTCGCAGCAATATATATAGTGTATATGTCACAGCAATAAATTGTTTTCCAAGTATAACTAAAGCAATAAAAATATAATTTCGAAGAAATACATGAGAAAACCTATAGAATATAGGTATTTGTAGAATATATTAATCTATGTTTTGTTCTTGAGTAAGTATTTTTCTCTTAGCATAGATTAGCCATAAAAAATAAACATATTTCATCAAAAATCACAAATTAGTTTTGAAAAAATACATTCTTTCCAGGTGAATTCGAATAATTTTTATACAGAGATAAATAATATTGCACTTTTATGATTATATATATGAGATTATTTTATCGAAGCATGAGTAGTGCAGTTTAAAGATAACATAAAATTAATTAAACTCCCAAACTATTTTTTTTCTGGTGAAAATCTTCTAATAAATACTGATTAAAAGACAATGCAAATAAATTTTATTCCTTTTAAGTTGTTTTGATTTCGTTATAATTGTACATCACCTGAAGAGGTCTAGTAATTCTTTAATCATTCATAATTTATTCTGCAGATTGTATCTATTTTTCAAATTAAATTTTTCTACTTGTTCAGTTTATCAAATTATCTTAGATATGTAAAAAAGCTGCTATTTTAATGAAAATTAAAGGAAATAAGAAGAAAATCTTGAGATTTACAACACTAATTAGTTAAAAAAATTCAAACAATTTATCTTCGTTGATTTATAAATTGGTAAAAATTTTAATTATGCCATCTGATAAAAGAGAATTAAATTCCTTACTGAGATGGGATTCTCAAGATTTAAAAATAACCAAAATATGAAATTCGTAATTCTGACAATATTCATTTCTACACTTTAATCAAAAGAGCTGTTGTTTCTTTTCATTTTTACATCAAAAACCCTACAAAAGCATTATCATTTTATTGGAGAAAAATAGGTATTAAAATATTAATTTTATCAAATTTATAGCAATAAGTTGTATAAATTTAGAAATTAATTAATTTATAGCTCTTATTTTTTGTTATACATTTATAAATATGATACTCGTACATCTTATGCATTTTTGGATATTGTTTGTTTTCTGAAATTTCTTTAATTGTTTGTAATGGTACCACTCAACATTGAAGTTAAAACTTCAGTGAAAAAAGCTATATAAATAACCACATTTATAAGCATCCACTTCCAATAAGATACTGAGGGAAAGGATTTAAATTATTCAGTTAGTCTTTTTTTATGAACCTCTTTGTAAATATGAACAAATCAGACTAGACCCAAAAGTTTAAGGTGGACACTGAACACGGTTTAAATCTACATATGACAAAGAAATTGGATCGCTGAATCGTTGGACGGAAAGACAGCATTCTTATTATTCAACAGTTATTTGGCATTTTTATTATTCAACAGTTATTCGGCATTCTTATCATTCAACAGTTATTCGGCATTCTTATCATTCAACAGTTATTCGGCATTCTTGTTATTCAACAATTATTCGGCATTCTTATTATTCAACAGTTATTCGGCATTCTTAAGTGATGTAACAGCATACACAATCTTCACTTTAATTTAGTGAAATTAGATCTTGTGATTTAATTGTGTGATGCTTCATGTTATACAACACACCAATAATATTAATTTATCATAAATGGAAAGAAATATAATACTTAAATAGAGAGATATAAATTTATCATTTGGCAGTTAGCTGCTCCCTTAACTCAAAGTTCTAGTTTCATTCAATTTTGGGTAACTTAAATCCAATTTAGTTCTATAGAAAGGATTTTGATTGATTAAGTGATATATTTTCTAACATAAAAATGGTTCTACACATATTGTTACTTTTATTATTTTTCAGGAATCTAAAATTTTAGATATATTAATAATAAAAGTAAATTTCTGTATGGAAATAGTCTAGAAAATTTGGAATACAGTAAATCTAGAATTTAATTTTGAAATGTTTATGTAAGAGACAAAATTTTATTAAAAATTGAATTATGTAAAATAATTTTAAGGCAGTAATAATTATTTAAAATTTATTAAAATTGCTTAATACATGTAATGTCTTACATTATAATATAATGAGACAGATTTTAGATTTAACATTTTAATTTAAAAATACTATAGGATCAAAAATATTTTCTCCCAAATAATTTTATTTTTGATTGTTGAAATTTTTTTCAATTTTTTTTGTATTGACTATTTTTATGCATTTTTTATTTAATCTGAAATTAATAATACACTGATTGAATCTCAATTTTCACATATTTGATGATATACATTTAAAGAAAGTGTTTTCCATTTGCCTATCGAAATAGATATTTTAGAAAATAATTAAAGTTTACGTCATGGAACAGCAAAATAAAGTTTCGAACTTAAAAAAATATTCCAACAGACCTTTAAATAGAAAACACATATATTTAATCACTTTAAAGCAAAACAATGGAATAAAAATGAAAGTAATGAATTTCTGAAAGTATATAAAAATTATTATATCTGTATAAAAAACAAAAATTGTGTTTCAAAATTCTTTAAGTATGGAAAAGAATTCCGAAATTAATTTTTTTTGTCTTATGCCAGCTAGGCTGACAATTGGGTGCGCTGCTCCACTTTTTCATACTGAACCATATTTGGTGTACAGTCCGACTGCTTCAGTACACGCATGCCATAGGGTCCCGTTTATAAGGTAAACAACCATTCACATCTCATTCATACACAGAAAGGACAAAGACAGGAAAGATAGAGAGAAAAAGTACATCCATGCTCGAACCGGGATTCGAACCCAGGACCTCCCTATCCGCAGTCAGACACTCTGACCACTAGACAAGGCGGTCGGCCGAAATTTATTTAAAATGTGCAAAAGAAAATTTACTATTATCGGTCTGTTTTGTAATGTTTTAATTCATTTGATTAATTTCAATCCTAAATGTAATAAAAATAATTAGAATATATATCAATCTTTACATGAGAGTTTAATTCATACTCAAACTTCATGTAACTCCAGGAATCACATGTTCCATGCATTTCAATAAGTATAATTTAAGGAATGCTGTTAAAGTTCTCAATTAATAACTCTAAGCCTTGTCAAGTAGTCTATTTATCTACCATAATGTACTCCAAAGCATTTCACTCTGATACATTATAATAGTTTCCTTACCACTTGACACAAATAACACAATGAAAATCACGTTGAAAATTATTTCTAATTTATTTATATTTTGTATGAACTTTAAGCAAATTTTCTGTTAAGAATATAACAAAGGAAATATAGTATAAATAGAGTTTATTACATATGGTACACTCATTGGGCATATACCATCACATGGTAAGTCCTATTTCAAATTTACTTATTTACTAATAGTAAAAATACTTGAATACTCATTATTGATGAGCAGTTTCTGAGAAAAATCTTTGCTTACAAGAAACATTTATATAACCATCTGCTTAACATAAATCATATATTTTTGTGTTTTAGTTCAAACATCTCACAAATATGAACTTCCTTGAATAAGAAGGAATAATTAATTTTATCTAGTTAAACTTCCTTACGTTATACGTTTTTAATAAGAATTTGAAATCAACCATCGTCATTATTAGATTCAAATCACATTCCATCTGTGTCTGCCTCTAGAATATTATTATGCTGATTAATTTAAGGCGTAGATCATGTATCAGCTGTCATTTTTAATAAAAAGATTTGTATAAACTTGAAAAAGAAAACAAAAGTTTTTTTCTTTTTTAAAACACGATGATCCAAAGGAAGGTTACAGTGATTTATGCTGCATTGGCCTTGACCTAAATGAAAAGAATTCTGAGGTGGACCCTGGAATACTATCATTACACCCACACTCGTTGTTTAACAGGAAGAGTAGTCCACGATTTTTGCGAGCCGAATGCTCATATATCCCCCCTATGAAACATTTCTAACAAATGTAGAACTATGAGAATGTTGTTTGGAAACCATGAAATGAGCTTTTAATTGTTAACAAAATTTTCCTGATTATCATCTTCTTTGAAGTTGATACAAGATTTTTCTGTTCTTATTAGTTTGGTAATATATGTATTCAAGGTAAACTCATGAAAAAACTGTAAAATGATATTTATAGTGTGAATTACTGCTTCAAATTATGTTTAAGGAAAGCAATGCCATTACAAGTGAAAAGTCATAGAAATTTTTTTATTGAAATTTATGATCAGAATATTTTTAAATTTCTATACATTATTATTATGAATATTTTAACATTTTTATTTATTTTGGATTTTGGGAGGGTAAAGCAATAAGCAACATATAATTACAGCTAAAATTCTAAATACTCTTTGAAACATTAAAAATTTTCTCGACTACATATTTTATGGTGCAAAAATTTTCATAATATTTAGATATGAATTTCAATTTTAAGCTCCTTTTAGTAGTAAATTTTCTTGTTAATAAAGTATAAATTGCTTGTTTTTAATTTTTAATTTTGACTAAATCATAAAAGGAGTTTAAATGGAGTTCATAGTTTCTACAATACTGTAGGTAAAATACACTAAAGTATACCGGTAAATAATATGTTTCTAAAAATATTGAAGAATATTTCTTAAAGATTTATTTTATAAGACTATTTTAAGAGAAAAATTTTAAGTAATATAATTTATTTATTTTAATATAATGATTTAATTTTATTATATCAAAGTCTTGAAATTCTTTTAACATTTGTATTCATAAACGTATTTTAATATTATTTTGGGATGTATAACAATAATATTAAATCATTGAGATTATAACTAGGATTACTTAGCAGTAATTTCTTACCAAAAATATTTCACATTGAAATTTTTATAAAAATAATTAAAATTAACTATACAGAATACATTTATGTGAAATTTTTATTCATCAAATTAGTTAATTATACTGTTTCTAATATCAAAAAGAGATTGTTTTACTAAATTTGTTCATTTTCATTTATTTGTGTGTACGTATATATTTCTTTTTATAAAGTCTATTCTCTTTCTTCCAATATATTCACAAAAGAGGTATTAAAAATTCGCATAAGAAAAAAAATTATCACAATGAAATGCACCTTATTATTTATTCATTATTGTGGATTTTCTCTTCATTATCAAATTGTGAAAACACTTTGGATTTTTTACTTAACAAGTCAAAAAATGTGGAAGCAATATTATATGTAGAATATTTCAAATTCATACGTTGTAATAAAAATTTTTTTGGTAAGATAATTAAGAAAATTAAAAAAGAGTGTAAGTTTCATAGTGTGAGTTTAAATAAATTGTTAAAATTCGGTTTTTTAATTTAAGAAGAAACATTAATGTAACAAAGCCACAATATTAAGACTTATTAAGAACAACTGAGACTTTTTAAATAAAAATAAGGAAAATATAGATATTTTACACTGAAAATGTTTTAATTGTATGCATATAAAAAGATTAAATCTAGTTTGAAGTGATTATGATATTATAATATTAAAGTAAATAAATTTAACTTGAAAATTAATTTTAAATTACTATTATTCATGTTTTTTAAATAAATTCAATTAAAATATATTCGATATTTATATCAGCCGAAAGATTTTTCTTGACCAGGAATAGTCCATACTATTTTCAATATTTTACGGCACAGATGCCAAATATGTAATCCAGCACGCCAAATTTTGAGTTTAGCAATGTTTTGGCGGATTTCTCTGTTTAACTGTCAACCTGGTTTTTTATTACATCATAGAGATGGAAATCTATTAGAATTACATAAAAAATTCTATTTTGGCAATCTTAATATTTACGTCATCACATTACACCACAACTGGTCATCTTGGCAACCAAAAAAACTTTGTCACCAAAAAAAAAAAAAAAAAAAAAAAATTTTAAGAAATTGGCATTCTGGATTATACGGCATCGGTGCCTATTATACTATATTCAACATATAATTATTTTTATGCACTAAAGGACTTCATTTTACGAATTCTTCAAAAATATTCTGTTGTAATAACAAAAGAAAATTTCATGTCAGCATTTTACAATATTATGTTTAAAACTTTTCGAATAAATAATGTGAAATGTATGTTTTGAAAGAAAACGATTTTTTTATAAGAATAAACCATTAAGCTTCTATTTAAGTTTTTTGTTTGTTATTATATGCAATCAAGCAATATTATTAATGGTAAATAAGAACTTTTGAAAATTAAGTTATTTATATTTTTATGTTTTTTACGATCATTTTCTTAACTGGAAGAATAATTGTTATTTTTTGTCACCGTGTGATAGGGAAATGTAACTCAACTTTCTATCTTCTTATAAATAATATCACTCAAACACTACATAAACTTTTATAAGACCAAATTATAGTAATGCATATACTTATGATTTGTCATAAAGATAAAATTTGTTTATAATTTGAATGCATGATTTTTCACCTATTAAATATTTCTTCAAAAAAGGAAACCCTGAGAGTATTCAATGTTCCTTTCAATAACGTTCAATAACGTCAATAGAGCAAGAAATATTTCATGCTCTTTGAAAAACCATCAAAACATTTATTGACGGATTTTGAACTGAATACATCCAAATTGTTGAGGAAATGAAATGTTTTGGATAAAAATATTCTCATCTCCCCCCCCCCAAAAAAAAAAAAACTTTTTTTAACAAAGATTTAAGCTTTGAGACATAGATGAGACTTCAAAGTTAAGCAGATCCAGTGAAACAAGAGAAAAATGTCATTCCAATTTTATTTTTCCTGTTCCAATAGTTTTCATAAAAATTATACGATAATAATTTAAAATAACCACATTTATATGAAGACAAGTGTATTCTCATTTTTAAGTTATCATCTCTTATTATATTTACCTGCATAAAATACTCTTCTACTAATGATCTCACGTGTATCATTACTGTATGTTTCGAGACGCATTTTGCAGGTGTTTTCTTGGAGAAGGCGGGCGTTGTTCACACTCTTTCCCTCGGTAATTCCCTTCCTGCAAGTTACGAAGTGCCTTACCTATTATGATTCCAGTTCAAGGTGAGCAATGGAGAGTCCTCTTTCGTGTTTATCTTTTACACATCACGAATCACCGCGTAAAGTGAGCAAATAACATCAAAATGTTAATCATGGGAAAAGGGAGTTTGTGTTTTCCGGTTCTTATTTATAGATCACAATTGAGAGAAAGAGGAACTAAACGATGGCAGAGTGTTATTTCGGAAGGAAAATGCTTAAACGCTTTCTTTGCGGTTCTTTTTTTTGTGGTTAAAAATTTTAATGGCTTATGAAACTAGGAAACTAGGAGAAACGCATTTGAAATTATTCAATTTTTTAATGTAGTTTATTTCCGAATTTGTTTTTAAAATTTTCTCTAAAAATTTGTTTTATTATAAAATTTATCAATTCAAATTGAAACTCTAATTTTTGGATTCAGTAATATATTATTTGAAACGCCTTGAATTCAGATAATTATAGCAATAAAGCTTAAATATTTCACAATTTATGGGTTCTTACGTATTTCATAGAGTATAGATACACTTCATAATATGAAATTTTATTAAATTTGAGTTTTATTTTTTATTTTTATGGCCATTTTTTATATTAGGGCAAAGTTTGTATATCTAAAAGTATTGACTTTGTTTTCAGCAATATTTGCATCAAAAATGACTTTAATATAAGTGAAACTTGAATCATATTGAAGTTTTTTTTATATTCTTTTAGTTTTTTTTATCAAATATTTCAATTCAAAAGAATATTTTCTCTTCCTAATTGCTTTTAGATTTGTATTTTCCCATCATTTGTCCCGTTTCTAATGTGAATAAAGAAATGGTGAAAAATGAATAAAACGAATGAAAGTTACGGCAAAATAGCGTATTTGTGAACAAAGTCGTCACGAAACCTTTACATGCAAAACATAAGTAATAATCGTAAAAGATCAACACAAACGAAAGTTTCTTGTAATATTGGTATGTATAACACGCTATCGTATAAAAACAATGTTTCATTAGTATTAACGATTGCAGTTAAATAATATTCATGCGTATTTGAAAGGATTAAGAATTTTTCTTCATAAACTGCTTACAATACTCTCTTTTTCTTTTGTTAAATAAGAGACAAATTTTATTCCATAAAAGTTCTCTTTCTTTAAAATTAGATTTACATAGATCATTCTAAGAAATTGAAAGATAATTGAAATAACTTTGAAGATAAAATTCTAATGTTTGAACTATAAATATCATTGGTTTATGTAGAAAACATAGTATAATAAATTGCAATGTCATGCTTCTAATTTTGTTTTATTAAAGCAGATTATTATATCAAAAACATTATTTTGATAGCAATACATTTAGTTTTATTGTTAAAGATTTTTACAATTACTCTCTGTAATTATGCATTTTTTCAATTTAATGTGAAGTTAGACATGATTTGATTTATTACAGTATTGCTATTATTAGGTTTTATGTTACAAATATTTTAAGTTATTAGTTATATGTATTTAATACAAAACATTATGCTTTTTGAGCTTAATATTCTAAACATTATTAAAATTTATAAGATATAACATAGAATTACGATAAAAAATGCGGAATTTTTTTTAAATGTTATACAAAAATATAAATTTCAAAACAATTTAAAAAATAGATAGGTGGAAGGTATCTAAAGTAAAAAAATTATATGGTAAAAAATAGATGTTATAACCTAACTACTATGTTCAGATAAATTAGGATTAGAGAATATGTAATTTACTTATATATAAATAAAATGTCTATAATGTATTTGAATCGATAAAATTAAAATTATTTCGACTAATGAGGGATGAAGAATGAGTTTAATGATTATTTTAATTTTACTAATGCTGATATTATTGTGAGCATTAACATAATTTAACAAATGCTACTTAGCTATCGTATAAAACAAAAATTTATTTTCATATGTTTCCTAGAAATATTTTTATTTTCAACCAATTTAAAGACGGTTAATTTTAAGTTATTCAACTCTCCTTTATTTAATAGTGGTAAAAGAATGTTCTTGAAAGTGAAAAAAGATAATTTCATTGCAGTTTTAGATGTAATCTTGCCTCTATTCATTGAAGCGAAATGTTTTATGTTTTAAGTGGCAAAGAAAGAAAGGATATTGATCATGGGTACGTTGTAACTATTTCATAGTTTGACTTAGACAGTCTTGTTGTCATGTGGCAAGTGCAATAAAAAAGGCAAAGATAAAAAAAGACAAGTCATATGGGACCAAAAGCATGGAGCACTACTCTGGCCACATCTTCATCTTTTTCGGTAAGGGTGTCATGGCAGCAGTTGGGTTCGATGTTGAAGAGGGTCGAGGCAACACAGATGCAGCTGAAGAGATGCCTCGGATCCAATGGAACTCTTGTGCAGTGTCTGCATTCTGCGCAGGTTTTAGATCCGTATCATGATTTTCGGCCTGATTTTCATACCCCTCAATGACGTACATGATTATCATACCCCTCATGTGCCAAGTCCACATTCTGTTAATGGTAGAGGTTTAGATAGTCTTAAATTTATTTACATTTTTTCTCATACCTTTAGTAAAAAATGGCAAGAGAAGAACGAAATTACAAAATAAATCAAATCATTAGCTTTTTCTCATTTGTGGTATTCCTAGTTTACCGATGAATCAGAAGATGAAATATTTTAATTTCTGTAAATATAGGAGACAATTCTCCTTCAATAACTTATTTTTATGTTATAACACAAAAATCAGAAAACTTTTGGCTTTTCATTAATACTAGCAGAAAACTTTTAGCTTAAGTTTTTAGGGTAACATGGTTGATGATTTTCTGAGAATTGCCAACATCAATTTATTTTAATAACTTTTATCAATAAAGACATCATATTTTCCTTTGTGTGAAAATATAATCTCAATAAAGTATCAGAATTTATTTTAATATAAATGTATTTCATTTTGAAATATATTAAATGTGCAAAAGAAATTTCTGCATAAAATGTGAAGTTTCTTCATGAATTTTTCAACAATATTTCCCTGCTTATACCATCTCTGTTTTTCCTTCAAAAATCAATCAATTAAACATTTTATTGATTGACTTAAAATAGGAAATAATATTTTTTTTTATCAATGAAAAAATTCAAGTAGTTACTTTACATAAGTTTTAAGTCAACACATATTATTTCTCGTCTTTAAGTAAACATATCTATCTTCAGATTTATCTTCATTAACAATACCTTTTTAATGTTTTTTATCTTTATGTCAAATATCTTCTTAAAAACACAGTCTATACCAGTGAAAAGAAAAAAATAGGATTCCTATTCGTAATTGAAGATATTTTCTAATAATCAGTATAACTTTTTTTTTATTTTAAATAATCATGCAGTAACATTTAAAAAAGATTTGAAAACTTTAAACTTTATTTTCTTGTCTACATTTTGTTTGTATTTCGTTATTAAAACTGATTATTTATTTATATAATTACATTTAAAGATAGGATTGTATAAAACCACAATTCAGATACGCAAAAGATGTGTTAATTTTTTCATAAAAGAAATTTTATTTCGTCGAAAAAAACTGTAGATATATTTTAATTAAGATGTAAAATTATTTTTATTTAGATACATTTATCAAGCTGCATAATATTGATTAAAGTTATCAAGTAAACATTATTTTTACGGGTAATCTTTCATTAGCTTGTCTTTTTTAATTTAAAAATCTGGAAATTAACTTTCTCTAATTAATGCTCATGAGTTTTTAAAATTTAATAAGCCTTTTAATGAGGCCAAAATCTCTCCATTTATTAAGAAACATCTAGTATGTATAGCTATTTTTTGACGATTATTCAATAACTGATAATTTAATTTTAATTTCAACGATATTTTTTATTCAAAGATCTTCAGATTTTCATAAAAGTTTCAATTAATTATAAATCAGAGTTCATATATATATATATATATATATATATATGTATGCACACATATTTATATATATATATATATATATATATATATATATATGTATGCACACATATTTATATATATATATATATATCTATATATATATACATGTATGTATATGTATTTGAATATATGAATGTATATATTCCAGAATATAAACATTCTGGACTGTAAGAGATAATCTAAAATAATTATAAAAAAAATACGTATTTGAATAACTTATTTATACGTTAGGTAACATATTTATATTAAGCATGTTTGTATATCACTAAAAAATAATAATTGGTCATCACTTAGTTTTGTAAATTAGAAAATAAGTAAAATGCTTTTGTTTTTTTGAGCTGAAGATCTTTTCTATTTGTATTAAATTGATCAAGTATTGTTACATAATTTTCTTCTCAATGCGCATGAAAACATTCAAAGGGAACTAAAATTTTATCATATTTGACTTCGTTTACAACTTACCATCTTCTTTATCACTTTTTTTCAGATCCATACTTAACGCTTCTTCTACATTTTGTATAAGTTACATGCTTAGAACGGAGATGATAATCAATCATCTCAAAATAGTATATTCATCGCGCGACATTTTCTCCAAAACTAACAATTTCGGCTAAATTTGTTATTCATAAGCGGAAATTACTTTCTTTTTCTTTTCAGATTTTAAGAAAGATTTTTTTCCCGCTTGATTAATTCTTCTTCCAGAAATTCAAATTATGTTGATTTCTGCACTGAATCCCAAGTATTGTTTAAGTAAAAAATGCTATTATAAGAATCTTGATAACTTTAAAGAGACATCAATACACGGATCATAACATGCATCGATTGTCCACTGGTATTATTTGCCAATGATTACAACTAAGTGTAATATCCATAAAGCATCTCTCACTTTGACTTCAATCCACTGGAGCTCCCGCCGCCAATGGTGCGATGAACAACGAATATGGACAACGGAATTAGGTTGATTGTCTTTACTGACGAATCCGTTTTCCGTTTGTAACACCACGATGGACAGTTTAAGGCCTGAAGACTCCGTATTGGGATTCTACTGTACTGTTGCGCCATGATAGTCATGGACAAGGTATCGTAATGGTATTGGATATCATTCCAGCATCCTCTAGTATACAATGTCGATACACTGAACAGAAGCTCTACATTTTTGAGTTGTTGGAGCCCATGATCTTTCCATATCATCAACGCTTGCCATGAGTTATTTCAGCAGGATAATACACAACCACTGGTGGCAAGTAATGTTCAAAAGATTTTTTCTATCCATCTGGCTAAATCACTTCCTTGGCTTGTTTGTTCCTCACATCTCTGGCCAATCGAAAATGCGTGATTCCATTGACCCTGCATACACCATATCCCGCTATATCAGATAATACTTCTGCAATATGCAGGAACAGCATGGACTGTTATATCACATGTTCAGTCTCTTTGATACTAAGCCAAGTTGTGTAGCAGTGATTGTAGCCAACAAATGTAGCGGTATGGTTTATAGTCATCCTCAACACTTCAAAAAGCTTATTATTTCATTCATTTGATTTTTTTGAATAATGTGCTACCTGCTAAAGAAATCTTGCTGTAGTATTTCTGATCTTTTTTGGTGGGCATGCTGGTTGGCTGGAAGTGTATACCTATTATAAACATTGTTACCTACTTACATGCATACATATACAGTATATCAACGGAATCAAATTTTAGGACATAATTCTTGGTCTAAGTGATATGACTTACTTTAAGTTTCATATATTAATTTATCATTCTTTAATCAAGTTTTCTATGTTAATCAAATATTCATAGTAACTGTATTAGTTGAATTCTTCGACCATAGCAATTTTTATGATAATATATCTAATATCTAAACAATTTACATATTTAGGCAATACTAAATTTCTTGTCGTTTTTTAAGTTCAAATGTGTTTGAATATGGTTCTAATTTAACATATAGTAAATATAAACTAATTACTAAATATTCATAAATTATTAACTGTATGAAATTTAATAAATATAATATAACATATTAGCAAATGCAACAATATTAATTTTTTAAGATAAGGACATTAAATTATGCCAGGAAATAGAAAAATATTAAGGCAGCAAAATCGTTTATGACTTGTTATTAAAAATTTTAATATATTGTACTTTTCATTTAAATAATAATACATTTTATTTTTATTTTAAATATTAATATATTTTAATTTCATTTTAAATATTAATATATTTTACTCTATTATTTTAAAGTTTAAGATTTTATCAAATATTTAATCAAATTTTAAAAATAATTAAAATAGCCTTGATTTAAATTTTATGGAAGACGTTGGTCAAAAATAAAATTCTCTTTCTATTGTATTTTAAAGTAAATGTTTAATAAGGCATGTCGTTTCAAAAATAGATAATTTCATTTGTATATCACAAGATTCAAGATCTGTCACAAAATTCATTCGCTGATTAAATTAGGTTATTTGTCAGTAAAAATGAATCAGTTACTAAAAAGTCAAAGGCCAATTTTCTAAAACATATTTTTTCTCGTGATTTAATGTCATTTCCTAATGCCTTAGTGCCATTCATTAAAAAGATCAGAAAATATTTAATATCTGAATCATAAGAAAATATTCTCTCTTAAAGAGAACTGTTACTGTTAAAACGATATCTTGAACAAATGCTTTTCTTCTCTATTTTAAACACAATAATTCCAATTTTTCTCTTTTCCGTTGTTATAGATTACTTCCTAATAGGTTCAAAATCACCCAGAACATAAGTGAGTCGATTCTGAATAAATATTTAAAGCACTGACAAAGTACTATATTCAATATCATACGTCATACCAGTCACTGTTTTCCTTTAGCAAGTTATTTTTGTTTCGTTGAAGATGCTAACGATATTTTATTCCTTTTGGAAAAAAGAAAATAAAATAAACTTACTGTAAAATAATTTTAAAAAAAATTGTAAAATAAAATGTAAAATTTGGTATTGATTATAATGAATTGAACGTAAAACTTCATTTTAGTAAATGTATTTATTAATATTGAAAAATTGAGAGTGAAATAAATTGAATAACGTCATGAAACCTACATTTAACATACTTATTTTTATTTTTTTCCTGTATCATAGATAAATAAGCATTAAGCAAAATTTTCAGAATTAAAATGTAACTTTAAAAATTTTATTTTTCAAGGTTTGGTCTTCCTTGATTTTATTTCTTGAATTTTACTGAAACTTATTTTTTTAGATCTTTCCTAAAACGTTTCAGAAAACTTTGTGCAATATATATAAAGAAATAACTTTCCTATAAATATTTGATGAATTAAATATAAAAAGGGAAGCAGCGTTTAGATACAGGTCTTAGAGTTGAGAATTTCTAGATTTGCACTAAAAGTAATTAAAGCCGAAATTGAGTTTGTATGAAAATAGTTGTTTCAAATATAAAGTACTAAATAAATGTTCGTCACTTACATGAAAACGCATAATTTTATGAAAACTAATTGTAAAATATATTAAAAGTAATGTATTGTTGAATCTAAATGTGTATTAATGAAAATAATTAAAAAATTTAAGATAAAATGTTCAAACAACATTCAAACTAGAATGATAAAATATTTTTAATTATTTTAAAAAAATACAAATCTCATAATTTTAAGCAATTTTTATCACGTATTATAAATTCTTGTATCAGGACTTTAAATAATAAAAATGCAACACGTATTTCTTGAACGAAGAAATCATTAAAGTATTTTAATTTAATCAATTCGATTTGAGATAAAACATAAAATTTGTTTTTCTTTAACAATTAATTAGAAAACATAAATTATATTACATTAAAATTAAGGGATTCATTTTTATATACTAAAAGCAAGTTAAGTAAAAATATTTTTTGTAGGATCTTTTTAAATTATGCAAAAATAAGAAGCTTGATTTTTAAAATAGAAAAAAATCTTTGACATTAACTCATGAAAAATAATATATTTAATATAAGATCTATGATCACCTGCAAATTTAACTTTTTCGTATAAAAATGTATTGATCTATAGATATGTTTTACACAGGAGGAAAGAAAGCTAGTATGAATGAACTAAAGTGTATGAATATATTTAAATTAAAATTATTAGCATTAATAATCTTAATCATGTAACAATATCATCAGAATATTAATATCAATATTGTTTACTTTTTACTATTTTAATTCAACATTATATAATAGCGATTTAATTTTTTGAGTAATAAAATAGATATTTTAGAAAATATGCCTCAGTTAATTTACTTTGCATAAAGTATAAAAATTATCATCTGCATTAAGCTGTTTTTACAACACGTCCAAAAATATGTTTTTTTGTGAATACTTTTATAAATTTACAAGGTCTAATAAAACTAATTGAAAATAAATTTCATAAAGTTACTAAGTGCAACCTTGTACTTTTGCATTAAAATCACATGTTCCCTGTTTATAAAGTTCAGAATAATATCTTTCAGAATAAAAATGCTCCACCCTCTGATTGTTATTATAAGCTATTTAAATTTTCAATATTCCCAGCTACTTAAAATCTCGTTAAGATTTTAATTCAACAAAATTCAAATTTCCACTCGACATTTTCTAATTGGACAAGCTATCAGCGTCGCTAACAACATGTCAGAAGCACCGTTTCTTCCTTTTACTTTTGGATGATACGTTCTCTTTTGCTTGATTGAATTCCACTTTCTTTAATATAATGGTGGGATCTTCTCCGCAACAAGTTGCCAAGGATTAGAGATCTTGCCACGGAGAAGAAGAATGACGAGGCATCGGGGAGAGTGATCTTTCCTTCCGCAAATTAGCATAAAAGGGAGAGTGGAATCCGGTTATGGCTGAGACTCAGACCTTCGACCTGACCTCGACTATCGTCTGGGAACCATCCCTCCCTGAAGACCTAATTTTTGAGAAGAACCTACACGTTACTCATCCATCCCTCGGGGGACTTAGAATGATTTTGTCTCTTTTACTGATAACAGATGGCTGCCACTTTGCAACGCCCTTTGCATAATAAGTGTATACTCTGACATTATACATCAATAAAAATGCCTTTATTCACCCGATTTCATTCATCAGATTGCACATCTTATTTTCTCTGTTATAAAATCGATATTACCCCAAAGATTTTATATTTAGAATAATTTGTATTTATGTTTCATTAGGGTCAAAATAAATGTGATCATCTGCTATATATATATATATATATATATATATATATATATATATATATATATATATATATATATATATATAATTGTATTTTTTTTTATAAAATTAATCAAATGCTAAATGAAGAATAATAAAGTGATTCCAAAGCCACACTGAAAATGAATTTACAGATGTTAAGCCGAAATTCATAATAATAAATTAGGACTTTAGTCTTGATCCATTGAGCACTTTGCATACTTTGTACCAATGTGGTCAATACCCCTTGATGAAAACTCGCAATATTGGTACTTCGTTTTCTTTTCCTTTTTTTATTTTACGTTTCTTTTAAATTTTGAAATATCATTTGAACACATGTTTAATATATTTCATATTTTGAATTTATTATTCTTAAGATGGACTATTCTTTTTAGATTTTTTTAACTTTATAAAAAATTAAGATTAGTTATATTTTAGTAATTCTGCTTCAGCTGCTGCTTTCAAGCTGAATGTATTGCTAAGCAGGTATAATTTTTGTATTTATTCTTGTATTCTTGTATTTTTTAAATTTATACTTGCGATATTTCTACTCACACACACACACGCACACACGCACACACACGCACACACACACACACACACACACACACACGCACACACACACACACACACACACACGCACACACACGCACACACACGCACACACACACACACACACACACACACACACGCACACACACACACACACACACACTCACACACACACACACACACACACACACACACCCACTCACTCACACACACACAGTCACACACACACACACACACACACACACACGCACACACACACACACGCACACACCCACACACACACACACACACACACACACGCACACGCACACGCACACGCACACACGCACACACACACTACAATCATTACATACAATAATAAAATTCAATACAGTTCATCAAACCTTGTGGGTATGATGAACTGTATTGAATTTTATTACTCATCTTATTGTGCACACAGTGAAAATTTTTAGTAAGATGGACTATTCTTTTTTGCATTTTAATGCACCGTTGCTCCGTTGCATTTTAATTGGACAGAAATGTAATCATAACTAATATTGAATATTGATATAAATGAAGCTTATATTAATTTCCGATATTCAATAATATCACATAATTTTCCAATATTCAGTAATAATACATTATTTTCCATTCATAAATAATAATTAATATTGGAAACGAATATAAATTTGAAAACATACGAGCAAAAGTTGCAAAAATTGTCTTCGTATATTTTTTTTCAAATATTCTGTATAACATAATTGAGCTTTAATTGTGGCAATACACTGTGAAACAATTCTTGCACATGAGAATGTGCAAAACTATAATGCATAGGAGCTTAGTAATTTTTAAGTAGCGTAAGAAAGTTTCAGAAAAATAAGAAAATTATCAAATTGATAGTTAGATTTGATGTTTTCAAATATATTAATAGTTTCCTATATGTTAACTTTTTCCTATGAAAAGAACATTAAAAAATGTATAATAGTCTGCCAGAATTGAATGAAATATAAATCTTATCACGTCGAAAACTGAGTTTCTAAATAAAAAGAAATTTGACAAAGAAAATTTCAAAGCATTGCTTCCTTTTATTTTAGATTTTTTTAATCCTTTTTATTTCACCAGAAAAATCTAAAGGATTAAAAAAGAGATAATCTGTTCACAAAGGTTGCGATGAGTATGATGGATGGAAAAGTTCTCTGCTAGAATCCCAATTTTTTGATACATAACCCGCAGCATAGATAAGACAGCTGTCAAAAAGCACAGCAATATATACAATTCCTCCTTTTGGCTTATCTAAGCAGCTTAATTTATAATTTTAATGCATTGAATTGTGAAATTAAAGCAATGTTTTTTTTTAACTTTAAGGATTTTCTTCATTTAAAAAAAATGAATAAAATTTCAAATTTTCCCACATCATTAATGCTTAATTTGAAATTTTTTTTATTTCAGCATGAGATTTACCATAATATTGTTATTATTTTAGTATAATAACGATTTATGCTACTAGTTTGATTATTAAAAGGTTTATTTAAATATGAATTTCATTTATTTATAATTTAAAAAATACTTAGAGATAATTACTATGGTATTAAGTTTTAATGATTTGTGTTTAAAAATTTAATAACTTTAAAAACTTAATAACTATCCATATTTGTACCTTTCAATGATATTTTAATTTTACTACAATTTTTTCATTTTCAGGATATGAATTTTAAGGATATGAAGCCAAAGTGGCCATTTAATGTTTCATAGAAACTTCTTTTATGTTTCTAAATGATTGAGAGTTTTCTAATATAAAACTTTGATCTAAAATTGAGACGTGGGTATTTTAATTAAAAGTGATCTGTTTCCTCATTAAAAAGTATCATGAAACAATTACTATAATATAATAAACTGTTGCTTTACACCTGCTGCTTGCTTTTGCTCATATATCGGCCAAACTAATTAGTCGTTTTAGAAAAAGCAATAAGCAATACCAATCAATGTAAACCGGTTCTTCTTCTGTGCTATCCATTGTAAAAGGCTAATTATCTAACTCTCAAAATAAAACGTTGTTTTAGGAAAAGATCATGAAGCATGCATATAAAATCCTTTTTTTTTCTGCATAAGTTATGCATATTATATTAAGGTAATTGGGTATAAGGCATATGAATAAAAAATAATATTAATTAAAACTGTAAGGTTATGATGGTGTAATATCAAAGGGACATGTCACTTCTGTATATCTTATAAAAACAAACAAAGGAAGCAATATATTTTGACATTGTACACGATCATTCGATCACAAATTTTATTTCAAGTTTTTATTACTTTAATTGGTATATTAAACTTTTGCTTAGAAAGAATTAATAAATAAAAAAAAGTTTGACTCATAATATGTGTATTTATTGGTACAAGTAACTGCAGTGTTCTTGCAGTCTTGATATTAATTATGTTTGGAAGAAATAAAATATTAGCCCTTTTTTGACAGATTCTAGACATTAATTGAAAGTACAATTGTCAATAAAATCTTCACAATGTTATAAATATCATGTGATTGCGATGCTTAGAAATTATCAAATAAAATAAATAAAAAAGTGATCAAATCAAAGTAATAATGATTGGAATTTTATATAACGTTCTTTCCTTAGAAGGAAGTAATAAAATTCAAACCTCAACACATTTTTATTATTAGAAACTGACAGTGTACCATACAACTGGTAATATAATTAGCGACAAGGACAAATAGGAATAGAATCAAATTTGATGTTACTGCATTTTGTTTGTATGTAAAATTTTGAATTATTCTATTCATTGTATATAAATATATTTCGCGAATCAATATTACGTAGGGGTGGCAATCATAAGTATATTCAAAAACATGTTAAAACTCTCACTGGATATATATATATATATATATATATATATATATATATATATATATATATATATTTCCACCTTAAAATTTGTAATAATATAGAATAATATTTTAATTAGATTTCAAAAATACAACTCAAAGAGTTTAAGATTTATATTTTAGGAACAGAAGATTGTGTATTAAGTAACTAAGAAAAAATTTTTTCTGGTGTAATAATTTTTTGGTAGGGCAAAGTCAGTGTAATACTTCATGTAGGGTTGAAAATAGTTATAAAACAGAATTAATGTAACATGGAAAGAGCAGGATGAATTAAAAGAGACTTAGAAAATGCCTTCTGATTAATTTTGATTGTAACCAAAATGTAAATTTTTTTTAAACAGTTAAAAATTATTAGATCATATTTCTGATGAATTATTCACAAAAAACCCCTTTTTTGCATGATGATTTTGACTGTTAAGAATTCAAATAAAATTTTTGTAGCAAGAGTCGCAACCAAAAGTGTTATCTGTTGGTAAGATAAAAATGCAAAAAAGAAAACTTTTAGGATATCGAAAACTGTTAAACAGAAAGAAATTCATTTGAAATAAGCCAAGAAAGGGGAAGTTTTAAGCTGATAAAAACTGTAAAAAGGTTTTGTTTTTTTGATACTTAAAGAAGCAATCTGTTATTTACTAGAGTTTTGATTAAATTTTCTTTACTGAAATGCTTTAAAAAAGAAAAAAAATAGATATTAATTTTGCAATCGAATGAGTTGCTATTTTAGTACGAAAATCATTTTGTATTAAAATCAATTCACCAATCGTATTGGATTTATTTTACTTGGACTAACATTAACCCCGAATAATAAATAGTAAAAATATTATTGATGTGTGTGACTTGAATAACAAACTGTTTACAATCAACATTATGCTAAATTCATATATAGTGATTGTAAACATCTGTGCTGAAAATGTAGGTTCTACAGAGACGATTTTTACTTACAAGTACGTAATTAATAGCACTTTCGATGATGATCCATACTCTTATTTGCTGAGGACTTTTTAAATCATCTAGGTTTTAGAGAGTATTGTACAGAGGAGACAGGACTTACGCTTTGCACGTCACAGTCTTCCTCCATTGAATTCAATTTATAGAAACATGCTGCCCATTTCATTAAAAACAATATTTAAATGTTTCCAAGTATTATTTTAGAAATCATACTCTGTGTACCTAATATCCTCCATAAAGATGACTCGAATCCTATGGTTTAAACGAACATTTGGAGCGATGGTTCATCAAGATGAATAAATACTGTCACTGATCAGGCATGAAAGACATGGCGATCAAGTTGGCTGTCGTCTGACATCTTCAATCAAAACATAAAATTATCCCGATTATAGTTGTGTCTTTCAGAAAAATTGTGAGCCTGACATAGAGATTTTGACTTTCTTCAGAATCTAATTCTTTGGGAATCAATTTGTTGAATATCGCTTACAGATAATGTTGCGTGTGTGTGTGTGTAGAGTTCAATGGATGTGATTTAGATCTTACTGTAACCGAACTATTCAGTGAATTCATTAGTACATGAACATAGTACTTTCATTTTCAAATAGATTTTAGTGATATCACTTTTTTTGATGAGGTTGCAATGCTCGAGGTAAGTTGATGGGTCTAAATTTATTCGATAAAACCGAGCTTACAGACACAGATAATGGTCCTCGCAAGTGGATGTAAGATAAAGATATCGACAGCTAGATCTTGTGACATACGCTCATTTTGATAGGATTTCTCAAAGGGTTGATTATATAAAATAGTTGACATTTAAGGATTACGCCATCGCTGACATTCGTTCCCAAATCTTTTTCGTTTATCTTTCAATTGTATCAAGCATCTGATTTTACTGAAATCCTGTCGAGGACTCATATTATGAAGTATGGTACAAATAATGAAAAAATAAATGAACGTCAAGCAAATGTAACATCTAATGTAATGAAATAAATATGAACTGCTGAAATGAGCTTGTTTTTACATACATCACTTTACACAGCCCTATAAATGGTTATGTAAACATTTTATTAAGGCAATGGTCTGAAGTATTTCATTAAAATGTAAGTATACCAATACCTATTTTCTAATGTTTTTTTCCTCGAGTTATGGAATTTTATTGAATGCTGGTTATTTTTTGAGATAAGTATAGTTGATGTTGCTGATATTTATTTATATTAATATATAGAGTTGAAAATAAGCAAACATTATTTAATAAATTACTATTGAAAGAAAGATCATAAAATTTGCTATTTCAGCAATTATCATTGATTTTATAATTTAAGAACTTTCGTATGTTATATCCATGTTGGATTTCAATAAGAGTAAGAGACAAAATTGATAGAATAAAGAGAAGGTGATTGATTGTTACGATATACCTCCGTAAAATTCTTAGGAAATGTTTTCCACCTTGATAATATAATTTTATTTTAATTCTAGTTGATTCTATAGAATATTTAAATAATTACAAATGATATCAACTTTTACAGTCATGCTTTTATTTAAAATCAACACTATAGCTCTCAGATACATTTTAAATGGTTAAATATATTAAATCCTTAACATTTCAATTTATCTATTCATAGGTTAGATAAAACTTGATATAAAAAGTCACAAAGGCAGTAAAAAATGAATCTAAAAAATAAACTTTGCATCAAAATCACTGGTAGGTAAAAAATGGGATTTTCTTTTCGGTACCGCAGCATTTATATATATAACTTTCGGTTAAATAACATTAAACAACCAATCTATAGTTTTGATATTAAAGGTAAGCAAATTTTTAGAATAATAATCAACATTATTGATAACTTTTAGCAGCATCGTGATTTTAATTCTGAGAGAAGTTCTTTTATCTTAATAAATTTATTGTAAAAATACTCTTCATGAATTAGAGAAGATGATTTACACTAGTGAGATGATTGACAAAAGATTTTCTACTAATAACCCAAATAAATTATGTCAATTAGTTTAATAGTTATCGAATTGGAAAGTTCCATTGGTTGAAGAAGAGGAATTAATAGCTGAATGAATATGTTATCATTTTAAATCTCAAGATAAGTTTATGAAAAATAGAAAATGCAGTATTTTAAAAATATTATTTAAATACTTTTATGCATCTGAAGAAGAATATAAAATTAGTAACGTAATATACACTTTAATTATGAATTTTGCATTTTATTAAATGATTAATACGATGTTATCTTTCTATGTATAGTTATTAAAAATTTATAATATAATCTTCAAGAAAACTAATTTCATTATCCATGAAAAATTTCATCAAAATTTTATCAAGGATTGGGGATTTTATTCTCGCATTTTATATATATATACTGCTAAGAAAATTTTAGGGACTTTGGTAGCCTAGTGGTTTAGGAAATCACCCTTCCATCCGAAAGGGCAAGGTTCGATTCCTTGTGCCGCCAAAGACTCACCAAGTACATGCGATATGCGTGTTCCTTAAATTTTTGGAATTGAAAGACCTGTGGTCGGTCATTGAGCGGTTACTAGGAGTACAATGACCTGGAGAAAATTCCACTCCCTTCAGATTAATGTCAAAATTGAGGGAGTGGATCCTTTGGTGGTGCCATCTATCGAGGAGGATTTAAAAAAGAGCAAAGACGTCTTTCACTTTTGTGATGCTCTGAATCGAAAGACGCTCCTTATTGACTTAAATTCGCATTGACAAAACATAGTAAGCTTGACGTGTCCAAGTGTCATTAGTAACAACAGAGAAAGTTTTGAGTTACTGTCAACTGTTTAACTTTAGAAAGAATATAATTATTATATTACATATTTAAAGAATTTAGTTATACTTTAAAGTTATTTAATAAATTAAACTGACTTATATGTAATATCAATTGTAGATTGAAAACTGGACTTTAAAAACATGGATAAACAACATTTCAATTTACAAGTACATTTATGTCAAATATAATTTTTATATGAATTTTTTTTTCTTTTTTCTTCCCTTTTTTTAACTTATATTTTGTAATTTTAGATTTTAATCTGATAAGAAATAGGCATATCAAAAGTGGAAAACAAATGTGTGAATGAGATTAACATAAGCGATTCACCAAATTACCATTATGTGCCTGATTTTTTGTTGTTTTCATCAATCAGAGAAACACATGGCATTAAAACCAAACATAAAAATCTCATCCAGTAAAATAAAAGTTATGAATACTTTACCGAGTTTATATCTTTAGCGATCAAACAATGGTGAGAAAGTTTTAGACACACGCAGTTAATGCATTTCGGAGCAATTGAAAAACCCATTTTGATGAACTTGACCTCAGATGAAATGCATCCAAAAGTGAATTTCGTCCTCCTCATCCATTTTACTGCAGTATAATATAGGGTGTCATTTTACGGAATGTAACATATTAGGATTGAAAAACTTTGCCTTTTGTTATGACTCCCAAAATCATTCCAGAGAATGTTGATTATATGAAACATTCTCTCGTAACAGACGCCCATTTGCAATAGAAAAGATATTAAAGCTTCACCAGTTAAGCTCAGAACAATTGCGTGCATCAAAACAATGATATTCAATACAGTTAGGTGGATAGAATATGAAATTTAGTAGTTTACTTCCTTGACCCCTTTCTCTTCTTTCCAACCCTGTAATTACCGACTGCTTGTACACGATAAGAATTAAAACTGATGTCTTGTCTGCTTAATTAAAGGGCAAAAGAAGACAATAAGTTAAGTATTTGGGAAAGAGTATGGTTCTTCGAAAGTATCCAATTGCCACACTTTTTTAGATCCTTGAACACGTTTCTTTATAAGCGAAATATGAGAGGCTTAGTTAAGCTGTAATTCAAATAATTGCAAGTAGCTCCATTCTTGTAGGTTAAGTATGAAATATTTTAATACGTAGTCACTTTGAATGCAAATCATGTATTGACACCCACACGAGAAGAAATAAATTTTATTAAAAAATTTGAATGAAGAAATTTTGAAACTTCCAGAATTTTCAGCTCATTTTCAAGTTACTTTTCGCATTGATGCTAAGTAATCGTTTATTTTTACTATCCAAAATTTTGAAAAATTAAAAAAAAAGGTATGAAAAGAAGAAAAAAAATGCGTTCATCAATCAACCCAAAACCTTTTAAATGCGTGGATATTTTAGGTGTAAAACTTTTTAAATTACACAAAATGTTTTTTTTTCAAATTTTATTTGAACGATTCAAACATGAAACTTATTTATTTGGTTTTTATTATCCTTCTAATTTTTTATATTTTAAACAGTATTAGGTAAATTATTAACAAAACCTTATGACTATACCAGTAGCCGACTTTACAAATTCGTTCAATATAAAAAAATTTTTTTTATTAATATATAAATAATTTACTTACAATAGTATACACTTAAGTTTAGTAAATTAATTTTTTTCAGTTCAAAATATAAATACCAAAGCTTCATTATAATTCCCAAAGCAATATTATAATTCTAAGTGAAAATAAATTCTATAAGACCTCTGAATTTTCTCACATAGAATGTTGTTAACTGGAAATAAAATAACTCATTGGATGAATAATATGAACATGAATAAAATATAGAATTATGAAATAGGCTTTAGAAATATTATTAAATATAATGTATGACTTTAAAGCACGTTTTCTTTAAATTATAGTTAAAAAGACAAATATTTTAATCATTTTACTTCTTCAAGAAAGTTAATAGTTAAGAATGCATCCCCAAACTTAAGTAAATTTTTTCCGAACTATATTTTGTATTTAATATAGAACACTTTTTGAGATTTTGAACTACCACACTATTTTGTATTTTAAATTATTTTTCCAGTATTAATATATTAGAGTAGTTTTCATTGTCTATGTTTACACATTGTACAATTGCAAATGCTTTTTCTCATACACATACAGTATTTTCAATGAAAATCTTGAAAGAAATATGAAAAAGAAAATGCAAAATTATATAGCTGATAAGGTAAAATAGCTTGCTGTGGCAAAAACCTAAAAAACTCCTTTTTAGCAATTTAACATAAAAAATACAAAATAATTTTTTAATTTATTAGTAATTTTATAAATTATTAATTAATAGTTTTTGAATGTATTTATACCTGCTTGATTTATAATAACAAATACAAATAACCATAATTTTTCCACTTACAAAGGTACAAAAAGTGCTTATTATTAATTTGGAATCCAATATATAATAAAAAAATCTCTATGTCTGCTACTTTAAAATATAAACTTATGTTTATGTGTTTAAAATTTTTAATATTTAGTTTAATATATTTATAATAAAGATAACAAAATTACGCCAAACATAAAAGATAACAAAATTAATATATATATATATTAATTAATATTAATAATATATATATTATTAATTTTATAAAATTACACAAGAATTTTGCCTTTATATATATATATATATATATATATATATATATATATATATATATATATATATATATATATATAAAGGCAATATATATATATATTATATATATATATATATATATATATATATATATATAAGGCAATATATATATATATATATATATATATATATATATATATATATATATATATATATATATATATATATATATATATATATATATATATATATATATATATATATATATATAAGGCAAAATTCTCGTGCACTACTTCTCTTTCCTCAGAAAAGCTAAAATTGCGTCGGTTCACATTCGGATCATAATGTTACATACAGGTGAAAAAGTATTTTATATTTCACTCTACTGATATATCTTTTTGAAGATTATTAGAAATGAAAAACCTGTTTTATGACTTATTTTTTTAAAACAGATAAAAAAAAAGGGTTATAACTGATACCAAAAATAGTAATTAAGTTTAAAACTGATTTTTAAAAATATAAAAATATAATATAAATTATACTTCTCTACAGCTATCGTACATTATTTTAATATAAAAATACTTTCCTCTTTTAATATATTTAAAAAAAATTATAATACGTTTATAACTCAACTTAGTTATTTCTAAGGATTGGCTTTCCTAGTATCGAGATAGTAAAAATGTGAAGGGGAATAAATAATAAGTTGTGAGATAATTACAAAATAATTTTCAAATTATGATAAAAATATTATTAAAAATAATAAAATAACGAGAAAGAAACAAGAACAAAAATATTAGATACACTGATGATTAAAAGTATTGAATTATTATTGAAATAAGCAATAAAAATTAGCTTTTGTCTTGAAGAATTAATAATATAATTAAATTTACATCATATTATAAAAAAATCCTATTATTCTCCCACAAACTAATTTCATTCTAAATCAAAATGCATAATGATGAAGTGAAACAATGAGTGATAATATTCTTCAATTTTTATAAACTGGAAGAATGAAATGTATACATTTATGTTTACCTGGTAAAAGAAATTGTATTTAATTATCAAAATTGTAATAGCAGCTTTAATTTTATTAAAAAATATTTTCAAGAAATTGACAAATAATTTAAAATTTTATTTAAATGGATGTTTTATTAAATGGCTTACATTTCATTTGTGGTTTGTCAATGGATAATATGTTAAGGCAGTTAATGATTACTTAAAAACATGTTATATGGAAATACTCGGAAATTTTTTTCATAGAATTGAATCATAATAATGAACATGCTACTGCATAGAAATTTGTAGGTAGTGATATATAATTATCATTATATGATATGGTATCCTTTAAGTTGCTTTAAATGAAAAATATCAGAGATTCTCTTGGCGATAAAAAAAAAGAGTTGTGTATTCAATGATTTTAATTTATAAATGTTCAGGAACTTTCTGTAATATTAAAAAAATATAAACTCTAATTTTATAAAAATTCTTGAAACACTAAAGTGTCATCAATATCTATTAAATATTTTTTGAAAATTTTAATGTAAGCATCAAATAGTGAGAATACACCATCTAATGTAATTGTATTGTAATAGGTAAATATAGTCTTCAAATTTTTGTAATATGAGTGAAAGACAAAAACACTTTTTTTCAAGTATTTTTACTTGAAAAATATTACGAAGTCTATTTTGTATTTATGATGTTGAGATTTTATTGTTTAAATGTAACTATTTTGTGATTATAGTTGCTTATTTAAACAATGTTGTTAAAAAAATAATACAATGTTTTTTATTTCAACAGGTGGCGAGAAATTTCAGGAATGCACATTCCTGAAACATGTGTACTTTTCTCTAATAGCAAATCAATTCTGACTATGCTTAAATTCTACATATATGTACAGTAAAAGGCTTATATATATTGAAATGTTGTTGTTAGTTATAACACTGTGACAAGCCGAGCTCGCACTGCTGTTGGATATGCGAATTTACGTCAGTAGGGTGTGTCTTTCGTTTAAACAGAATACTAAGAAGGTAAAAGTATGACTTTGCTCTAAACTCTTCCGATAGATGACACCACTAGAGGATCCACTCATCGATTTTGACATTGATCTGAAAGGAGAGGAAATTTTTCTCCAGACCATTATACTCATCGTAACTCCTGAATGACCGACCACAGGACTTTAGCTTCTACAGATTTAATGAGCAGCCATATCACATATACAAGTATTTTTTTTTTTAAAAAATCATTTTTATAAATAGCTTCGTACAGCTATCATACTAACCTGAATATGTTTTTTGTATCATTATTCCAATTAAAGCATTGTTACAGCGGATATTTTCATGCAAGATGGGATTGCCCCACATGTTTCTCATTAATTTGTTAAATTTGTTCTGAAATGTTTCTTGGATAAATCTCATTTTTTGCTTTCTCAGCAATCCATGATATTTATATTCTAAAAATATAACTTCAAGTGATTTTTAGTTGTGGCACTACATAGAAATCTAGTTTGCTGAAAATAATTTTATTGACTTGCGAAAT
Source organism: Latrodectus elegans (assembly GCA_030067965.1). Taxonomy (NCBI): domain Eukaryota; kingdom Metazoa; phylum Arthropoda; class Arachnida; order Araneae; family Theridiidae; genus Latrodectus; species Latrodectus elegans. Next base: position 91,099,505 of record CM057810.1, on the reverse strand, counting down.
CTTTTTATCCTGTGACACATCAGACCAGTTGTGGCGTGCTGTTGAAGAACTCTTTATAAGTGGATAATTTCGGCTTTAGTGAATAATATTGTTATTACATTATTATAATAAATACTTTCAATTTCTCTTTAGTTGTGCTTTTCAAATTATGTAATTATATTTAATATGGATTCAATTCTGAGTAAAACTCAAAAGTAAGTATTTTTCATTCATTATGCATCATTATCATTTTGTTTATAATACAAAAGGCAGATGACGTTTTTCCTAAGGCAAAGGATTAATTTCAAAGGATAATTTTTCACCTTTCATTAGTGTATTTACTTGAAAAGTTTTCATCACCTGCTATTAATTTACGATTAGAAGAAACACAAGCGCTACGTAATAAATGATATGCGTATTTTATCCCGCCTTTGGCAAATTAATTTTCTTTGAAATTTAAGAACTATGAAATGATTTGAAAAGGACCTAATTCATAAAATAATTAAGATTTCATCCTTCATAAAGTTCATAAAGTCATGAAAGTTTTGAGCGATTGTTTACTATTTTGGAGGAATTCTTTTCAGGCACAGTTAAAAGTATTCTAAAGGAATCTTATTGCCAGAGAAAAAAATTGTTACTCGAATAGGAGAGTTATAGTACATGTGTGTGAGGGAGAAAGAAAAAATGATAAAGAAAGAATCTTCGACAACTGTATCTTATACCAAACATCCATTACTGAATAGTATTAGAAGATTTTATTTAATAATTTTAGAATATGAAATTGAATAATCTATCAATTACTCTCTAATCAAAGCTTTAATTTTACCATATGAGTTCTATGTTTTTATTTACACATAACTTGTGACAATAAGAGTGAAATTTTTTGTCTGACAAAAAAAAATATCAATTTATAAGTGTTGATAGCTTAAGATAAATTTATCAGTGTATTGTTCAAGAAGAATAGAAGATGTTCTTTTGAAATTTTGATGAATTGTTTCAAATGCTCAATCCAAAACGATCTAGCATAGGCCTCTTTTCATAAGGGATAGAAAATAATCACTGTTTTTCTTAAAATAAATCTAAGGATAAAAAATTATTAATTAATACCCTGGAAGTTAATTTGGAACTTAATAAGCTTGGTAGCAAAGTAAACTGGGTATTGTAGTAGAAAAAATGAAAGTATGCAAATTAATAAACAACATATTTCGAGAACACTCATATGAAATGGGAAAATTAGCAACCCTTATTTTTGATAATTCAGTTAAAAACTTTGACGCTAAATTTATTCTACACATAAGATGTATTGAAAAAAAGTTTAGTGCTATGGATGTAATTTTAAATGGTTCAAAAAATAAAAGCTCAGCTTATTTTATTCTGCAGGAATTTAAAACTGTATCCAAAAATTTAAAGTAAGATTAAAGGAAATCTAAGTATACTTCCGTAGTTTCCCAATTCCTTAATGTTTCTTAAATTAAGTTATACAATACAAATAATTCAGTATATATATATATATATATATATATATATATATATATATATATATATATATATATATATATATATATATATATATATATATATATATATATATATATATATATATATATATATGTATATATATACATATATATATGTATATATATATATATATATATGTATATATATTGTATATATATGTGATTACATTTTCACATACATAATAGAAATAGCTATTATTAATTTCATAACTTTAATTCAATCACAAAATTTTATTGACATGAAAAACTAAATGAATAGTGTTTCTGTGAAATATTCAAAAGTTTTTATATGCATAGATATATGATCATATTATAAGAATCAATTTCTACAGAGATTGATTTATGAAATTAAGCGAAAATTTAAAAAATATAAAAATTAGTAAGCAATTTTTTTTGATTTAATAAAGACTATGCTGATACAAAATGAGACTCAGTATATTGATTGATTAATTTTGTGAGGTTTACTGATGCAAGGTCCAATATTGGACATTTCTGTACCGTATATATTTATAGCTGTAAACTTTATTTCCAAGAACAATACCACAACCTACATGACCATTTGATTTTAAGTCATCTGTATATACAGTGATGTGGAAGAAATAATGAGAATGAATGTGTGAAAACATCTGTTGCAAGATAAGGGGAGATGTAGCTGATTCATTATATCTAGTAAAGGGTTTGATTATATTGTTAACTGGAATATTCCTTGGAGGAAATCTTAGAGCATCTGGGATTTGAATATGTAAATCGGGGAATTCAGATGAAGACAGGAATGAATTTGTACGCTCGTAAATTGATAATATGTTATGTGGCCGTGCATTATATAGCTTTCTTAAAGAGGGACAAATAATCATCGATCTCAATGGGTGTTGTGACACTGATAACTTTTAAAATAATAATGTAGAGATAGTTGCTTACATCTCATATCAAGAGGTAACTGGTTGCAAGTTACATAAAGGTTCTGGACAGGAGAAGTCCGGAATGCTCCAGAGCAGATTTGTAAAGCTGAGTGATGAACAGGGTCTAAATTGCGCAAAACTGATAATCTGACTGATCCATACTCTACTCTACTATAGTCAGTTCGAAAGAGAATAACTGACTAATACACTCGGAGTAATGCCTTACGATCCGCACCCCAAGAGGTATTAGAGAAAATTTCAGAATATTTAGTGAATTTTCGCATCTTTTGCGCAAATCTAAGATATGTGGTAGGAAGGTAAACTTTTTATCAAATGAAAGCCCAAGAAATGATATTTGATTAACTGCGGGAATAATTGTGCCTGATATCTTAATTTCTGGATCAGGATGAGGTTCAGTTTTTCTGCAAAAGTGGATACAATTGCTCTTACAAGGGGACAAAGTATGCCCATTTTCATTAAACCAATCAACTAGATTATTGACAGCAGTTTGTAATTGTCGTACAATCAGTCGCTTATTGAAAATTTGGCTAGAAATTTAGAGATCGTCAACATATAATGTTCCATGGACAGATGATTTCAATACATGAAGAATGTTGCTGATGAAATATTAAGAAGAGTAACACTTAAGACACTTCCCTGAGGAACCCCCTCACATTGGATAAATGGATTAGATAAAACAGATCCTATACGGACATTAAAAATGCGAGAACTTAATAAAAGCTGAATAAAACTGAGTAAATTTCCTCTGAAATTAAAATTATACAAACTTCTAAGAATTCCATAACACCATGTATTATCATAAGCTTTTTCTATGTCAAAAAATATAGATACCAAATAATGTCTCCGTAAAAAGGTATTGCTAATTTGTGTTTCTATTTATGCAATATTGTCCAGAGTAGATCGACCTTTCCAGAATCCACTTTAATAATGTCTTCAAGTACATAAACAAGACGGACATTGACCTTACGCTCTAAAGTGTTAGCAAGGCAACTTGTGAGAGCAATTGGACGATAGTTTTGAGGATTAGTTGCATCTTTCCCAGGTTTAAGAATTGGAATAATAATTGCTTTGCTCCAGAGACTGGGATAAACATGTTTATTCCATATTCTATTGAATAGAAAAAGAATGTTTCTAAAAGATTCATGATTAAGATGACCAATCATTTTATATGAGATACCATCTGCTCCCTGACTAATATTTTTAGTTTGGGACAGGGCTCTCTGCAGTTCCAGCAAACAGAAATTGCAATTATATGGATGTATGGCTTTATCATGAAACTTTATAGGTTTCTTTTCAGCTTGCTCTTTGTTTCTGAGAAATTCATGATCCTAAGAGGTTGGAATAGATACCTTTGAAAAAGTTTTACCTAAAAGATTGGCAATATCATATTGAGAAGAAATTGTGTCAGCTCCTGTATTGGGATAGAGAAGTCCCGATATAAACCACTGGATGCTTTAACTTTCTTCCATAACTCTTTGCTGGAAGTTGATGATGTAATGGTGGAAACATATCTTATCCAAGATTCTTTTTGACTATTTTGCCGTACTCGACGAGCAAAAGCTTTAGCTTTTTTGAAAGCCATGAGGTTTTCCATGGTAGGGCACCTACGAAAAACAGTCCACAACTTCTTTTGTTTTTTGTATGATACTTGGTACTCATGGTTCCACCATGGCTTATGATATTTGTTTGGAATTTGGGAGCGCTTGGGAATAGTGTTTTTGGCAGCATCTAGAAGCGTATCAGTTACTTTTTGCACAGCATCATTGATATTATCACTTCTAACCATGCTGTCAGTTATCGCAGCTAATTAAATGTAGAGAGGACAGTCTGCACGATGATAAGAAGAAGAAGAGTGAAAGACTTGTGGTCTGACTATACCAGTTTGATTTATATTTAAAGGAAAACGATCACTATTATATAAATCCTTATCAACATTAAAATTTAATGAAAGTAGAATTGATGGAGAGCAAATAGTTAAATCTAATGAATGAAAATTTCTTGATGTTTGATGGAAATAGGTTATTTCTGTGGAATTTAGAAGGCAGATATTGTTATTAGAAATGTACTGTTCACATATGTTGCCACGAGGATTCATATTATCACTTCCCAATAAGGTGTTATGACCATTAAAGCCAACATATCTTATCCAAGAAGAAAGGTAAAATAAAGGGTGTAGTTAGCTGATTCAGCAAACTGCTTAAATCGCTTACATGGATGATCGCATGGGGAGGTAAGTAAAGGCTACAAATAGTTATACGAGATGTTGAGTGTATGCGTACTGCAACAGCATGTAATGAAGTGTTTAAGGATTGTATAGTGCTAGGAATATTACAAGACACAAGAAGGCATACTCCTCCAGAAACTGAATCATGATTGACATCTTTCCTCATACAATTATATCCACGCAGTTTTAAATTGTACTGAGGTTTCAAGAATGTTTCTTGGATGGCAAAACAAATTGGATTATGCAGGTTTATAATTGTATTTATGTCTTCTATATAAGTGCAAAAACAATTTCAAAAAACGATGGTTCTCATTAAGCTAAGCTGAATGTTTCGGCATTGGAGCAAACCATCTGGGATTCAAATGAATCTCCATTTAGGAGTGTCTCATCATCTGATGGGTCTACGTTCATTATCTGTCTTAGAGGCAGTTGAGTTTCTTTTACTCTTTAAATATGATTTACAATCCTTCTTTTGCATTTTTTAATTTCAGGGATTTTAGAGACTTAGATTTTGCTAAAAACTGTTGAAAAATTCCTTTCGGAATAAGTGATACATTTAAATTAAAATATTTGAGGATAACTAAGAAAATTAAATCAATCTGTTTGGGTACTACAAGATTACATGACATTTTTAATTGCTTGTGAATAACTAATACCTTGATGAAGGGTACGGGATGACATTGTATGTCTGGCTTCAGAGTAAGATTTGTTTTCTTTTCACAGTAATAATTTCCTTTTCTAATCTCCAGGTTGGCATGACCAGGAACACAAGCGATGTTCACCACTACAGTTGACACATTTTTCTTGTAATTGACACTGACTAATGTCCTGTCCAACAGATGCACATCGAGCATAAGTCAAATGTCCCCTACAAGTAGTTTTTGCATGGCCGAATCGCTGACATTTAAAGCAACGTAATAGAGTTGGAATGTAGGGGCAAACTCTTACAATTTATGTAACCAGCTTTAATAGATTAAGGTAGTATAGGAGTAGCAAACGTGAGTATAAGGTTCTTAGTTTTTATAATTTTGCTCTCCCTCCTGATAGTAATGCGCTGCACATGTTGTACTTTTTGGTCAACGAGATAATCCAAAATTTCCTCCTCTGAAACATTAAATAGATCAACTGCTGAAATTACTCCCCGTGTAGAATTTAACCTACTATGAAGAGGTACTATAACACCTATATTACCAAGGCATTTTAGTTTTAGGGTGACTTTAGCCTGTTCAATTAATAAAAATTCAACTTCACCAGATTTCATCTTGCAAACATATTTGACATTTCCAACTGTACCAATAAGGCTCTTATTAATTAAGGGAGGGGAATTATTATCAAAATTTATCTCAGTTCTTTTAATAACAAAATATTTCTGATCCTGTATCATTTGTTGCTCCATAGGGAGTAAAAAATTAGAAGTACTTTCCATAGAAATAGGTTAATTACTTCAAGGCCTGACTGCACTACCAACCATCGAGCCGAAGAAGGGGATGCAGTATAACTGCATCAGTGCTAACCAGACCTTATACGCTTTCAGTATATCTCTGACATGGCCCCCACCCTTATCGAGTCACACAGCAGATATATGATCGCTTGATCCATGGAAGCCGATTGGCATGCTGAGGACCAAACACACCTCCCGTTTACCTGAAGCAGAGGCCAAAGTGATGTGTTGGCCTCAGGAGGCCTCAATTACCAGGATCCTCCTTTCCAGGGACACGGGTATCCACGCACGGCAAACACGCGGGGAATTTGGTCCCCAAGAGAAGGTAATAGCAACAGGATGGCAATAGCTACTCAAGGGGAGCCCTCAACCTCTTAAAAAGCAACCACAATAAGTGGCGTAGCGAACACAATTGGCGCCCGGGTACGATACCAATTTTGACGCCCTATCTCAGAAAACAGTAATATAATATTTAGAATAAACGTGTAATAAGAGTATGATGCAAATAACAACAGGAAAGTATCAACTTTAAAATAATCTAAAATATAGATAACTTTAAAGGCTCAGATTGTACTCTTAAATTTGAGATAAAATATCTAGTAAAAAAATCTCAACTAGAATAGAATTCGGAAATGCATCAGTAGAAATCAAACTTACGGAAATTCAGAATTAGTCAAATATTGTGTTAGAAAATCATTTTTCTGAAATCCAAATGTAAAAAGTCTGGCAAACTGTAATTCTAAGTGTTATAGCAGTCTATATAATATATGTAAATAAGTAAATTTAAAGCACAAATATAAATAAATTCTTTTTTAGAATATGGTTTTAATTTGTTTTGACACGGAAGTGTTGTTATAAATTCTAATAATCTAAATTTTTCTCTTTTTCCAGATCTTTCAATTAACAAAATATAAAAGGTATCTATAAGATCTAGTTAATATTCACTTTAAATTTTTTTTAATGTTTAAATAAAAATTAATTATTTACTGAAATAGCAATCTAGACTTTTATAAGTTAACTTTAAAGACTAATTTACTTTTAATGAATTTGATCATTTTGTATTTTGAAATATCTTTTACTTCAGATATTAACTTATACTATTATCTAATATATCGGTCTTATAATGTCTATTGAAATGAACGTACAAAAAATCACAATTATTTAAAATCTTAAACTGAGAGATTGCTGTATGTTTTATTCTAAGTCATCATGATGTTTTTCAATCTCTTCTGGATAAATAATTTAAAATAGCTTAAAAATGCTTATTCTTTGAAATTAAAATATCATCATTCTACAAAGTAATTGGAATTTATGACATGTCCCATCACGAATTGGGGATTATACATATATTTATAGGATTATAGATATATTTCAATAATTTATCACATTTACCGAGTTTAGTGGGGAAATGTATAATCATTGGTTATTATGCATAATTGCCGGATTAGTCACTTTTACCATAACACTATCCTATGATTTTACTCTGAGAACATTTCTCCATGAAAATTTTCATTTTATTTTTAATATGTTTAATAAGGCTCTTATGATTTTACTATATATTTCTTAATTAAAATAAGAGCTATAATTCTTATTAAAAAAGAAATTATTTTTATTCTGTGAATCATTCTACGAATCATTTTATAACATTCAAAAATAATACTAATCTGTAGCTTTTTACAAAGCATAATTTTGCCTTATTTCATTATATTCCTTTTAAATGATTTCTAAACATGCTTTCATTATATAAATTGAAATATAAAGTTAAAGATTAATTATCAAGAATCATTTTATGTGTATATATAAAAATATTTAATACATTTGGTCTTTTAACTTTTCAAAAAAGAATTTTTCAACTCAATATATTAATATTAAGGCGACAAAATTACAAGTCAAATAGAAATTAATTTCGAAAATCTTTAAATTTTTTGAAATTTTGATTTTAAATAAATAATTTTAAATAAAAATCTGCTAAATAAGTAAAATGTAAAGAATAATTTGTAGACAGAGAATAAAATTTACTCAAAAGTCAACATTTCTAACGAAATTTTAAGCGAAATTACACTAAAGACGAAAATTTATGAGTGCGAAATGATGATATTCTAACCGGTTAAATAGTTAAAATAAAAGGAAATTATAAATTTCCCTAGCATTTGGAGGTAAATTGCTTTTCTATTTCCATCGTTGTATCGTATTTCGATTCCAGGAGCGCAATTATCTTTATTAAATATTGCAGTGTTATTTTGGGGAAAAAATTCTCTTCTATTGGGGTACAGTCTGTTGCTGAATACAAACAATTTTCGAACAAAGAGGACTACTAATGAGAAATACATTTCAACGCAAATTTTTTCGCGAGTGTAACGCGGCAGTAGACTAATAAGAGACTACAACAAATCTTGAGGTAAAAACAGAGCTTTTCGTTTCTCTAGGGCGATGTACCAGAATTTTTCTCTGAAGTTTTAAGTATGAATAGCATCTTTCAGTAGCGTTTTGTATTCCTTATTTTTCTGATACATTTTATGATTTTTAGTAAATTAAAGGGATGTAAAAATCAATATCTATAAGTAATTTGATTCTTTTAACATTTATAGTTTTTTCATCCTTGTCGGATCCCTTCTTTGTTTGATAAGGACGGGGTTCAAGTAAAATTAATTTAATCAGCAAGTGAAAAAATTTAAAATCAAAATCATTAGAATTTCTTATGTAACATTTATTATTTATAATGAGTATTATTCTTTAAAATGAGGTTTACTACAGATTTACCATATCATCTAGATTTAGCCTCACTGAAGCCCTAAGCGATATCGAATATATATATATATATAATAATAATATATTTAAATACCTATTATATTTTTCGTGGATTTTATTGAACACAGCCATGCTAGTTTAAGGAACTTATAATTATTTATTTTATTGTAGTCAAAATGAGATTAAAATTTCACATTTTTTATTTATAAGAGAAAACATTGTTTATTAAATAAAATGTTTTATAATAACTGTAAAAATGAATATCAAATATAATAATATCTTAGAACATTTTATTTTTGTATATATTGAAATATTTTTGTAAAAAATAATGTTTTTGTATGTATTGAAAATTTCTATAAAATTTTCTTTGAATTCTTGAATTATAAATAGCATCATGCGAGTTCCTAATGATGTATTTGTGAGTCGATGCAATATTCCTTAGATATCTTGTTTTTTTTATTTTGAGTGGAAAATATTTATTTGCTTAATCAATGTTACAATTTTTCATAGGTATGCAACTTGATTTAGACATCTTGTAAAAAATTAGAATTCTAAAGAACATGCTGAATCTCTCTGCATTCACTAAGTCAAATCAGTCACAGATGAGATCATAAGATTACCTTTTTGGAATCTCCCTAAATTATTTATTCGTAAACAAAGAAATATAACATCAACACATATTATTTTTTAAATAAATTGAAACTAAAAGAATTTTAAATGCATAAAAAGGAAACTAACGTATATAATTTATATTTCCGAATTTTTATCAGAAAGATTTAACATATTTCCATCATTACATGTGCGCGATTCACATTATACAAAATAATGATAAAGCACTACAAATCTTGAACGAAGTATAAAAAACTGTAAGAAAAGATAATGGAAAACGCTATTAAAATAACACACTTTGTAATACGAATTAAACAATATTAACTTATTAATATGGAACTATAAAAATAGGAACATTTTCATTTATGGCAAGCTCTTCAACTGGAGAAAATAATTATTAAATTTAAAATATATTTCTCCGAATAAAATTGATATTTCACTTAAAAAGAGAAATAAAATTTTTCTAAAAATTATTTTTGTAACTACTATTTTTCGACCCTCTTAAAGCGGCGCCCGGGGCATGATAGACCTCCTTGCCCCCCTTCACTACACCACTGACCACAATGAGGGAGAAGAGGAAGAAAAAGCTGAAAAGGAGAGGAGAAAAGAAAAGAAAGAGGAGGACAGTTCCCCCTCAGGGGGTTTATCTAAAGAAGGTAAACCCCCTGAGGGGGAGACTCAGTGTAAACAAAGATTAAAAGATATAAACTAATATGTAAATGCATAACTTTTGAAGCTTTATAATAACAAAAGTGAATTACTTAGCCTTGAATAGAAATAATTATGTAAAAATGTACAGTATGAAATTAAAATCATTGAAATAAATTCAAGACTGCATTTTCGATGAGTTTCTGGTCAGGATAATTTAACTTTTGCTATTTTTCTGATTGTAAACTAGTTTAATCCTAATTTGAAAATATAAAACAATTAAAGATATCATCTCTGTTATTCTTTTAAATTTGAATCACTTTTTAACGCAAGTTGTAAAGGATAATTTTTAAGCACTTCTACTGAAAAAATATATATAATTATAAATGTTAATAATTTTTCTGTTTTAAGACCAATTTTTTTTCTTAGATTCAAATAAATTTTTATGCTTCAAAATGAATTTTTATAAAAATGGATAAAGAGACTATAAGTAAAAATATTTTTTTGATTAAGACATCTAATAGTTAAGAATTTTGAATAATTTCCATTGTTTTGTGGTGGCAATCATCTTTTGGCAAAATAACTTTCACAAACATGTCATAGGCATTACATGTTTTCAGGAATTCTTGTGCGATTTTTAATGCAATATTTTTTATGTAAATAATTTAAAATTATATTGTAAAATTGAATTACTAGTTAATTTTTTATATTTAGCTTAAAACAATTTAGAATTTATAAGAGTTTTTTTTATTAATTTATTAATTTCAAATCTGTGGATAAGCAAACACAATTTTAAATTTTTTAAATACGGATAAATAAAATCATTGTCTAAAGTTTATTTTGTGTAAAAGGAAGTGGGCAAATAAAGGCATTTATGAATTTGTAAAGATGGGATAATTACTTCATTGAAGCTTTAAGCTGTCACAATCCTGTTTGTGACTTTTTTAAATATTTAAATTATGATTACTTAGCTTATTACCGGATTGTCCTTTTAATCTCTACCTTGAACTAGTCACACAAGTTATTAAATGTTATTCTTGTTTACCAAAAGTGATTTACTCTTAAAAAGAAATTCAAAAAATTTCCCTTCACTTTTCTTATTTATTTCACACGACTTCCTCGAGCTTATTCCAATACTTTCTCCAGTTTGTTGCTTTACAACCCCGAAAGTGATTCGGCCCTTTGACATTTGATCGAATGCCCTCGATTTAATGGTAAATTTGACCTACATCTGGTGGTTTATTCCTATTCAAAGCGACTCATCTTAATAACCATGGTAGTTTTTTTCATTAGGTGATGTTCAATTTATCACCTTCATCACTAACATGAATGAAGAATCTAATGTGTGAGAAGTTGCCACTGAATGTGGAATGTTGTTCATTTGTGTATATTTTTATTTTTTTGAATAATTACTATAAAATAAATTTTCTCTGATATTTTGAAGGGGTTTTCATAAAAGAGATATTTGAATTTAAATAATTTAAATCATCTCTCTTTTCTTGATTTTTAGCTCGAAAACATACAAGCTGTTGATTATATTATATGTATACAGATATATTTGTTATTAAATTATAATTTTATTCAAAATATATTATTTTAAATTTGATTCTTGTGAGATTTATAAACATTTAATAAAGCAAAGACTTTTACATAAAATTTTATGTCCTATTTTATCCAAAGTTAAAAATATTTTAGATTTTGAATGTTACTTTTAGCATTTATAAAAATTTGATGTAAAAACAGATGCAGAAAAACAATTTAGAATAAATGAAAGCTTAAATGCCTAAGTAATTTTGATTTTATTATTTTGTTTTTAAAGTTTTATTTAAAGTACAGTGTTTAAAATCTCAATGATCATTTGTCGCTTTAAAAGCATTTATTAAAAATTTGAATAAACTTATTCCTATATTTTTGAAATTCATTTTGAAGAAGTAAAAACAGAAGAACATTTTGTAGTTATTTCCCGTAAAATTTTTTAAGCAAAAATTAGTGAAAGTGGCCCATAAAATTAAAGAAACAAATTATATTAATTAGAAAAGTAATAAAAATTTTTTTTTAATATTTATATCGAAATATTTATTTTAAAAACTTAATTTTCATTTTTTAAATTATTATTACAAAATTATATGGAAAAAATTCATATTTATATTTTCAGTGGCTTTTTTTTCTTGTCACACATTTAAGGCACTTTGTAAAAAATCATGATTTATCAAGATTAAAGTCTGAGCAACATTTTAAATTTTAAATTCCTTTACGATTATTTTATGTGTCACTTATTAAACGTCAAAATATTGCTTGATTCAGTGTTTATAATATTTGAGTAATATTTAATATAAACTGTTTATGATGAGATACTCAGGAATCTAAAAATCAAAATATAACGAATAATACCAGTGCAAAACAGAAGTTATTATGTCAAAGAAATTTATAAATGCTGAAAAATACAAATAATATAGACTTTTATTTTTCACATTTTTTAAAAAAAATGTTTGGATATAGCTCATTTTATATAAAACCAAAATTGAAAGGGCATTATCCAATTAAATATTAGAATCATAGAAATATTTGCACAACAACAATTTTAATCAGAGCTATTGCTGGTGACAAGTGTTTCTATGGAATACACAGACATTTAAAATTTAGTTTTATTAGCAGGAAAACAGAATTATTCCTATATGGAACTTTAACTGCTGAAACATGAGGGATGACTGAAAGTGATCAAGAAATACTAGCAGTTTTTGCGAGAAATATACTGTGAAGTGTTTTGGGAACTGTAAAAGCCAATAATACAAGGAAAAAAAGAATAAAGTCAAAACTTTACAAACTATATAAAGAGCCAAACATAATAAAATTTATTTCAAATTAAAGATCGAAATGGGTTGGGCAGTTGATCGGGATGGAGGATGGTCGAGCCATCTAAAAGAGATCTTCGATTCTAAGACGATTGGAACCCTAAAAAAGGGGAGACCAAGGATCTTGTGGATCGATTGTCTAGAAACAGATCTCCAGATTCTTAAAATGATATAAAACTACAGATAGATGTAAATCAGATTACTGATTGGTGGGACAAAAAGGGATTCCATTTCTCCAAGTAAGAGCTGGTGCATCCAATTTTGTTGGAAACGAGGCCGTTACCCTGATTCCAATATCCGACTTCATCATGTTTTCCTTCCTATTGTAAATGAGATATGATACTTTGGTGTAATATCTGACAGAAGACTTACTTTCTTGTCACATTAAATTATTGACACATTTATTAAATTTGAGCCAGAAGTGTGAAAAATCTCTTAATATATTAAAAGTTCTGCAAAAACTCATTGGGATGTTGATCGCGAACTTCATTGTGCCTAATATACCAGTCTGTTATATTATCCCGTATCGATTATGACAGTGTGGTTAATAGATCTGCTTCAGTGTCTACATTAAGATGGTTAGATTCGGTTCTCCACTCTGCACTTCGTATTTGCAATGGAATGCTTCTCACCTCACCATCAACAATCTGGATGTCAACTGAAACATACCTCCTTTGAAACTATGGTGCATTAAGCTTTCCCTCGATTATTATTTCAGGAACTCAAATTGAAGGACCCGCAAAAATCTGCTAGTCTTATTTCTATGTTAAAAAGACTTTTATGCATTTATACCATCAGTATGAGCTTTGGGAAGCAGTTTCATTTTCCTCAGATTTCCATCCCGTGGTTTATAAAATAGTCATGCCTGTATTGCCAACAGTGAACTAATAGACTTCGTTTTTTTTGCTAAGGAAAGTAAAAACCTTATAGACTAATCAATACCTTATGGTGACATCAAGCATTCAATAATTTTATATGTCCATTCTATTTGGCAGAATTTTTGGAATCAGCAAGTAACAAATTAACTTTACTTCAATAAACCTCTGATTCGGAATTAGATTAGTATTTTATATAGGCGTGCTGATTTTATTTTATCTCAACAACGGATCGGTCGAACTCGTTTAATACATAGTTATTTTATATTTAAGGAGATGCACTTTTGTGTTCAAGTTGTAAAATAGTTTTAATTATATAGCAAATCTTAATTGAATGTCCTAATTTTAACCACCCTCGTCCTGCCTTTTTTTCTCAGCACTGTTTTAAATTTACTAGAATTGATAGTTGAAACACCCATCCACACCGCTTTGTTTTTTTAAAGACTATCGGAGTTTTTTACTGTCTTTTAAGCATTCTTTTTGTTCCATAATTATTTTAAAGAAGCTTCAAATTTTTACCTTTTTACTGCATCAAACCAGTATTTTGTCAATTTTATAATGGACACATTACATCTTTTATTCTGATTTGATGGAATTTTAACTCTTCTTTCGGGACAGTATGCCGTTTTTGGATTTTGCATCAGTAAAAGACACTCAATTCACTATCAAAATAAAAATACTGGAAAAGTCTATTAACGGAGAGGGTAGTTTGTAAATCAATTCTGCGGTAGACCATGGTCCACCCTATGCTGAAGAGGTACTGAGGTAGGGAGGAACTAATTGTAGTTATTATAATATAAAAATTGAAAAATTTTAGTTTTTATAAAATAAATCTCCATTTTCAGAATTAGCCTTTATTAAATACCGAAATTTTTTAATTAAAATATCTGAAAAATAAAATATTCCTTTAATTTTGAAATGAGTAAACACTAGTGTCTTTTACTGTTAGATCATAACTGATTTAAAAAGTATTAAGAAAGAAAGTAAAATAATTATGATAATTTTTCATGATCTGAAGTTTTTTGAAATTTAAGGTAATTTCATTAAAGTTTCACCAGTTTCATTAGTTCAAATCCCATAAAAAGATTTTTAAATTTCTTAAATACTTGTAACGAATAATCTTTTTCAACTGAGAGAAAAATTATTTTCATGCCGTGGAGAAAGATTGTACAAAAGAATTACATTAATTACGTCAAAGGTGTACGTCAAAATACGTCAAAGGTGTACGAAATAGTACTGAAGTGTTTGCAATGAAAATGATTAAATTAATAGAAATATTAAAAAAATCTAATATCTAAATTTACTCATGAAATAATGTTCAAATTTAGTCCTTTACAACACGACTTGTTGAAAATACTTAGAGCAAGAAGCTTGTGTTATTAGCGTGCCAAAGGTAAATGAGTGAACGTGCCTGTGCATGTTAATTAAGCATTGAGGCATTGTTCATAACAAATGAGCATAATGTGTAAAGGTGAACAGTGCTTTACAGCGTACCTATTGCGCAGATGAAAAACACTATAATGATAACACAATGACCCCAAATATGTTTGTGAGATATTTACATACCTCATATAAAACATTTGTATAAAATGAATCACTTAAAAATCTCTTAAAAACTATTGCATGAAAAAGGACATCATAAGAAACAGGTTGATAATAACATATAAATTGCTTTATACACAGGTATATTACATACAAACCTTGATAAGAAGAAGTTTAACGAAAAAAACATGTATCCGCGTTTGAAATACTTATGGGAATTGATGTGAATATGATAAAAAAATTCACATTAAATTAATAGCTTATTACTGAAAAATACATGGATGCAGCAACAACATGAACATGTAAGATATCATTATTTAGAGAATTAATAAGCCCATTTAACGTAAATACAAACCATAGTATAGTGATACTAGTGTATTCTGTCCTTACATGTATTTTTATTCTGATCACAGGACAATATGAAATTTTCACCGACGTTTTTGAGGCACTTTCAATAAGATTTGTCTAGTTAGAAAATAGTTTTTGAGAACTGTGTAATGAAGGGCATATTTTGGAGTTCTTTGACTGGCTCAGTTGTACTGCTGAATTTTAGTTCCCCTTGAACCCGTTCTAGGTTAAATAGAAAGCACACAAAAATCCAAATGAATGTTCTAGAAGATGGAACAATCCATCGTAATTTACACAAATGGAAAGTTTGAAATAATACTCGTCAAGATGTGAAATGATTATGAATAAGCATGAGCAAGAATTTCATCGAATATTGAACATCATTTCTGTACGCGTATGTAATTTCAAATGTAGTTTTTATCCTTTCCGGGTTCTTATTTGACTATTTCCTGATTTTCACTTCATTATTATTTTTACATAACATGAAGTGTTGCCTCATTTGCTAAAACGAAAATTCTGGTGTCCTTTCTATATTCGATGATTCCTAATATTTATTAGAAGGAAACTTTCCAGGCACTTTTGAACAAACGGAAATGATTGCTGTAACTTTGTCTTTTGCATATACACCGATTCGGATGCGAGCTTCAATGTTCTTCCGCTTCTTACACTTTCGACACCTGAACTCATCTAATAATCTATGAAATATTTTCCTGGAAGGCAATTTATGTTCCGCATATCATAACGCAACTAAAATTCTTCCATTTTAATTAAAAAAAATGCAGGAAATGTTGAATAATGTTAGTTATCAAAGTAATTTCATCAACAGACAGTACCTTCCATCAACATTTTTTTTTCAGCTGTAGAATTAACATATGGTAAAAGTTGATGGTGTTGGACTTATTTGAGATTGAAACCTTCATTTTCATGAGCACTTTCCCCATTAACCAAATAACTGCTGCATTAACTGAAATCTTTCGACCTGAAAGTTTGAAAGCAACGATTTACAGAGCGTTTATTCGCTGCACTATCTCCAAATGCTGGACATATTCGGCGATTTGAAGCAGCTGCTGATATTCCTCCTTTTAAGCTGTAAAACAAATAATACCTAACCTGTTAGATTCTTCTATTTGTCTATGTGTGCTCTACTACGACAGTTGCGTCTGAGGAAAGTGTGAGATTGATCTGCATTTTTCACGACTGGTATCTCTACTCTTGACGGTTAGGTTTTTAAACCACGTGATATCCTAATCTGCATACCTATTTTTGATTAACTATAACAAAATTGTATATTTAATTCATTCAATAGAATAGTAAAAAGGAATAGAAGTTTATTGGTTAACATGTAAAGTGCTTTGCAACAGATTTAGCTCGTTAGACTGTCCATTACGTGCAGTTAAAATTCATAAAAACGGTAAATGGCATTAAATTTGAGGTCTATTAAGGTGTTGTTGTTTCTGATCAAATCTGGTGTAGCATTGCGACATCAGATCCACCAGCCTCTCATCCTCAGAAATTCAAGAAGCAGTAAGGGGTTTTCAAGGAAATCCTTCTTAGTAAATCCCAGACTCAAAAGAAGGTGTTGAGGGCTAACCTGGTCGACACCGCATTTACAACAGGTAGGACTTCTGAAGCCGGATTCCTCCAATCACATTCTAGATTGTTAGGGGATAGAGCTCTGGTGGATGTTTGAACAAGTCCACTACTAGTGCTTGACTTTCTAGGGCTCACGATGTCATGTATCTGATTAAGCTGTCGCTAGATTTCTAAAGGATGGGAAACAACAACAGGATAGAGCTTACGTTCGATTATGTTTTTGGCGCATTTAAAATTCCATTTTTATCATTTGTGGTTAGGAAGTTTTGAGATTTTTGTAAATATCTTCAAAATAGATTACTTATGTTAGAATTAAAAGAGCCTTATGTTGGAATTAAAAAGGAAATATCATTAATCTAGAGAAGGGATGGGCAAACTTTTTCGATTATGGGCCAAAAAAAGAAAAAAAATGCTGTAGGCCAAGATAAATTTTCTAAAATTTAAAAAACAATATACAAGTTTTACAATTTAATTATGTTAATAAGATGAGGGAAACAGCGATTTCTCTTGTAAAAGTTCCTTATATTGAGGTTCGAAGTGAGATGTACTGATTCTAAGGAACGATGCTAAATACTTATCTGTCAGTCAGTCTACAGAATGCTTAAGGTCCATAGTTGAAAACACTTGTTCACATGTATAAGATGAAGCAAACATAGCACTGTTTTCTGTGCTGACAGGAGCTACAAATGCGCAGTCTGCTACGTGTGAGGTCGAATTCACCTATATTGGATTCACATGTGTCTGCTCCCTGAGAAAGAGATAATGCTTGTTAGCGCCAGTCTACAGCTATAACTAACAAATAATTTTCGCTTTTAGCACTTTAACGATTACAATGTCTGTGCTTGCTATTTATGTCAATTTATGTTTTATAGAACAAAAAATAGAAAAAGTTAAAAAAAAAATCATCAATCCCTTGAAAAAAAGGAAAAAAATAACATTTAAACAAAATAAAAAAGGAGATGGATATACAATATATAAATTATGTATATTTTTGTTTAGTTTCCGTTGGACAGACAAATTAAAATTCTATCCGCGGGCCGCATAAAACTTTCCGGCGGGTCGGTATTAGCCGGCGGGCAGTACTTTGCCCATCCCTGCTCCAGAGTATTTGTATGATTTATTGAATTTTTCTTCTCAAGAATTCCTTTTGTTATGAATTTCAATCCTTTATTTATGTAGGCAAATTGTTAAACTAAAAAAAAAAAAAAATAAAAAATAAAAAATAAAAAATTAGAAAATAATTTATAAATGGTTAAAATATTTGAAACAGAGTTTATATCTTTAAAATTAGTGTAAATTTTAGTTTGATTATGTATCAGGCATTGAAATCTTGGTGAGTTTTAGACAATGTTAATAGAAACTTTTGAGAGAGAGAGAACAATATATAGTTTTAAAAACTTTAAAATATTCTTTAATGTAATTGTGAATAATTTATTGATATGAATGAAGTAAAGAAAATGAACTTTCTTTAATTTCCTATTTTTATTTGTAGAAAAATACCATAGAAAAAATTCAATTTTATTAAATTTTTTTAATGGTAATAAATTTATAAATTTTTTTATTATATTTTTATATACAAGAAAATGAGTTTATACTGTAAGCTCTTTAAATCAAAAAACAGAAAATATCATTTTGAGAATTCCAAAATATGAATAACATATCCTAGTATATGAATTTATCCTTCAAAATTACTTTATTGAGCTGCTCGTCAGTTAATGGGAAAGGTAACGAAGACGAGCATAGGATAAAAAAAATAATAAATGGGAATATACCCTTTCTAACATAATTAACCTCTATACTACCGCGGATACAGACCACTTCAGGCATTGCCTCAAAATTTTTAAAGTTTCCTAACAACTTTACTGACGTTAATTTGTATTCATTTTATGCTGCATTATCACTTTATTGGGCTGCTCGTCAATAAATGTCGAAGAAAATTTTACGGTAATATACCTGTTGAATTTAAGCAGTTTACATATAAAACTCAAAATATTTGCTAATTTGCTTAATATATCATCTGAAAAAGTGTATTCCATGGAACATTATAATTTGTTTTTTTGAAATGTAAATGATATATTGCCACCTAATTTGTCGAGTGGTCTACGGATATAGAAGTCCCGAGTTCGAATCCAGGTTCGGGCATGGATGTACTTTCTCTCTCTATCTATCCTGCTTTTGTCCTTTCCTTGTATGAATGGGTTTGCCAACTCTATAAATGGGTACCTATGGCGTGTGTGTACTGAGGAAGTAGGACTCTACACCTAAATATGATTCAGTTGGAAGAGTGGAGCAGCGCACCCCATAATGCCAGCCTAGCTGGCACACGACGGCAACAGATGATTTAGTGTATTTTATTCATTATACACAATTTACACAAAATTGGTTGGAGTTTCAGGCCTTGTATAGTTGTTATTTTGCATTACATTGCACAAGGAAAGGGTAATCTCAAGCCTTTTACAAAGTCAAACAATTATACATCTCATAGTAAATTATTTAATTATTTAAAAAATTATTGCTACTGAAATGTTTTCCCATCGTTTGTCTTTCATAAATTTTATAATTAATGTTTCTCTCAATCTTCCTAAATTTCCTTTCATCTAAGCAACTTAAATTATCATTAAATGTTTTATCATCATGTGAATTCTCACAGTTTAAATATAATTATTTAAATATAATTATTTAAATAAAATTGCAATGTGACATCGACATAAAAATTATATTTTAAACTTGCATTGATGAGAAATAGAAAACTTAAAGTAAAAATCAATGAAAAAACATTAATTATAAAAAAATTAGCATCAAATGACATTTAGAAAGTAAACTAATTACATTTATTATTTTTTTGTAAAGATAGTAGATATATGAAGACAAATGTAAAATAAGTAAATGTATGAGACTATTTTATCAATGACATTAAAATAAATCATCATCAGAGTTATTTATTATATACTTTATGTTAATGTTTTCAGCAATATTTTTAAGCTTTCATCCAACTCTGCATATTAAATAATGCCTTCTTTATGATAAATTTTATATTTTGTCATAAGTGCGCGTGACTACACAAATATCTTATGGAAAACAAGTTCCGTTTAAGACTGAAGATGCATGGGAAAATTAGCATTTACATATATCATTGTCTTCCATTAGAGATTGATCGACATTTAACTCTAACTGCATTGGTAATGAATATTATTATAAAATTTTTTTAAAGATTTATATATCACAGTGATTTACTGAACAAATTGAAAATTTATATAAGCAACAATTCATAATTGTTCATAAGCTTAATAAATTTTGACACATTGTTAACAATGAAATAATTTGTTACTGGTATAACATTTATTAATGCTTGTTCAACTCAAATGGAACATTTTTATTTCCATATTTGTATTAGATATTTTATGAAACAGTCTCTTGCTGAAAATAAAAATTAAGTTTTCTTGAATTTTTAAAAATAAAATTAAATAAGATATGGTGTTTTTTAATATATTCTTACAAGAATAAAATAATTAAAAGCTTAAACTCTTTGACACCTAATTTTCTTTATCAAAAACAAATTTTTTAAATTTATAAAATTCTTTATTGTAGGGACAAAAAATTTGGCCAATTATTCAGTATAAATTTTAAAGTATGGAGAACATGCATAAAATAGAAAAGCTGCATACTATTATTGTGAAAAAATACGATATAAATATATGAATTTTAGTTTATGTATATCGCAACATTTTAGCATCTAAATCTTAAAATATTTATGTAAGTTTAAACACACAAATAAACATAACAAACTATTTTGTATATGCTGATTTTTTATGCAATTTATATAGTTGCTTAAAAAACAGTATTAAAACAAAATATATGTGTTATTTTCTGAAATTTATCAAGTGACCATTTTCGAGTTTTACATGAACAATCATAATTTTTTAAGTATTACTTATTTTCTTATTCTATATTTTTTCTAGATTTAAATTAGTAATATTTATTTTAATTCTAGAAAAAATCTCTCAAGTAATTTAGAACGTGACAAAAGTAATAAGTCATAATGTATACGGGAAAAGGCAAATTTTGTTTGTTAGTTCATATTTTGAGTAGCAGCTTTCTGTTAAAGTTATAAATAACTAATTGAAAGAGATTATTCCATTTTAGACAAAGATAGTTTGCACTTAGTTATAATTTGATCCAGCAATTTATAATGAATAATTTGTTATAAAGTTTTCAAAAATTTAACCTCCTCTCTCCTTATTCTAAGAATTTTAATATTTCCATTATTATCGTTATAATGTAATCTACTATCACTTGGCAATTAACATCTATGTTATAATATTTGGTGGAGGAGGTTAATGTTGATGAGGTTCAACTCACTGACTGACTATTTATACTGGATACACAGATTTCTTTTCTGTTTCTGGAAGCGATGAATTATTATTTTGATATAAGTTCTTATTTGTTGAAAAATCTCTCCTAAATTATTATACTGATAATAGTTTTATAGATATGATGAATATTAGATTTTTTAAGATTTGCTCCTAATCCAAATTTGACAAGGCGTACTGAACTACTATAAGTAAAGGAATACAATTTTAGCATCTCATTGTCGTTATTTTTGAATACTGCTTTTAAGAAACATTATTGGCATATGAATAATTTGTAAAAAGTACAAAACATACACAAGACCACTTATTAGAGGATCTATTTAACACTTAATTACAAATTTTACTGTCTCCATATTTATTGTTGATGTTATTTTAACTTCACCATTTTTAGAATGAATATTTTTATTGCAGGAATTGAAAATGTTATTTCTGAGAAATAGGAAGTTGGACTATTTGCAGATGTTCTTTGTGGAATTCTGGCTTTTATCTAGAAAATGTAGGGGAAAGTGTGATATTGGTTTCAACTAACATTTGGAGCTTTGCTGTAAACCATAAATTTAGTTAATCCTTCAAAGTCAACTGCTAGTTTCTTCATCTCTAATAGAAAGTTATACAACTTTTGACCAAAACTCCTGTTGAGCAGTCAGCCATTGGAAGTGGAGAAACATAAAAAGTATTCGGGATTCATATTTGATTCTGAGTAATAGTCATTTGGAACATCTTGTTTTGAGAGCCATGGAACGCATCAACATCCTTAAGTATACCTTCGGTCGAGACTGGGGTGCCGATGCTAATAACCTCAGAAACACCTATGTTTCCCTTATTCGACTTATTTTGGAATACGTCTTCCCCATATACTGTTATGCCAATGATTCAAACTTATAGAAAGTTGAACGTGTGCAACTCAGTGCTGCCAGGATTATTAAAGTACTTCACAATTCTTGTCCAAAATATCTTGTACTTTATGAAGCCGATTTACAGGCTTTAAGTCTTTGGAGAGATGCATATTTAGAGAAATATAATAGTGGTCTTGGCTCTCAGAATCGTAATTCAAAATTTCTAAGATCATGGAACAGTTACCAGAAGGTCAAATGTAGTACTTCCTTTGGACAGCCTGTTTCTGGCCAGCTTATATTGACTTTTCCATAGAGCATCATAGCTTATCTCAGATTATCGATCCTTCTAAAAGTCTCTAATGTATTTTCACATTAACCTTTCTGTTCAAGTTAACAAATAAATGGAAGTGTTGTGCCACCTGAAGAAATTGACTGCCAAACGATTTATTAATGTCCTCATAGAGGCTCTTCGTATATACACGGAGGGCAGTAAACTTGATAGTGGCTGTACTAGTAGAGGTATTTATATTAGATTTCAAGATCAAGTAATAAAAATTCACACTCCTGCTCGGTATTTAGAAGCAAACTCATTGCAATTTTAGAGTGTCTGAGCTCCTTCGTGTTGCGCAGTTTAAAGATGTCTTGCTCTTTTTAAATAGAAGTGTCATCCAGCACTTGACCCATTTAAACAAAGTAAGGAATTGTACAGGTGTAGACATCATCAGGAAATTAACACAATCTTCTCTTTCTCATCGGATTCACTTCCAATGGATTCCATCTTACGTCGACGTTAGTGGAAATGAAATTGCGGACAATCTGGCTGGAAATAGTGCTGGCGAGGCAACAATGTTTACCTCTCCTCTTATTTGTATGTCAATACTTATGAAATGTAAGTCAAAGAATAAGACCATTTGAATTGTCCTATCAGTACACTCATGGCATCAGTTGATTCTGGGTAGCAAGAGACAACACCAAACTGTTCTTATTCAATTTCTTTGTGGTCATTTATCACCAATGACC
Source organism: Latrodectus elegans (assembly GCA_030067965.1). Taxonomy (NCBI): domain Eukaryota; kingdom Metazoa; phylum Arthropoda; class Arachnida; order Araneae; family Theridiidae; genus Latrodectus; species Latrodectus elegans. The sequence continues at coordinate 91,075,983 of CM057810.1, read as the reverse complement.
TTTGTCGTTAGTAATAAACACTTTAAAATTTGCACTAAGTGTTCTTCAGCACAGGCCTCACCTGGCCACATTTTATCTTGAGTGTGATCATCAAGCAGGACCTGGTTCAAGATTCCCTGTTGGTAATGGACATATTCAGAGTGAATGGGCTCATGGACATGACCTAGTTCTGCTTCTCAACGGGATGAGAAACAACAAGAGGTTAAAGCAATGTCTTGTCTTTTTTAAAACTGAATTCATTCTACATAGTTTATAAGTTTATATAGAAGGAAAAAAAGTTTTTCGTGCGTTTTGTTTTGTGATTCTTTTTACAAAAGGCAATTTCTAATATTTTACTGAATAAGATTCAAATTGAACAAATTTGGAGCTCAATTTAGAATATATATTTTGTAATTTTTATATAATCTTCACTTATCCACACATTACGTCATATTTTTTATCGAATAAATAGAGCATTGGAGCCACAGAAGAAAATGGGCTTAGCAAGTGCAATTTCCTTCTTAAATAGCATTGCTTTCCTTTTTGATTCACACAAAAATGATGATTATTTTCCATGTTAATTTCACAGTTTTTGAAATGGGATTTAGATGAAAGATGATTATACTCACGCAACAATTTCCGCAATTTCTGGTCACATATTCACCAGGCTTCCTTTTAAAAAAGAATTTAATGAGTCCAAAATCATGATATAATAGCAATTGTTTTAATTCGAATTATTTCCTTTTCTTTCCAGGTTTCCAAAACTTTTTTCAAGAAATATTCGGTTTGTTAGGGTTTCCAGTGCATTTCATTGCTTCTTAATTATCTATTGTGCAGAAAATGTGTTTTCAGGAAACATCTTGTTTGTTATGGTATTATATTTTTCCTCTTTCTTGACTTACATGCTTTAAGTTGTTTGATTTTCGAAATTTCTTGATACTTTTTAGAGTTTTATGTTTGTAATATCTTTAATAAACTCTAGAAGATTACGTTAATGAAAAGAAATGTTATGAAATATTTCATGTCTTAAAGGAAAGGCGCAAATTAACAAATTTTAAAAAAGTGAAGCTTAATTGAAGCTCTTTTAATTGGTTTCAAATTCTTAGTAAAAAAATGAGTTGATTTTAATATTATGTTATGAATAAATAAAATAACAGAAATGAATTATAGAAAAAAATACTTTTGTTCTTGTGCAAAGGAATTAATGTATAATACCTTAGAATGAACATTTACATAAGACCAAATCACCATCCAATCAAAAATTTAATTTTAATTATAATGTTATCAGTGGTAATTTAATTTGAAAGAGAACAGAAACTTTTTGCAATTTTTAAAATAAATGAATATTTGAATATAACAACATATTTAAAGGACGTAATTGAAAAATAATAAAAATTCTTTACATTTAAAATACATATTTGTCAACGGATGGATCAAAATCCATCAATACATCCTCATGAATATTTAAACTATAAACTTTAATTAAAGTAATGAAGAAATATAGTATTAATTAATTTTATTTAAATGCAACAAGCGCTGAAGTACTCGCCACGGCAACTACTGCCAGATTAAGCGAAGTACTCATGTTTATATATTCTTCCTGGTGCTACTACAACGCCACTTATCAGTAACATCACTGCATAATTTACATTCGAGTTGTTTCCAACGCCACATGCTTTGCCATTTAGAAGACCGATTTTAATTTTGATAATTTATTATTCATTGTACAAGTCTTCTTTTAGATTGAAATATTATGTTTTCAATTGAAATCCTTTTCCATTGCTTGATTTACAACTTATCCCGTTAAAGTATATTGCTTTACGAAGTTATAATTTATTTATTCTTAAATTTAATGACAAAATTAGATATGTGCTTTCCTCAGTTTTTTTTTTGTATTCGCAGAGTAGGCCTTGATACAGCCGACTAAGTAAAAGTTTCATACGAAACTAAATTTAATATAAACAGTTTTAGATAAAGAATAACTACACCTAAGCGATCCTTAAGTTTTAATTTTGATTTTAAGTTTGATTGCTGCATTTAATTTTAACATATAATTTTACTTTAAAATGTTAAATATATAACTCTCTCTCTCTCTCTCATATAGAGTAATTGATTAGCAGGATAATAACTAAATAAAGCATAGATTATTTTTCATCATTTTAAAGGTATGATTTCACAAACTTCTTTTGTTATTTTCACACACATCACTTTCACTTACTCTGTTAGTGTTATAGTCTTCAACACTTGTCTCAGTGAAATTTGAATTAACCTAAAAACTCAGGATTAAAATCATTCTTTGTATCTTTCTCATTAGTCTTATGAAATTGATATTTGATTATTGCAATGAACTCATTAGCTGCATAAATTTATTTAGGCAAGGGAAAAAATTTAATTGTGAATTTAGCTGGATTATTCAATGGAAGTTATAAGTTATTTTATTAATTCAACAAAATATCTGAAATAATTTAAGTTGTTGTAGTTTTCATTTGAATACATTATATATATTATAGAAATAAAAAAACTTGATTTAAAGTACTAATCTATTTAAATTTCATTATTAAAAGCTTAAGTAATGTAATAGTTTATGAAATAGAAAACTAGGCACTCGCAAGCCAGAAAATAAAATAACGTATGTTATAGTATCATGAAAAGAATTCATCAACAGCTCTTCTAATGCAGTTAACTTACTCAAACAGCCTAATAACATATTAAGCTCCAAATAATAAAACAGTCTTGCATGGAAGTTCATTTATACTTTTATTGATGAATGAAACTTGTAATAGCATAAAATATATTTCATTTTTTGTTTCAAAATCAATTATTACAATAAAGAATTATTTAAATGTGCAACAAAATATTTTAATAGTTCATTAACTGTTTAAAGCTCTATCTACTAAATTTTTAATTTCTATATACTACGTGCTTTTCTATTTTGCAAGTTACAGATATAAGTTGCGTTTGTAATCGGGATATAAAACTTTTTTAAAGAAACTAATTTACGTATTACCATCCGCTTAATTTCAAAATAACAAAATATTCAACTCACATTATTTGTTTTGAGAATAAGTAAATGGTAATTATTTTTTGAAGAGTTGATTTTATTAACAGCATGAGATGCCTTAAAAAGTTGGTAAATTAAAATTATAAACTATGTAAAAAAAGAATTCTGTGTGTTAAACCAAGGAATCATTAGATTCTCTGAATTATTTATGAAAGAAAATATAATGAAAAAATGTAAGCAAATATGGTTATAAAGTGAATAAAAACAATATAATATTTTTATCAGAAAGAGAAATTTCTTGTGCATCGTTTAACTTTATAAATATATGTTTTTTTATTTTTTATTTTTTTAAAATTTAATCATATCTCATTTCTTATATTAAAATATCGATATTTCTTTTGAATTAAATGCAAAAATATTTCCGCACAAAAGATTACTTTTGCCAAATACTATTTATTTTGTGTAATGACACTATACAATTAACAAAAGAAAAACACTTTGAGTAGTCAATATATTCTGGATGAGAATCCTTTATAAGTTCTGTCAACATGTATAATAAGGTCTGATTTAGTTTTAACATTTCAAAATAATGGAAAAATAGAGAACTATCTATATTTAATATTATCTCATAATAAAAATATTAAATTTTGCAAAATTTTATTTCCTTCAACCTTAAGATTTTAATGCAAAGCAGAGGAAACTAAATTAACGCAATGCAGTAAGAAAAAAAAATATAAAAAAGGAAATGCTCTAAATCTTTTTTTTTAAAAGTTGTTCCTTTTATATTAAATTCTATAGTGTCAGATTTTGAAAGCCATAAGAAATTTATGATAATTATATTAGCTCCATGGGGGTGAGATTGATCGAGTGGTACAACAGAGGTCAAGTTCATCCATTATTTTTCTAACTGCATGTTTTAATTTCTTGGATATAATAAATTTACGTTCTACTTTTCTGAGCACTTGTTATTTTCAGTGGAATAAATCCTTATTGTAATTGCGAAAGAGTTTAAGTTTTTAAGAGCTAATGATTGTGTTCTTAGGAAGGAGTAAAATTTCGACAGAGATAGCCTGAACATAAGATAACAAACAATTAATTGGAATACGTAAATTTCGTAAATTGAATCATAATTTATAGATCATCATGATTTATAAATCATCATATAAAAATAGATTTCTTTCTTCGAAATTTCCAATGTGTATTGCAAGGAATATGCCTAATTAATTTTATTTTACATTTTAAGCAAAGAATAATAATAAATCAACTTCTTTTATAGTATTATTTATTTGTGTTAAAGCAATGAAAGTTTTTCTATTTGATATTGTACACAAATATTGCAATGAAACTTAAAGTAGTTGAGAAATTAAAGTTTCTGTTGTGCCTGGCTTGATATGTAAGTTTTTAATAATGGCATATGTTGACAAGAGTTCTCTTTAGAAATTTATTTTCATTCCCAAATGTAACTTGAATAATTATTACTCTTATGTATAAATATAAGAAATATTTCTTTAATTATAATAAAAATTTTGCTTACGCTTGAATAAATATTTCATATTTTCAAACTGTAAGAAAAATCTATAATGCTTCTGCATTTCAAGTAAGTTAAATATGATTTATAAGCGATGAAAGACATTTATGCAGCTCTTTTAGGAAAATAACTTTAAAAAAATCATGTCTCGTTAAAATGGTTTCAAAGAAATATGTGCCACATTTAATTCATTTCTGATTATTTATTATTTATCAAACAATTTTTTAAAGAATGCAGGACTAGGTCCTTCTCATTAGAGTCACTTTTGCATTTATTCATTGTTACAAATGATATTTTTTTTAAAAATTTTATTGATATATTTCAGTAAAAGAATTTTTATTAAGAAACTAATTTTTTAATTGTGTAGAATTAGAATAATTATTATTTACTTAAGAAGACAATTCAGGAGATGTTTTATTTCTCTAGGTTTATGCTCTTTAGTTTATATCATGTATACGAATAAAAATGAACGAAAAGTAAATAAAATAAAAAATGAAAATGTTTTATTAATCATAAATCACACACATAAACGACTTTTTTCTTTAATTTAACCTCTATAAAAGAAGATTCCTACTTTACAAAAGCATAACCTTTGACTCCATTCACGTATTTAATTCTTAATCCCAGAACTGTTTTGGCCCATAAAAGTAGAACTGATCTAGCGTGCTTTGTAATTATACAAACCGTGTTATGCTGAAATAAATTTCTCAGTTATGATGTCGTTGATTAGTATGGCATTCAAGTTAGAACATATTTTCAGATGGGAGTTTAGATAAATGTATTCACATTATAAACACTAATTACAGTTTCCTAATATTATTTTCATGTAGTCATCTTATTGATGTTAATGAATATAAATTCAATAAATAATGCGTTATTATTCATTTAGTAAGTTTGTATATTATACAATCGAGAAATAATCGATTAATTCTTGATTGTAGATTCTAATTTATTATTTTAAACTATTATTTTCCATTAACTCAAAAAAAATTGATAAACAAGTATTATTATACTTTATTCTTCTAAAATTTCTCAGAAGTAAGAAATTATTCTTTCACACGTCATTCTTGGTTCTTGCAATGAGATAAAACATGTGAAATTCAAGTCTTCACTCTTGGATAATTTTAGATTTTGATAGTCTAAAGTTTCTTTGACAAAATTTATTATATTTTCTATTTACTTTATTAAAATAGAAAATTACCATTTAGTATCTACTCTATTCTATAATTGTTATTATGAAACAAAATATGGTTATTTTTTTGCAATGCTTGTATTTTTTTTCTTTTTTATTAATGTGGCATGAAAATATATTATAACTGTTAATATTTAAATTTTAACTGCTTATTTAATCAGACATAAATACTTTTATGTACTGAAATATTGAATATAATATCTTAATGCTAAATATTACAATTTAGCAATATAAATGGTTCACAAGTGTAACATAGTACTCAAACTATTAAAATAATATTGTAAGTTTTCCTTAAAGTAATGATATAAGTGAATTCTTTTGCAAAAAATAAGAAAAAGACTAAAAAAGTTATTTTTTTCTCATTTTAACATGTTACAGTTGTGAAATTATGAGTTTAACTTCATAAATAACGTCTACTATAAACAAGATATATTTAGCTTCCAACTTATTGAAAAATAAAATGGAAAACAATGATCACCATTCAGCAAATGTTTGGCTTCGATGAGTATGACGTCTCAAGGACATTGTTTAACAGAATCAGAAGCTTGGTCCGTTGACGGACTGTCGAACATAAGCCGAAGTAGTAGTCTATTTTTCTCTAGTAAAGTCTCACTTTTATAACCTACTGAAAAGTATTTTCGTGCATTGCATTTTTATTAGACTAAATTACGAAGATTTAATATAATTACCACGATAAAAACTACATTTTTAGTAATTAGAAAATAGTAATTGATTTTACTTTTAAGTAATGATCAATAGACTGTCTCTTTTTTGGTTCAAATTCTTCAAGGTCAATGTATTTTAACTGCGATGTAATTTTATATAGAAATCACTATGTTGAAACTTATTGAATTTGATATTTTTTGAATTGCAAAATTCTTTGTGCAATCGATCGGAGTTTCTTAAATTAAGGTTAGCCACATGATACCAAAATGATTCCTCAGCAATATGATGCCTAAAATTAATTAATACAAGGAAAACCTGTACTTTATAGACTATGTGACCTCCACACAGAGAATGTACATCGAATAACTTAATCAGTATTTACAAGACAATAAAAATTTTGGATTTCTTATTTAATCCATTTGGATTTCCAATGTTAAGCATGTAAACAAAATAGATGAATAAATGAAATTCTCAAAATTATTCACTAAGATCAAAATTATTCACTATCACTACTATAAGTGAATGAGTTTAAGCAATAAAAAAGTGAAAAGTTGTGTTATGAAAAAAGATGCATTTAATTTTCAACAGATTAACAGTTGATACCAAATTGATTCCTCAGCAATATGATGCCTAAAATTAATTAATACAAGGAAAACCTGTACTTCATAGACTATGTGACCTCCACAAGAGAATGTACATCGAATAACCAATTTTTTTTTTAAGGAATAAGATTTTTAATTTAATTAGTGTTTGGAAAAACACTATTTCTTCACACGAGTATTCATTTTGCCAGCATTCATAAGTTTTATCAAAATTTTGTGAGTCATCTTATCGATCAATTTTACAGAGAAAATCAAAATAATCTTATGGAAAAAAATTAAAGAGGTCAGGTTTCTCCAAAATAATTTCACAGTGGTCTCATGTAAATACAATACAATTGTCTCAAAAAATACTTTTAGAATCTAAATTGATGCTTCCAAGCATAAATTTTTATGTTGTTCAAAACCTTAATTTTGTAATTATGTTTTATGTGTGTTTATTTAAATGCCTTCCACAAGCCTGGATGAATCTGTAAGTCTTATTGACAGCATTAATATAATCTTGTTTTTCTCTCCCTAGATGGGTGATGTAACATATATAGCTCTCAATCACATAGACCTTTCATGTTTATCCCCTAGTGGCTATTTTTAGCTATTTTTAAATTTATTATTGTGAATTTGCTTTCTGACTTCTATGGAAGGAATTCTGGCAAACCATCTTTACCACATAATCAGTTATTTCTCATAATATGGTGTTAATATTAAGTCAATGACCAAATGGGTTTGCGAATACTCAAAAAGCTACGTTAAAAACGACCTGTTCGCATTCAGTGGATATCCTCTCACGTGAATGTTTCAGGTTATGAAATTGTTGACGTGTTAGTTAAATAAGGCCCCACAGAGACAGTGATTTGCTCCGACTTACTCACTTTACAGGAAATTTTTTCTGTAAGGGGAGGTAAATGCAGACAGAAATGGCTCACTCCTTCTGCTCGCCACTTGTGTTGAAGAAACCGATCATTCTGCAATCTTCAGCTCGATGGCCGTCGACCATATATAACAACAATTTAAAGACTGTAGTGTCCATCTTAAGAGATTAAATTTTATTTCACGCAGCCAAGTTTTCCAACTTTTAACAAATGTCATCTAAAGCCATCCTCTTCGGAGCATATCCTAGAATGTTTGAAGTTTAGAAGACTAGAATTCTTGGAAAAGACCTATTATCATCTTCATTTCCATTGATTGACTTTGTCAGAATAGTTAGGCTCATGGTCCACATATCGATCTCTTTCTCTCTCTCACACAACTCATGACCTGTTAGTATTATACCTAATATTGTTTGTAAAGATAAATTATTTTAATTTTTTTATTATTGTTAAATTTTATTTATGACTTACAGAAATTTAATAAATTTTTGTATTACTTAGTAATGTAAGTAAAAAAAGAAGAAATAAATTTAAATTAAGGTATAAGATATTCTAATTTTTAAATTTGAAATGAATTTATAAAATTAAAACTCAATTTTTAAAAATTAATTTATATTTATATGGGAATAATATTGAGAGATAATAATTCGAAAGTAAAAATGCTATAATTATGAAAAAAAAATTATAAGAAAAAATTAATCTATTTGAAATTTGAAAATCTATTTGAAATTTGAAGTTTATGTATTAATATAATTTTAAATATCTCTTTATATTTATTGAGAAATTTCTTTACATAATTTAAAGACATCCTTATGTGATATTTTCCGCTTATTTATTTTATTAATAACTATTCTCAGGAAGTTTTATTTCTTCACGTAACCATTTTCTTCTTTCATTTTATCTTCTTGACCAGACTATATGCAATTAAAAGCAATCACTTCCGGTTACTTTCTGGTTATTAAAGAAAGCACAAGTGCAATCTAACTACAATCTTCATTTGTGAGTTTCAATGTTATCGAATTTCAAACTCCACACAATGCCCCCTTCACAAACACATAGGTGTTGATCGTATGGGAACAAATAAGTGCACTGCTCATCAAATGTTCGTTGATATGAAAAAGAAAATGAAAGTTTTATGACACAAAAGAGTACTGTAATGGGTCACGAGGATTTTTTGTTTTTCATTTTTTTGTTACTCCTTTTACAATGAACGAATGCTTCGCAGCTGATGAAGTCGTGATTGAATTTAGGGATTAAACACAATGTGGTTTTTTTTTCAGTTATGTCAGATCAGATACTGCTTTTCATTTCTTTCGAATCGAAAGAACAAAAAATAAGGAATGATGCTTTCTTTCGCTGTTTAATCCGATGTGCTTCAATAATGTTCACAGGAAAGTAATTTAAAGTTCTTTTGAATTTTTTTTTTATTGAGGACTATCTTTTTATTTACAATCATTGTAAAATATTTCGAATGTGGACAAGAGAAGGTTTTCCGTTAGACTAAAAATTAGCTTATTTTAAATTAAGTACTCCCACACAATAGGTCTATTTTAATATGATTTATAATAGATGTGATAAAATCACACACACAAGATTGGTTTTAAAATCAGTGATTCATACATATTCTAAATATAAATAATTTTTGCGTTTTTTACGAGTAATGTATTCCTTACGTATGCACTCTATCTTTAAATTAATTAATTTTGCGAGAAATATTGTTAATAAATTGAAATTAAAATGTTACATATAAACAATCTCATCACAGAGAAAGCTTTAATTCTGTAATAGCTGTTTAGCTTTCTATATATTACTTGAAATATACAATAGAGGATATATTGTGCACTGAAATTGAAAAAAAAATTTATTTTTTTCAAACTCGTTGCTATTCAGCAATGCCTTGAGAAGAAAGTACAAAAATAATCTGCAATCATTTTTTTTATTTAAATTTTAATTAGCATAATATAAATGACAATTCTATGCAGTATTTTACAACACCTTGTATAGTATTTATCGAGCCAAGTTTATAGATTTTGTGTGGAATAATAAATTTTGCCTTCTACTAGTGTCATTTTGTATGCTACATACTAAAGTAAATAAAATCAGAATTATTTTTAAGGAAATAAAAAAAAAATTTTTGCAAAGTAAATTTAATCTTATAAGAAAAACTAAAAAAATGGAGATACTTATTACTATAAGAAATGGATGTACATGTTTCTAATTTTTAAAAATTTATCGAGTTTTATAAAAGAATAGGAACTGATATTTTTTTTTAAAAAATTGCCTTTTCAATTTTTTAATGAGGAAATTTTGATTTCGAATTAATATTTTATAGTTCAAGTTTTAATAATGCTATTTGAAGCATATAATCTATAGACATGTGAATTAAAGGCTAAAACAGCAGCAGTAACTGATTATTTCTAATATATATATATATATATATATATATATATGTGTGTGTGAGATTTTTTGATCTTATATTCAATAATTCTGGAACTTATCACAGCTTGTAATGTTTATATTATTGTAAAGTATGAAGGTTAATTTATTATTAAATTTAAAAAAAGTTATATGGAGAGATTAGAGTAATTTTTGACCTTGATGAAGGATTTGACTTATGAAATTACTCACGTAATGAAAGACAGGGACACAGAATAATGGTCAATTACTTGACCTTTTATCCTTTGATTTTGCTTTCTGTGATAATAAAATGTAAAGAAAAAGTGATTTGAGTATTTATTAAACACATTTAAGTTCAAGACCTGTAAAAAAGTGTAAATCGAATGAGAAAGTGGTACTATGTGTAATTACATACTTAATTCAAGTTTAAAAATTATTCCCAATAAATAATTTCAAAAACATGTCATCGTTTTAAAAATTCATGTATTTATCTTAATTACCTCAAATTAAATATTTTGTGAGGAAATTAAAAGAAATTACATATTCATAAGAAAAATGTAACTAAAAAAGCATTTTGGAAAGAGCATGGTGTTTGAATTTTCTTATGTAATACGAGTCTTTACTAAAAGGAATAAAAATCCATAAATTATAAAGTACTATACGCAGTTTTAAATAATACTGTATACAAATACAAAACTTATGTAATTCCTACTTTTGAGATAAGACATAGCTTTTTGGAATATTTATACTTATTTCTTCATGGATATGAACCATAAAAGCTTTGTTTATCTAATTACATCAGTATCGAAATTCAAACTAATTGTTTTAGGCCAGTGGTTTTTCACAGAGTATTAAGTGGATCTTATTCACTTAGAAACAAATTTTAATTTAAAAAATAAAGTTATATTTTATATTTTGAAATGAAGAAAAACCTAGCTATGTGCCAATGTTGCGTTAAGCTTCAAATTCACAAATTCATATTAATTATTCTGAGTGTTTCAGAGAAACACTTAAAATAATTTAAATATATATATATATATATATATATATATATATATATATATATATATATATATATATATATATATATATATATATATATATATATATATATATATATATATATATATATATAACAGCCACTGATAAGCATCAAGATCAACGTACATATGTCTTAAGTTTTATATGTAAATATGTAAAGCAATTTTCTTTAAACTGTCATGCATCATTGTGGAGACGCGCGCACATAACCAAATATTACAATAAACTCAGTGCTCTGGGCTCTCATAATAGCACCTCAACTTATTTTAGAGGTTGGCGTTATAGTCAAATACTCAAGAGAAATAGCCCCTTCAGCCAAATAGTCAATTTGAATATAGCTAAAGAGGCCGTGGAACTACATCACGTGAAACAGTGTCTTGACCCATCGGACGATCTAGATGGTATCAGAGTTCATCCAGATTTGCCGATTCATGTAATTAAGCGATCTGATATTCCCAACTATCTGTGGCTGGTAGCCCTTGAGAGAATTAGAGAATTTTAGAGCGATGCCATACAGGTTTATTCGGATGGTAGTAAAGATGAATTCAATCGTATTGGCATTTTTACATCAAACAGCAATATAGAGTCTTAAGGCTGAAAACGAGAAATCCTGATTATTGCTTAGTGTTCCGTAGTGAGCTTATTGCAATCGAGGAAGCTCTGGACTGTCCGAATTCACTTCCTCATGGAGCTAAGACTTGAGTTTTGCCTGATAGTAAAAGTGCAATACAGCATTTGGCCAGATGGCAACAAGTGAGAGACAGGACTGGGGTTTCAATACTTCAAATGACTATCCAAATCGCATCCTATTCACCTGCAGCGGATACCTTCCCACCTGGATCTCGAGGTGAATGAGATTGTGGACACTTTGGCCAAAGTTGGTTTGGCTGAGGACGGTGTGCCGTCGGCACTTCTCCCATTTCAGAAGATTCTCTCAAAGATTAAACACGAGAATAAAATCACTTGGATTGTCCCTCCTGAGAATCATTAGTACCGCTGTGCCCGTCCAGGTGCTTCTCTGGCTACTGGTCTTAATAGATAAGAACAAACGGCTATTGCCCGTTTCAGAAGTGGCCTTATTTGTAACTTGAAATTCGTCGAGCGTATGAATAAATTCGAAATTTGCTCCAAGTGCTTAAATGAACACGCCTCTCCTGAACATAATCTTCAATGCCTATGTCTCTCCGGGAAAGATCTTGTGGAGAATCCACTTATGGTGCTGGATTTTTTGAAGGTGTACGCGCTCATGTACCTGGTCTAGCGCTGCTGACCTCGACATACAATAAAACATACTACCGTAATCGGTTTGAATATTAAATTACTAATTTAACCCAGTAATATAAGGCAATTAAAAATGCTGTCAATGATTCAAAGTGACTTTTAATAAATATGAAATAAAAAAACACATTTTTTATTTATTCATTATAAATATTTTTAATTTGAGTTTCCTTTTTTAACAATAATTTTGCTTTCTTAAAAATATTTTCATATAAAATACAAAAATATATTTTAAGAATATTTTTAAGCAATTTATATTTTTTATAATATAATACTCTCATTAATCATATATTATTACGCATTTTTATTTTATTACTCAATGAAATAATAATAATAAATAACTTTTTATTAAATATTTAACTTAAGTAATTAATTTAGCTGCGACTAATATTTAAGATTTGAAACTAATTTTCTACATTCACTGCTATAGTTTGCCCTAAATTGAAGTAATTTTAAATGTAATCATCTAGAAATAAATTACTTCAAAATAAATTTGAATGAAAAATTTAAATTTAAGTAAAGTTTTATTAAAATATTTAATCAATATTGTTAAGAAACTAAAATACTTTATGTTGCGGTTGACAAAGTCAAGTTATAAGTCAGTCGTTCAGAATTGTTGAGAAAGATTCATTAAAAATAATAGAAGGTCAAAAGAATCAAGGTACTTTCTCAGATATCTGAATTACAAGCCCTATTGTATTTAAAGTTATTTTCCTCACGAGTCCATTGGTGGAAATTTCGATGCTTCTAAATTAATTTTTTCTTTTCTTGAAATAAATTGTTTGGAATGAAAGTGTGTTTTTTTTCTGAAACTTGTAGCTACAACAAATGCCTTTGTCTCATAATGCACAAATTAAAAAAAGCAAAATGTCGAAACATGTTCTTGAAACGATGTATAGTATACTCTCATCTATAAGTTAAAAGTTTTCAGCTTTTTATGTTTAAAATTTATGATAAAAAGATAAATCAATTACTTTTATAAATCCCATTCATTGAAAACAATATGATTAAGAAGAATGCTTAGCCAAGATTATCACCCTAAACTGTTGAATATTTCTCTGTTTTCCAGATTAAGAACAATACAATTTTATAATATTTTTCCACTCAAAAGACAATTGTTTACACTTTGGTTTTCTTTTGCACTGTATTTCAAATTTTCCTTAGTTTTTATATCTGATGATAATTTAAGATAAAAAAAATGTATCGGAAAATAATTTTTAAATTTAAAATACTTAATTTTAATATTTATTAATTTCTTAAGTAATTAATTCATATAAGAGATTAACATTTAAGACTAGAGATATTTTTCGACATTCACTGATATAAATGCTTCAAGCAATGGAAGTAAATTTAAATGTAATCAATTATCTGCAAATAAATTAATTCAAAATAAATTTGATTGGAAAATTTATGGGAGCATAGTTTTATCACGAAATGTTACTAAAATTATAACAGATGAACATTAAAATTATATTTCTTTTTGTTTTCGAATTAAAATATGTAGAGATATATCATGTAATACATTATAGTTGGAAATATTAAAAGGTTGAAAGTTTTTGAAAATATGAAACTGGTTTGTCATAGAAGGAAATGCAAAAGAAAAATAATTCAGTAGTTATTAATTTAAGTAAGATTAGAACCTAACTATATTGATATATAGTTAGGTTCTAAAATTTATAACTATGTAATTATAATTTATTAGACATTTATGACTTTTTTCTAATTATTAACATTGCAAAAATATAACGAATTAATAAAATTTTTGATTTCGCAGGTTAGATAGTTTTCTACAATTCTACAATTAATGAAAATATTACTATTAGATATTTATGATCCTATCAGATATTTTTTTAAGCTACATATATATATATATATATATATTTTATTATTAATGTTTTTATTTACATACTTTTTATTATATATTTTTAAAAATGATATGTCATGTAACTTATTTTATAATATTAAAATATTAACAAATTAAACTAAGATTAAAAAATATTATATTGCAATTATTTTACATTCAAAAATTGTAATTGATTATATATTGTATTGTAAAAATACACTATAGAAACAAATCGTATTTTTCGATTTTATTATATATATAATTAATATTATCATAAAATGATAGTAAAAATAGTGACATTTTAAAATGTATAGAAACTATTATACATAAAAAATTGCTCACTTGATTTTTTTAAAAAAGTTTCCTTTCTAGTGTCCTTTTTCAAAAAAACATAAAATTATGTTCATTTATATTGTTTACAAATCAACATAATGACATTTGTGGTTGTTTTTTCATGTTTTTAAAATATTTAAATTTCTTACATACATACATGAGTTATTACTTTTCTGACAATGAGGATTTTGCATAATGGCAATAGGAAAACAAACTAGAAGTGGCATGGCCGATCATTTTCTATTGTAGATCCGGAGTGATACCGGATTTAATGTTTCGTTCCTTTTTTTTTTTCTCTGTCTATTTTGATGAGAAGCATATCTTGATTGGTGTGCTTCGTGTATACTTCCGCATTTACTCCCCAGTGGGAAAACCCATTATTTTTAAAGATGAATGAGTCCTCACAGGAAAAAGAGTTTAGTAGTATAATGAAACACTGCAAGGCCTATGAAAATGAAAGTTATATAAATCCTAATGAAAGTGTAATGCTTATAGAAATATAATTTACATTACTATTTTTTATATATTTCTCTAATTTTGAATAAAAAATTATGAAATTCTTTAAATATTTAAAGTATTTATATAATATACTTCAAATATATAGATGAAATTTTAGTGATAAATTTTAAATTTATAACTGAAAATTTCATCTCAAAATGTAATAAGTCACACAGTTTTTACTAGGCTAAATTAGATTTAACGAAAAATAAAATACAAAATAAATATCAAATTATTTATTGGTTTGTGTGCTTGCCAAATCTTGCCTACATGGTGTTTAGCTTTTTTCGCTTTTAGTAGATCTTAGTTTAAATCCTAAAGAAATGCATGAAGAGTATGAATAGACATTACATTTCTTGTTATATCACTCAGAAAAGATCATTTATTTTTCTAAATATCCTATGCCTAACATTTTTAAATATCTTATGGTATACCCCTGTATGTGTACCAACAAAGTAATCATATATATTCCAGTTTGAGTTCTAACTTTTATGAGTTATTTTTCTTGAAACGATGTGTATTGTGTCAGTATTTTCATTTCATATGAAAATCTTTGACGAATTAAATTCTAGATCATCAGATTAGTAATTTTATATCATCGGATTAGTAATTTTATATCATCGGATTAGTAATTTTATTGTGGATAATAATATAATTGTGAAATTATCTTTATGAATATAGTTATTATTTTTAATATATATTATCAATTATTCATTAAAGGAAATCGTATTGGCCAAAATGTTGAAGATTTCAAAACGGATAATAATACTAAAAACAC
Organism: Latrodectus elegans; assembly: GCA_030067965.1. Taxonomy (NCBI): domain Eukaryota; kingdom Metazoa; phylum Arthropoda; class Arachnida; order Araneae; family Theridiidae; genus Latrodectus; species Latrodectus elegans. Next base: position 91,059,984 of record CM057810.1, on the reverse strand, counting down.
AGAAGAGATTATTATCCTCAATGAGAATATTGTTAAAGAATTGTGCCTTCCTGAAAAGTATTATTTTTGATTTTTAAACATAAAATGACTATTATGCAAAAATGAAATTTTTAACTTTTTATTTGCCATAAATAAATAACAATGGGTCATAATAATAACTTAAGAAAAGTAGATTATTTAAGAAATAGCGTAAGCAAAAAGAAATAGCATGAAATGAGTGTGAAATTTCTTTAGAGATTTAATACTCTACCATCTTAACTACCAAAAAAAAAATTACAAGACACTTAAATTCAGATTAGATTGTTTGTTGTATCAAACTATTATCACCATAGCTCTAATTTCGTCTTAGTGTTCAAATAAAAAACAAGTTTATTTGTCAAAGACTTTCGATACTCACAAGTACATAAAATAATTTTACTAGAATTATAAGTGATTATATTTAAAACGTATTTATTCGTATGTTGGTATTCATTCGTAAAGAATAAACAGAAAGTTGTACTTATGGAAATACTGAAATTATATAATTCTGATTCTTATAATAAATTCATACGAGGAAAGAAATATATAAAACATTTTAGCTATACGTCTGCGATTTTTGAATTCTTGTTTTAAAATATTTTCTAAATACATTAAAAAGCCAATTTTTGACTTATATTAAATAAATTTTTGCCTGTTTTATAGTTAAATTTTACCTCTTCAAGTTTCTGAATTTCAATCATTATATATGGAATTATAAATGAAATTCAAAAATACAATTATAAATGAAATTTAAAGAAAATTTAAGAACATTCTGTATTTATTTTTTATTTATTAAGTTGATTTTTTTCTCTCTCTGTTTTCTTCTGTGATGAATTGTTAACCTTTTAATGTAAAATAAACTTTTTATTACTAAATTTTCATAAAGTGAAGTAATGTAATCATTGTTCAAAAATGGATAGGAAAATTACAAAGTGAAAGGTATAGTACTATAGAGTCGATTTTCATTTAACTAATAGTAAGAGTAACACTTGAATAAAAATGTTTTAATGTTAATACATTTAAAAGGTAGACTTTATTGTGACAACTTTTAATTGTAGTAAACAATACAGCAGAAAATAATGTTATTGCACAGTGTTATATATTATTACAAAAACCGTACTATGCTATTATGCACTCAAACTAGATTCAAAGTAGATTACTAGGGACATTTAGGACTAGGTCTCTTTAATCATACATTAGTTATCATAACTCAGTATTAACTCCTTATGTTATGGTTATTTAAATTATCTGAAATGATTTATATATAAAAAACTATTTATATCTCACAAAATAAATAATTATGACTACCTGAATAGAGGAAGGATAAACCATAACTGAACAAATAAAATGTAAATACTATTGTCATTTTTGAAGAAATCCTTTCAATGAAGATAGAAAGGACAATTTTTTCTAAAAGTACTTGATCCATAATAAGTTCGATCAATTTATAACTATAGCAGTTTATAAATGGATCAGTTTTAATTGGTTTTCTTTTAATTCATTACCGATTCACAGTAAATGAATTTTATCATTTTGAAATTAACTGACTACCCTATAATCATAGGTTATCAATATTCATTTATTTTGATTCATGGTAACATGGTTGCATAAATTATGGCTTGTTTTAAGTCATGGCTTAAATGTATTCGCTATTGTCAAACATTAAAAACGATGTATGTTAATGTCAGTAAATGGTTGTTGCACGTATACTTGAGTGATTGTGAATGACGAATATTGCTCCTCATATTTCTAATCGTTAAACAATATATTTCAAAAACACAAAGCTGATTTATTGAATCATTTACAGAATATAGTGAAGTATGTATATACAATTATGATTTCTTAAATCTCACACTTAGAAGCTTGGCTCATATGATGTAAAATGTTTACACAAAATGGTTATAACTCATTTAACCCAAATTTAAAAATATTTTTAATATTTAAAATCAATAATAATATACTTTTATTAAATAACAAAATAATTAATTTTATATTAGGAATTCGATTTAATGTTATATAGAAGGAAAGCTTTTATAGTCTTAAATTAAAATTGGTTAGTTTGATTAAAGCGATTTGGTGAAAAATTTCTCAACTTAATAACGCATTTTAAAAAAAATTATAAATTTCTCAGAATTTTCTTAGTTATAAAAATAATTTTTCCTAAAAAGACGCTCTCAAAATATTTTTAATAATGAACAAGCATTTATTTTATTTTATTTTTTGAGCAATGTGATTTGGAATAAGTAATATTTTATATATACAGTAAGATTTAGAATAATGATTTGGAAAAAAAAAACGTGACAATTTTTTTTTTGAAATAAAAAAATTTTAATGTGCTCCTATAAAACCGTTTTGAATATTTAGGTGTCCATTGCAAATTAAATTTCAAATATTATGTCAATTACAATTGATTATATATTTTTAAAGAAATATGCTTTTTAAACACAATAAAATATTACTGCATCAAATTAATTTATGTTTTTACAAGTTTTAATATTAAGTAGTGAAAATTGAGGAAAGCTTATGGTTCCAAGAAATTTACGGAAATACTTATACCAATAAGTAACATCAAATGTATCATAAAAAATTAAAACATTACTGATATAGAATAATAAAAAGTTCTCGTGAAAATCTTCATGATATCTAAATTCAGAAAAAGGATACTTGTGCACAATTAGCGATTTGATTTGTATTTGCAAAAAGCTTACTTTTTACACATTTTAGAGTTTATTTATTTTTTTATTTCAGAAAAAGTGTCTTGAAAACGATAGCATAATTCCTTGGAATCTATTATATGCATATTATCAGGATTCTTAAATTTATAAAAAAGTAAAGAATTGTAATAAATACTGTTAAAGTGGCAAGATTTTCATTTCAAAGTTGTGGAATGGATTTCAAGATTAAACGAACAACTTTATTCATCTTCTAAACAGTTTGTTTTTTGAAAATAAGGAAGGGGGTTTCAAGTCAAACATTTCGAAATTAACTTTATGAGTATATTTTTAAGAACGCAGGTCATTAAAGTTTGTTTCAAAGACTTCAACCTTTCATGATTACCAGAAGGTAAGTTATTGATTTTCAAGATTGAATTTAAAGTGATTGGGATCAAGAACATTTCATTGATTCAATTTGAAGTGACACACAATTTCTGTTATAGTGTAGGAAAAAGCACTTGACATAATCCCACATTTTTAGTGGAAGATCCCATTATCCTGCATGTTGGTTGATGGTACGAGATGTAATTAACATGAGTGAACATGTGATTCTGTATATTGCCTAGAATACGATTCAGAATTGTAAAAGTACGCTGATGAGGTAATGATACTTCATGTTTTCTCTTATGCTAATCACTAATCCCTTTATTTTAAAATTGGATAATATCACAACTCATAAAGATTTTCTTGAGAAAAAACATATTTGAAATTTAAACAGTACAATATATGAAGTACCCAGCAGACTGTATTGGTCAAACTCCAATTTAGGACATTTGGAGCATATCTAAATGATTCGTTGCTATAAGACCAAACTCTTTTTACTGTAAGAGACTTGAAAACAGCATTGCCAACATAGATTTTCGACCTGGATGTAAAAGAATGTGTGTGAATATGATGGACGGAAGATATGATGTTGAGTAACTAAGGATTCATTTTATTGTTTGGGACTTGGATACCATACTTTTAAAGAGTATATGGAAATACTCTCCAATTATTCGTCAGCAATCGCATTACACTCACATGAAACAGGTGTGGTAAAATATTAGTTACATGATAGGACTGTATGTATACATACTGTTTTGTGTCACTTCCAAACACACAATATTTATTTCTTAATACTTAAATTTACTAAAACAATACTTTACTGCAACAATACAATTACATGAATTTAAATTGTTGTCTTAAAGGATCTTTTCATACACCTTATATCGTTGCAAAGAACTGAACTTTCAATACAATTACATTTATCTGCATTTCATATTGTTATATGTAACTTCCGTCCAGGCTCGTACTTTTTTGCGAAGCTTTATTTTTTCATGCTTACTATCTTTACTATCTTAATTATCTTTATCAGTGTAAAAGTTGCTTAAAATGCTTCGTTAGTGAATTTTATTGCAATATTTAAAGCCTGGAAAAATTAATCTGAAGTTAGCACTAATGGTCAATTAAGTAGAATTTAGCCAATTTGTTAAAAACTAAATTTCTATTTCTTGTTCTTCAAAGACTGTTTAACTAACTCTTAATCAACCATAGGACAGTAAAATTTAAACTTGAATTAAATTGACTTAGTTAAATACAAATTAAATATTAGAATTAAATTGACTATAAAATTTTTAATCAGTAAAAAAGGATACGGATATTTGTAAAAAAGAAATGCAGTTTCTTTCAAAACGAATTGTTTTTAATTCGTTTACGAATATTTTCCTCAAAAGATCAATAGTAATGATAATTAATGAAAAATAACCTATTGTAACGAAAAGTTATAAATGGGAAATTATCACTTTATTTTAATAAAGTGATAATTTCCCATTTATAACTAGTGATAATTTCCCATTTATAACTAGTGATAATTTCCCATTTATAACTAGTGATAATTTCCCATTAATAAAATTTTTATATAAAAATGTAAAATTTAATTAGCATCTTTTTTAATAATTTAATTTTTTATAAATTTTTAATATATATTTATTTCAAAAAGTATTAAAACACTTTCTATGGTAAACTTTATCATTAACTTTACTTTTTTTGTTTAATCAAGTAATAAATTATTGCAATAAAAATTGAATATGTTCAGGAGTTATAGTATTATATTAATATAACAGTAAATACCAATACCGCAAATATATATATATATATATAAAACTAATAATAAAGAAAACTGAAGAAAAAGAATATAAAGTATATTATTCCCTGTAAAAAATGTTTTTATTAACCAGACTAAGAAAGAGAAAATAATGTATCTAATATATGAAGAGTACAATTTTTGGTACTACAAAAGTATGATTATTCTTTAATTTTTTTAGATATTTATTTTTAACAAATGATATTTAACATTATAGATTTTAATAATAATATTATAGATATTTACTCATATTGAAGTTACATTTATATCAAGCATGTTATGTGCTATTTGAGTTATGTATTATTTAAATTTATATTCACTAAGTGATAAGTAATAAAACAAAAATATTTTCTAAAACCTAAAAATACAAATTTGTACTTTTTGTTCAAAAGTGGAATAAATTCCATTCAAAATGAACGAATACATATCTAAATGAGATAAGTTTGAAACATAAATTTGCTCGCAAATAAAAAGTACAGTTTGTATTCCTTCTGACAATGTTTTAAACTTGTTTAAATATCTCACCTTAATTGCACATCTTACACTCTGTAATTCTGAGAAGAAATTAGCGTACCAAATAGAAAACTTGGTCAATATGCATTCAGGAAATAAATCCGTACAGTTCTCAGCAAATAAGGCGGAGTAAATGTGCTTTCAATTAAGTAAAGTTAAGAGAGAGAGATCATGGTTTTACTTAATAAAGGTCAAAAGTCATATAATTTGTTTGATGGACCACAAAACAAATGTCAATAGGACACATTTTGTACGAAGATGAATCGGTACGAAGCGTGATCAATCCTCTTGTTGTTGAGAATGGAGAGATTATTGTGTTCAAGCATAGAAGAGACTGGAAATAAAGCTTAATACCAGTTTAAAAAGATTATCATAAATAATTTTCATTATTTAAATATCTCGTACACACATTTTTTTCTTTTAAATATTTTTCTACTTCAACATCTGTCTAATGAAAATTATTATATCCAGCTAATATAATTTTAATAAGTTAAAAAGTATGGCTTTTTTTTAGTTTTACATTACAGTGAAAAGGGAAGATTCTTCAAAATTTTATGGAAAAATCCAGGTAGATTACATGCCTACTGAAAAGACATATTGTAAATTTTAGTTAACTTACAATTTTTAAATGTTATTTGATTGTTTTGTGTACTATTTAATTGTCAATTTACAATTTAATTGTTATTTCTGTGTTTATTACTTTTAAAACACTACTGATATATATATATATATATATTGAGCAGCTCTGCACATAAATTTAAAATGTTATCTAAATTTATAAAAAGATTGTTGTTTTCACTAAAAATGGTTGAAATATTCTAATTTAATTTTTTTAGTTATTATTTGATAAATATAAAACACACTTCAAAATACCTATAAATATCTACCTTTTTTTACAGCAGTTAGGTAAAAAGTTTTAGTTAAAATTTTTTTAAATTTGGTAATTTTTCGTTAAAGAAAGATTTTAAACTGGAAAATTCATTATATGTTCATAGCTTGACCATTCATTATATGTTCATTATATGACCATTCATTATATGTTCATAGATTACTTATGTATCTATGAAACCTTATGTAAATTATTTTTGTCAACTTTAATATCAAGTTAGATACATGTTTCATAAATTATTCAAATATATATCAGTATATACATGTGTATGAACAGTGCGTTTGAAAATTATAAGACCACTGAGTTTTTTGATTCCATTATAAATAATGTTTTAAATAAATTTGTAGATTAAAAAGTAAAGTTTAAATATATGCTTATATTTGAGCTTCTTTTTATAATATAGGCTAAAGAAAAATAAATGCGTAGTATTTTTAAATGATATTTAAATATATTTAATTATAATGTACTTTTACTAAAATAGCATGAAATATAGCTTTTTATACGTCTTCGTGACTCTTTAAACATGTTAGTTTAGTTTCCATTAATAATTAAAAAAATTTTGGAGTGGTTATATCTCAAAAAACTAATTTTGTTATTTGAAATTATATAATGGCAAAACACTGAATTAAATCAATCTAAAATTACAAATAATAAAAAAAATAGTACCTTTTATTTTTATGCATATAATAAGTATGTAAAAATATAAAATCAAATGTTAAAAAGAAACATTAATGAAACTTTAGAAAGTTTTTAAATTGCATATGTAAATATATATTTTGATTTATCAAATTTATTTTGCATAAATCTTATGTAAAGAAATTCTAACATCTTACGTGGATGTATCGAAAGAATATTTTACACCATCAATGTAAAAATCAATAGCAGTTTAGCATCAAATTTTGTATTTGATATAAAATGCCGTTGTCTATTAAAAATTTTTTTTATTTGAAAATTTGCCATATTTAAATATTATCTTCTGAGGTAAATGCATATTTGTTATAATGGGTTAGGAAAACAAAGAAGGTTTTCCTGATATTTTTCCCTAGCATTTTGAAGAAATGATAAAAAATGGGTGTTTTATAATCTACGGATGAGAGAGAAATGGATGTATTTAGATATATCATACAACACTTATAGAATGCACATCCATTATGTCCATTATGCTTTAGATTATTTATGTTGCACCATTTAGTGCAGTATCTAATGCATACGTCTCTCATCCTATAATATATCACCATCTAACTGACCATATGTTGATTATGATGTGTTAATGCTGAATGATTCATATATTAAATGGATTTCTTAGATGTTCGTACACAATATATGCTTTCCAAATACACCACAAACATGTTTGATTTTAACTAGAGCTTTGCTTATAATGGAGGCTTGATTGGTTAAATTATAAAATGCATGCGGGCCGTGGTAGCCTAGTGGTTAGGGCTTCGACCTTCTATCTGGATGGGTGGGGTTTAATTCATAATGCCGCCAAAGACCCACCGAGTGCATGCGATGTACGTGACCGTTAAATCTGTGGTATCGAAAATCTTGTGGTGGGTCATTGAGCAGTTACCACAATGGTCTAGGAAAAATTTCCTCCCCCTTCAGATCAATGTCAAAATTGATGTAGTGGATGCTCTAGCAGTGTCATCTATCGGAGGATTTAATAAATAGAAAAGTCGTACTTTCACCTTCTTGGTGCTCTGATTAAAACGAAAGACGCTTCCTATTGACTTAAATTCGCATAGCCAAGACATAGAGAGCTTGGTTTGTCAAAGTGTCATAAACAACAACATAAAAGGTATGCACTAAATGGCAAACAGCCTTTCTTGCTTTATTTACCATTAACTGAGTCCTTAATGTTGGCTTGATAAATCAATTATTGTGTTTTTGTTTTGCTTACAACAATTTTAAAATAAAAGTCAAATAACACCGATAACTGTTTTTCAACGCAAATATAAAGTGGTCATTAGTACTGAAAAAAAATCCAGGATATAGTAAAAATATTTATATTGCAAAATATTTCCTTTAGATAGGAATGGAAGAAAACTAGAGGACAAAAATTATCTTTCGAATTCAATAAAAAGCATGTTATGAAATCTGGGAGATAACATGAATTTTACTTCATGATATGAAGTACAAAAAGATAGGGCAAGTAACGAAAACGAAATTGGTGCGTTACAAATATTTTTTTAAAAATGAAAAAAAAATAATTAAGGAAATACTGAATCAACATGATTTTAATTAAGAAAGCCCAGGTATTTCATTGTTTTTATATAAAAAGTGAGATTAATTCAAATCAGTCGCTCAGAAATTTTTAAATATTCTGTAAAGAAACGTATATATAACATATTTTGATAGAAAATTATTCTGTCAATAAAGGAAATTTAAAATATTATTTTAAATTTAAGTTTGATTTAAAGACGTGAAATTATAAGTTTTTTCATTCGAAGGATTTTTTGAAAATAAAATTTTTTTCTTACGAACTATAATCACATTTATAACTAAATGAACTATTATGTTAGCATTTGTTTTTGACTATTCATGATTCAGATTACTTATGTATCTATGAAACCTTATGTAAATTATTTTTGTCAACTTTAATATCAAGTTAGATACATGTTTCATAAATTATTCAAATATATATCAGTATATACATGTGTATGAACAGTGCGTTTGAAAATTATAAGACCACTGAGTTTTTTGATTCCATTATAAATAATGTTTTAAATAAATTTGTAGATTAAAAAGTAAAGTTTAAATATATGCTTATATTTGAGCTTCTTTTTATAATATAGGCGAAAGAAAAATAAATGCGTAGTATTTTTAAATGATATTTAAATATATTTAATTATAATGTACTTTTACTAAACATTTTATAAAATATTGAAAACAAAACTTTCAAATATCTGTCCAAAAATTGTAGGATTCAGGCTAAAAAAACATTTATTACAAAAGTAAATAGATTTTAATCTTTCGCTCTACTGAATCATTTTAAATACTCGATGCCGAGCTGGCAGCCGTCTTGCCTTCTGTTCAACAGTTCGTGTTTTCGATTCCCACCTTGGGTATGGGTGTTTGCAGTGGTTCGGAATCCACTTTAAACTGCAGGTCCCTGTCTAATTAGCCCTCATGTGCAAAAAATGACCGTTGAGCGACAAACAAACCGAATGCTTGATTTTAAGTCTAATAAATTAGAATTTGGAGCAAAGATTTATTAATTTTGTCCCATTCAAGTCTGAAATATATTTTGGCTAGTTTAAGACCTCAATTATTTTCTTCAGGAACTAATTTTAATTGACATAAGCACAATTGATAAATCATTATTTTGCTGAATTTTCTAGTTTGATTATTTTAAAACTTCATTGAAAGGTAAAATCTAGAAATTTTCTACAGATCATAATTCTCATTCCTATGAAAAAATTCCTCACTAAATCATAGAGCTACTTCTCATCTACTTACTGAAGAAGTATTGTAGTTATGCTAATAAATCATGATATTAGTGACTGGTACTACTCATAACAAACAAATTGATTTTTTGTCATCAGCAAAAATAAGGCTTTCCCAATCAGAATCTCATGTCTTGGTATCTTTTGCACATTTTAGTTTCTCATCAGTATAATGCATTATAATTGTCTTATTATTCTTTATTATTTATTAAAAGCAACATTGAATTTATTGATAAAGTGTACCAAGCAACTCTATATGAGTATTTCACTATTGTTATATTATGAGTAGATACGTTCTGTTTTGTAGCACATTTAAAAACTGGTCTATTATTATGAGTTGATGATTTAATCCTCAACCCTTAAACCTTTTATATTTTTAATAACAACTTTTTTTTATTCAAAAACCTTATGAATAGGAGTTTTAAACTTGAAAAGAATTTTACTGATCTCCCAGGTCCAAATTTTTGGAGCTTTTAAAATGCCAATTATTTTAGCTTTCTCACTGAAACAATTCTTTTTTACCCGACTTCATGAGATTTTCCCCATAAAAAAATTATAATTAAATTTTGATATTCCGTATAATGTTATCCTTTCCACTGTTTCATGCAAAGTTAAAAAATTTTATGATGTGGAAAAAAATAAAAGGAATTTATATAAATAATATTTACATGACGCTGTAATTCCAACAGATTCTTTGTTGATTTAAATTATATCAGAATTTTTCATGTCAGTCACAATTATTTCAGGAATTATAAGTCATTTCTATGGACTCAAATCTTCTAAAATCATTCATTTAATGCAATTTATCATCAAAATGAAATAATATTTTGAACTATTATAAATGTTAAATAAAAATAATTTTATGCAAAAAGTTTAGTAATTAAATTTATTTAATGAATTATTATTATTATTTTGTTTATCTATGAAAGAAATTAGCTTTATCTAATGAAATATGGAGAAAAAATTTAAATGATCCAAAAATTCTTTTCGTGGATTAAATAACACTTTTGATTGCAGCAAAGGATTGATTTTAAGCTATTTCCTTGAACCTATCTTTCCAAAAAAATCAAACATATATTACGGATTCTCCCTTGTTTTGTGAAAGGAATTCAAAAGGAACTCAAATTTATCTACGTCCTTGAACAACTCAACTCCTCATAGGCATCAGTCACGGTTTCCAACGGGGTATACGTGAACCCGCAGAGACAAGATATTTCTCAAAACGTCAAAACTTTGTATAGAGCATCTTTCAAAGCGATTATGGAGATGAAGATGGGAAACCACCGTTTTCCTTGCAGTGGACAACTTTCCTGGACAATGAAAAGAGCGAGTAGCAGGGAAAGAAAGAATGCTTTATTTGGCGCAATTTAGGCGCAAAGACGAATGGACATTGCCTCTGGATGGTTAGTGATGCGCGGATAGATTGTCGCAGATAAGGTCCTGGGGAAACCTTCATGTCGCCTTCTACGACAGAATGGGACCTTCGCCGACTCCATTTCGTCAGGATTAAGACTGAATCAAGGACGTGTTAGTTATTGTTGTATTACGTACTTTTTGGTTAATGATACGAGCATTGTGAAAATGTTTCACGAAATTGTTCTTGCATTCAATAGAAGTGCGTTAGATTGGAACTTTAGGGAAGATTTGAATAATTACAAAGCATTTTAATTGAGATTATGATATTAAATATTTCAATATTAAGAGAAGATGTATTCAATAAATTTTCAATAAATATAGTTTTTTGTATAAATATTCTCCTATTACTCTTTTGACAATTATTTCCTTATAAAAATGCTTAATATTAATAAATATCATATTATATTTTTTATTCAAAATGAAATAATTTTTTGAATATTATGATATTAATATATGTTTTTCAAAATCAAATAAATTTTTAGTGATATTATTGAAAGTGCTATTTATTTCAAACCAAATAAACTTTTCAATATAGGGAATCAATTAAAAATTTAGAGAAAACATAATGATGAATTATGAGTTTTAGTAAAAAATGTTTAAATTTATTTTACAAATTTTAAAATTTTGGTTACACAGTTTGTTATGCAATAATTATCAAATAGTTTTCAAGCATAATCTCTATCTCTATATAATTATTACCTATCACAATAGTTTGTGAATATGAGTTCTTAAGTTAGAAGAAAACTTCTATTCAAGTATAATTATTTTTTTATGAAATAAAAGAAATTGAATAAAAGATGAATCGGAAACTGAATATGAATGTTTTTGTTTCAAATATAATAATGCTAATTTCGAAGGCTTGCTAATTGTAAATTAGTAAATATTTAAAGATTTTCAGAATCATGAATAGATAAATACTAATTGTAAGATGTTTGAGAAATCCCTGAAAAAATTGTTATAAAAGGGGATAATTTAATTTATTTAAAAATGTTAGGGGCATAGAAAGAGATTTCTTATTACATTGTAAATTAGTCTTTCGATTTAATTAAACCCAATATAAATAAAATTATCATGCGGAGTGAAAAGTTTATAAAAATAATCAATATTTGAAAAGCTTGAATTCGAAAAAAAAAATAAAGCAAAGGATTATATGAAAGCTATATAACTAAGATAAAAGACATAGGAGTTTTTTTTTACTTTTTTTATAGTTTTAGAAAGATAAAATTTTTAAATACGATTAAAGATTACATACAAAATAGTTCCTATTTAAAGCTTTCATAAATTTTAATAATGCAAACTAAATTAATAATTAAAATATTTATGATTAAGAAATATTTATGTAGCTGAAGTATAGAATACTATTTTTGAATTTTAAGTAAGATTTATAATAAAGAGTTTATTGTTTAAAGGAAATTTAGTTTCACATATATCCTAAAAGAACATTAATATGTCTTGTTATTCATTACTATACATAGAGCATGCTACCTCAAACCCTCTTTACTCGGTGAACATAATAAAAATACTTAAACGTGCAATTTAATAAAACAATTTTGTGCTTATTTATTTTACTTTATTGAATATTTTTTACTATCATATTTTAATGTTAAACACATCACATCTGTTCAATAAATATTTTACTAATTAAATATTTTTTACATATATTTCGTACTTCTTGTCACTTCATTTCTTTCACATATATTTTTAAATTTTTATTAAATAACATGATATAGTATACAATATTCTACAATTAGTTTTGTCTTCTTCATGTCAGACACTATTGAATTTTAAATAATTCAATACCCTGTTTTGTATGGTTTTATTTTTATAAATCAAATCTCTATTTATCTATTTAATTACATATATCTATAAAATAAATAGATGAATATAAATTTGTGAGGCATATATTATACAGTTTAGTTAAATAGTTTTTATTAAAACATGCTCTTAAATATTATAGTCTTTTGTATTATTATAAAATTCATTTTCATTAAATTAACTTGCAGGTTTAAAACATAAAATACAAAAGTAAATGAGAAATTAAGAATATAAGGTACATTTATTACAGTTTATTTCTCGGGAAGAAAATTTTGTGAAATTTGTAACTTGCTTTCGAGAGTGCTTTTAAACATTTTATGATAGATATGTAACTTTGATTCTTCAGAAACGCGAATACGATTTGTTTTCTTTATTTTCAATTTAATTTATACATTAAAAAGTTTTTCTATTTGAATTTTTTTTTAAATTAAAATTTGATGCTATCCTTTGATTAAAACAAGTTCATTTTAACATCAAAATATCAAAATAGTATCATGGCATACGCTGTTTGCGTCAAGAAATGAAATTTTAACTGAAAATATCGTTATTATTCTTGCATCTCAATAGTCTTTCTATATTATGGGACATTCATATAATAATATTTTTATTTAAATATTTTCATATGTATTCATTAATAAATAAGCGTTGTTGAATATTTTCATGAAATATTTAAAATATTGTGTGCATTCTATTTAAGCAGTGAGACATAAATCCTTTTATTATTAAAAGTTGGCTTATAAAAATTCTTGATAATTAGAAAAAAAATGTTTTTAAAAAAGCTACATTACAATATTTCTCTTAAAAAAATGGAGATAGCTTAATGAGAACATTCATTCATTTCAAAAAGTTGGAGTCCATAACTGTACAAATTTTTTTTTCATCTTAGAAATAGGGGTAATTACATATAAAGTAACCATTTTTTAAAAGAATTTGAGAAACGGATACGTCAATTAAACTGAATGATAAATAGAAATTCCACTTTTTTTTTTAAGGAATGAGTTTTCTTTCACAAACTGACCACAAACGTCGGGGTCAAGACATCTATGGTGTAAAATGGAAGTTAATAAAGAACAAGTTTAGGCATTTCCCATTTTGTAAAAATAAAAAAAAAAATAAAAATAGGCCTGACGAAGTTTGAGATTAAAATCTTCACTGATAGCCTTGAATAGATGAGATTCATTCTGAGCATTTGAATTCCATCTCAAAGAAAAAAAAATATGTTGTATTTTCTCTTTTCAAAATCTTGCATCGTGCAGACAAGGAAGAGTGTCTGACACAGTTGCTAGTGGGCGCACCACATCCGTGCTCTTATTGGTCGAGTAACCCGTTTCGTCAGTTGACCCCCGGGATAATTTCTAGTATAAAAATGAAGTGTAATAATGAACGATCATCCTCACATCATCTTACCTTTGCTCCAGAGCTTCCCTTGACAGGTAAGAGAGGCATCTTTTCTAGAGTTCTTTACGTATTTGAGCGAAACATTTCCCGTAATTTACAGAGTTGAGTTCCCTCGTTTTTTAACTACATAAGCAGCTCTTTATTGAGCTTTAAATATTTAAAATATTTTCTTTTGAACTTTAATCTTAAATAAGCTTTAGAAAAAAAAAAACTTCAATCTACAATATGTTCAATAATTTCTTCTAATGTGAATATTTTTTGTAAAGTAAACTTTTTGAATTTTAGAGATTTCACTTTTTTTTGTAAAAAATGTATTTATTTTACAGTGAAGTTTAATACAAAGTATTTGAAGAAAAGTATGACTTTTTTTTTTAACAATTTCTCTTTTTTATAAAAAAAAACGCATTTTATTTTTATCAAAATTTAATAATTAGAAAACTTTGTGTAATTTTAATAATCTGAAATTAATTATTTTTAGATTAAATAAAAATATAACCTTTAAGTTAATTTGTTCTTTAAGGTGTAAGTTTTAACTATGTGATTACAGTTTTTGAATAAAATCTAGATTATTTATTTTGAATGCAGTTTAAATATAGAATGAGTTAAAACATATATTAATGTGTTAATATTATTTTATTGCAGTAACTTGTCATTTTATTTTATGACTTGAAAAACTCCAGTTAAAATATTGAACTAATTTAATATTTAAACTAGCAAAAAAATTAGAGATTTATGAAAAAAATTATGAGCATTACGAACGATTCTCAATATGGAATTTAAATCGATAAACTTATATTATAATAATATATTTGTGTAAAAAGTTTTTTAAATCATTTTTGTAGAGAAACAATAAGTTAAAAATTGGTTTCTTCAGAAAACAAGATTTGTTTCTTGTTAATTGTTACATAAAAATGTCAATCGTATTACAAAAATTTAAAAAAAAAAAAAAAAAAAAAAATAGAATAATGTAATTTTATGTGTTATTTTATTTTAATTCGCAGTATTAAGATACGTATTTTTTGAGTGAAATTTATTTAGGAAAAATACTGCAAATAACTTAAGGAATGCTTAATTTAAAAATTTATTCATAAACTATCAATTTCTACTGGCAGCATCGTTAGTTAGAAATGAAATAAATATTTTGAAACCTTATTTCTCAATATTTCATTTATGAAATAAATTTAAATTTCTACAAAGTAATAAGGTTAGCATAATTTTACATAAAATATTTTATATAATGTGTATTTAAAATAATATAATGTAAGACATACTGACTAATTAATATTAATTATCAATACTAATTATGAAATTATATTATTTCATCAAAGATGAATAATTTTATTGAATAAAAGAAAACTTAGCAGATAGTTTCTTAAAATAAAAATTCATAGATTTTCATCATTGCAATTTCTATACTAAATTACACATTAGACTATTTCTATGCGGTTATAGATTTTAAAGAAAAATAAAAAAGCTCTTTTTTTACTAGACTGATAATGTCTGAGAATTAGTAACACATGAAAATTTGATATAAATAAATTTAGAATTTCATATAAAATACAAAATGTTAGACGAATTAAAAAAATGTATAAATGTTTTTCCAAAGAAGTTTTTAATATTCACTTAAACAAAATGCAAAGTATTTGTGTGATATTCTTACATCAATAATGCACACACATTATTTTAAAATGCTTAATTAAATCAGTTTGTTTTATGCATATGCATATAATTCAGTTTATCCTCATTCAGTATGTAGCTCAGATAATAAATGCTTTGTTAACAAACGTTTTAATTTCTTAATATTAGATTTTTTAAGAAAAAATATTTTAATTCATTTCTCTAATTATTTGAATAAAAAACTTATGTGAAATATCGTATGTATCAAAACAAAATATATTTCTTTATGTTTAATTCGCTAAAAACAGTTATATAAGCAAAATTTATCTAATTGCTTTTTGTTAAATCAAAAATCCTTTTTTTTTTGGTTTTCACGTAAACTGTAACGTTATAGATTTTTGTATTGAATACCAAAAGCAGCATAATTTTTTATTAATGATACAATAAACATTGTTGAATATTGTATATTACATAGCATTTAAATAACTATTCAATTGTATTCTCACATATGTACAATTTAACTGAATAAAGTAAGTGTTTTTCCTTTCAGGATACTTCGAAAACAAATATGCAATTCTTCATTGCTTTAGGTAAGTTGATTTTCGTCTCCTTTTGTCTGTTTTAGATAATTGTTAATTAATTTAGCAACTCATAATATTTCTATGAATTAATGGTGAAAGGAAGAGTTAAATCTATCATGTTAGAATTGTTTATAAAATTAAAATTTTATGTCTTTTACATACATATCTGAATCCCTTAAGCCAAAATAATGTGACTATACTGTTTACATTCAAACATGTTTGGAATCTCGTAGGTTCTCTAAGAGTGCTTTGGAATCTTTTTTTTTTATAACAATTACGAAGCAAAATAACTTATTTTATCGATTTATAGAGTTTTGAATTTACTTTTCATTTAATTAAGATATTTTTTTATTCATCTAACGCAAAAGAAATATTTCATTTTTTTTAAAAAAATAGGAGCATATAATATATTTTATTGAAGCATCAAATGTTTTTAAAATATTATATCTCACTTTTAAGAAAGCAATTCAAAGAGAAATATATTAAAAATCAATGACTATAAGTTAATCATAGTAAATATGGTATGAGAAAAAAATAGCAATATTCTTTAAATAAAAAAGTGCTCTTTTCAAATTTCAATGACGATTGCATATTTTCTGGATTTCTGTGAGCAATTTTTACTTAAATTGCGTCTAAAATATTTTATTATTTCTTAAAACAATATTATAGAACGTTAAAATTTTGTAGGGAGAAATAAGGAATAAATCAGTTGAAAATTGTAAAGAGATATTATTTTACCCGGGATTAGTAAGAAAATCGATATCACTTAATTTTAATACGAGGAAAAAAGCGAAAGAGCGTAAAATAACTTATTTTTAAGTTACTTAAAATATATGTTTTCTTCTCAATATTCTGCTAATAAATTTTGTCAAAAGGGATATAGAAATTTTATCCTTTTCCACTTAACTAAATGTATTAAAATATATGAAAAAATCATTGCGTAAAAGTTTAAAAGTTGAAGTTTATTAAAGTAATTGTAGCATACATTAAAGAACATTTGTAATATTTTTATATATTTTATTTGCTTTTTTAAATTGGTTAATTTATTTCTAACAATTATTTTCAGTGCTTGCTCTTTTGACTGTAGCCCTTGGCGCTTCAAGGGTGAGTAATTCAAAATTACTAAGAATTAAAAATATTTATCATACCCTAGTATTGTATTACAATATTAAAATTTATAAAATAATATTATGACTACAGATATGACTATAGTAAACAAGTAATACCATTGCTGTAATAAATAATATTTTAATAGTTAAGAAAGATAAACAGGTGATAAACAGTGTTCAGTTTTAAAATGCATTTGAAACCTAGAAATTTTCATAAAAGTAATTTTGTTTTAAATTATTTTTAGAAAAATAAGTATCAGAAAAATGTCTGTTACATTTCTTATCAGAGATTTATCATATATGTTTATTAATATGTTTTGAATAACGTATAAAATAAAAACTGACTTATATTAGTATACCTTTTCGTATAATTGTGGGTTATAATCTATTAGATCATTAACTAAGCGCGATAAAAATAACTAAAGAAATTAAACAATTAATAAATTTTAAGTTTCTAAAAAATAGAAAATAAAAGAAAAATATGTAATTTTAAAAAATGTGGTTAAAGTTTTCTACTTAATATTTTAAAATAATTTTAAATAAACTTCATTTTACAAAACTTAAGGAATATAACCTTAAGTATTGTGCTTCAAACATTTTAGTCAAAACGAGCTGCTTATGATCTTCCTGATGGTGCTGAACTTCTTGTCGGAGCAGTCAGAACATCATTCGTTTGCAGTACTGATGGTTATTACGCTGACATCGACAACAACTGCCAAATCTTCCACGTGTGCCACACTGTTGTACATCCTGATGGGCAAGCTGAAATGCTCCAATGGTCTTTCTTGTGCGGCAACCAAACAGTCTTCAATCAGTTCTCTTTCTCTTGTTCGTATCCTGAAGACGCTGTTCCTTGCGGCAGCTCAGGGGATTTCTTCTACCTGAATGCCAACCTTGGAGCAGGACCCAATGTTCCATTCCACAATGAGCAAGATGTCCAGAGAGCCGCTGCTGTTACACCTGGAAGGGGATCCCAAGCTATCTACAGGCCAGTTGCACCTCGTCCTCAGCCTCCACGACCCTTCAGGGGTTAAGCAATGGACATGCCTCTTCCGATTCTGTCTTTGGTACGCAAATTTAGATTAGCCAGTAAATGCTCAACAGAAGTTATCTAACACTATGCCATTTATAATAACTAGAAGTATATGATTGATATACTTTTGTATGTAATACTTATAAATGGTTTTAGGCTACATTTTAAAATTCTTTTATTCAATGATTTTTTTTAGAAAAATTGAAAATAGCATTTATCAAATTTAATTTTTGAATTTTAACTTTTATCAATTATTGATTAAATATTTAAAAACTGGAAACATTTAAAAAAAATATTTAGCAATCTACTTTGCTAAGATATTTATTCAAGTTAGGAAACACAACATTCTGAGTTAAATTCCTCGCATTATATTGGTTGATTGACTATATATTATCAATCTACTATTGATTGATTGACTATATATTATCAATCTACTATTGATTGATTGACTATATATTATCAATTTATTTAGCAATCTACTTTGCTAAGATATGAATTCAAGTTAGGAAACACAACATTCTGAGTTAAATTCCTCAAATTATATTGGTTGATTAACTATATATTTTAAAGTAATTTCTCATTTTCTTAAATTAATGGTAAGCATTCTTTATAGATGAGCACTTTCATGCGACTTGTATCTATACATATATGAAGTTTTGTATCATGTATTTAAATGAAATTAATTTGAGGAACTAATTGATTTAATGATCAGTTATATATATATATATATATATATATATATCAAGAAATGTATTGTGCTATTACACTCAGAACTACAAAAATGCAGAATCCAACAGTACATTTTGCTTATTTTTATGTTACATATATTTATTAATTAGTTATTGGTGACAAAATCTTCCCTTTAGGTACTTAAATTTACTGAATGTATTCCCAACCACTAGACCATAGTATTACCACGATTCCTGGAAGATTATGTTCTCCTCCAGGTGTCTTTCAACTGTGTGCCTTTAGTGGTGGAGGATTCAACAGCTTCCAACTGCCTATCGTGATAACTACGGCTCGTTTGCAGCCAATGTGATGGAGCATGAATTGTTGTTGTTGTACATATGAGCTTGTATATCATGTGTTTTATTGTGCATTTGTTTATTTTGCTATTCATTTTAATAAAGTCAGCATAAGAAATAGGGATGTGTTTCTTCAAAATTTGATATATCTAAGAATTCAAAACTGTTTACTAGACAACTTCATGCATCGAAATCTGAAATTCTTATACATTTTCAATAATTTCACAGATTACAAATTTTTGAGAGTATTAACCTATTCCTTCTTAAGATATTTCAATTTTTTCCTAAAATGTGTTGTTTCTTTTATAAATATTTTCTTTAGAAAATATTTTGTTAAAATAAATTTAACAAAGCGACGATAAGAGATAATAATGTGGAAACATAATTGAATATTTTTGACATTTCGATGGTATCGAAAAATAATATTAGTTATTTTGAATAAATAATGATCATGAAGAATTTTAAATTGATAGTGATGTATTTGCTTATAATTCTGCATTAAATGATAAGGAAAAATTATGGCAAAGAATGAAAACAAAATTAACTGACGTGAAAATAGACTCCACATTTTTAAATACATGTGGTACTCAGTTGTTGAAAATAATTCATTAACTATAATAAAATAATTTTCATACATTTTGATAAATGTAATCGAACTTATCTTTTAGCTAAAGAGCACACCAGAAAATTCTTAAGAAATATCATTTTTGTTTCAATTTAAAATACAAACTTTATTTTTAAGTACAGCCAGCCAACTTGTCAGGTGGTTAGCGTGCCTAACTACAGATAAGGAGGTCCTGGGTTCGAATCCCGGTTCAGGCATGGATGTACTTTCTCTCTCGATCCTGTCTTTGTCCTTTCCTTGTGTGTGTGAATGAAGTATGAATGATGCCTACCCTATAAACGGGTTCCTATGGCATGTGTGAGGGTACGATGGTGGTTCACCCCCTGTAGTACATCCGGGGCAACGCCTCGGCGGCTAAGAGGTGGTTGTGTTTGGCCGGTTTCTTGGTATCAGGGAACAATAGATTATTATACTCTGTTGCAGTTGTAACTGTCTATAACCTGCCAATGGAAAAAAAATTTTTAAGCACAATATATAATTCCTTACATGAAGAATAAAATCCAATTTAAATAGTTATTTATTCAAATGTATAAACACAAAAATAATGTTTTCAAAAACTACACAAAATTTTACAAATTTATTCAAAAATCAAGATATTGAAATACATATTAGTTTCAATAAATCAATATTGTGATTTTTAACAAATGTGTAATACAAAATGTATAGACTAGTTATTATAAGTTAACTCCATTTTTGCATAATTTAAAAAATATAAAGTGATTAATTGAAGAAAAAAGTTTCAGATGAATATCTTAATAAAGCTCAAGAATATTATTTGGTAGAATAACTAAAAATAAAGCAAAATAATTTTTACAAGATTTCTTTTATAAATTGAATTCTCGATTGATGTATTTTTAAAAATCAGACAAATAAATCTGAAATTATTTTTACATATTAATTATTATAATAAAAGGTAAAACATAAAACACTTAACACTATCTAATAAATATTATATTTGCTTTGTAAATATATTTAACATGCAAATTCAAATGCAGTTCTTTTTGGAGATTTAAGAGTAGCAAGATGTCACAATTAAGGAATTATATTTCTTTCACACACTTCTACATTTATCCTTTTAATTTCTTAATGTCATCAAAAACAAGCACTACGTCGAAAAACTTATTGGCACAGTAGTTGAATTCCTTCTATGAAAAAGAGAAAGGAATTAAAAAAGACTTTTTTTAGAAACTACTTATTAACCTTAAATAGATATGATGATTTAAATGTCTTTATTACAAATAACACGAGATTTTCATATTGATGGTAATTTATTAAAATGCAAAAAGCACTAAGTGCATCTTTCTATTTCTATAAAATGGAAAAAAAAATACTACGAATCAGTTACAATGAATTAAAGTGAAATTATTGAATTACTTTACACTTTTCAACGTTATACCAAGTTTTTTTTTAAACCGAACAGATTTTATCATTTGTGGACGAGACAAATGTTTAGATAATATTGCCTATCTCCCCCTATTTGAATCATATTCCTAATTGAAATTTTCCATGAATAATAAAATTTAAGATACTTTACTATTATTGTAACAAGCATCATTAAATGAAATTATTAAATTATTTAATAAAATTAATCCTAATGTATTCTTATAATTATTACATATGCTTTTATTATTCTTATTAATATTACATATGTCTGGAAACAATAGTAAAATGAAAAAAATCTGTGTAAAAAATGACAAAACAAGAAGTTATATGCTATAATAAAATTGAATGAATGTAAAATCAGTTTCCTTTAAAGAACTAACACGTTTTATCATTTAAAATTAAAATTAAGAAAAATTGTTAGGTGACTAATAAAAATGAAAAACCAATAACACTTTTAGAGTTTGTTTTGATAGATTAATGCGAACAGACCTTAAATTTTTTAAAATTGGTGATAATGCATTGGGAAGAATTATTTTATTTAAATAAAAGGGAAAGATTCACAGTTATCATTGCAAATGTTATTTCTTGAATTAATGCCTTGAGGTTAAATTTAACCACCCAAATATTAAAAAAAATTATGCCGAATAATAAAAATCAAAACAAATAAATAATTAACTAGTTTAAAAGTCAAATTTTGAAACTTTTATGTTTAAATTTAACAAGGAACTAAAAGAATATATATTTCCTTAAAACAAATATAACAAATAGTTCTAAATGATATTGAATTCAAAGTAAACTGATAGATGAGAATAGAATGGATGAAGAATATGGAGAAAAATAATTGAAATTTTGTTTGAAAAAGTTGAATATTAATGTTGTCTAAGGATATGTATCTTAGGAGGATCAGCATTTTCATTTTTATAATTTAATTCAATAAACATTTATTAGGAATAGTTTTTTCCATCACCCATTGCAATCTATTTTATAAACATTAAAACTGTCTTAAGTTTTTTCATCATCTTACGAAATTTCATTTCTTTTAAATTCTGATAAAAATTTACGCACAAAATTTAAACGATGGAATTTTTTAAACTAGTTTTTATAATCAAGTTAGTATCTTATAATGCATATCTAATTTATCAGCTATAATTAATAAGTTTTCTTATTATTATTTTGTAAATAAAATCTAACAGCAGCCATTTTACTAAAATATGAATAGTGAATATCTTTTCTTGATAAAGAAACAAGAATGAAAAAAAGGACATTAATTCTTAAACATGTCGCCCTACTTGTCTAGTTGTCAGCGGGCCTTACTGCAGTTAGGGAGGTCCTGGGTTCGAATCCCGGCTCGGACATGGACGTAATTTCTCTCTCCATTTATCCTTTGTCCTTTCCTTGTATGAATGGGTTGCGAATGGCTGCCTTATAAATGGGTACCTATGGCATATGTGTACTGAGGAAGTCGGAGTCTGTTTACCAAAATATGGTTCAGTTGGAAAAGTGGTTCAGCGCACCCCATAATGTCAGCCTAGCTAGCACACGACAACAACAACTCCTAATAAAGTATTATACATGACCTTTCCCCAAGTAAATTAGATAAAATCTTTAATTAAAGCATATTAGTATTTGAGAATTTTGCTGATTGCTTGGATTCATGAGCGTTTAAGTTACCAAGAAGTTTTGTTGACTATTCTTTGTCGTTTTTTTTAAATTTTGACATTTCTTACGAAATATTTTCTCATGCATTCTGAATACATTGCGTTTTTAGGAATACAGCATAAATGCCAATTATGTAATCATTATAAAACATTAATATACAGGAAAATTGGTGCATTATTTAATTGGAATATTTTTGATCACTTGATCATATTAACAATAAATTTTTATCCGGTCATATTGATATAAGGCCACAGAAACTTAATAAACATTTAATTAAAGAATGGATGTTATTCAATTTATTTTTGATAGAGATTACTAACACAGAATAATCATAAGCGTATCCATCATTCATTTGTAGTTTGATAAACTGTCTATTTCAATATCTATTTTTCCATAATTATATAAAATCAAAAAACTAACAATCAAAATTTTCTACCGATGTTCAATAAGAATATATTTTTGAGAAAAATTAAAAATTTAAAATACATATTTATTAAAATTCATAACTGGATATAAATTTTAATACTGAAAAATGACTAATACTGTGAAATAATTATAAATTACTGTAAAATGGCTTTTTTAGAATAACTGTTATAAAATAAGTAAAGATTTACAAATTCTAGTAAAATAATTGAAAATTCTATTTCTTTTTTTTTTTTTTTTTTTTTTGCTAATCAATCAAATGATTTCACACAAATCTAAGAAAACATTTAATTATTTTGCTGTCGATAATAATGATTTTTAAGTTTTGTGCTCCATACTCTTAACAGGAATGTTGTTCATGTGGTTATATTAAAATATATGCAAAAATTTCTTATTTGTGTGTATTTATTATGTATTGAAATTGTCTTACGCTTCCGTGATTGTAGATTAATTGGATTTAAAAATACAATGAAAGAGATTTTTAATTTCATGCAAGCAAGAGTTTGTGTCAGGGTAAAAAAAATAGCCACATGATGTTGTCATCTTAGTCTATTCACTAAAATTTTCAATGGAAGTTGAAATAGTACAACAATACGAACATATTCAAAAGTAGCGGGTCACAGAAAACCGCAAATATTTGAAACTCATATTTTGTTGTGTAAGTCTGAAAATCAGGGACACCATGCGTTCTTTTATGAAAAAATGAATCTGCGTTTTATTTTTATCTTAAGTAAAACAATTTGAGGATGATTATAAAATTATGGTAATGGTGTTTTTCACAATCATAATGTTATTTTCAAAATTATATAACCAGTTATAATATAAAGGATTATAATCATTTGATGTCTTAATTTCAATTATGATCTTTTTAAAAAGAACTCCTTGTCAGATGTGCCCTTTTAAAAGCTTCCTTTGTGTAGATTAAGAAAAATGAAGTTTTCTTTGTCAAATATGGGATTTAACCATTAATTATCGCGACACATTTTTCAGTTTTAAAATTATCTGTCCTTGAAATAAATTGCATATATTAAAATATTCTTTTCGGTCGCATTTTATACTTTTAAATACCTTTGTGAGTTAAATTCAAAAGAATTCGGTTATCATTTACACAAAGAAAAGCATATTATACTGCATAATCCAGAAATTGTGTTTATTTTTAATTGAAATTGGCATATCGAATAATTGGCATACGATACTACACAGAAATGTTTTTAAGCAAATTAGGTTGGATAAAATGTCAATCGGCGTGTATTGTGCTAACATAAAATATTACTTTTGCACCAATTTTTATTAAGAACATCTTATTCAAAGCCTATCAAAAATAGGATTTGCAAAAATATTTTTAATTTTTTATTTAATTTTGTAGTATTAATCTTCTTAATTAAATATTTTATTTTTTTGTCATTTTTTATCTTCTTCTTTAATCTACCCAAATAAAAATTATATTAATTTTTTATTTTATTCTTATAATTATTTCAAAACAAAATTATTTTATGTGAAATTCGATAGTGACCAAAATTGATAATGCTTATAAAATATACTATTTTACCTAAATATAATCTTGAAAGTAAAAGAGTCACAGGTAACATATTGCTTTCTTAAAATAAATATATATTAATTAAAAATTTTAAGCATTTATTACAATTAAAATTTACTTTCAATCCCTAAAAAATGGTAGAGCAATATTCAAGTTTGTATGCTTCTTTTCTGCTGTCAAGATTTTCAAATTTATTCTCACACTTATAACATCGAGAAACACTAGAAATAAAATTTCATTTATACATTTTGCTATAATCATATACCATAGTTGTTTGGTTTACACAGTATAATAATTTTTTCTACCCGTAGCTAGCAAATTTAGAAAATAAATTTAAAATGGATTTACAATTCATGCAATGGAACTAGTATCTTGAAGAACTGAAGGAAAAGGCCTGTCTTTTTGACAAAATTTTAACTTTAAAGATTGAGTTGCAAATTGAGCCCATTAACAAAGTCTTAACCATTCTGCTGTCAGCTCAGTACATATCGTAATATTTACCCGCCATTTCCATTAAGACAGAATAGAGTAAGATCGTTTTGCGGTGGAGAACTAATCATAATTTATCTTGAATAATATGCCAAGTGAAAAGCATTGACTTTCACATTTTTTATAGTTACAAAAAAAGTAAGAAATCATGCTCTCCCCTCTATAATCTAAAGCCTCTTATCCAATGTCTTTTATTCTTCATTTTTCTGGATTTTAAGAATCAATTTTATGTGATTTTCAAAGAAATGTTCTGAATTAATTTGTGTAAAAGTTTATTTGAAAATTTAAAATGCTCAAAAATATTCTTTAATCATCACATTTTTTTAATTTAAATTTTTAACTAAAATACTTAATGGAAATGAATACAAATATAATTAAATTCTTTCGGTTGCTAACATTCATAGGGAAAAAAAAAAACGCTCTTATTATTATTTATTATCTGTGGGGTGTTCCACAATTGTTACAAAATAGGACCTGTCACCCCATCGATGTCTCACTCGTAACTAACTTTGAAGAAACAGAAGCGTGATTTATCTGAGAAAACAATCCTTTTCTACACTGTCTTCCTCATCGCTTTAATTCCGCATAATACCAGACGTTGTTGTCTATGCTGTAGGGTCAGTAGTAGTCTTCTTAAGGGTCACCAAGAGCGCAGGCAATTAGAAATCAATCGACTGCAAATGATTCCGATTGATATGGGAATAGGGTGCCTTGCACATGCTGCAGAATTAAAGTAGACGTGCTTAGCGGGGCCGCTACAACCTACAGTTGGATAAGTCGATCGACGAGTGCTGACGTCACTTTGGCTGCACCGGTACTCCGCAAATGCTCCTCAAACCATTGTCCCAACCATCCTCACCACAGTTGATACACTGTGGACGTGTCTAAGTGTCTTTCAGCTGAGATATGTCGTAAGGAACAACCTGCCCTTCTCAGTTCGATCGCCATGTCCCTCGTAAACTCGTCTGTCTGCTGGAACTGACTCAGTCGACGATGGAGATGGCTTGGTATTCTATGCAATCATAGGTGTCCTTTGAGACAAGAACAAACTTACAAGATTATTTTCCTATATATATATATATGTATGTATATATATATATATATATATATATATATATATATATATATATATATATATATATATATACTCATTTAATTTTTAAATTTTCATCAAAGAACTATAATTAAATTTATTGAGAATAACTAATCTTCAAAGTTTATTGTGAAGAGTAAAATAGAATATAGTGACTACATGCTTTTTTCTCTACTGAAATAAAGTATTTAAATAAGACCTTATTTTTAATATTTAAGCAGCTGAGATTAATAATAGCAAATTGTAAGAATATGAAAACAACATAACTTCGCAGAACTGGCTATTTTCTTTAATAATATCAAAATTTAAATTGAAACTGGCAATGAATAGTAAGTTTATTTTCGTAAATGTTACTAAATTGGTAAATTTACTGATTTACCTAAAAAGTTCTTCAGAATTTTTCTTAAATTTAGGTATTTATATTATTCATAAGAGACATTAAAATTGACCAGAATCAACTTAAGAATTTTGTTATCAAAATTTTGCTAGTTTTACTTTTTTGTACTTTTACTGTAACTTTACTTTAACAGTAACAGTAACTTTACATTAACACTAACAGTACTTTTACTACTCAAACTTTTGTCTTGTTCTTTCTTCTCAATCCATATAAAAAACTAAATTCAAGTATGACTTATACAAATCAGTTTTAGTTATTTATTTTCCCTCAAATTTTGAATAATCACACTTTCTCTATCTAACCCTTTAATTTCTATTTAATTTATTCTAATGTATTTTGCATTAAAAAAATTGAATATAAAAATAAAATACAACCAAAATATATTTTAATTAATACATCATAATGCATTAAATAACTATTATACAATATTTTATTTTTATATTTAATTTTTTTTAAAAGTTTCTGAGATGTTTGAGTTTTATATATTAAACCCATATCTCATTAAAACTTCCAATATCTTTTGTAACAGAAAGAACAAAAGTTTCTTTATACATTAATCTAAAACATTGGCAGCTCTTTTTAGATAATAAATCCTTTGAAATTAAAATTTTGTTAAAATAAATTTTATATTTAAGTAAAAAAATTTAATACCTATACTAATGGAGTATATAAACCAGTAATTTTATTTATTTTTTTACGTATTGCAAATGAGAGAAAGTGATTTTGTTTGACACATCATGTCTCCTCTCCATCTTTTCAATATTTATTTATTTTAAATTAAAGACTATACATAAAAAGATATTCATATGAATTTGTAATGAAATTTTCTCTTGCGTTTATTTATATTATAAAGATAGGCCTGTGAAATATTTTCGCTATTTTATCATAAATATTAATAAAATTGAAAAAATAGTAATTTTTCATAAATAGCCTTTTCTTTAATTATCATTTTTAATAAAATTCTTAGACGCACATATTTATTTTATATCATGTGATTTCACAATAAATTTTAGTTTAAAGTTATTTTAATGAATTTATTTTAAATTTCAACTGTTGTTAATGTTTCGAATCGAATTTTCAACATTGAAAATCGATGGTTACATTTACGCAATTATCATAAGCGTGAAGACACCATTTTCACGTCCATTTTTTATGAAATAATGTCAGTTCATAAAAGTTCACATAAAAGAAATTTTTTCCAAAATTGCTGCATTCTACCATTTTTACAATGTAGAAATTTAGCATCCCATCTTAGGAGCGTTTACACTATTGAGTGATTTTTTTTTACTTTTATCTGTATTAAATAATACGTATACAAACAATGAAGTCTGGTAAATTATTATGCTGCCCTCTATCGGTGACAAATAAAAATAAAAACTTCTTATACACGAACTGTATAAGTAATATGCAATTTTTGAAATTTGCATTGTAAACATAATTAAATATGATTGAAATTATCTTTTTTAATTCTGAGCATTATTAAGCTTACTAATATAAAATGAGAATTTTTAATTTCAGTTGATATGAAAGAAACACATAAATACAAAAGAATTTCCAATTAAAAAAGTAGCAAATTTTTTTTTTAATATTAATTCAATAATCAGCAGTTTTATTTTTCTCTTCATTTGATTATAAAATCAATTTTTATTTTATTTTTTTTTAATTTTTTTATAAATTTTCCTACTACGAATAATTTTCCATATGAAATGTAGATGGCAGCACAAAGAATCAAATTATTATAAACTCGCTATTTCACATATTTATAGTTTTAACAAATTTATCAATATATATATATATATTTTTAGTTTATAGAGATTTTCCACAAATATATATATTGAATTTTATTTTTTAATGTAATATTTTATGCATAAAAGTGTTTTATAAAATTATAGTTCGTAATGTTATCACTGATACTCTTTTTTATGATTGCGTCTTTTACTAAGTGAATATATTTGTGTGAAAAACTTATTTTATGGAATTTCTTTTTTGTAATATTATTTATAGGAAAAATAAATTTAAATAAAACCCCACTGTAAATAATGTATTATTTTTTTTTTAAATTTTCTAATTAAAAATAAATCTATGAATGAAATGGTATTGAAGTTTTAACGCTTCATGTTTAAAATTAAATGAATGACTAATCTTAGAAATAGTAAACATCACGCAAAAGAAAATTGATACCAAAATATTAATATTTTCTAATGCATAAAACGCTGTAAAGATATTTCAAATTTCAAGAAATACCTTTTAAATTTCAAATATTGTTTTGCTTTATTTCTTATTTAATTGTATTGAGAATTAATTTCGATGTCACGGAGAAAGATATTAAATCAAAATTTAATTTAATAACATATTTCTAAATTATCTTAGAAAATAAAAGTTTGAAAGATAAAAATTGATCATGTACCAGTTTTAATTCTTATCTTTATTAAAATAATAATAATATTTAAGTAATCTGAATTGCTTTGATTTTGGGAATATGTAAATATTACGTAAATAAACAAAGCATAAAAATTACCAAAACGTAATGAGAATGTGTATATAATATGTTTTTCTTATAATGCAAGGAATATTCAATTAATACATAGGCATGTTCAGTAATAGGAAAGATATCCGATAAATTAATTTTTGTCCACAAAGGAAAATCAAATCTATGTGCTTTTATAAGAATTAAAGTATAATCAGAAAAATACAGCAGATTTGAATATCGAATGTTGTAAAAATTCTGGTTAAATATTTTTCAGTGCTTTTGATCGCCTCCTCTTCTGAATTAATTTTATTTTCTATCAGTAGATCCGGTTCTTGTATGTAACTGAGGGATTCTGCCATTTCAATGAAGTTTAAATGTGCAATAGATAAAAATAGTCGACATATTAGAGAAATGGTTTTTTATTATTAGGGAATTCATCGCACTTAGTATTTATAAGCGTAAAGTAAACTTATGAAAGTCTGCAAACTGAATTTAATGTAAATCCAATTGAAAAGAATAAATTGCTTATTGTTTTTTTCAAGTTGAAAACCCTTTCAACTCTTTTTATAGGTAGGATGTTCGTTGTGCTGCTCTCCAAGTTGTATTGTTTTTTGTAAACTAGCTGTACTTTTCCGGAATATCTATAACGACGAGAAAAGGAATTTGTTCATTTACCAATTTATAACATCGAATAATATGTGTTTTGAATTTTAAACTTCATATGATGTCTTCTATATATAGTATTTTTCTTGTGCTTTTTATTAAATCTTTCCTGGTGTCTTACCAAAAAATATATAAGCAAATATCTTGATGACAGTAAAATAGGCGTAAAAGGCTAGAGGAAGCTCGGCCTCAATCAATTCTTTCCATTGGCTAGAATTGAAAAATGGCATTTGAATGTTATGAAAAATATTCTATTCATTATTCATAGCCATACTATTATAATGTTACTATTAGTCTATCCTGCAATTGCAAGTTAAAAAAAATCATACATCTCATTTATTTAACGTTTGATTATTTTTATTTGAATCTTTATTTTAATGAATAGTAATCGTCTACATCTTTAACAGTTCTTCGCAAATTTTCTTTAAATTTGCGAAAATTGTACATACCAGGTGTATGTATATGAAATGAGACGATTGCTAACAGATGTCGTCACGCATATATGCAAACATTACGAAACCGTGGCACGTGATTCTTTATTGTTTGACCTTTAATCACGTTTAGTTTTTATTTGGAAGAGTTTCAGTGTACATTGTGTTTTTTTTACTGTGTTGTAAATGTCGAATTTTATGCCTTCCGACCACGATTTGAGGACAGCAATAACATTTTCTTTTAATCTGAAGTAAATGCTGCCGAATCGCATCAAATTCTTGTAGAAGCATACGGTGGCAATGCTCTGAGCCACACGCAGTAATACAGGTGGTTTGAAAAGTTTCAAAGTGGTGATTTCGATATGAGAAACGAAGAGCGTGGCAAACCATAAAAAAGAATTGAAGATGCTGAATTACAAGTATTACTCGATGAAGATGATAGCCAAACGCAAGAACATATGGCAGAACAATTGAATATTGACCACTGTTTCCCGTCGTATCAAACCATTGGTCAAGATAATAAAGGTCGGTAGATGTGTACCACACGAGCTGACGACCTTCAGCAGGAAAACCGAAAAATGGTGTGCGAAATATTGCTTGCCCACTACAAAGGCAAGTCATATCTAAATCGTATTGTGATAGGCGATGGAAAATGGATTTATTTTGAGAATCCCAAGCATAATGGATCATATATTGACCCCACGCAGCCATCCAAATTAACCTCAAGGCTGAATCATTTCTACCGCAAGACAATGCAATGTATTTTCTGGAATCAGAAGGGGCAATCTATTATGAGCTTCTTAAACCCGGTGAAACTGCTAATACTGATCACTACAAGCAACAATTACTTGATTTGAATTATGCTATACTCGAAAAACGGGAGCAATACAAGAAACGACAGCACAAAGCGAGTTTCCTTGATGACAACGCACCTAGCCACCGTGCTTAACTGCTCAAGGACATTGTTAAGGTCCTTTAGAGCATGTGGTTTATTCGCCAGACTTGGCTCCATCCAATTATCAACTATTTACGTCATTGGGACATACATTGACTGACAAACGTTTCACTTCTTACGAAAACGTCAAATCTTGGATTGATGTTTGACTGGCCTGAAAATATCGATCATTTTTTGGTGTGGTATTCACAAATTGCCCGAAGGATTTTAAAAATGTGTAGACAGAGATTAATATTATATTTCGAATAAAGATATATTAACAGTTTTCGCAAATTTATTGTGTTTTTTTAAATAGCAATCATTTCATTTCATTTTCATACACATGGTAAACAATAAAAAAAGATGAAAATCAAATAAAACTACATTCAAAAGAAATAAAAATTTTAAACTCACAAGAGAAAGAGATAGAGAGAATAATCAAGGTTTTAAAAGAATAAAAAAGGCTATTTTCCCCATTTCTTTCAAATCTACTTATATTTACAATCAAATCTGATATTTGAATTATAATTTATTTCTATTAAAATCATGTATACTTTTGAACTAAAACATAGTCTTCTATTAATTGTTACACCTTGAATCTAATATCATGGTGAACCAGTTGGATTTTTGCAGCAGTTGGGGGACAATTACCATTTAAAGCAGCATGACAACAATGATTTTGATTTTCAATTTCATTTCATGCAATATTCAGGTTTTTTTAATCACTCAATAAATTTTCCTGCTTGTATTTAGCCCTTATAGCGATACATTTTAAGACCTAGCAGTTTATTTATTTGATTATACGTTCAACCGAGAGTTGCTGTTTATAAGTTCTCTCTATTAAAATTTAGGCAGTCATTTTATAAACAGCATACCACGGCTGACAAGTTGTTGTCGATACTAATGACACTTGGACAAACCAAGCTTGCTATGCCTTGGCAATTCGAATTTACGTTAATTGGGAGCGTCTTTCGTTTAATTAGAGCACCATGATGTACGACTTTTGCTTTTCAAATCCTCTAAAAGATGCATCAGAGGATCTACTCCCTCAATTTTGGTATTGATCTAAAGGGGGAGTAAATTTCTCCAGACCATTGCCTCCATGGTAACTGCTCAACGACCGATCACAGGATTTTCGATTCCACAGATTTAACGAGCAAGTATGTCGCATGAACTCGGCGGGACTTTGGTGACATTAGGAATCGAAACCTATCCTTATCCGATACCCAAACCACTAGGCTACCACGGCCCTTTCTGGCTATTTGACAGAAAGAGCTGACATTTTTTAAGGCTGACATTTTTTATGGCTGACATTTTTCTGCCTATAAAATAAGAAAGGTTTCTCACAGCAATTATGTTCCAATAAGCTAACTTTTTAAGAATTTTCCATCCACAGTAAAAGTTGAATAAATGATATATTTTTCTTTTCTTTTCTTTTTTACTGTTGATGGAAAATTCTTGTTAAGTTAGCTTATTAAAAATTGACGTGAGATGTAAATAAATAAAAGATTTTTTTTATTTAGGTTGATTATATTAAAAAACCTTGATTATTAAATAAATAACTTATTTTATTTATTTAATAATCAACGTGTTTTATTTGTTTATTTTTCGAATTGTAAAATTTCCCGTAATTTCAAATGCCCTAAATCTAAAAATAATTAAGATATTTTATTTATTTAATAATCAACGTGTTTTTATTTTTTTCAAATGTAAAATTTCTTGTATTCTCAAATGCCCTAAATCTAGAAACAATATTTTTCTTACTATAAAGTACCTTAGAAAATCGCGAAGATTTCAATCATTTAAACAGCATATTTCACTATTTCAATCACTAAGGTTTTCATTTGCATAAATTATTTTGAAATAAAATTATAGGAAAATGTTTTAATAATATAAATGGAGTTGTTATTTTTCAAATTTGCTATTTAATTTTTAAATATGGTCTATGTATAGCTTATTTTTGGAAAACATTTATATTAAATTATTTATTAGTAAAATTAAAAGATCATTCATTAACTGTCTACATGAAAGGTTATTTTTTTCAGGGAAATTTCTCAGTTGGATATTTATTTTCTATTATTCCATATTTTTTCTCATTATTCATCGTCTATTTTTCGATAGTGTAACCTATAAGAAGAAGTAATAAAAAATTTCGAATCTTTTTTCTTATTTTTTAATGTATCGAAATTAAGCTCTTCGCTGCTTTGTGGAATTTTTTTTTTATTTTCAATGATAATTGGCAATAAAATCAAGTTCTTCTTTTGAATAAAAATAATAATTTGTGTTTTTTTAATTATATACTATTTTTTATTCATTAGTCTCATTCATTTCCGTCCTTTTATGAATTCTATTAGTTAGATTCACTTTTTCGATGCTTAAAAAGGTAAAATTATAACATATATAATCGCTTTTTAATCATTTTAGAACTTAATACCATTGGTATATGAAATATTCCATTTAATGACACTTTTATTTTTCAAATTCATTTCACTCAAGGATAGAAATGTATACACCATGTTTTACGTAAATAATGATTTAGTTGTATGTATCAGTGAGAACAATAATTTCTATGTATACTATCTTTAATACTGAACTTCTTTATTTTAATTATTTCTAATAAATGCGTTTATTATGTAGTGTTGCTTATTAGCAGTACATTATAATTAAATAATAATATTACTTGTTGAATCTGACGCTCCAGAGATAAATTTAATGTTTTAGAATTTTCGCTTTAAAAATATTTCTTTAGTGGAATATAGTTTTGTGGAAATAAATGCGATTTAGTTTATATTTTTAATTGAAAAATTTGTTTTAATTATAAATTTATTTTACTGTTTTACAAATAGAAGCATTAAAATGTGAAAAAAGGTTTTGTGGAGGCTTAAACATAATTATAACAATAGATTATGTTTTGCATTTGTTTATTTAATATCATTAAAAAGAGAGAACTAGAAATTAGAGTTTCTGAAATTAGAAATACGTAAATAAAATGGCTCAGTATTCGAAAATTAATATATTGTTTTCTAAAAATGTAATGAGAGCTATAATTTAAATATTAAATTAAATTTCGATGCAGTTGAAATATAGAAATTAATGATGGTTTCCAAAAATTAATATTAATTTTCCAAAGGAAAAAAAAATGAATAATATTAATAGTATTTAAAACAATGTTCCATAAATTTTCATTTAAATTGTGTTAGGAAGTAAAATTTAAAGTAAGAAAACTACAATGAAAAAATGTTTAATGAGAAGGAAATTTGAATATTTAAGCGATCACATACAGCTTTTCTTTTACATAATTATTTGAACTTATGTAAAAGAAAAAATGAAGGAAAAGGGAAATAACTATACTGTTTAAATTGATGAGTTTTGGTAAAGATGAATGGCGTATTGAACTTTCTTTATTCGGCTCATTAATGTATTGCAAAATTAAATAGTTTAAATATATTATTATAAAAAATAGCATGAAAAAAATGTATAATAAAATCAAAATTTTTTTTAATACCTGAATTCTATTAAATAGAAATAATAAAAAAAAGCATTAGAGCAAAAACGTTTTTCTTTTTTTTTTAAATATAATTCATAGATTCAAAAAAATAAATTAAAAAATATTTGAATTCGGGGAGATTACATTTCACGCATCATCTTAAATTTTATCGATAAAACTAGTTTATCCATATTAACAAGAGAAAATTTCATTTCAAATTTAGCAACTCATTTTACAGTAGTTAATAAATAAAATTTTGAAAGCTTTTCACAGACAGGATAAAGCTTATCATTTCAGTTTTATTAAAAATCAATTTTCTTTATGATTTCCATTTGACATTTATGGAAAATTATTCTAACTATTATTGAATGCTGAAAGGATAAAATAGATGATGTATGAGTTTCTTCAGTATGCTGAAATATTTCGCTTCCCTCATTCTTTTTATCAATAGTTTTTTTTTTTTTATAAAATAAATAAAATGTTAGAATCAAAAGCATAATATCCCAATACTTCTGTTATTTTTGTTAATAATGAAATAAAAATATTTGTCCTTGTTCTTAAAAGTCTGAATAACTAACTTAAAAATAAATTTACATTGTCTCTTTCATAGTCTCTTGAAGAATATTTCAATAAATATTTTTAAATCGTCCTTCTTAAATTTTATCTTTACATTGTTATGCGAAAATAAATAGAAAAATAAGGTTTCTTTACATTGTTATGCGAAAATAAATAGCGATGATGATAATATTTAATCATTTCAAATGATATTATAAGTTTTACTAGAATTGATGATTAAAATCTTTTATTTTAGAGGAATTACCAACTGCTTTATAAAATCAGATGGTTACACTTTCATTTTACATTGTTTGTATTTCATTCATTACATAAATAATTTAGATGAAATTTTATGTAGTTTTTGCTTTTTCAAAAAAATTATAATTTTACTTTGTTGGAATTTGTTAAAAATTGACTAAGATCTTGAGATTTCAATAGTGTTTTCACAATTTTATGTAAAGTGTTGAAAACATTAAGCTTAAAATTATATGTGCTTGAGAAAATCAAATACAAACAACACAATTAATATATATATATATATATATATATATATATATATATATATATATATATATATATATATATATATATATATATATATATATATATATATCCTCTTTCCACCACTTTTTCTTTAATATTTTAAATATCATTTACAATTTGTGAAAGTTTTTGCAACGAGTTAAATAGTTTGAACACACCACGACGCTAATCATTCTTGTCTAAATTAATAACTATATATATATACAATGATTTTTGAGAATTATAATTCTTTATTAAAAAAAAACGCATAAGAATATGACAGAAATATCAAAAAGAAATAAAACTGGCATTCTAAAAGATATAAAGAATCACTGTTATAAAGTAATGAATTCTACAACATTCCGTGCAGAAATACATTATGAAGTTTAAATGATATTTTATGAAACCGCAAAAATTTCTCTTTTTGCCGGATTTAAGACTTTTATGGGTTAACATGAAATTGACATTAGACATTTTTGCTTATCAATGGAAAACATAATTTCATTTCAAATGATAGATTATAGACAATAGTAGATGAAGGAGTCCAAATTCCAAATAAGTCACTTTAATAAAAACTCCTTATTAAAACTCATAAAAAATCTAGTTCTAAAACATCAATTGCAACGAATTGATAATAAACAAAATATTCGCTTCATTTCAGTTGGCTTTTGTGATTACAATAAGATAAACATATATTAGATTTCGGGATAAAGAAATAAAAATCCAGACTTCTGCTCAGTTTTTTGAAGTGAGCTTATTGCAAATCTAGAAGGTCTGGACTCCGTCATAATGCTTCCGCAGTTAAAGGATATCTGGATTTTTTCTGATAGTAGAAGTGTTATTCAGCATTCGGCCGCTTGGCATCATGTTAGGGAAAGTACTAGTGCAGATATCCTCAGGAAACTAAAACATCTTTCCTATGGTCATCATGTCCATTTTCAGTGGATTTCGTCTCATGTGGATGTTGTTGGTAATGAAATTGCGGACAGTTTGGCTAAAGCCGGTGCTAGAGATTTCACCACGCCTGCCGCTTCTCTTACTCACATGGAGCTGTTTTTTTTAAATTTAAGGCAACTACCATGGCTACTTGGTTTGTCCCACCTGTGCATCTTTGGTACCAGGTGAGATCTCTTGGTGGCTTCTTGGCTCGGGGCTGCAGTAGACGCAATCAAACTGAATCTGCCCGTTTTCTTAGCGGCCATTTGCTTTCCATGTCTTTCCTAGGTGGTAACAAATAATTCAAGATCTGCACTAAGTGTTCTTAGGTGCAGGCCTCTCTTGACCACATTTTATCTTGTTTAGGGATTACCAAGCACGACCTGATTCGGGATCCTCTTCTGATTCTTGACTTTTTTAGGGTGAATGGACTCATGGACCCGATCTAGCTTTGCTGATCACGGGGATTGGAAACAACAACCACATATATTTAAATTTGATTTAAATTAGATGCTTCTCCTATAGCTGTTATTTTGCGATAACAAGCTACGTAGAATAATGTCTGAAGCAATGCAAAGGAGAATTTTGGTAACTTATTGAAATGACTAACGAAAGAAACAATGATGTCTTTCGAAATGAAACTCATCAGTAGTCTGATGAGTTTCAGTGTGAAAGAAATCTTTACAATGTTTTCTGTTCCTTTACAGAATGAATAATGAAAAATAGTAAAATTGCTGAATGTGGAATTTTATTTCTTCGTGATCTAACCAAATTGACATTTGTGAATGGTAAGAAATAAATTCCCATAAGAGTTAAGATATGATTATCTTACAACTTAACATATTTTAATATTAGTCGCTAATAACTTAGTATATTCTAACATTTATAGTAAGTCGTGATGAAAATATATTAGATATCTTTATGTGTTTAATTTATGGAAAATAATTTAGTCCAAGAGCCTTGACAAAAGGTACTTAAGTACTTAAACAACCAATAAGCATATATAGTCTAATTAAAAGTATTAAATCATGCTTACCATTTAAATGAAACCGTAATAATTGATTTATTGTTATATATTGTATTTTAGTTATTTATGTTTACCGGAGAATAAAAGATTTAATTTATTTTAGAGAGAATAAAGTCTCGAAAAACGTTCAAGTGATATTTCTATTTTAAGACCTTATATGCTGATGTTATTTAATAAATAGATGGTAAATATGATACTTAGTTTGTAAAAGTTTTATTCATAATTTTGTTAATTAAATATAATGTTACTGAAGTTATACAATATATATCTCTTTATGTCCATAAAAAGAAAAAATTTTTTTAATAAACAAGTTATAATTTACTATGTATAATATTTTGTTATTTTATTGGTCTAGAAAAATTGGATGTAAGATTGTTATGCATTAAACTCATTGTTAGTATAGTAAGATTTCT
Source organism: Latrodectus elegans (assembly GCA_030067965.1). Taxonomy (NCBI): domain Eukaryota; kingdom Metazoa; phylum Arthropoda; class Arachnida; order Araneae; family Theridiidae; genus Latrodectus; species Latrodectus elegans. The sequence goes on along the minus strand of CM057810.1, from coordinate 91,021,244 downwards.
TTTATAGGTGTTGATTTGCAAAATTGTCGTATTGAATGTTTGGCACAGAAGTAAAACAAATTGAAAAATAACTTAGTGGTAGTTCCAAAGCACTTGTAAAAGAAAACTTGTTTTCGCTTAAGAGTGCTTATACTCATTTAACTATTGCTGTAAAAACTTTCTTCCTGTTATAATACAATATAACATTTAACATCACAAATTACAAATCTTATTATATAACAATATGAATTACCTAATCAGATGTTTCGACTGTCTGAGGCCATCGTTCTTTTTAAACGTTAAAGGGAATATTATATAATATTTTTTTTAAAATTCTAATTAAAAAAAAGCATTCATAAAAAATTGACTTCAGTTTTAATACACATAACTCTTATTTACCTAATGGGATTTTATATGGCTCTTATTAATAAAGTTAATCCTAGTCAAAAGAAATATATTTAATAATAGGTATAAACAGTAGATATATTTATATATATACTGAGAAATGGAGTACTTGTAACGAATTTAATTATACGATGCTCCCTACAATACAAAAATGTCTTAACCACTGCTTATCTTAAGAAAAGTTAGCAAAAAACGAAGATTATAACAATTAGTAAAAATGGTAATTGTTCTGAATCATAGATATTTTCAACTACTAAGCCATGTATTAGGAAAACGTTTTACTGAACAATTTTTCATGAAAATAATAATAGTTTTTATAGTGTGATCTAACCTTGATGGAAAAAGATTTTACTTAGCTGAATTTTGTTCCATGTAATTTCTTTCAATATCGATTTGAGAAAAATATATATCCGTTGTTAATGGTCGATTGCTTTTCTTATAAATATTTTACTCTTTGAGACATGCAATATTTAAAAAAAATGACTAATATTAAAAGCATTTATTGTTTACTTACTTATTAGTTAATTGCTTATAGAAAGTGATTATACGTTTACGTTTTTAATATTTGTTTAATTTCTCTTTTAAAGGAAGGTGAGAAATTTTAATGAAAACTTAATTCTGTAATACAATATGAATTCAATAATATATCCAGTTTAATATGAACTTGGAATATATGATCTATTCTTATAATTTTTTTTTGTGTAACATTCTTTGCTTAAAATAATTAAAGGTTTTTATTATTTTCCAGCCTGCAGACATTATACATTTTTTAATAAATTTTTTCTCTTAAAATTAAAATGTTACTGTCTTTAAAATATTTTCTTATACATATTTTAATACATATTTTATTTCATTTCATTCTTTATTCTGAAGAAAAGAATAAGGTTGAAGTTTAATTTTGACTTTATTCCAAAATGATTTAAACTTGCATGTATTAAATATATGTAAATTAATTTTAATATTTAGACTTACTATTTATATATTTATCAGACATAATAATGCAAAGCACAGTATTTGTTTGCAATATGTTTAAAATATTATAAGTATATTTAAAAATGTTAACAGACCAGTCTCTAGTAGCATTTCCATAATATACTGATAATATAAAATACATCGACTGATAATATTCCATAATATACTAATTGTAGTTTGTCTTTATGATCGAAAATATAAATATTTTTTATTTGTTTCATATATATATATGCATAAAATCAGAGAGACAAATTTAATTGCAATACTTTATTGTCTAATATTCTTAAAAAATGCTTGTTTGAAGAAAATAACTCAAATTTTGAAACAAAATCTTCTTATCTGGTTCGTCAACTTATTTTAATAAAATTATACAAACAATTTTTCCTTTACCTACACTAACTAATTATAACATGAAATGTATCTCATTTTCGCTTTGAATCATTTTACTATTCAAGCAATCATGAGTTATCATTATTTACCACATACCGACGTATTAGGTGATCGTTCACTACTTAATGTTTAATTTGATAAAACCGAAATAATAAGTAGGAGTTTCGTTTTTCATTATTTTTTTCACTATTTTTTATACTAATTTTCAGTAACATTACTAAAAATCTTTTTATAAGTTTTTCTTAAAAAAAGATATTGACAAAGGGCTATAGGGAAGTATTAATATATCCTGATGTGATATGATTTCTTTGTTCTGTTGATATTTTTCAAAAAGTAGTTTGAATGCATGCTTGAGTATTTTTTTTTATCTTACCTAAATAAACTACTTGCTTTGAGAAAAGGGATTTTTATTTTTAACACAAATTTTTAACTACTAACAATGAGTTTTAACGGTGGAAATCTACAATGGACGTTGATAAAAAATCCTCGTAACTGATACCTTACTTACAGATGTTAGCTTTGCTTTATTCGAGAAGAAAGAATGTTGAATGGAGAGAGAAATGATAACGATTTTACACTTAAGTTTAATTATGGTGTAAGTATTATAAAGAAACTTTCTTTGTTTTTTTTAGACTTTTCTAGTTTTTAGGAATTAGATTCTTTTTGTCCTTTTAAATGTATTTTTGTAGAAAGGTTTTATATTTATCACAGAAAAAAAGTTTGCATAAAGCACATATTTCAGAAACTAGATTTTTTCTTTAAAACATATTTTTATAAGAAAGTTTTATATTTATAAGATAAAAAATTAGCAGAAAGCGCTTTGTTTAAGCTGTAAAAATATGATGTTAGATGGAAAAGCATTTTTAATATCTCCTTTAAAACTTAGCTATTATTACTATTTCATTAATAATGGAAGTTTTTTTTTGAAATTCAACCTAAATATTCATGTAAAAATATGCTTATCAATTTTTAAACATCATATATAAATAACCTTATCCACAATTTATTGTAAGGAATTTTCATAAAGTATTTTGTGGATAATTAGAAAATGACTACCTGAATTCGTAATTTTAATTTTATTTTATTGAGCCGATGCCTCATGAGAACAATATAAATTTTTTTAAACGTTTGGGTGAGTAACCCTTCCTTGCAACCAAATACGAAACATCTACTCATTTATAGTTACTCAGTTGGCACTTGTGAACCAAGTCATGGAGATGAGTAGGATTACCACCTCAAACTTGTTTATAGGGTGGGCCACATTCATATATCAAAGAAAAGTACACAAAAGAAAGTACAGAGAAAAAGAAAATCACAAAAGAAAGTATACAGAGAAAAAGAAAATCACAAAAGAAAGTACAGAGAAACACAATAAAAAGTGACACATATGCTCGAAGCGGGACTGGTACCCAGAACTTACAGCTTAGGAGTCAGGAACGCTAACCGCTCAGCCATCGGTCGGCCAAATGGAAACATTTCTGCAACACTTTATTTGAACAAAAATGTTTCATCCAAGCAAATCACATATTTAATTAAAATTTCAGATAAAGACATTATTTTGTAATCATACTCCTTATAAATTACTTACGACATTTTTAAATTACGAGAAAATTATTTTAAGAGAGTATAGCAATTTGACTGTTATTATTAAATATTTATAAATGAAAATTATTTTTTATTACTAGACACCTACAAATTATATTTTTGTTAATTATCACAATTAACACTTATACGAGCTAATTTTGTAAGAATTAAATTTCTTATAACATCAGGTTTATTTCCGTATTACATACTTAACAGTATTTTTTTGTCTTCCTTTATAATATCCCAATCAGTACATGTGATTGATTTATTTTGAAACACATAAAGTTTTAGTTTTTTTCTGAGAATATTTGCAGCTTATATCACTATAATCAGCAAAATTTACTCCTTTCAGATGTGCTTTCTGATTAGATATTTAGTTCTACTTATGTATGTACGAAACTTGGAAATGCTTTTATAATTTATGTCTTAAAATGCAACTAACCTTCACACACAATATTTCTACTAAAATTTCAGCTAAATTGAATCTCATAATCCATTTTTAGGACATGCATGTGATAGAAATTCCTAACTTCAGCCATTTTCTTATTTTTCACTAGTTCATATAATTTTATCTTGCTTTCTTTTAAGTTTAAGTATTTTTTGATTTTATTATTTTTTCAATGTGAAAAATTTTTGGTATGTAATTTAAAACACTATTCTCTTCGTATGTCAAGGCAATTCTTTGGGAATAAGTCCTGTAAATATTAGTATAAAATAAAGTAAAAGATAAAATTATTTGCTTGAATTGTTCAACTAAAGTATTACGCATCTTATTTTATGTCTTGAATGTCTTCTCCTTATATTGTTATAGCTCTTTTATAACTGTTTTAAAGTCATACTAAATCTTCTTTTTTAATATAACAATTTTAAGTGAAATTTATATTGAGTTTAATTTTATTTGTCGGTTTGAAAGTGTACGGCGATCAGTTTTTATAAACTATTTCAAGTTTTTGATGAATTCTTTTGGAAGTAAAAGAAATGATAATTACGTACATGTTCTAAAATAGTATTATCATTTATCGGACTTTCATTTACTTATTGAATATTGAGTTAATCATAATTCATTTGTTAAGAAAATCTTGCTTCATTACCTCATTTTTTAAGCTACTTAGAGGAAATTTTTGTAATGACACTAGGGACAAATTTTGCTTCTTCTTGCCCATTAAATTATATAACGCATTAAAAGGGAATATCTTCACTATTTTTAACAAAATAAAAAAGAACAAAAAAACAATAGAAAATATTTAAGTGAATTATCTTCATGAATCATTAAGTATTTGCTATTTTCATTGAGAATTTATTGAAAATAGATAAAATGTGATTCATTTAGAAAAAGATTAAAGTTTTTGTATGTGATCTCACACATATAAGAATATTATATGTATAGTTTGTTTAACACTTTTTGGAAGGCGAATTTAAATTTCCATGTTTAAACTAGTACCAAAAGATTTATTTACCAATAAAATATTTGTATTTATCCGTCTTGATTAAAAATATGAAGAATCTGAAGGAATTTGCAAAGGTATTCTCCATTATAAAGTATTAAAGCATAATGAAATCATTTTAGTTTTAGTTTCTTAGTTAAAATAAATTTTATCCCAAATCTAAGAGAAATCATATCTTCTAAATAGCTGACATTAAATCTTTTTTTATAAAGATTATTTACATGTAATATGTAAACATTTTCCTTTTAAATTTCGTCAGGCTTGTAATTTATTAATCTTTACCTTTTTATTTTTTTAAAAAATATTTTACTTATGTTATAAAAACTTATCATTTTTCAGCGTTTTTATTACCCAGCATACGATTCATCAACCTCATTGTAGACACATAAATTTCTTAAAATGTTTCTAGAAATAAACAATTAAAAAAATAAGCCATTTGAAATAAGATTACCGCATGTAAGCTCTCAATGTTACCAGGGAAAAGCAAAAACCTCAAGAATATTGAGAAAAGCAAAATATAATTCAGAAAAATGGGGAAAAAAAACCTTGGTTCTACTGAGACTTCAAAGTTGTATTACTATACATGAATTTATCTACCAGCATTTTTTTAAAAAAGATTTAGGAAATTAAAAGAAAGTTGACAAAAAACGTGAAATATCTGTTTTAATAAATATCTACTGAAAAGTTTCGACTCAGTTAAAAATTAAAACTATTATATAATGTTAATTAAAAATGAAGATAATTTGCTTAACTAATCAGCTGAATCACATAAATTGATTATTCTGCAATAAAATGTTAATTTTCTAGTTAAAATTTGAAGCATATTGACATAGTTAACAAATGAACGGTAAAAGTTATTTCAAGCGCACACAATTGCGATAACAATTATATACTTAATAACATACATTTTGAAAAATTGCCAAAACAATCGTGGAAAAAATTTGCTATATAAAATGCTCAGCTGTATGAAAAATGACTATCATACAAATACGTTATATTTTACTGAACACAAAAAATTAAATAAGTTTCATAATATTTATTTTTTGATAATTTAATTTAACAAACATTCAAACAGGAAAAAAAAATAATTCACATTTTACTTACTGATTGGTATGAATTATTATTTTTCGATATTAAAATATTTAAACTGCTAAATACATGTTTTCATTTGGGTAAATAAAATACATATTTTTATTCTGAGTGTAATGTTTTATCGTTACACATTTATTTAACAAAGTGTTTCATTTAATTTTCTGGCATATATAACATGAATTATTACTTTGATAAATAAAGCATTTTTTTATTAATATTGCTATTACCTTATAATATACAGATTTTATATTATAGAGATAGAAATAAACAACAAAAATAGTTTACTAAACGCATCATTTATATATATATATATATATATATATATATATATATATATATATATATATATATATATATATATATATATATATATATATATATATATATATATATATATATATATATATATATATATATATATATATATATATATATATATATATATATATATATATATATATATATATATATATATATATATATATTTATTTATTTATTTATTTATTTATATTTATATTTATATATATATGTGTGTGTGTGTTTCTGGAAAAAAACTTCTAGATGCTTTTTCTATTCCTGTCTTTGGTAGGTAACTTATGTTAATTTCTCAAACATTGCTTTCCCTTTTTTGTCCTGTTTAAACTGAAATATTAGGTCGTCCCGCAGTTGGGGTCTCCGAAGACAATGAGAAAAGCCAGCCGACAAACAAAAAGCCTGTTATTTTCAAAAGTAGGAAATTACCTCTGTAATGCATAAGGTCAAAGAGGAATTGATCTTCTGGAAAAAGTAAAAGGAAGAGAGACTGCTTATAAATATTAAAAATTACATTGTACAGTAAATAGCTACTTAGATTTGCCATTAATCTTCGCAAAACTATTAATATTTTATCCTTTGATTAGTGCTTTGAGGGACGAATTTAAGAAATGCAATATATTGAGTATTCCACTCATCGCTTGTGACAAATGAACTATTTATAATTAATCTATAGTTTACTTCCTTGTTATTGGAAAAAAACAATAAATCACGACGTATGGCTGAAGAATAATCATTCAATCTTTATTTGGCTTCTTATTATTATACTATCCATTGAATTGTGTATATTCATTCAGGCTTAATATAAATGTGTATATATATATATATATATATATATATATATATATATATATATATATATATATATATATATATATATATATATATATTTAATATTTGACAAATTGCTTAGTATTTTAAATATTTTTCCCCATTTCTTATTTATAATTTAAATTTCTTTTGATTTCTATCTGATTTGTTGTTTTCTTTTCATACAGGTTTTGCAAGTATAATTTATTAAACTGAAATTTTCCAAATTTATATGATTTATTTATATTAAATTGGCAATTGAAATTATATCTTTCCTAATGCACTTTATAGAAATATTATTTAAAAATTACTTTTAAATTATATTTCATTGTCAGTTACGATATTTATTTATTTATTATTTATTTTCATATAATGGACATTATGTGACATATTTTTTATTAATTTTTCGTATCATACAATGCCTTATAACGATGTGTGTTTATTATATTTTTACAAAAGGCACGTAAGAATTGTTAAGAGATCGAGTAAAAGAGAGAGAGAGAGTAAATTATAATGAAAGACAACATTCATTAAATTTATTATGCATTATTTTGTCTAGATTCGCTATTAATTACATATTGTAATATATAAATTGAAAATTGCTTTAGAAAATTTAATTTTTATATGGATAAATGAAGAATTCATTTTTTATTCGTGTAAAAATCTAATTAAATAATTCTTAAACCAACATTAATAGTTCTTATAATTGGTAAAAGCTAATTCATGATAATGTTATAACACTCAATGAAACAAATCTGATGTTATTAAAACTTGCATTTTATTTATACACAGAGCAGACAGAAAAGTTGGAAATTGTTTTTACAATAGTTGTCACACAATTGACAAAACACAATCATACAATTATGTGCGTTACAAACATAGTTACACGTATTTTAAAAAACACGACATATATACCCAGGAAGAATTCAAGAAAAAATCTTCCATCCCGTAGTTAGGAGAAGTGTAGGAAGTGCATGAAAGCGAGGGTATTTTTTAAAGCGTGACAAATGCAACAATACTGGCTTCATTAAAAAATACGATGATGCACATCACAGAAGTTGATTTGTTGAGTCCGGATAATAAAATGTCCTTTCCGTTCCAAATGTACCAGAGATTTGCATAATCTAGAGGGTCTGTTTGTGGCGTCTTTGGCTATTCTATTATTATTCAAGAGGCAAAGCTGAAAATCGTTTATGACACGTTTGAATGTTGGTGAAGTGTCGAATAAAAGACTATTTTAATGTCAAAAGTGATTGCGAGTAAAAGAAGTAAACAATAGAAAAGTATAAATCAAGGCTGAGTAATGCAACAAGCCCTTATCACTAAAAAGAAAATTAAATGGGAAAAAAATAGTTTTTTTTTGTATTGTCCAAAAAAAGCTCCTTAACACTATATATATGCATGGTTATAAAAGAGTAATATTAAATTATCCTTTCAATAACATGCCATATATTAAAACGTGCTTAAGAGAACCTTTCACTGAAGAAGCCTAAAAGAATTCACCTAACAAGACAGAAACAATTTGATTATGCAAATCTCTTTTCTTTGCCGATTGATTTGAAAGAGTGTTATCTAGGAAGGACTTATCCTCTCCTGGGACTTCCTGCAGCTGCGTACCTTGCAGCATTGGCCTCAATGAGGGGAGCCGCTCTCTGGATGTCCTGGTCATCAAGGAACAAAGCTTTGGGATCGCCACTCCTGAGGTTGTCATTGAGGTAGAAGAAGGATGCTGCATCACTACATGGGACAGCATCTTCTGGCATGGAGCATGTGAAACTCAGCTGATTGAACACCTAAAATGAAACATATTTAAATTTTAGTTATTAATTTTTGCTTTAAATAATAAATATAAGAGAAGTTCTTTTGTTTTTATGCTTTAATCTTAAAAAGGATTCAAGAATGGTGGCAAATCAGTTGTTACTTTAAAATAGGAATGTAACTTTTAAAATCTTGGAATTATACTACTATACTTTCATTGAATAATTTAAAAATCATACTTTTCCTTATTAATTGGTGTAATATTTTTTTATTAAAATTGAAAATACGGTTGACTTTATAGGAAACTTACCACCTAAAAATTTCCAATATGAATATATTGATATTTTTATAAATTTAAATTTGTTTTAATTAATTTTTTATACGTCGTGAAACCTTTTTAAAATATAAGCCTCCATATATAATGTGCAAAGAATAAAATAGACAAAACTGATGATCCATTTAATTTACTAAAATAAAATCTGTTAAATATTTTGCAGATTTATGAAATTTAAAATGCGTGAATAAATTAACATGGTATAAAAAATATGATATGAATAATATAATAATATTAAATTTCAATATAAATATATTTGAAAGAAATTGATGGAAGAATTATCCTGTATTCTAAGGAAAGAATTTATACTGTTATTATTGTTACAGTGAAAATTAATAAAGCTTAAAAATATGCTATTATACACTATCAGTTTAATTTTCTTCATGTTAAATAAAATTTATAAAATTCCTTTTGCTTATTTACGATATTTCCTTATTTTTCTTTCATATACTAAATATAATCTGCAAAGAATACCTCTTAAATTAATGCATAAAATTACATTTAATAAAATAAGTTTAATAAACAATTGTTTTTTCCATCAGAATTATTAATATAAAATATTCTAACAACTACATTTTTCAACCATGAATCAAATGAGCATGAATAATTTTGAGCTGAGAAATTATTATTTTTTTGTTTCGCAACAATGACCTTCAAATTTCATTCCACGACAGTACTTACTAAAAAATATGATTTTTATATTAGAAATTTTTTTATTGCAAAGTATTTTTTTTAAAGTTTTTTAAGCAGATCATAAAGTTTTAAACTTTTTGAATGCATAAAGTTGAATATTATTTGCATCTGACACAAGGGTGATAATTCTAACTTGTGAATGATTCTTTGTCTAGTTTATTAAATTCGCTTCAAGATATACACGACAAAACGTGAGCTTAAAACGAAACTAACGAATAACGCCTGCAATTTTTTCACTCGCAATATGCCATAAAAAATCATTGTTTCATAATTAGATAAAATGGGTTTTTCCTTACCGTTTGGTTGCCGCAGAGGAAGCTGAATTGAGTTGTCTCTGATGATCCATCCTCTTCTACAGAGGTGTGACATACATGGAAAATCTGACAATTGTTCTCAATGTCAGCGTAATAACCTTCAGCCCCTTGAGGGCAGGCGAAACTTGTTCGAATGCTTCCTACAAGAAGATCAGCTCCATCGGGAAGATTGAATGCCTGTCTTTTGGACTGCAATAAATGATTGATTTTAAATTTTCACATTTGGCATATATTTAATTGTATCATTTTATTTGATATTGTTAGCATGCATTGTTAATTTATTTAATTCCTTAAGTCAATGGATGTTAAATATTTACTATATTGCATTAATTAAACTTTTAGTTTTAAAGTCAGATAACTGACCATTAATTAAATAATTAATTTATTATTTCAATATTATTTTATAACTATTATCAATATTAGAGATAATTATTATTTTCAATGACAAAAATTTCCTTTAAAATAAATTATATATTTTAAAGGGTGATTTTAAGAATTTAAATGGAGTAAATAAATCTGAATAAAATTACGAATTTCCTTCTTTAAAACATTAATAGTAAAATTGCTCACAAATTTTAGAAGTTAAATTAATAAAAGTATTTATAAATTTTAAATACAAATACAGTTGACGAAGAAAATTAAAATTGGATCACATTCTTAATTTAATTTTATTTTATTTTTTATAAAAATAAATATAAACTTTGGTTTATTATTCCTTCATGTAGCAATTCATATACTTTTTTTTAAATAACTTAAAAATTAAAATATAATTTATCTACTTTTTATAATAAAACCTGAAAACATTTTAATAAGTAAAATTATTAATATTATTAATCTTGAAGCATAAAACAATAGCAAATGTCAGGAGTTTAAATTCTAAATGTTTTATTCATAAAATATAGTTTGGAAAATATCAATACCTGCTAAATAAAAACAAAATAATTTTTAAATTAATTTTTTAAATGAATAATATCTTACCCTAGATTTAGCAGCTCCAACTGCAACAATCAATACAGCTGAAAAGTAATAATTTATAATATCAAAAGATAATAACAAATCTATGAGAACAGTAAAATACTTTTAATATATATACATATATATATATATAAAGAGAGAGAGAGAGGGAGAGAGTAAATAATATAAAGCAAATTTAAATTATAATATAAAATGCAATAATAAACACAAGTATAAAGCAAGTGTAAATAAAGACTAGAATTTGAAAAATTAGGTGAAATAGAATCACCAAATATATAATTTATAATTTAATAAAAGGAATGATTACAACATTTCAATAAAGAAAGAAATGAAAATCTGCTAGTTTCAACAGGGGAAGTTGATAATATAGTAAAATAAAATAATATTATTTTTAATAAATTATAAGTATTTTTGTAGAAAAGAATTCTATGTCAAGTTTTTATATCTTGAATTAGAATTCAAAGACAAAAGATTTAAATCTTTATAAAAAATTTATAGACATATTGTTGCTTTTGAATTAATGATTATCTAAAAATAAATTATTTGAGATTTAATTTTAAAAATGAGATATATTAATTAAATGTTGCATTTACTCATTACGAATTCATAATCTCTCTCTTGTTAAATATAAATGTATTCACTGAGATGATCCTAGGAGAATGCTTTGCTATTTAAATGCAAAAACTTAGTAATTGAAGATACACCATTACTAATAATGCAAGGATATCCAAACTAAAATACTTACCACACAGGGCGAGTACTTTCATATTGAGGCTGGAGGTTCTGCAAGATTATAAATAATGGCTTATTATTTAAGATTTTTTGGATCAAATAACATATTAATGCAAATACATTGTATAGAAGACTTTATTTTTTATAAAATAATATATGAAAAGTAATAATGTTTAATAATAGTTTGAATTTTTATATGGCATTCATTAATTTTATAACACATACTGTTTCGCAATTTGATTTGATTTATTATTATTGTTAATTTATATATATTATTTTTAATGAAATAATTTCCTTATATCTTAAAATAATAGTTTGAGTATTAATATAATCTACATGTATATTTAACCTAAGTAAGCGTGATAATAAACTCAGATAAAATAATAAATAATTTGTATATGGTAGGTTTAATTCTTATAAATTATTTCACAGGCATTATATGGCTGTATTACCATTAAAGAAAATAATAAATTTAATTAGCTTATCAAACTATTTGGTTTAGATATACCGGCATATTTTCTACTATACAAAGAAGTCAACTCAAGCAGGATTAAGAAGTAAATTTTTTAATCAAATGCTGTTTTTTCTATGCAGAGTTTTATACAAATTGACATATTAAAAATAAAAAATCAGTAGGAAAAATTATGCGTAACATTGATGAAGCTAATATTTTGCTTTAAATATGAGAAGAGAGGTTTATAAAAAAATCAGTAAAGATTCTTAAAGAAGATACTTACAGATAAATTTCCTCAGAAGATGAAGATTTGTATCCTAAAAATTCAGTCAGGAATACGAGAGAAGATGATGCTCATATCGATTTCCTTGCCTTATTTATATCGTATCTCTTTCACGGTATCAACCACGTGCAAGTGACCAGCACGTGTCACTCAACCAATCAGAGACCCGGAAAAGTATGCCATCAAGAATTTCAAACTGGGCGGACCAACCGGGCTCAAAGGATGCTCCATTCAAGATTTCTCATCTTTAATCTTTTCCCTTTCTTCTTTTTCCGATTTCCCTCGGGGCTATTCTCTGGACGCTATGGGAATCTGGAATTTTTTTCCTTTCGCCTACATTCTTTCTAACTGGTAGGAGAAAGATGTATGTTATTTGACATTTTTGTTCGATGGGTAACAAGGCAAACGAGGAAAGTGCCGATAAATCTTCTGTCGGGTAAAGAGTGAAGGATAACGATGGATGTCTCTAGATCCCATTAAGAGATGGAGCGTCTGTTCACTGAAGATTATCAATGAAAATATATTTAGAAAACTGCGCAAGTGAAAAATTGAATCTTTAGATGCAGTTAATGGAAGTGAAAATTCGCATACTGTATCGAAAAATGGTGTGAAATTTCATGATGTTTGAACTGGGAACTAATGATTAGTGAAAAGAAATTGAATAACATAAACTTACGTTATTTATGTAGCTGATATCTTAAAAGATAAAATTCCTTTAACATTCTAGATCATGTTAAAATTAAGGAATGTTTTGAAATGTATTTGTAAATATATAAATGAAAAATATTCTTTTAATCGTGATATTTTTTTACACGATTTTTTTCGATGATTCAGGGAATTCGATATTATAATTATCATCAAAAGCAATTTAAAGTTATTTCCTTTCCAGAAAACGTGTGTGTAGATATATTCATTTATGAAATTTAAGTAATCTAAGTAAAATGTAACTGTTAAATAAATTTACTTTATAGTTTAATAAGCTACTTTTTAAGAATAATTCAATGGAAATTTAATCTTTTTAATTATTGACATAATTAAGTTTCAATACGAACATTTTATATTTATAATGCAATTTCTTTTTGTACATGTTGTTATATTTTATTGTAACGTTGAAGTTTTTATCTTTAAAAATGTAAATCACACATATATCTTTAATATAATATATAAAAATGCATTTAAATTAAAAAATATATATTGCAATTTTATGGTTTGATAATTCAAAAATATGGGGCATTTGAAGATATAAAGTTATATCTTCAAATGCCCCATATTTATCGGATTATAAATAATATATATATATATATATATATATATATATATATATATATATATATATATATATATATATATATATATATATATATATATATATATATATATATATATATATATATATATATATATATATATATATATATATATATATATATATATATATATATATATATATTATAAATTAAAAATACTCCCTCACACTTCTTATAACTTTAATTGATTCTAAGTTTTCTAGAATCAATATTTTTGACATAATTTCAAAGAAATTTATAATTTGCTTAAGAGAAATCGTTTTCTTAAAATCTTAAATAACATCCTTTTAAATTTAATACTCATTCTGAGAGGGTGTAAATGGTTTCATGCAAAATATTTTAGAATTAAAATAAAATAAAAGATGTTGTTCCTTTTGTCATAAATTTTAAAATATTTTATTTAAACATTATTGTTTATCAAAAACATTATTCAAATAAAAAAAGTCAAAATATTTTCAAATTTGAGTTCCGGAAATATAATGCAAATATCTCTTATTTTGAGATGGCGATAAAATTTTGCTTCTGATCTAGGAAAATTATTAATGGGTTGATGGGTTTTAAGTGTAAAATATTGCCACTTGTTTCTGAAAAATCGCAACTTGCTGCGTCGTATACTGATATGAATGCAATTTCTGTCACATTTAACTGAAATATAAACCGAAGGTTGTATCTAACCTAAATAGTAGGAACATAGGTGGCGAGATGTTACGTCTTATTTATGATTTTCATAGTCAAATCATAAAACAAGTTTTAAGACACACACGAAAACTCTTAACTTACTCCAAAATTCTTGTTTTCTTAAGTCACTTCGAAGAAACTAAGTGCACACAGATATATTTGGATAAAACCAGAAAACACATTCAAAAGAAATTTTTTTTTCATTAAAAGAACTTATTTTTGAAAGCTATTTCGAATTTTATTTAAGTGCATTTGTCAACACATCGTTTCCTCGAATTGCTAGACAAATGTATACTAACAGAATTAGTTTTATAAAATGAAATTTTTTTAAAAAAATTATAGTTCATTTCACAAGAAGTTTTGATTTGCTTAAATATATATTTTCCCAGATAAAGCATAGCTCAAAAATTTTCTTGATAAAAAAATTTTTAAATCGTTAATTATAACTACGTGATAAAAAATGTTTGATTATTTCATCATGGTAATCTATGGAATTTATTTGATTAAAAACTGAGTTTATATGAAATTTTTAAAACTTTACTTTCATATTAAGTATTATAGAAAACATTGAATTTTAATTTTTTTTTCCTGCTTACAACATTTTTTACATTAATTAAAGTAATTAATATAATTGTATAAAATTAATGTAATGATGTGCCATACTGAAAACACAATTAATTTTACGAACTTTAAATTGACAAATACATGATATATAAATATTTTTCCTTATGTTTTATATTCTATAACATTATAATTGGAAATATTTGAAAAAATTTTAATTGAAATCAACATGATTATTTTAAATTTATGAATGTCATTAATGTTTAGAAATAGATCTAATACATTTGTCCTAACTTAAATTAAGATTCATAACTTTCCGAAAATATTCTGAATTGCATAGGATTTTTCTGGAATAAAATTAAAAAAATTAAAATCATTTGAAAACTAATGATTTTTTTAAGAATTTATTTCAGTAAAAGGTGTATCTAATGAAGAAGTTTTGTCTTTAAAACTTATAATTAAACTTTATTCAATCAGCAACATTTATTTATTTCTCTTATTTTTTTTTATTTCTTTTTATTCTAAGATTATTCCAGTGTTATAAGAGAATTGTTAAAATTTAATATATATTTCTTTCAAAATTTGAGATTTAGAACTCATACACTTTTTATTTTTTGCTTAGAAAAGTAATAAAACTATCAAGAAATGATTATTTATATTTCAAAGGAATTTCCTTACGTGTAATATAACTTTAAGTTAGTGTAAGATTATGATATAAAATCTTAATTTTTCTGGCATTATCTTAAAATAATATAAATTTATTTCCCTTATTCAGAGCTAAAATTATTTTAGTGTAAGTGGAATTATAAATTATTCCTCTAACATATTAATTTTGAAAATAAATATAATAAAAGAACTCTTTATATTATTTGTGAAATTATTCCTTGCAACTTTTAAGAAATATTTAAAAATTTTAAACTTAAAATATTTTTAAAGAATAATATATAAGTACAAGTATAACATCTGTGTTCTTATGAAAACATGAAATCTGGTTTTATAATGAACAGATTGTCTTATAAATATTTATATTAGAAAAAAACTAATTCTTCTTAGTTGTATTCATTTTGTGTTGAAGACATCTATATATAAATATAAAACAACTTTATGCTACAGAAATTTCGAAAAAAAACATAACTATTATATTTTTCATGAGCCAATTAAATCTACCCAACTTTTTGTTCTGAATTTTACTAGAATGGAAAGGAATAAAACATTTTATTAACTATCCACACTTGTAAACATGTAACAATAGAGAAAGCCTATAAATGAGAGAGAAAAAATTGTAAAATTTAAAGAAATCCTGATTCTGAAATAAATAAAAATCTTTGAAAAGTTTCAGCAAGAGTGAACCTTTATGCTTTGGACCTTAAATGCCGGTAAAATTGACCATATAAGAAAGTGTTTATATAAAAAAATCACATATTTTCTTAGAACAACCTTCAAATTATTTAGTGAAACTTAATTTATTATATTTAGAGGTAATTTATAAAATCAAAAAAGTATAAATATTCCCCAATTAAATTAAAAATAAATTATTAATTAATAAATCTTCATTTATTGTATGATGAAATAAAGAATGGTATTTTTTTTATAATATGTGTATTCTGGATTCTAGTAGAAAGCACATATTTAGCTTTATTAAAAGACTGCAGTTTGAAATAAATAACAATATTTACTTTTTTTAAAAGTGAAATTTATTATCTATAAGTTCTGTTAAAGACACTGCTCGGCATCAAGAAATGGTATCTTCTATATACATCAGCTTTCAGTGAAGAAATTCTTTATTAGTGTCAAGACCTTTTCCTTCTGCATGCATTTTGGATCGGTGTTAGATTTGAAAAAGCGAAAAAAGCATTCGGTATAGAAGGTAAAGAAGAATAAATTTTTTAAAAATCTACTAAAACTAATATCATATTTTTATTAATCAATATAATTTCCGAAGAAAAAATTGTACTGTGGAAGAAAACAGAGATAATCAGATATTTTTTTAATATATTTCTCTACCTCCAGTGACTACACGCAGATAGGAATTTTTAATAGGGAAGAAATAATCCCCATTTTGTTCATGAAGCAAATAAAGCTCCCGTTGGGACAAAATCAATTTTGCAATGAGATCAAATAAAGCTTAGTTATAATTTAAATTAACTTAGAGCGCTTTAATAAAAACTTCAAAGTGAAATCAGAGACAGTTGAACGGATTAAAGTGAAGTCTTGATGCATGCTTCATTGAGTATGATACCGCCTTTTTTCAATTCAACTTTGGATAAAAATTTGGCTTATAAACAAAATTATGACTTTATTTACGAAAATTTCAGATATCACTTATTGAATGTCACTGTCTTGCGACAGGTTATTCAGCAAGGAACATGGAAGTTGAAGAAAGATATAAATGTATTTAAAAAAAAATTATATAAAAACATTTAGTTTTTACTTAGCAAAACTAATTTCAAAATAAAATATTGTAAAAAAATCTTAAAAATACAATTTTGTTACAAAAAAATATTTAAAAAAAATTTTTAAGATCTATATATTTGACAATCGGTTGAATTATTATAGTGTTATAAATGTTAAAAATTCATGATTCTAATTGAACTAAAAACAAGAATTTAATAAGTTTTTTTAGTAAATTTTTTCAAAGTAAGAATTTCTCCTTATTACATTCCAATCGCTAAAACCAGTCAGATTCTTATTTTATCAGTTGGTATTAGAAATACTATAATTCTAGATTTATTTCTAAGAAATCTTTTATAAATATCATTAAAAATGAATATAAACAGCAACATAAATTTGTTATTAATATAATATAATAACAGTTAAAAACAACATAAATTTTGAGATTATTGCATTCTATAGATTCTTTTCATGAAGATGTTCAGTGCATAAATTTATAATTTTGTTTCAATAAATTCTGTAAATTTTTTCATTAATTTAATATTGTTAGTTCTTTTTCTTTGTTACAAAATTATTTAACATATATTACAATCTTACGCACCAAAAATCATAATTTATGTTAGGATTTTAAATTTATTTTATTTAAATTCACAAATAATAAATTTTCTTCACTTTTGCAAAAATTAGTAATTATAATGAAAATTTCAAAATAACAAAAGTATTGTGAAAAGGTAAAATATATTTTAGAAATCATTAAAATATTATGCAAGTAGGAACCTTAAGCTATTGAAGTACATGAAGTATAAATCTCTTGACGTAATGCAAAAAACATTTGAAAAGTATAAGAATTTATTTACAAACAAAATAAAGTTTTTCCTGCGGATGAAACCCAGAATCAGAGTTGACGAATGTGTACAGGCTCAAGGGTTAATTTCTTTAGTGTCAAGAAGTTAAAGAATGGTCTACCACTTTATTTTCTCGATAAAAGACGCTATAATATCTTTTTTGTCTTATGTGAAGGAACATTATTAGAAACTATTGTATCGAAACAGAAACTGAATTCGAATTGAGGTATTTATTAAATTCTAGTTATTGTAAAACTCGTGATTTTTGAAAACAAAAGAAATCCATACTGCAGTAATATTTCATTTTAATAGTTTAAAGCTTTGTGAAATAAAAATAAAAGTTTTATTAATATCATTATGGTTGCTAAATTTATGTATTTTATATTAGTTTAAAAATTTTGTTTTTATGAAAAGCAAGGTGAAAAACTATTTTATAGCTAAATTCAAATAGACATTATTACAGAGTTTTTGATGGTTTATATATAAAAATTTACAAAAATGATATTTAAATAGTTTCAATTTACTCTGGAATGGTAATTTATTAAATGCATTTAAAGAAAACATTCAACACAGTAGAAAATCCTTATTTTTTCTTAAGTTTTTGCCTTTGCAATTTTTTAGTTTTAAATATTTAATTTACATAAAATACCACACTTCAGGAATTTTTAAAATAAAATAATTTCATCAAATATTAATTAGTAATCAATTTAATTTAATGAGGTGAAAAAAATGTCAGAAATTATTCAAAATTAAGGTATACATAATTTTGCAACTACCTCTAAAGGTACTACAAATACATTTGAAAAATATAAAGATAATTATAGTTTAATTTCTTTGTAATTTATGCATACATCAATTATATTTCTCAATTTTTTTAATAAAATTGTAATAAGCTGAAAATAATTTATCTTTAAACTGCAGGGCCATAAAAGTGTAGTACTGTAATTTTGCAACTTAAAACTTTTCTTACATGATTTTAGATTTAAATTGTTGATTGTAAAATATTCATGGTATAATACATAAAATATTTATGTCACGACAACCACAAGTATTTGTTTATCCTTGGTTTGTTCTCCTTAAATATTCAGATTCACGTTTTTCAACATAATTGCGGGCATCATGAACACGCTTCTTTTTTAATGTCTATAAAATACCGATAAGAGCCTCGATAGCCACAACCTTTATATCAGACTGCGATTAAATTCATAGCGTGTTTGTTCATAAACAGTTTCTGAAATCTATTGAAATATTATACACAAATTTTAAAGGAAAGATTTTTCCTATTTCTAAATATTTTATTTAGTGATTTAAGTGGGGAAAAAAAACAGAAAACAATATTTAGATATTTTCTTTTCGCATAAAAAAAGGTTATTCGCAGTAACTTTTACTTCCGATTTATACTTGAGATTATTGAGAAGTCTGACATATTTATATTTCAGTTTCTATTCCATGTTGACTCAAGCAATTTTATTTTTACAAGTTGAAAATGTGATAAAAATAATTGCTTAAAATTTTTTCTTAAATGAAGAAAGTATCTTAATTATTAGTTTTAATGTAAATCTCTCTCATTACTAATTCTTAATATTGAATTATAGTATAGCTCTTCAAATTGTAGCCAGTGAAATATTTTGATTAATTTAAAATTAATAGCGTAAAAATTGAAAAACGTTTAATTTTATAATTTAAAAATGATTATATACAATTCAGTAAAAAACGTTTTCTATCATGAGATATTTGTTATAAATTATTTAGATAATAAGCCGAATTTGTGGAAAATACTTAATAAAAATATTTTAGGAACATGAAATATGATTAAAAATCCATGGAGAATATTTTGATTGAAAATCATCTTTAACATTTTATTTAATATTTTTTTATTCATTTTATTAAAAATAATCGATTTCAAATATTAGGATTTATTTAAAATCATAACAAAATATTCGAGCAAAGATTTTGTACTAATTCATAGAATTGTGTTTACTACTCGTACGTACTTCCCTAAAATTTGCTATTTTTCTTTCTTGATTAATGCTTATCTTTTTAATGATATACATACAATCATTTTCATACTAAATACGAAATTTATATATATATATATATATATATATATATATATATATATATATATATATATATATATATATATATATATATATATATATATATATATATATATATATATATATATATATATATATATATATATATATATATATATATATATATATATATATATATATATATATATATATATATACATAAAAAATTTATATATTTATTACATACATTTAATAAAAATATGTAAATTTTTAATTATTTATATAAATATGTATAAATATTTATATTTTTATTATTATTTTAATAGTGTCTGAAGATCTAAGAAAAAGCGAAATTATTTAACTTTTATTTTTACACTTAACTGTTAATATAAAATATTTTTCCAACTATGAATAAAATATATGAAAAAATAATAAATTTCTTTTTTATGAACATACAAGTGAATTAAATGAAAAGTATATTATATTTGATTTTGATAAATTGTAGGAATTAAGCTTTATTAAATGGCATAAATATAGCAGTAAGTCTCATATCTTAGTTAAGTTTAAGTTGAAAATTCCATTTTGAAATGTATAACTAAAGGAAATAAACATTGAATAGGTAATCAAATGTAAAAAAAAATTTCACAAGCTTATGAAATATTAACTTGAACATCCTCATTAAATTCCTTAAGTCTTTTATTTATTGAGACTTTAAATTACTTCCTTCTGTGTTTTTGGATTCAACTTCAAGTATGTATTTGATTTAAAATTTCATCAAGTGACACACCTTAAAAATGTATGGTTTAATTGTGAAACTTATCATTGAAGCCCACTAAGACAAACCACTATTTTTCTCAGATATTTATAATTTACTAAAGCGGAAAATTTGTATAAAATAACATTTGTCAGTAACCTTGCGAAATAACCATTACTTTAAAATCACGCGACTTCCTAGTACTTCTATTTTTTTAGAGCCAAGCCCTTTACTTTTGGATTTATGGTTTAGATTGCATTAAATGTAAGACGCTAATGATTTTTTGCCCATTTGGCCCTCTTTTGCAAGAAATTTTTCGTGATAAGTGATAAGATGCCGTTAGTGAAGAGGAAAATCTGAGCAGAAAGTGTAAAATAATGCCTTCCTTAACCTGAAAATCATTTTCACAACTCCAGCATAGAAATAAGTCTAAGTAAATGTATTTTAGATAAGCAGGAAAGTTAAATTTTTTTCATGCTCGCAAAATTCTTTCTTTTTATTAAAACTTTCTTTGAAAGTTTAATTATAAAGAACTTAATTTACTAAAAAACGAATGTAAAATAAACTTACTGAAAATGTTCTCTTGTAGTTTTTGACTTAAAATGTGTTTTTAACAAGAGAGTTATTTTTTTATTGTTCAAAATTAAGAAATATATTCTAATAGTTAAATCTAGTTAAATATGATTGGAATGAAAAAGAAAACCGTCTAATATTGAAACTAAATGTTTGAAATTCAGGATATTCTATGGTAAAAAATGTAAATGTTTTCATGTTTCGGAATATTGTTACACACAAAAAAGTTGTAAAATTAATAACTATATAGAAAAATATTAGTTGAGTTGCTGTAAATATTATCTGATATTCATGTTTTCTTATAAAACTTGTTTGCATATAAAACACTTAATGAAATTTACTTAATATATTTAAAGTAAAAATTATAAAATATTTAATGTATGCAAATTTTTATTTGTAATGGTATTTATAATTATATATTGTTGATTGTGAATATATGATGCTTATAGTTAAGTGATGAAAAGAGTCAAAATTGTTGCAATCAATATAAAAAAGGATTGGTTTAATACATGATGAATGGTTTGATACACAATAAATATTGCACTATAAACACTTTCAAAATGTTTTGTTTCTTTTTGATATACTTTTATTGTCACATAAAAATTACTAAAAGATTATGCTCAGAATATTTGCTTGGTACCTGTAGTTATTTATCTCAGTATTTTTATATGCACTCAAATAGATATTTGTTTATAAGTCTTACATTATTTATAAACTCTAATGGAATTATTTGTCTTATAAACTATTTTTGAATTTTTCTTTGTTTCATATAACTTCAAAGGGCATGGAAACAGTTCATTTGTGTTTATTCTTTTGAATCTTTATGCTTATAAATTTGAAATGTCTTTCACTTGTTGCTATGATGATAAGTTATAAGTTTTTATTTTTTTTCTCCATATTTACCTTAACTTTCTTATTTTTTAATTCGAAATGTAGCTTTATCCGTTTTCTTATATTTTTTTGTGTATTTAGGATTTCTTTTATTTTAAATGTTTTATACAGAGTTCTTCTCAAAAACTCTTTCTGAAGTCATTTTTGGTTTGTGCTTTATTATATTTTTTGTCGTAAATTTCTAACAGTTTATTACATCATGCATTTACTTAAAGTCAAATCTTATATTAATACACGCAAACGCATTCACGCCCATGTACTCACTAACTCCTGCATATCACATACACTCATACGCACGTATAACACAGTTTTAATGTATAAGTTTAACGCGATTTTTTAAATTACACAAAAATATACGCAGATGATCTTAGTATTAACTGTGTATTATAAATAGAATTAATTATTTCGCAAGTGGTTCAACAGAAGCTGCGATTAAATTTATAAGTTTAGTTTCGAAGACTTATTTCTATTTATGTTCTAGAAGAGGGAAAGAATAAGTGATATATATTTCATGATTTAATTATGCATTTCTGTAATATTTCTTTTAGAGATTTTTTAGAATAAAGCAGAAAATTATTATTCGAACCATATTAACAATTATTTTATAAATTGAAATTCTCCAATATTAAATAATCAAATGTTAACACTATTTTTTCTAAAATTGCTGTTTTAATTTGTGATAAACACAGTTTTTACAGTTAAGTGTGAACTCTAATTGTTTTATTTCACATAATCAGTAAATAAGAAATTTTACATGAATTTTAATGTAAATAAATATGAATTTTATTCACTTTTACTGTTTTTTTATTATTTTATAGCATATGAAAGGATTGAAAAACGGGAAGAACAAAGCAGATGTCCTTCGGCCTCAACATAGGGGCCAATATAGGAGAAATCTTGAAGGGCGTTCACATTAAAAATGTCACAAAACTAAGATTGAATTTAAAAATCCGTAACTAGTTTTCACTGGCAACTTCTTTCGAAGATTGGCGTCTTTGCATCATTGAATCTCAGTAATTGCTCAAGAGGTCGCCAAAGGTTCGAATGGTCTCAAAAGCCTGTCCAATAAATAAATAAGAGTAATTTCGTGTACACAACAGCTGTACCTGTTGATGGAATGGAAGGGTTGAAGTCATTTTTATGGGAAAAAGGCAAACGGCTAAGAGGGCAATTACTTGGAATGAGCTTCCATTTCGTGACCAAGATGAGGCAAAGTAAGATGGTAGCTTGGCAGCTTCAGGATTAAGATAATTATAACATTGGAAGATTTTCTTCAGTTTTAAAGTGCATATAGTTAACCTTGTTTAGATACTTTACCAGAGTTAGCAGAATAACTGTAATTTAATAAAAGTTTTATTTTTTTGTGCTAGTGATTAAAAAGCAATTTTAAGAAACTTATTGCAAAATTTTTGAAGATTTCATTTTGAAATTTAACATACTTTCTATAATCCATAGTTGAAACATGATTTGTAATTTTATTTAAAAAAATTCTATTTATTGAATATTTTACACGGTATGACTATTGATTTTTAATGATTTCGTGTTGACGTATGAATGAAAAGTTGAATAGTTTTATTATGCTAATCGAATTGTTTTATATTTTTTTAAAATAAACAATTTTAGTTTTTTTGTTTATAAATTATGGTTGAAATACTTATGATAACAATAATTTTAATATGATTGAAATTATTATGAGTGAATCATTCATTATCTGTGTTAAATGAGTTTAAAATCGTTTTAAATGAATGAGTTCTAATGAATTCACTAATTATTTTTTTATTATTAAACTGGTGAATAGTTTTTTTTAAGGAAGGAAGCATAAGATATTATTTTATACAACATTCAGTGAATTTAGAAAGAAATATTTTTGATCTTTAATGGAGACATAGATTTATATTTTAAGTAAATCTAATTGGAATTTAATTCGCAGAATTGTTAAAATTTTTATTATTTGCCAACATTTTTTGTAATAATTTTTTTTAAATCCTATTGCAGTTTATTCTGTAATGGAAAATTTTACTCATAAAATTTTTCTTGATTTTTCATTCGTCTGATTTGACATTGATTTGACTCAACTATATATGACGTTTCAACTAATAATTGTAGTAAAAAATAAAAAAATCAACTAGTTAAATTAAACTATCAAATTAAAGAAATTAACTAATCATCATTATTTATTACCTTATAACTTAATATTAAATACAATAAATATATAAAAATAACTTGCTTATTATATACATCTTATGGAATATTTCATTAAATATAATAAATGCAGTGAAGTTTCTCGGTTAAAAAATCCATAGACAGAAAAAAAAAATTTTCGTGACTACTAAACTTGCAAAAATACTTTATTATGTGTTTAAAATAAGAACACAAAGATTTACTTATCTGAAAATCCGATTATCTTAAAGATAAAAATTATTATTTCAAAATTTATGATTTAGTTACCCACATAACGGTAAATTATTTAAAATTATTCTAGCTTAAACTAGGGTGAATTATCCTGTATTTGTATGAAAAATATATATATAAATGTGATAATCTTTCGGAAAAATTTCCTAAAAGAATTCTCTATGTTGAATTATCCTAGCTTTCCTTGACATCATCGCTCTTTTTTGAGTATGAAATAATAAGATATCTGAGCTGAATTATATTTGTTTTATTCTTTTCTAACTATTATGATTGATTTCACCTTGAACTATTCCAAACTAAATTCAAGGTAATGAATTAACAAAGCGAAAAATGCTTTCTGACTGCTCATGTTTATTTTACTTAACGTATCTTATCAGCAAATAATTTTTTAAATTTTTCTATTGAATTAATATTATTGGAAATTAAATGTTTCAATATTTTAGGGTAATCTTCAGTTTTTTAAGTTAAATATTATTTTTGGATTAAAATTACTTAATTTATACACTGTAAAATTAAATTATTAAATTTAAATTTTTCCTTTTTTGAAATTTTCACAAGAAATTAATTAAGGAATTTTGTTTCAAAGTCAGCGTTAGAAATAAATCTCAGTGAATTACTGTATTTTGCAGTTTTTATGAATATTTAAATGCATATTTCAATTGATTTATTTAAATGTATACTATTTTTATGAAAACTCATTGTAGTCATAATTCAAATGATAACAAATTTTTATTAATATTAATAAAAATTTTGATACAATTAATTTATTGTATCCATTAAGCTAAGTTGCTGATGTTTAAATAATATTTTATAATATTAACCATTTTATCATTTTGTGCTTTCTGGAGAATAATTTATGATTGAAAAATTAAAATTAGGAATTGAAAAAAAAATTAATTAATTAAAATAAAAGTAATACATACTTAATTTCATATTAAAGTAAATACTATTTAATTAAATATTTAATTATAAAAACGAATTAGTTTACAATGTATGCATTGTGCATTTGCATTTCAAATAATTTTACTATCCTCCTCGGTCTACTCTGTATATTACATTCTTTAAAAATTGTAAAATGCTATAATATGCATATATAACCTCGCTAGATGCACAGATAAAGAAAATCCCTAAAATGTGTGAAACTCTTTTTTTATGTAAACAGAAAAAAAACTGATCTTGCGAAAGTTCTATGTATTTGTTATCGGTCAGGATATATTTCAAATTAATGGCTTACATCATTCCGAATTCTTTTCATAATTTAATACTAGCAAATACAGCAAAAACTTGCAAAGATCTAGTGCAACGGATATGTATGCAAATATGCCTCGTTACAGTTACGAAATCACAAGTAATAAAATAACTGGTCTGGTATCAGAAATTTGTACAAAAAAGTACCGCTGCTTCGTACCAATGAACTATAATTTTCCAGATAATATTCTAAAATTCCTTGGTTTGTTTTCTAAAACAGTTTTATGAGGTCCTAGGTCAGACAGTTAAAAAGCAAGTGAACTAAGAAAAATGCATTTGCTAAAAATTTTCTGTGAGCGTGATTTGCTTTTATATTTTACATTAATAGGGTTACTTTAAAAATGTTTTCAGATAATGCATATATTTGTTATCAGAATTTGACATTCAAGATTTAAAATACAGAATTAAATTATAAGTAAAAGAAAAGGGAATTGTGGCGCTTCTTTTTCACAAGTGAAAATTG
This sequence comes from Latrodectus elegans, assembly GCA_030067965.1. Lineage (NCBI taxonomy): Eukaryota > Metazoa > Arthropoda > Arachnida > Araneae > Theridiidae > Latrodectus > Latrodectus elegans. The sequence goes on along the minus strand of CM057810.1, from coordinate 90,994,550 downwards.
CGACCATTTCTTATTTATGTTGTTATTGTTTGTATAGAGCTGTCATTAAAGTTGTTGCTTTCTGTATATTTTGAGACTCCCTTTATATTTTTTGATAAAGATAATATCGTTCAGAACATTCGTATGTTTTTTTTCAATTTTTAATTCCTCGTACTTTTTATTTCAGAAATAATAAAATGCATAACTAAAAAGTATATTAGGTTAAAACTTCTTAAAATATTTTATGTAGAATATAAGCGTTATTCATGTTTATTAATTTTTTTCACTTATTCAACTACAAGATTTGACAAAAAAAGCTGCTTATAAGAAAAATATCATAAATTATTAAGTATAAGCACATTTTACATAAAATATTTTACAATTTTAATGCAATTAAAATTTTCTCTTTACTCCCATCAGAGATTATTAATAAATACAAAAATGTCTTTACCCAATTACCTTGAGCTACATAAGAATAATATTTATTTTTCAATACTTCTTCATAATTCTTCATTTTAATCAAGAAATATTAATTGAAAAATATGTATGATCAGTATAAACTAGTTTGAAAGTACTACAGTGACTAATGGAATTTCAGCGGTGAAGAAAGTTTAATTATATTTATAATTTTCATGCCTTCGATTTTAAAAACAATTCACATTTGCATATGCTAAATACTATGAATTTGCTCATGAGAATATAGGAATTCACTTGGTTATAGAAAATCACTATATAAAATATTTCATCATGTATTCAAAAATTTTGTGTGTGTGTTTTGAGTTTATATTTTATTATAACAGACATTTTTAATTTCATGGATCAAATACTTCATATAATTGTAAAAACAGTGTTAACCAAAGGCATAAATAACCGAAAAATAATATAAAAATATTTTTATGTGGATAATTTAAAATATAGGAGAATATTTGTTTAAACATATAATTTAAAATTATTACTTTTCAGGAAAAAAATCAAAATCATTAGCATATTTAAAATGTTAATAAGTTTTCTTATTGAGTAGCTTTTTGCAGTTTTTAAAAAATATATATTTGCTAATCAAAAATATAAATCTAAGCATATTAGGAAATATATAAAACATATATGTGACTAGAACACCACCCGTGTGGATTCTGGAATAATTGCTTTTATTGCCACACCCATGAATTTTATATCATTAATCAAACATATAGTAAATTGAAAAATTTTGTTTTATGTATTTTACACAAATGATTGTGACTAATGATTGTGAATGTGTAAAATATTTGGGAAAAATATAATTGCCTATAAAACTTAATTCCAAATGAAAGTTTCCATTAATTTGATATTAGAAGGGAAAATATTTAATGTCTTTGTTGCAATTATGATCCGCTTCCATATTATCAATGTCAACACACACATTTCTTTAATATATCTATGGTCCCTGTAATGCTGATGATATATTTTCTATACACTGAGGTTTACGCTTAAAAGTAACTAGAGTACAGTGTTCGATTACTAGAGAAAAACAAATAGACATGATCAATATGACATTCTTCTAATATTTTTTCACCAATATACTCCACATATTTCATTTATTTGAATTCTTACTATATAATGTTGTTTAAATATGGCGAATATATTTAAACTCAACATTTTTAAATTCTGAATAGTTTAAACGGACCATAAATAACTTTTACCCCATATCTCTTTCATATCAAAGATATATTTGTTTTTTTTAATTAAACTCTGCGAAAAAGAATTTAAATATATACTAAAAATCAATGCATGTTTTGCAGAAAAATTTAATTGCTTTTTACATTATTAAATGATAAAGTTTTAATTTTATCGAACAGTTTTAACAGCGTGTCTAAACATATTTACTTCAAGTTGAATGTTAGACTGATTAAGATTATCTTGTCATTTTCCATGGGAGATTGTAACATAGACAATTTGAATTAAAATGATGTGGTTGTTTTAAAATATATTGCTTTACAATTAGTAGTAGTCATTCAAGCGAACTCCTTCTACATTCACAAAAACCAGTTCTTTTCTTGTCCCTTGTGATGAGAAATTTGTTCTTGTTATAAAATAGATAATCCTTACAGTAAGAGTATAGGTATAATTTAAGGAAAGCCAAGTTATTTATGATATCATGGTACATGTTAGCAAGTATTGTTGCACCAAACACGGAAATCAAAGAGCTAATTCTAAGCCACAACAAGAATCCTGTACTCATCGATAATTTTCAACTTTGGAAAAATAGCCAAGAAGAAATAGATCAGAATCTCAGCCCACCAATCATGATTGCTCAAATTAAAAATGCATGTTTCATGAACTATTGATTTTTTTCTTGTGATATATTAATTATAAAAAAAATTCTTAGACTGTTCAGTGCTTTTTGATACACTTGTAACTCAGAATTTCAGTGCAGCTTAATATAACTCAATTTCTCTAACTCTAACTGAGAATAATTCTCTAATGTTTATGAAAAATTGATGTCATAAACAAATTTCTAATTAGATAACTAATGCATTTGAATTTCTGCAGTAATTAAAACAGTGGTAAAAGAAAGTGTCTTCTGGATTTTTTTTCCTGATCTACCAAGCATTCAGTTTCTAGCTTTATCTGTTTTTGGTCTGCAATTATTAAACCCATTTTCTTCCAGAATACAAAAGTAATTTTCATGTAAACAGTTTGAATTGAATCACTTGAACAGAAATATTATGGTTATTGCATCTTATACCCAGCACATTTTAGAGCATGATAAACTGAGATGTATATAAAATAAGACCAAAAGAATTTATGGTACTAGTAGGGTATATCCCCCAATTGGCGACTTTAGCGACCTTTTTTCATTGCCAAGCAATTTAAACACTGTTGTCATTTAAAAAACCATATATATGTAGCAAAACACAAGAAAATAACCAAACCTGACTACAAGAAAATAAGAAAAGTAACAAAAACTCAAATTGACAACACTATAATCAAAACAAAGGACATCCGATTTGGTGAGAAATCTCTTGGGGTGTTTATCATACTTACACTGAATTCAATAATAAGGAAATGATTAAGAGTACCTTTCCATTAAATCCTTGTGCCATTCAATAAATAATTTTTGGCAAACTCCTTGCGTACATACTTTCTACGTTTTTAGGGAAATCTTTATTCTTTATTTTATAAATGTGAGATATCCTAAGTATTATCTGTAATGATTATTATTAGTTCAATCATAATATTTTTATGTTAATGATAAACACATAGCTAATTAACATAGCACATTTACATCACCAGTGATAAACACAGTTTGATGGATGTACCATAGCTTAGTGGTAGACCAACACTCCTGGGAGACAGACACAAAATTTGATTCAGAAGAGGAAGTTGCTTATTGTCTGCTGCATGTTCATTTTGGGAATTTTCTAGATTTCCTTGCTTGAGACACATGTAAACACGGATTACTATCAATAATAAAGTATTTTCGATAGGTAAACACCCAATGAATGCTTAAAGATGCTTTTAGTTGTTAAGCTGTTCTCTAAGTAGTTTTAAAAGCATTATTAAACTTATATTTTGGACTGAATTTTTCATTGGTATTTATTTGTTGTTTTTATTTAATTATTTATATAGAACTCTAGTTTTATTATTCATTTTAAATTATAAACAATTCCTATTTCTTAAAACTTGGCAAAATTAATGAAAATCGCTTAACGAAGAATATATTTAGAAAATCTACTCTAAATGAAACAAATTTCATTGAATTTGAAAAGCAAATTATTTTTTATTTCTTTTTTTCTTTTATTATTTGTTTTTAAATATATATATATGAAAAAATCTAAATCTTTTTTAAGACATATCATTTTTCTATTTTAAAAAATTACTTCAGAAATTTTTCTTGTAAAAACTATTTAGAAATATAGTCGATTTTTTATACTATAGATTTTAATATCATAAAAAAAATAAGATAAGTTTTTCTTATTTCTTCTACCATTACTAACCAGAACTCAGCAAAATTAACTGAACTTTGATCTCTTGCGAATATTCCTTATTTCTTCATCTTAAGAAGTGATGATAATTCCAATTAGCTACTTTCTTTAACAGCCGTTCAGTCATCAGATTAACTTAAAAACGAGTTATACATTCCTCATTTCACCAAGATCTTTCGCAATGGACGACTTTGAAGAAACGATGATGGGAAACGAGCAATTAAAAAATATAAATTATTATGTCTGTAGACTTTTCTTGCAACTTGTGTAAAATGCCGAATAAGTTTCCGACCTATAATGATTGCAAAATAGTTGTATAGAGAAATTCGTGAATCGAAATAAATCGAAGAGTTTAAGAAATATCTGTTTTTTACTCATCTGAGTTGAATATAAATGAATCATCAGTTGGCTTATGTTTCGATAAATCAATATATTGACGTTTAATTTAATTTATTAAAATGGCGATTCCATTTCACCTAAATTTAAAACATTAATTTGCTATGAGATCTCACAATGCATGTAAAACTGACATATTATTCTGATAAAAAGAAGACAAAATTTATTTTTAACTGATATGGAGCATTTAAATCAATAATTTTTCATTCTCGAACACTAATATTAAATTAACTGAAACACTTACTTTTAAATAATATTTATGCGTTTAAAAGTTTTAACTTTTATACTTACTTTATAAAAACAGTCTAATGATGCTAGTATAGTTGCAAAAAGAAACTTTTTAATTATTTTTAGCATTTATCATTTAATATACTTTTTTAATTAGTAAAAAATATTTTTCTATCATGTATAAGAATAAGAAATATTTTGAATATAAAAGAGTTTTCTAAGAAAAAAAAATCCCTCTATTTAAGCTTCTTTGATAAAATATTATTATTAAAACATTGAAAATTGTAAAATTCGCGAATTATAATGGTAGCAAAAAATGTAATGATTAAATGAGAGTGCATTTTGAAATTTTTAAATTAAATTCATTTCAAATTATTTATACTTTACAGATTTAAAACTTACTTGTGAATTTATCTCATAAAATGCTCAAGTTAACATTTTACTAAAGATTTCAAACAAGTAATGTAATTAGATACATACATATATATATATATATATATATATATATATATGTATAAAATGCGCATTCGTAGATATAAAATGATAAAATTTTCTCCATCCAAATCATTATTAAAATTTATTTCCTGAAGAGTTTAATCTGAAAAAGTATTTCTTATTTAATTTTTAATTAGTTCATAATAATTTTTTTAATTATATCTAAATTTGTTTTATATTTTGTTGTTTCTATGGAATTTAAAATAAATTTGTTGAAATTGTTCATTTAAAATGGAATGCTTACAAATTCTGTAACTTCTTCCTTTAGCGATATTTCTTTGTTTATATAAGTTAATATTTAATTCAGAAAACACTTAAATATTTTTTAAGAATCTGAACAGTTTGTGATAATATTAGGTAGTGAAAGCTCACTCCAGTTAATTAAAGCAAATAAAAAAATGGGGATATCATGCCTTTTTTTTTAATTTAATAATTTTTAAATTATTCAAATTTTGCACTTAAGTTTATTCTGATGTTTCAAATTTTGAGCGCAATTTGAGTTCTTTTTACTTCTCCATGGATAATTCCGAAAGATTATTTTTATTTAATTTGACCACAGTTTTAAAATTAATAAAAAATTGGTCGTTCTAAAGTAAATATACAATGCATTTTTTAATTTTAATTCAATATAGTTTACCATTTAATTCACAGGTGGCAGCACAAACACATGGTTTATTATAAATTTTTTTTGGTAAAGTAAAAAGTTCAACAAGTATCTTTTGACAAAAACATTCACAAATGATGTTTCTTAAATTTATCATAAACGCAATTAATTTGAATATATTTTCTTTAGATATTTTATTTATGAATTGTTAATGAACTTGTAATTTTTTATACTTGACTGCAATGACGGCAATAATTATAAGATTTGAAATTTTACTCTACTATAAAATTCATGAAATAGTCCAATAATATATATATGTATATATATATATATATATATATATATATATATATATATATATATATATATATATATATATATATATATATATATATATATATGTATATAAACATTTAGAAATTATCATTTATAATAGAAATACTTAAATGAAATTTGAAAAAGCGAATTCAAAACAAAATAAAACAAAAGTGAAAAATTTCTAATGTATTTAAAAGTTAATAAGTTAATAAAGTTTTAGGTTCAGCCTAAAATGTTTAAGCTTATTAAAATATTTAAATGAATTTTTTTAATCAAAAACATATTTTTACTTATTTAAAAAAGCGTTTTCATTTTTGAAATATTATATTTAAGGGAAATTTCCTTTTAAAATTCAGAATAGACCAAATATATGAAACAAATTTTGAATTTATTTCTATATATTTGAGAAAAATTTCATTGTTAACACTAACAGATTTTCTTTTGAGGATAATACGTTTTTATTTGTTTATAATTGTTATTTTAAGCCTACAATTTTGAATTACTGAAATATTTATTCAAAGAAAAATGTTGAGAAATTATTGAGAAACATAATTACCTTCCTCCATTTAGGAAGGAAAATTTGTGTAATAGCATTAAAGTAAAAATAACAACATCAATGTTTTGAAATTTTTTTTTTAAAAAAATTGGATGTTTTAAGACTAGCTCACTGTAAAAAAATAAAAAAAATATCGTAGTTGAAAATTAGTTAAAATAAGACATTCTCTTCATTTCAAACTTCGTATGTGTATTTAAAAGGCATCTATTTATTTTAAATAGAAGATTTACTTCAAAATATTTACTACTTATTCTTAAAAAAGATTAATAAGCTTATGCTTTAAAAAATAAAATTTTTTTCTGTTAAAATAAGTTAAACTTACATTTATAAAATAAAGAAAACTCATTTACAAAATCTAAAAAACTTGTAAATCAACATTTCATGAGACACAGTCATAAATTTCAGAATTTATGATGCCACATTATTATTTAGTTTTCAAAACTTTTTCCAAGACATCATTTAGAACATCATTCGGAAGATATTTTTACATCGTTTGAAAGAAAAGTTTTTTTCATTATCACTAATATCACTAATAATTAATTTAATTAATTTTTTTTTCAAATGTCCATAACTTATCCAAAATTTTAAAATTTTATGCTAAAATATATTAATAAATAAAATAAATTATATTTGATAGTGTAAAAATATAAAATAACGAAATATACAGGATATAAACATCTTCATTTTGATGGAATATTGTCGAAGTTTTCCAATATCATTTTTTGAAGAGCCAAATGACAAGTTGTCAGTTAAGAAAATATTTTTATAAATTGTTTTTTAAAACGATTCATTTAATTAAGTTTATTAGAATAGAGAGAGAGAGAGAGAGAGAGAGAGAGAGAGAGAGAGGAGAGAGAGAGAGAGAGGAGAGAGAGAGAGAGAGAGAGAGAGAGAGAGAGAGAGAGAGAGAGAGAGAGAAATTTACTTCAACTATTTGAGAAACAGCCTTGTGCTAATTATAGGATTGATTACTTGAATGTCCAATTATAATTTTAGAGCAACGCATCTTTATTTATAAAATTTTAAAGATGAGAATTTGTTTTCATTATTCGATAGCTTTTTCTTATAAAATTATATTTTGCTTATTATTAAGAGTAAACAACTTCCTTTTCTAGTTTGATATATTTTTTATCAATTACCTTGATCGTTTCACAGAAAGCTGTATAGGGTCCTATTCCTTCGGCAACCTTATCATCTCACATAACACAACAGATTATTATTATCTTGGGGAATTTTTGTAAGGAACATCAATTGATATATGTGTATATTTATCATCAAAGACATACAGACTTACTAGAAACTGAATATCTTCTGGTAGAAATTTTATATTTCAGCAGATTGTTTGGTTTGAATATATATATATATATATATACATATATATATATACATATATATATACATATATACATACATACATACATATATATATATATATATATATATATATATATATATATATTTAAATATATATTTATATATATATTTAAATATGTTTGTTTTTTTACAATACGAAAATTTGATGCTGTTTTACTAATTATCCAAGGAATTAGAAAAATAAATTTGAAGTTTTTGTAAACTATAGTAGAGAATTCTTTGGTATTTATGAATGAGCTTATTTTTTTATAATGAATTTTATTTAAACATTTATTTTACTTCAATTAGGCTCTTTAAAAAAGGTTAAAAAGTTAAACCTCTTTACATAAATATTTCATAATTACTTAAGTCGTCGTTCAGAAATTGTATCAAAGATAAGTCATTGAAAAAAAAAATGAAGCATCAGCGTAACTTTTGAATAGAAAGAATTATGATTTTTATATAACTATGATAGATAAATTTTACTTAATTACTTTATAGATTCTTGATTTAATGTGTATATTTTTTCAGAGAAGCGCTTGATTAAATACGAAGAGTGGCTTTTAAGCATTTTTTAGACTTTTATATAAGTTTTATTTAAAATTTAATTTTACATTCAAAGTACAAGCTCTTTTGCCATTTCATTCAAACTTAATGATTTGTAAAGATTTTTCATTCAATTTATTCCAATCAATTTCGTTTCTTGCACTAAGCTTTTAATTCGAATGTTATTATATAAAATCATATACGTTTATATAAAGGAAGTTTTAATATTAAAAATAATAATATAATATTTTACTCCAAGTTATTATTTTTGTATGCTTTTATATTAAAGAATTTAAGTGAAATGAAAAATCTGAATAAATTTCTACAGTATAAGCGAGCCGAGCTGGCAGCCGAATGGTTAGCGCTCTTGCCTTCGGTTCAACAGTTCGTGGGTTCGAATCCCACCTTGGGCATGGATGTTTGTAGTGGTTCGGAATCCACTTTAAGCCGTAGGTCCCGGTCTAATTAGCCCTCAGGTGCAAAAAAAATGACCGTTGACCGACAAACAAGCCAGCCAGACAGTATAAGCGAATCGTCTTTAAATTCATATTTAATGACGTTATCGATTTATACAATACAATTTTATGAATAATAATTGCGCCGAATAAAACAACAAAATTAAATTATTTTTAATAAATATTATTTAAAGGTCCAACACTCATACACATCTTTATAGAAACTTTATTTCATTTCTTGGCAGTTATTTTTTTTATAATCAATATGCCTGTCTATGAATCCAACCGCTTCATGTTTTTGAAGTTTTTGGAAGGCAGAGAAACATTACTTATTTTATAAAAAATATTTTTAAAATAATAAAAAAAATGAGATAGGAAATGCTACCTCCGAATATATATTTTCAGTCTTTTCCTAGTAACATTAAATTTTGAAATGCTTTATTACTCATACATTAAAACTTTAACATTGAAGGTCCAAAATTTATTTATAAACAAATATTTGCTTTTCAGTTTTTAGCAGCCTCTTTTTTTCTATTTAGTTAAGTAGAGAGAGAAGATCTATATAGAAGCTTTTATATTATTATAAAGACTATAATATATTATATATAATAATCATTTATATATATATATATATATATATATATATATATATAATATATATATTATAGTTCTTATAATAATTTTTCCATGTTTTCCAATAAGATTTATAGATTTTTTGCTGAATTATAATTTTATTTAATGTTCATATGACAAGAATTTATTTTACCAAGATATAAAAAACTTTATAAAATATAAACTTCAGAAAATAAAAAAAGTTTTTACTTTTTCTTAGGAACTTTCTAATTTATAGTTTATATGTCTCCTAATTTAGTGATATTTAGACATTTTTTAGACATCAAGTAAAATAATAAATAAATATTAGAAGACATTTTTGATTTGTAGTGTAAACCCAGTGAATGAAATCTATATATCGTATAGCCCATTAAAGCTACTTCGTTCAATTCTCAGTAGCATCGATTTGTGACTACTGAGAATTTCTCAATGCATTGTTAATCATTCTGCAATTCTTAATGCATTAATTCAGATTGTAATTAGTAAATAATTTGGTATAATATTTATTCATAATTTGCATAAATATAAAGTATAATTTAATATTGTATATATATAATATTGTATATATATCAACAACACACACACAATTTTGGTCTTCTTATGCCCAAAAATATTTTGAAATACAATTCTAAAATTGTATTGCATTACTTAAGTAACGATAAAAAAACTTTATAGCAAAAAATTCATTCACGAATTTTCCAAAAATTATTTCACAGAAAATATTATTTATGATCACATTTCACTCGAAAAACATTCAATATATATATATATATATAAATATATCGTTGTTGAATCGGTATACGTCAAAGTGGAATGCATTCATTCTCGATTGGACGGAAAGACTAATTATGATAGTTCCCTGCCTTCATTTTGTAGATAGACGTCCAAATTGAAAGCAGTCAGAACTCTCCCTTTAATGATAGGAAATATCTACAATTACGAAGAGCAGCTCGCAGCTCTCAAAATCATAATCATGCTTTTCATTTCACAACGGAGACCGCCCAGGGTTGCACACGATCTGGACGCGGATCACTCAGTAATCCTGAGGTGTCCCTTTCCGAAAACGCGCATTCATCATACCTGTAATCTTCCCTTCTCCTGGTGGCAGTGGATTGTATAATCGCGTTAATGTCAAAACGGCACAAGGTCTTTCGTTATCCCGAAGATGCTCTTTAAACGCCCTTTTCGTGGCAAGAGGTATTATTTTCGAAGAAAACTTATCATCTACGTTGAAGTTTGAACTCTTTATTCTGCAATCAATTCAGTGCGCGCAAATAATGGGGCACTATGCTACGGCACAGCGCCCTTCTAAGCGTCATTAATTTTTGCAAGAGTTAATTTCGATTGAGAAATTAAGCTTGTTGTATGCTTACATTCTTAAAATGTAAGCTAACTCATTGCATCAGACGTTGAATTTTTAACTTTTGGAGTTAATTAACAGAAAGGATGATTACGGGAAAATTAACTTCATACTTTTATGTTTTAAATTAGAGTTAATTGATGATATAGGATGTATTGCTGGATATTTTTTTTATAATAGGAAATATACTATTTTATAATATAAAAAATATATAAAAAATTATATTCATGTTATAAAAGATTAAGTTTTTGTTGATGAATTTTTATTGGTTAAATATAAAGTATAGATTCAAAATATTTGAATTTAAGTTGAAATAAATGTGATTTTATATGAATTAAATACATTAAGCAATCCATATTTATTGCTTAAGATGAATTGCTCTGGATAAAAAGTAAACATCATCTTATCTTATATGTATTATATAGTGTTTAAATCATAGGTTTTAATGAGCATAAAAATAATACTTTTACTTTCTACTCAATATATTTATCGCTTCTGCATAACACAGTTATAACTATAATAAATTTGTAATATCATACCACAAAAAGATAGTTTTGTATTTCTGCTATGAAAAAGTCCTGATTGTAACTCAACACAATCAGTTGAATGGTAAGATTAAAGAAAATATACTTTAAATCTATCAATCAGAAGCTCTCTAACGACAAATTTTTTATTTTGTTATGATGTCCTGAAATAAATAAGTTTTGAACAGTACATTAATACTCTATAAAAGTTCACAAATTTCTGTTGATAATATAAGTTCCAGAAATAAATAATTTTTACATTCACACACAGCACATTAATACTCTAAGAAAGCTCACAAGTATGACAATAGATCACAATCCTTTACTTTTTATCTTTTTACTGAATTTTGGAGAGACTCGTAAGTCAAATTTTCAACACTTAGGTACAATGTCGAAATTTATTTGTTTTTTATGAAATCAGCTTCCTAAAATTATAAGCATTTAAATTTTCCGTTAGAATATTCCTCCAAATTTGGAAAATTCACTTAGTAACTTTGGGCAACTTGTTGCGATTGCATTAATGACTTCAAAAGCTTTGCTTAAGACTTATTTACTAAATTCGATTCTATTATATTGTTAATTTTGTGGAAAGACTGTCTTTCTTTTAAGAAATTTTAGTTTTAATTCAGGAGGATGTCGATAATCACAAATAATAGAAAGATTCCGTAAGATACATTAATGTTGGCATTATTTGTAATTAGAATAATAATCTAAACTTGAATTCGAATGTACAGAATCGGAGAATCACTGAAAATACTCAACAGAAAAAATGTATTCTGTTATTAATGTCATTTCACATAAAATTTGTTAATTTAATGCATATTTTTCTAGTATGATTTATATGCATTTCTTTAAAAGGTAAGGGAAAGATTTTTTTTGCTATTTGTATATTTGTATTATTTTTTCAAGAACCATTTTGATTTTGTAGTATAAAAATGACACTTCACAACATTTCCTACAATTTAAGAATTTTGCTCATTATTTATACTTTAACACGTATATAAATAAAGAGCAGATTTAAATAAAACGTTAACATATCTCTTTAATCAGATTGCATTATCGATAATCTAATTAAATTTACAATATGCTCACAACATTTTATATATTCTTGAACAATGGATGTATGCTCATTTTCTATGGCATGCATATTAATGAATTCCTTAATTTGCTATCAAAGAATTCTAAAATTTATTGTTCACTGCAAATTATACAAGATGTTATCGTGTTTAATCGTTAGTGCTTTTAATGCTCTTTTTTATTTCAAATAAGTTTTCGAAATTAAAATGAGATATAAATGCCTTAGGTAATTTTTTTTCCTCAGACGCACTTAAAATGGAAGTTTTAGACGTTGTACCATATAAATCACTATTTTTTTTCTCCTTAAATGTCCTTCAACTCGGGCAAGTTTAAGTTCGAGGGTAGCACTCAGAATGTTAATGCAATCGTCTCAAGGCCAATAACGAGATCAACACTTTCACTTACACGAGTTTCACCTTTTCCCAACATCACTCGCTGAATTTTAAGTGATCTCCAAGAAGAGCTGGCTGCAGATGTAATTAATAGAAGTATCTTATTACTTATAGGAACATAAAACGAAGCAGTTACAGCTAAGACAAATAAGTTATTTAAATCATGCAATGAAATATAGTCAAAACACATAATTGAATACACATATGAATATTATTATAACGTGATGAATGAAACAAATGTTGGAAATTTGCGGAGGTGTGCTCTAAAAGTTACTTCTTCTGTCTAATGTTTAGTTAGAAAATTAAATTACTTCATCATAAGAAATTTAAGTGATTTAGTTTTATTCATTATAAAACTTTATCTATACATATAGTCACATGTGTATAAATAAAATCTTTAAGTTTATGTTTTACTGTGCACTGCTAACGGTGCAACTTGTGATGTACTGATTTGTAAAAAAGTGTTTTTTTATAAGTATTTTACACATAAGCACTTATGCAAAAGTGTGTAAAATAAATGTTAAAATTATAAACACTTATTTTACATTTTTTTATAAGTACACTTAATTACACACTTATATTACAAGCATATTTTAAACACATATTTTTTAAAAGGAAAACATAAAAAAGTTATGTTTTTGTCATGATATAACATGATCATTTTCAAAAAATCATTTTCCAAGAAACATAAAAAAGTTATGTTTTTCTTTTTGATTTTAAAAATAATATATTTTGGTGATACTAAATAACACAGTCAGTCCATTATTTTAATACAAATTTATTTAAAATCTTAGACATATGAACATTATTTTTGAATTTAATTTTAAAAATAAGGTATTTTAATAAATAAGAATCAGTAATATAAAATCATGATATAACCTGATCATTTTCAAAAAAAAAAAATCATTTTCCAAGAAATTTAAATTAAAAATAAGTTGGAGGTAGAAATATAATTAAAAAATTCTTCACGTATTTCAATAATTAAAAATTATTTAAGTTATTAAAAACTTCTTTTGAAATAAATATTCATGCATGCTAGTTTCACTCTTGAAACATTAGCGAGGCATTAACTTTCATCATTTGTTTATCTTATGGAAGCATAGATAGATAAGAAATATATAGAAAATTCAAAGGGTTACAAAAGTTTAATTTTTTGTTTTCATAAAATTAAAAAAATACATATTATTTCTTAGCAAGCTACAAAATTATTCGTTTTGATTAGGTAATCAAAGGTACATAAAATCTACCTGAATGAAATTTTAATATTTCTCACATTCTGAGCAAGCGTTTGAATTATGCATGATTAATTATTATATTTACTGAATATTCAATTATGTATGAAAAAGCTCTTCTGTATTATTAATTAAAAAAAACAATAAATGATAAAAAGAAAATTATTTTATATTCTTCCTTCAATATTTCATGCTTAATCACACAATGTAAAACTAGCATAAAAATCATCTTACTAAATCTAAACCTTAATTGGGAAATAATTCAAATGAAGTTACAATACACTGGAATTTATTATGTATAAACTTATTTTTAGGTTTCAAGATAAATTTCGGCTTAGAAGTGCAATATTCAGTAAATTTTTAATCATGTTACCATTAATTTACCCAGAATAAATAAAAAATATTGTGTTAATTATCTTTACTTCGATATGAGATGCATACGAATAAAGATAGTTATTTATTATATTATTTGATATGATAGAGAAACTATTTTATGTCTTAAGCATTTCTCTGAAAAACATTCTCAAACAAACATTCCATTGCAATGTATGTTCTCATTAAAAAATTTCAATTTTTACAACTTTTTAAAGTAACAATATGTTGCTAAATTAGTTTATTTGTGAATTAAATGTTTCTTTGAGAACAAAATATTTATCATAAATTTTTGCGTTATTAATGATTGACTATGTCATGTCCCAAATTAAATTAATTAAGAGTTTACTATTTGATCTCAATTAATTAAGAATTTACTATTTGATGAAAGACAAATAGAAAGTGATATGTTATAGAACTAGTCATGATAAGTTTAATGCAACACAGCATGTTTTATTAAATTTTAAAATTAATATTTCAGTAAGTTAGAAATTGGATAAATTAGAACACTACAAACTTCTTACTATAAGCTTTTAAAATCTCACTATAAGCTTTAGAATCTAATAAAATCAAAATGCATACCTCAAATATCTACAATATTGAAAAAAAGAGATTAAAATAGTTCGTAGAATTATGGTGATTACATTTTAATAGAAGATTTGTTTGATGAAAAAAATAAGAAAATGTCAATCAAAAAATATTTAACGCATATTATTATAACCGACATCATAAGTTTTCTTTGTAGTGAGAAACTTGTATTTTGTAAATTTCAAGCAACAATCATTTTGAATAAAAATAGTAGGACTGTAGTAGCCTAGTGGTTAGGGTATACTCTATGCTTAAGGATTCGGTTCCCAATGCCGCCAATGACCCACCGATTACATACGGTATACGTGCTTGTTAAATCTATTTAATCCAATTTACTGTGGTCAGTCGTTGAGCAGTTACCATAGGTGTAATGGTCTAGATAAAATTTTCTCCCCTTCACATCAAAGTCAAAATTGAGAGAGTGGATCGTATGGTTGTGCCATCTATCGGAGAATCACTTAGAGCAAATTCTTACATTCACCCTCGTGGTGCTCTACTTAAGCGAACTATGCATTTTTTTAAGCATAATTACATAGCCTTAAGATAATGAGCATAGCTTGTTCAAGTGTCATAAGTAACAACAACAATAAAAAATCGTAACTTCAATAACTCCTTATAAGATTACTCAAAAATGCTTTTTTTATTTATTTCGTGCTGAAATTTTGAATGAATTATGATTTTAGTCATTTTTTTCCTTACCACATGAATTATATTCTCCCCTTGGAAATGAATGTTTGTAATGATTCTTGGGATCAATTTCAAATTCTAAGCCGCAGTTATGTCGCCCCCCCCCTTGAATTACAAGCGTCTTTAAGCTCTAAACCAAAACCAAGAAAGATAAAAGATAAAAAGAAGCATTTCTTAATTAGATGTTTCAAGCATTTTTTCCCGATATCCATTCCGATTTTTACAATCAAGTAATTATCTTTAAGTAGGAAGTTATTAATTCAAGAATGGTATGTAGATTTAAGACAGTTAAATAAACTATCTAGTAATAAAAGCTAATTACCCACTATTTTGTACTGATGATATGCTTGATAAAACCAAGAGGCTGATTTAGAGAATCGATTAACATAATGGGTTTTTCATGAGACATTGAACCAAATAGTCATCCTTACATTTAAGTACTTAACCTTATGATCAGTATCATTTTCCATTAATATTTGTTTGAGTTTGCTTTTCTTTAATAGTACCTAAATATATTTAGTATTTAAAGATTTCTAACTAAAGGTTTTGGTTCGTTAAATAGAAGTGATATCATAGTAAGATTCGAAAATGAAGATAGAAATGTAGAAAAATCGTAAATCAATATATCAAGTTAATTTAGATTATGATATGAGAGAGAAATTTCAAAATGATATTTTTCAAAGAAATTTAGAATTTCTAGTTTATATGCTGAAAAATGTGATGTTATTTAAAATTGTTTAAGTAGTCCTAATATTTTGAAGTCTGCACTGTATAAAAAGGGCAATCTTACTTTAGATTCTTTCAGGAAATATCATTCTTAGTCAAAAATTTCATTGAATTTGTAATAGAATGCATCTAAGTTAATTGATAATAAAAGGAGTTATTCATTCGTTTGAAAAAACATGTAACTTTCCCGCCTATATTAAAAAATTATAATTGTTTTGATTATGAGGCTCAAAGTGATGATGTAATATATAATTATAGTGACATTTTATTTTTGAAATCCTTGAAATACGACGATACCTTCAATTGAACATTTTTGAATTTGGAAAATATAATAGTATAGATTTTGAAGATGTTTCTTTTACAACTTAAAAATCGTAAAATTTAAAGAATATATTTTTATCAACATATTATTACATAAAATAAATCATTTGTATTGGTGTTGAATAAAATAAAATCGTGCATGTACATAAAGTGATGATTATTACGAATACTGGATTTTCATTTCGATACAGAAATAAAGCAAAAATTAGATCATGCGAAATGTTTAAATAGTTGTTTTGCTCCAATTACGCAAAATAGTTTCAGTGTAGATGCCAAAAGCAATCTAAATAAATAACTCTGAGATCTAAGCAATTAAGAAAAACCTTTGAAATTAGATAACATTTTATTCAAATCTTAGATGTTAAATAAATGCATAAATTGCACATACATTTTAATAATTAAAAATAAAGAAACTATGCTTATACACAATGCATATGAATGTAGATTTCATGCTTTGAAAAGAGAAATGTAGAAACACTGTAATACTGCGTTCTCAACTTTTTATGATTCGCTGCCCAATTTTTAGTCATAATTTTGATAGCGCCCCATCCCTTATGGTACAGTAAAATGTAGATAGTAATAATGTATTTTTTTGAATATTTTGGTACTGATTCAACATTACAAACTTAATTTTAAACTTTGTAAACTACCAATAATACTGAATTTTTTGGATATTTGACAACAATGTTTTTCAGTTTTGGTAAAATAAGTGTCTGGTGCCGATGTCTGCTCTTACGTCCACCATGTTGGACATTCTGTTGTTCCGATTTACCGATTCCGATTTACCTCAAACATTCTGGATTATCGAAAAATGCTTTCTCGGGCATTCGCAGATGTAAGTAAATTTTTTTATATGGAGATGGAGAATGTTCAATAATGCCAGTTTCAATTCCCAGTAGTCTCATTTGAATCACTCCTTTTATAATTATTGAATCTATCTGAATGTATACACTCGCCAACTTCCCTGTACCTAACCCAAGAAGGGTTCTACCAGTTCAGATGGGAGTTGCTAGAAAGAATAAAAGAAAATGGCACCACCCCCGCAACAGTTCCGAACTCCGTACGCAACAGCTCCATACACATGTGGAGGGCACACCTCTGCTGCCTCTAGCTGACCCCAGTTGACAAGTTTATTTAACATCAAAACAAGATACATTGCAAAGAAAAACATTGGAACAATGGAAATTATAAGGTATACAATTTAACATCAGGGTATTCAATTTAGCTTAAGCAAACATGCAACATAATAAGAAAAATTTAGTAACGTTGGAAAAAAATAGAGAGAGGTTGTTGAATAGACTCGGTTCAGCAAAGTTGTTAGTTTTCCTTGTTATTCCCTAGGTTGGTTCAATATAAATATAAATAATATGGTACTCGAGAAAGGCTAGATTATACTTAACATTACACATTACTTACATTTATTTACAGCAAAAGCTATATATAGATTAAAATTATACTTTACAATTCAACAAGAATAATGCAGATGGGTTGGTCATTAGCTACAATAACTACAGTATGAAAAAAGAAAAGAAAAGTGAACTTATATACAAACTGGACAGTATTAAAATGTTAGTAAAATTAGAAAAATAAATGTTATTACGTTGCACAGAGCTACAAGGCTTAGACACTCTGTATTTGTTCATCATTGTCCAAGAGGTCCAATTCTCCTTGCTGGTCATCCTCCTCTCCTTGGTTCTCTGGAATAAGTAGATCTCTGTGATCTATTAAAAAGTTCATTAAGGCAATCACTTTGGTTCTTGAATGATCATTGTTTACTATGTTTCTGGTCCATTCCTTTGTTAGATGGGCACTGGGCTTGGTGAAATGCCATGAGCTCGTGATTGGGCAGTCAGTTACCTAATGAATCGGGTTCCCTATGTCCCCGCCGGTACAGTATTCACTTGGGAGGGCACCTATTCTGTGTAGGTAAGTAGTGGGAAGGGGCCATATCCTGTAATAAATAGGGTTATTTGTCTGCGCTAGCAGTGTGTTCTATTTCTGACCTTCGGTATAACATCATATACCAGCCTTCCTGTTTCTGCCCGATCCCAACTGGCCTGCCATTTTTGATAGGCTTCTTCTGTTAGAAGTCTCCTATAACAGGAGCGTGGTGTTGGGAAGACGACGCATGGGTTTTTTTCCGAGTGGAGGATTCTGTTATTTTGGATGGCCACGAAAGCGATGCCAACCCTATCCTTCAGTTTGGATTCATTTGTATAAATGTGGCAGGTATCTGCGAGATTAGCTGGATGGGCTTTTTTCTAGACAAATTTTATTTTTTATATTACCCGGATGTATTGTGAGTTTTACTACTTTGTCCTCGACTTTGCTGGTGACAGTGATTTTGAAAATGTGTTTCAGCTGGACTTCTTTCTCAAATTGCCGGTGTAAGGATAAGATGCCGGTTATTATTTGTAGTGGTTTAGTGGCTGTGGTTTTATATGCGCCCGTGATGTTCAGGAGAAATTTTCTTTGAACTCTATTCAGGAGGAGTTGATTCTTTACTCGAAGAGTCCTTCCCCAGATCAGGGCTCCATGGGTAAGAATCCTTTCCTAAATAATTTTGTATAGTATTGATCTCTGGTTTTGTGAGAATCCCCAATTAGTTCCCGCCAATCTAAGTAGCTGTGGATGTATTCTGGAGGCTTTGGCTCCCTGGATTTTGATATGCTAGGACCAGTTGAGTTTCTCGTCTATTGTGATTCTTAATAGTTTCATGGTTTTGGATCTTCTGACTTTTTGGCTATCCCAGTGTATTTGTGGGTCGCACTGTAATTTCGTGAGTAGTAGGTAGTTTGATTTTTCTACGGAGAATCTCAGTTGATGTTTCTCGGTCCATTGCCTGAAATGTTTAAGGGCTTCAGTTGCAACTGCCCTCAACTTCCTTTTGCTACTTGCTGCAACTAAAAATGTATAATCATCAGCAAACGCTTGCAAGGTAATGCTGCACTTTGGATCTATTGTTTCCCTACTGCTGACCAGTCCAGTTGCAGTGGTTCATCAGCTAGTATGTTTCACATTATGGGAGCACTGCATAAGCCTTGTGGACAACCAATTTGTTGTTTGTGCTTGAGTAGTTCCTGGTTACTATTAATGGTTACTAGTCTGTCTTCTAGGTTGCTGAACAGGATGTTTCTTATTTTGGCTGGACAATTTTTTCCTGCAAGCGCTTATCTAATGGATTCGTGTGGAGTCAAATCAAATGCCCCTTTAATATCAATCGAGACAAATGAGCAGTGCTTGGAGTTGGATTTTGAATTTTGTACGTTCAACATGAGGTTGCTGAGAGCATCTTCAACGGGTTTTCCCTGCTTGAAACCGTACTGGGTGCTATGCAAGAGGTTATTAGATTCTAGGTAGTAGGTGAGCCTTGTCGTTGTGAGCTTCTCTAAGACTTTCTCCAAAATTGGTAGTAGGGTAATGGGTCTATACGAGATCACTTGGAATTTATCCTTGCCCTCTTTATGGAATAGTAATATAATGACAGTTTTCAAGCTCCTCGGGAAGTAGCTCAGCTTTCAGCAGGTTTGTGAAAAGGGGGTGAGCAATTTTGAGACATGCGTGTTGATCTGTTTGAGAATGATATCTATTTCATCCAGACGCGGTGACTTACCATTCGGGAGGGAGGAAATTAGTCTCCTAATTTTGCCGTCATTTAACTGAAGGTCTGGATTTCTATCCTCATACGTGTACTGGTTGTTACTCTGTGGTTGCAGTGGGAAGAGCTCTTGAAGGATTTATGAGGCACAGTTCGCTGTGTTTCCAGTTAGTTTGTTGGTGCTGAAAAGGCTACTTAGGGGCACTGTGCTCCTGAAGGTAGATTTGTAAATATTTCTATATTTGCTACTAGCTTATGAGCATATTTTTCTCCTACAGGTCTTAGGGTGTCTTCGATTGTGCTTTGCGTTTCCTGCCTTAATCTGCGTCTATGGTTGAACGGTGGACTATTAGCAGAAAATATGGTTAATGGCTTCTGGTTGATCATAATCTTGACTGCAACTGTCGATTCTTTCAGGCCAAGTACAACAGCATCTATACTATTAGTTGCTATAATTCCGGCCTTGCCGTTTTTGTATAACCAACAGCGACAGGCACTAGGAATGCCAGAATTCTGCTGCTTTTGTTGAGATGTAGCTCCTGTATGATGAATAAACTTACTTTTTAGCTATTGGCAATGAATTGTAGCTGATCGGTAGGAGCACTTGACCTCATTAGGTTGATCTGTAAGATAGTTGTGCCTAAGTTCTTGCTATGGTCAGCCTCTGTTTGTGCGTTGTTCTGTCTGACGCTTTTGTTTGATGTACTGGTGTTTTGGCTTATCCTGTTCTAGTCTTCAGTGGAGTTGGGCACGGTACACCGGGCGTTCGGTTGAGAACGCTGTATGGTTTGTTCTAAATCTAGCCTTATCTCTGTTAGCAACTAAGCGGTTTATGCACTTTTGGAAATTTGATTGGCATTCCTTCTCTCTGTGACTGTGGCTGCACTTACCACAAGTTTTGCTGTATTTACAGTCTTTACTAAAATGACCATATGCATGGCAGTTGTAGCATCTTTTAATATTTTTGTATGGTCTTACGTATGACTGGTGGAAGCCAAAGTGTATGGACCTTAGTTTTAAGAAGTATATGCCCTGTAGCCTTATCAACTTCTATTACTAGGTGCTGCAAGTTTTCGTTCTCTATGTGTGACTTGATTTCTGTGATTTTTATTTCAGCATCCGGGTGGATATCTAGGGTACTGCTTTGAAATAACTTTTTGATGTTGTCTTCGTTGACTATATTCGGGGCATTTAGTATCATCAGTCTTCTGAGCTATCTGCTTCTTCAATATTGATTTGGTGGGTGGTTAGTTGTTCTTCTAGTTTTATCTTGGCCTCCTCTGAGCAGCAGTGGATCTTCGCTGCTCGCCTACCCCAAATCACTCTGTTCGGACATACCTCGCTATTAATGTTAGGAGATTGCTCCTGAGTGCCTCTATATTCTTGTCATCTGGCGGCTTATTAATGATGGTAGTCTTTTTTCCTCCTCAATACGCTTCTTTAGGGTTTCACTGTAGGTATCTGTCTGAATGTGTATGCTAAATGTTTTGTATTAATTGCATGCTACCGTATAAATGTTCATGCAGTATATTTATTCAGAAACATGCATAAAGTTTTCAGCAGTCTTAAGCAAGCATGAGGCTAAAGTCAAGCATTAAAAAGAACACAGACAAACGTTATTCCAAAAGTAAAAACAAGAAAATTGTTTCAAGGATAGTTAAATTTTAGATTTAACAGTGATCATACCAAAAGACATTTTAATAATAAACCTCTCTTTTAATTACAGATTGGAGTAGATAATAAATTTTCTCTACTAAAAAAGGGACATTTTGCATTCTATTACGATTTTCAATATCCTAGTTTTGTGAAGCTGGTTTTTCTGCGGTAGCTTCTTTGACTACGACATGCAGATCTCAGTAAATATATAGGAAAATAAATTGAGAGTATCTATTTCTAATATTAAACCTTTCTCTTGAGAAATGCATATCTAAAAAACAAATTCAAGGAATTATTAATTTTATTATTATTTATTAAGCTTTAGTTAATTTATATAAATCAAAATTTAATAAATTAATTAAAAATAATAATAAGTTTTGATTAATAAATTGTTTTGATCCAATAAGTTAGTTTTTAAAAATGATGCCCAAATACATTTTGTTTGCACGCCTATGTGCTTTTCAGCCAGTAAATTAATTTTTAATAAAACATTTTTTCTTTGATATGTTTACCCTTTCCTTATAGTGTGATCACGCCCTCTAAAAGGTCGGCCGCACAGATTGTGAATCGCTGCTCTAACAACTATTTATTATGCTTAAAAATGAAGGTAAAAGTAATCTTTCGATTTACGCACTTTAATCTACGCACAAAGGATCTGAAAATCCTTTCTGTAATGTCTTTTCACATTCTAAAGATAAGTTTCCAAAAATGTACACTTTTGATTACTTAGGTTTTTAAAATCAATGATTAAGAATGTATTTTTGTAGAAAATATAATTTGTTTTGAAATTATACGGCTCCATAACTACTAATCGTATATTATTAATAAAAAATTAACTGAAACCCTGGAATGTGAACAATATTGTAAATATAAGCCAAAACTTATGACTAGAAGTTCGTTCTAAGTTATCTTTGATTGCTTTCCTACTACGATTTTCCATAGTCTCTTCGTTGTATGTTTTTAGGCTTGTTTCTTATTAAAAATGTGTATTTGTTACATCATATGAAGACACGCAACGACATAGAAATACGGATATTTTTGATATTTACTTCAGTCAAACTGCAAAAGCTTTTCACTCTGGTGATGCACAGATTCCAATTATATAGAAAGAATAAAGGGAAACAATGACATATCTAACATTGTTACTTCTCAAAAATGGTAATTTTTTATCAATTTATTTTAAATATTTAATACTAGACTAAATTTAAATCAAATCAACAGCATTTTTTCTCATCTAATTATATGCGATACATACGTTTTAGTACCTATGTGTTTATTATAGAATAAGCATAAGTTTAAGAAAATCTTAAGTTTAATAAGTTTGTGTGTGTGTGAATGAAAAAAAAAGAAGTCACTTCCTTAAACGATTAAATCGTTAAAAATTGAGGGAGTCTGAGAAGTAAAATGATTTGTTCGCAGACCATTACATTTTTTTTTATACATTGTTAAGGGGCTCTATATGACACGCCTGGTATGAAATACTTGATATGTAACTCGAGATTAGTTTTTTATTTCCACTTATGAATAGAGCAAGCTACAATTTACATAAATTAGTCTTTAAAAAAATTATTTTTCTTTTGTACTCATGAGTTGAAAGTTTAAGTATTGCCTTAAGGAAAAATTATGAGACATAACTGCATCATAAATATTCATGTAAGGTGTATATTGAATGCGTTGTTGGACTGCAAAATTAATAAAATTATTTTTAAGCTTATTTCATTAGCAATAAAATAAAAGATCCACGGTGTATATTTATTTATTTCCTGCTGTTTTCCTATTCCAGCAAAAATATTTAAATTTCTATCATACACTTTTGGTTAGACAGAAGCATGTAAATTTCAACTATAATTGCTGAAAAATTCTAGAGTAAGTTAAACGTTTCGAGATTAAGCAAGAGGGTATATTTTTTTGTAGTTTTGGCCTGAATGACGTATTTAATTTATTGCTGAGACACGTATAATGTTTTCATATATTAATATACACTTCTTGAACTTTTGAGGAATTTTAATTTTGATAAAAAGAAAAGCAGATAATTTTTCAGGAATGAAGGGATTATGTAAAAAAAAAAAAAAAAAAAAAAAAAAAAAAGGTAAAATATTTGTTTGCAAGAAATTACTGAGTCTTATTTTTAAATTATTCATACACATGAATTTCTTTATAAGTTCAGTGAATAAGAGTTTTATAATGAAGAAATTAAGGCGAATGAAGAAATTAAGGCAGAAATTAAGTTTTTGCATCAGATAAAGAAACAGTTGCAGTATATCTTCTTCAAATGCAAGAATAATTCCAATGTTTTACTATTATAAAAAAAGAATTTTTTTTAAAAATTATGGTCTTTATATCTTGTGTATGCTCAAAAGCCGAAAATTTTAAAAGAAATTAAAAATCCTTTTTTATAAAATTAATTTGTGAGCAGATGACAGCTTTGAAAACAAGTATAATTTATATTTCTCAGAGAATTTATCAAGTTTTCAATAATAGTAACCTAAATTAGCAAAGAGGTTTGAATTGCTTTGTTTAAGCAGTTTCTTCGTTAAAGCGAAATTTGCATGCTTGGAATTACATTCTTGTTTAAAATACTGAATAACTTCTACAAAAGACGACTCTACAAAAAGCTGACTTTACAGATTTTTAAATTATATGAAGCAATATATGCGTAAATAGTACTACGAAAAATATCACTTAATGTTAATAAGTATGGTAATGATGTACAAAATTCAATTCAAAAAATTTTTTATTTAAACATAAGAAAATATAAACATAGAGAAAGTTACACATAAATTACATTTTAACACAACAAAAATACAAATGAAAGGTGTTAAGAAAATTTACATATCAAACTTTTTGAAACCATTAGAATGGAAGGAGTCAATAATAACTTTAATTCTGCAGTTAATAAATGATGTTAATGCCCTGTAAAAATATATTTTTGCTACACACTCTGCGTTTCCTTGTTACATATTAATGGAATTAAATGAATTTTTTTTATGTTTCTCTCGTAATTCTCTATCACTAAATTTTTACAAATAATTTTTTCTGGGATTTCGTAAAAATTTAGCTTAGTTAATATAAGTTAAGATAAACAAAAAACACTAAACAATAAATCTTGAACCATATTTGATTATAATCATTATAATGAAATATTATAGTTTGTCATTTAAAAAATAAATTTTGTTAACATTCATGAAATTACGAATTCCAAAAATAGCTATTTGTCTATAAATAATACTCTTTATTATTTCCTGTGAACAATTTAAAATTATTTATTCAATAATGAAGATGACTTTACCGATTAAATGAAACAAGGCTATATTATAAAATTTGTCATCCTTAATGGAAATTTTTAAAATTTAATTATTTATTTATTGATTAGGTTTTTATTTGACAATTACAAACTCAAAGAGACAATTTAAGAGTAAAATGGAAAATTCATCAAAATATTCACTGGAACTTAATTCATTGTTTGTATCTCTCCATGCGGAAGATCAATACCGGCCAAAGAACGGTGATTAAGTTGATAAGGTGGAAATCTAGAGATTTTCTCAGTTGTCGAAGTCAAATCTTCGCCTTACTGGCTCGTAGTGAGCGACTGGCTTCTCCACCCTTCGGGCATAGACATCAGCTCCAATTAGCGGCGCGGCTCTTTGAACGTCCTGGTCATCAAGGAAGTGGACTTCGGGGTCAGCCTGCTCAACGTGAGTGTTTAAGTAATAGAAATCTTGGGCATGCATACAGGGAACGGCATCTTCCGGATAAGTGCAAGTGAATGTAAGCTGGTTAAATATCTGAAAGCAATTTACATATCAAAATAATACCCACCAACAATATTTAGAAGCATCTTTTGACAGCTAAGTAGATTCATGAGAATAATTATATATATATGCGTTACTGACAGTGTTGAAAATGTTCACACTAGGTGGAGAAAAAAGATATAATTTGTTTAAGATTGTAGGAATCATGGTAGCTTATTTGATATATGCAATTGTGTTTCGTAACAAGTGAAGATTGTATGATAAATAGGTTTTTTTGAGTTATGAGTGAAATTCTTATTAAATTTTTTGACAGTATTTCTAAGTTTAAAGTTAATGAAACATTCGTTTTAAGGTCATTCTTTATACGAAGAGAAATAACTTTTCTGTAATGATTTATTAGGGTATCCATGTTTGAATCTCCACAATTTGTAACAACTAAATTTTAAATTATAATTAAGCTATTCGGTGTGTTAAGAGAACTTGTCAAATGCATTAGTTATATTTTACATTTATGATGCCAAACTACAATGAAATTTGATTATGTTTTTTAAAAGGGATTATCAGTTTGTTCGGTTAAGTTTAAAGTATTATAAGATACATTTTGCTTATAATTTTAAGTCTGAATAATAATTGTGAAGTAAATTAAGGCAAATAATATAAAAAATAATATTTTCTTCATATTTATTTTCTTTTAAGAAAACTAACGTTCTTCGTCACATATTTATTTAATTCTTTCAAAAATCAAAATTAAATTAATCTAGAAAATTGATTATATACATGTAAAAAATATGAAAGTAATGTGTATACATATAAGTATATCCATAATATTAATAATCAAACTATATAAAATTTAAATAGTGTAGAAATTTGCAGGCCATTAATAGTGAAACACATTAATGTCATCTCATTTAAACTATCTTAAATTATAAATTAAAAAGTTCTTTCCTTAACTTCAATTAGTTTTATTGCGTGAATCCGATTACTTGTTTTATGTGTCGAAATTTAGATTTATTTGATAAAAAACAATTAAAATTTGAGTAGTTAGTAAGTTTCAGATATTTTTGGTAAAAAAATACTTTAAATTGAACTATATTTTTTAACAGAATATTATACTCATTGTAATTAAAAAGCAAGGAATTATACAAGGGACTCTTAATAGAATCTTTAGTGTTGACGTATTTAACATTAAATATAATTTTTGTATACACATATAAAGTATATTTTAAGTACTTAAAACATTTTTTTAAATTAAATGACTTATTAAGAGAGCTCAGAAAAATGAAAACTTTTAGCTTACTTGCAAATGTATTATAAATGAATAAAACATTTCCCCAACTACTTGAATTAATGTTTTGCACTCACATTTTAAAGTTAAATAAATAAATAGAAAAAAATTGAAATGAGATGTATTTTTGTTGAATTGCATGGTTTGTTTGCTTCTAATATTTATTTTTTACTATTATTTTGAGTGCAATAAATTAACTGTTATTAATGTATGTATCAATTTTCTACATAATTTTAATTTTATATTAAGTACTTAAATTAATGCTTCAATATAACTGACATTAGGCAGAGAGGTTAACTTTAACTTCAAAGCAGTAACATTTGAATCATGGCTGAGGCATGAATGTTTCTTTCCCTCTGTGTTTCTTTAACCTTTTATTTACGGGTAGAAGATAGCACACCCGTTAGGTGCTTCAATTTATAAGATGGCAATACGTTCTCTTAAAAAGTGATGAGAAAAAAAAGCATTTTATTAATTTTACTGATATTTTTTATGCCCTTAGATTTAAATATAGAATTTTTAAGCAATTTAGATGTTTTGGGTTAATCTGAATATAAAAAATTTAGATTTAACGCATTTTTTAATACTTTAGTAAAACAATAGTTAAAATAAAAAATCATTCTAATTTCTTCAAATGCGGATGAAAGTTGATGTTTTTGACTGAAACTTGTATAAAGTTAAAATATTTTTCTCTCTAAATTGATGAAATTGAAAAATAAATAACTCTTTTGGATTATCTAGAAATAAAGATTAATATATACCGTCTGATTTCCACAAACAAAACTGTACTGGTGTTGAGCGTAGGATCCATCTTGGTTTTCCGTAGAATAACAAATGTGGAAAATTTGGCAGTTGTTGTCTACATCAGCATAATACCCATTGGCAAAGCAAGTAAATGTAGATCTTATTGGTCCCACTAACAGTTCAGCGCCTTCAGGGAGAGCATATGTCTCTTTTTTCAGGCTTTGCTAAAATGAATAAATATTCAAACCATAAACAAGGTAGCTCCAATAAAATAAATGAGGAAAGTTTTCGCCATAATTACGTTTTAAGTAAAATATCATGAAGAACAATGTAGACCATTATACGTAGATTCAAACAGAGTTTTCAATTCATAGATATATTAATATTCACTTAAGTCATTCAAAATTATTCATATAATTAAGTCAATAAAAGCGAAAGTTTTTATTTGTGTTTTTCTTACTAACAGATACATTTTAAGATTTAGGGTGCATAATACCAATATTTTACCATTAGCAAAAATGAAATCAAAATAAAAAAAACCATTATAAATGTAAATTTATCATATCTAAGATATTTAACTTCCTTGTGTATCATGTAATGATAAATGTATTTAATAGCATACCCAAATAATTTATGTATATATAACTTAAATTTCTTAAATGCCAAGTTAATAAAATAAATTCAATAACTGTAATAGCTTTTTAAAGAAAAGAAAGAACAATACAAAATATTTAATTTCCGAATGTTTTATATATGAAAATTTCTTCAGATATAATTAAATAAATTTTCAGTTAATTTTTTTTAATCTGAATTTCAATTTGAATAAATTACTTAAGTGAAAGATTAATATCGGGATGTGTTATAATTCAGCTATACCAAGAACAGACTTGATTGCAATATTGTAGAAAAAATATTAACTGTAAAAGTAGTAATAAGCAGTAAGTAAAGAATAAATTTAAAAACTAATTACTGTAATATGGTTAAAATATGCAGATTCTTCTTCATTTTAAAATGTTTATATTACTGATTTTTTTGTACTGTTTACTTTCAAAGTCATCTTAATCATTTCTTTTCTCTTGATGAATAAAATATACAGCTACCTTATGGACTTCTTTATTAGGTACATAAGTTATGTTTTAATAAATTTAAAGATTTATTTTGCTCATATACCCAAAATATATTTTGAATAGAAAATTTAAATTTAAATTGTGCATTAAGGTAGCTTATGAAGTGAGTTTTTCAATAAATGCATGCAACAGTAATACTCTAATTTTCATTATAGTGAGAAATTGAAACCTCATGAAAAAAGTAACTTACCTTTGTTATTGTTTTCGACTGAGCAATGGCAAATACTAAAATAAAAAAACGAAAATAAATTGCCATTTTTCCAAATTACAGTAATTTCCATAAAATAGTTAAAAGATTACGATAATTTGAGAGTAACTTACAAAGGAAGAAGAATGGCAAAATCATGATCAATTTGTTTGAATTTCTGAAAGGGTGAAATATTACATTAATAATATACTCAGATAACTCATATTTAATAAAATCAATAAATAATAGCTACAAATGACAACATAAAACATTTTGGACGGAAAGAACCTCGAAATTAGTTTGTAATACGCATTTGTGTTAAAATATTTGCATTTGTAAACAAACTGTGCCATTTTTAAAGTTAGATAGATAAACAACTGTAATATTATCAATTAAGTCTTAATATTATTCTAAGAAAAAATTAGTACAAATTGAAAATAAATAACTCAGATCAAAAATAAGAAAAGTTGAAATAATTTCATACCAAAATAAATAGTTTATTAATTTAAATTTATATTGTTTAATTAAAACTGTGGAAAAATACTTATCATTTCACTTTTGCAATATTTTTCTACCACTCTTGAAGGTTAAATTTCAATTGGATAAATGTTTTCTCAGAAATATTTAAAAACTTCTGAAATAATGTTATTTTAGAAGTGCTCAAATATTTCTGAAATTTAAATTTTTAATTTACACATTTCTCGTTAAAGTTTTTGAGTTGTTATAAGATAAATTGATTGTTCCTCCACTCTTATTGTACTTAAATAGATTATTTTGCCAGATGCTAGGAAAAAATATAAATTAAATTTAATAACTACAATGGAAAAAAAACACCTTATACATTAGTATGACACTGAAAATTATAACTTTATGTCTCCCAAATAACAATCACACGCATAGTTTAATTCTCCAGATAGCATTCTTAACCACTCCAAAATGAAATTTATCTTTCTAAATTGGCTTCTCAGTTGAAATATGCAATATATTTCAACCCCCAAAATGCCGGCCACGTTTCCATTGAAATATTTCGCGTGAATTATGAACTATTCTACTTAAGAAATGTCAAGTTCTATCTTGACTAATTCCCTTTGATATTCGAGAGAAAAGTCATTTATTTCCTTCCTCATTCCATTTCGACTCATTCATCATAATTGCTTTGCAACGGAACGCTTTAAATTCCATTCTGGACTGAGAAATTCTATTGTATTTCTGGCCCAGGATTCAGGAAATCATTATGGTCCCCGCTCCGACTTAGCAGAATGGCTTCCACGTCGCTGAGGAAGCCATTGGAATGAAGCTTAATAATTATATTCATATTCCAAATTTAATTTTTGAAAGATTCTAACAAAGACAGAGGATCTAAATCTGCCCTTAGATGTATCCTTGAACAAACTTTTCGCCATCAAAACTATTTCTTCATTTATAAATGTCTTCTGTGATTAAATTTGAGTTGAATAATGACCCCTCGTATTATTGAAATTGAATAGTTTATTATAAATATTCCGTCTTTATTATGTTTCGAATGTAGCTATAAGCACTCATCTATAATAGAACAAATTTTGTGGAATACAAATAGAGGTTGGAAGAATCGTGTATTAATAATTTATATTCCAACTGGTATTAATAATTTATATTCTAACGGATAATGTGATTAGAGAATGCTTAAAAATTTTTCAGAACTATTGAATGTATCAATATAACTTTAAGTTTTAACTGACAAAAATGACTTATGTATATAATAAGTAAGTACAGATTTATCATATACCTAAATCATTGATTATATACCTAAGTAAGCTCAAAAAAGTAAGTAAGATATAATAAAACTTTTAGATAAAAATATTTGCTTAACAACATGCATCAGTAAATTGTTCATGTTTGATGCAAGAAAAACATCAAAAACCCTTTAACAAGGCAAATAAAAACAAGTTATTAGTTATATATTCACTAGATGCACAAATTATATTAATTTTTTATTGTAGCAGATGAAAAGTTGTTTATAAAAATAGCATTACGAGAGAGAGATAATTAATTTTTTAATTAGTTAATAAATTTAATTATAATTATCTATTCCAACCATTTCTCGAAAACTTTCAACAATCTCATAATAATACTCCAATCATTAAGAACTGTAACTTTGCAACAACAGACGAACGTTTTTTTTTATAAAACGATGAAATGGATGGTTAAGTCACATGAACGAACTCAGAGACAAAGACCAGTAAAAATTCGACTCTTTTTCTCAAAAATTTAACGAGACAGTTGCTCCTTTTCAAATGAAATTAAGGAAAAGTTGTAAATCAGAATTAAACTTTAATCACATTAATTGTTCAGAGAGTAAATTACATTCACATTTTATCTGAATTAGATGTTTGTCGATAAAATGAGATAAAACGTTCTTTAAAATTAAAATTAAATTAAATTAAATCAGTTTAAGATAAACATCTAGCATGTATGAATATATAAAATTGTAAAAACTACAGAATTCATTTCTCTAGAATAAATTTTACTTCATTTTTAATGTGTCCAACTTTCTTAAGAATCGTATATTTATCATTGCTCATTTGTCTAATCCATGCATAACATGATTTCAATAATTACGTAAGAATAAATTATAACGATAGAGAAAAGAGATTAAAGTTGTGTAGAAAACCAGGGAGACTTACGTGATAGGAACCAGGTACAGATTTTCAAGCCAATTTGACCCTGACCCTGCGCGGAGTCGGTTATATATAACAAGCCGGTGCCTAAAAAACAAACAGAGAACCGTCTATCGTTACCACGCCGACCAATCGGGTGGGATTTGTCGTATTTCAGATGTGAGTGACTTTTAGTCAAAAGTCCTTCAGATTTCACTCTTGAAAGGTGACCTTGAGATTAATATTGACCCCGAAACTTTATTGGGAGGAGATTTGTGAAACATTAATTTTATGATAGTTATAGATAAAAATTAGTGACAGGTTATATAAATTTGATTAATATGTTGTTCATACAATGTTTAATAAATCATAAAAAAGTTAATAGAAAAAAACATTTTTCTAAAATTTCTATTTTAAGAAAAGAGTATTTTGCATTAGCTTATTCTATAAGGGAGTTCTAAATTGTGTTGTTAAATAGTAAAAAAAAAAATCTTTCGAATTATAACTTTTATATTCTGCTAGGAATCAAGTGCTGTATCTATAGACATAGACAATGAGATAAATAACATCAGGTACTTAAAATGTGAAGTACAGAAATATAATTTTATTTTTTCCAGAGACTGCTCGTTTAATTATATTTATTTATGTGGCTAATTTCTTTTATAAAGAATTCATTCACTGTAATTTCATAAATATATGTTACATATTTATGTACAAATGATTAGGAATTCATAAAACAATTGAAATTTAAATTTTTTCTGTCATGTAATTCACTAAGACTCTTAAATTTTAGTTTTCTAATATATAATACAGGTTTTATAAACAAATTTTAAAGTGTAAATAGAACAATTATATTTCACACACCCACCCACACCCACACCCAACCACACACACACACACACACACACACACACACACACACACACACACACACACACACACACACACACACACACACACACACACACACACACACACACACACACACACACACACACATTTAAAATATAATCAAAAAGAAAAATAAATAAAATTTTTTTTTAATTTACCTTTTTATGCAACTCGAAAAACATTAACTTTCAGAAATAAAAATTGTGGACAGTAATCAAAAAACAGCAAAAATTGACCATTAAATAATATTAATTTTCTCCCCAATTTAAAATTTTCTTATATATTTCAAAATGTGTTGGAATATATGTGTTTTAAATGAATATGTCATTTCTCAAATATGTCATCCTTCTTGGTTATTTTACTTAAGGAAAGTTTTGGATCATGGAATATTTATGTATTTCAATTGTGGATAACATGTTATTAAAATATTATTCCCTAAGTACAAAATGTGTTAGATTATTATTTTACATTTATAGAAAAAATAACGCTTTTTAATACACTGCAATTGAAAAACAAAATACGGCAATGTTAGAAAGATTTTATGCATAAGAACAAATGTGTATACATATGTAAAATATTAATACATAATATATATTTATAAATTTTTTATATTTATAAATTTTAAATTTGTTTTAAATATTAACTGTGTAAACTAAGGATAAAAAATGCAATTTCGTAATGCTAAATACATAGAATTTTAAATGTTCATGGATAAATTTAATTGAAAAAAAGGTAGTCATAAAGTCGTAGGCAAGAATGTATTTCTTATCAAATTTTTGCATTTGATAGAGACGAATGTCCTCCAAAATACGTAGGTAGTTTTTGGTCACTTTTACGATAGAAAGAAAAGAAGATCACAGACCTCTAGCAGAAATTCTCTCTCTCTCTCTCTCTCTCTCTCTCTCGTTCAGAATATCAATAAAGTAGTTTAAGTTTTAAAGTTCTGAGAATGATAGGGAAAAGATACTTCATCGTAAAATCGAAGATTTATGATCTTTTCCGACGTGGTCCATGATTGAATACTATTTTAATGGATGATTTGAAACTTTTCTTGAATAAGGGTCTGGAATGATGAGGTACATATTATTGGTTCTTAAATCTATAATAAATACTCATAGACAAAAAATGACCAAATTTATAAAACTGCAGTGTTGGGATAGCTGTTTTTGCATGGTTCTTATTGATATCTATTTTATAAAGATTATATTTAAAAGGCAATGCAAAGGAAATAAAAATTATTTAAAACAAAATAAGATATTCATTCCAAACGAGTCTCTTCTTATAAGCAAATATTATATGAATTTCTTTATAATAGTATTAACTGGTTTTTTTGCAAATATATTTAAATATTACTAAACATTAGCATCGCGCTTAAATAAACTTATAGTAAAAAATATCTGTAATTACATTAAATTTAAAATGAATCATATACATGTGCAATCTTTGTTTTACATATTTATATATAACTTACATGCATAATTTTTAAAGATTTATTGTTTAATGATTTATTGTGTATCAAAAAAGGATTGCCCTCAGCTATTTTTTATAAAAATATCGCTGCTAAATATTACTAAAAGCTTAAATCATTATGAGATTAAAATATATTTCAGATATCCTTTGTAATAATTAAATAAAAATTGATCAATAAAGGTAAAAAATGACATTTTTATTTTTAATTTATTGAACATTTTAGAGTTAGATGTGTTTAAATTTTAAGTGAATATACATATGAGTTTATTAAATGAATAACTAATTTTTTTTCAAAAGAATTCTTTGTTAATATGAAATAAAGGATATTTAATAATGTAAATTAATTTAAGTGCATGATATTTTTATAGGAATCTACTTAAAAATTCTATAATTATTTTTTATGGAGACCTATGAATTTCTGTATAACAATTCCTCCTCTTATTTTACACAATTTTATTATTGTTTTATGTATGTAAAATGTTTTGCACATGTAAAATGAAATAAAACTACTATGTTTTTAATAATACATTTAATAAAACTATTTTCGTTTCATATGCCTTTGTATAAAAATGCATATAACACAGAGATAAAAGCTACTATGTTTGAAATACTTCATTTACTTTTCTTAGTTTACTCGCTTATTGACCCGTACTAATACATCCAAACACGATGACTCTATTAAGTCAAATTTGGTAATAAAATTGATTTTTATCGTTGGTAATATGAATTGTTTGAATTAAGTAATAATGTAAATATCAAATAGTTTTTACTTAAAAACAGTACGAATGCTTTTAAATGAGAAAGTAATTATTAAATCTTATACAGAGAAAATATTCCTTATCATGCTAATTCCTTAAAAAAATTAAAGAAATGTATTTTAATGCTTATTTTTTTAATGAAAATAATAATAAAATGTAAAAGAACTTAGAAAATGTTTTTCTAAATTTATTCTGAATATAGCCATAATGAATTTGAGATGATGTCTATCGTACCAATAAAAATCATTAACCATTAATGATTTGCTTATATAAGTACCTGTCTATTAAGCCAGACATAACACCAATTAATTAATCTGCCGAACCTCTTCATAATGATTTTTCAAGGTTAAGTGCTTGGTTGATCATTAAGGTGATTTGTTCAAGCTCATTACGTTCCTTTTAATAGTCTCATTGTTATTAATAGCAAAATTGGTTTTTTAAAGATATCGAAAACAAAATATAATTATAAAATTCTTTCTGACTTAATCAGTTCTTGTTATTTGGTATAATTTAAATAATGTTTTTACTTTTCTTTCTCCCTCTTATACTTTTTCTCCCTTTCTCTCTTTATATGTATATTAACACAAAAGCCACAAATTAATGTATTAAATTTATTTATAAGTTTTTCTACGTGTTTTAAACAAATTTGAATTTAATGATGACATTTATAATTCTTCCCACAGATTTTTTATTAGTTTTTATCATCAAAATTTATGATACAAAATACTGTACTTCAGATGTAAATTAAATGAAGATAATTTAATAAAAGGTTA
This sequence comes from Latrodectus elegans, assembly GCA_030067965.1. Lineage (NCBI taxonomy): Eukaryota > Metazoa > Arthropoda > Arachnida > Araneae > Theridiidae > Latrodectus > Latrodectus elegans. The sequence goes on along the minus strand of CM057810.1, from coordinate 90,958,890 downwards.
TTAGAGAATCGTCGCTTTGTAGAAGACTTTACTTTTTCTCAGTAACTTGGCTATAACTATAATTAAAATTATGTGAAGTGTCTCTCTTTTCTCAGAGGCTGGACTTCTAGGTTCAAGCTTTATTTATATAAACAAAAGAGATTTTAACCTTTACAACTCTTTAAGAAATGTAAGGGTATATTTCATTTTCATGTTTATTATCTCTTTGGTAATGATGTTAGGTACTTTATTATTAGTTATTTCAATTGAAAATTGGACTAATTTTACGGATTTTACAAATAAATTTATAACCAATTGGGGAAATCTTTCAATTCCCACACATCTTATTTTAGAGAAGATTTTTACTAGACTAGACATTTTCATGGTTCTATGCATATTACAAGCAAAGATTTATTTCTAATTTATTGTAAAAATATGTTTTCATTGAAGTTGTGATGCAATGCTCATATATAATATGCTTTTACATTATATCTATTAGATACATTTATTTAATAAGATACAGATGTCATATTAAGCAAATAATCTGTAATTTTGCACATGGGTTTTCAATAGTCTTTCTTAATTTCTGGTTTTGTGATGTGTGTTTGCTATTATAAACAACTTTTATATTTTTATGGTAGAAGATGGTTCGTTATATAACCTGATATATTTGCCATTATACGTATTTAGAGACTTTATGAAAAAAACATTTTATAAGAGAGATTATTTCTAATATATAGCATACACTTGAACAGACAAGTTTTAGCATGCTTGCATTTAAAACTCCATTTATATACATTTCAAGTCTTAATGTTGTAGATATATCAAAGACTGTGAAAAATGATTCATTCTGGTCCAGATAAAAATCATTTATCAAGAGTGGCGACATGTTTATGATATTGTTAGTTTATCACTTTCTCACGTTTGAGATTATATATTAAGTTACCTAAATAAAATCATTAATAGTTGGATATTCCCGAGCACATATGATGTTAACGTTCTAAGAATTCATTGCAATAATAATTTTTTTCATCCAGCGAATTCCTAGGGGCCTCTACAAAGGGTAGAGCTTTCTAAGAAGTCGAGGTGCAACACACCTCAAGGACATTTGAAGTTCGACGACACGCCTGTGACTCCACTTCAGAAAGCAATTCGTCCTTGGAAACGATTTTATAAACATCTTCAGTATCACTTGCAATTAAATTCCTCAGCGAAAGTATGTAATCAGAAATTAAGAGCTATGTCAGGTGAAGGCCAAAACATGAACTTATCCTAACAATTATTTTGCAAAGAAAGCAGTCATCCTAGAATTTCTGAGAAGTGAAGTTATTTGTTTCATTAGATGTTTTGTAACCGATGCATTTATATTTTCACACACGTTGAAGTAATCACATAATAATAATATCTCTCGTCACGAGATAATATACCAATTATCAAGAAATAAGAAAATATAAATTTCTATATTAATAAGCAGCTTTGTTTCTGAATTTTGTATCTTGTAACACACAAGAGTTGATATATTATTTAAATATATAAATTTACATCAATCAAGTAGATCATGCAAGGTAAATTGAATTCATAAAAACTAAGAAAAGTTCAAAAGCATAGTTTCAAAGCATAGTTTACAACATTATGTTTTGAAATCAATTAATATTTCTCTCTACTTGGTTAATTTTAAAATATAAATATAATTCAAAATATTTATTAAATCTGATTTAACATTTCAATTTTATCGAATTTAAATTTTGAAATCAATAATTTTGGATAGTATTTTAATAAATCTTTATTATTCTACTAATATTCTATTTTCAGTATTGTTTCGAAATGATAATCATAAAATAAAAGTTAGTTACACATTCGTAAATAAAATTCACCAAGTTTGTATTAACAATTCAGCAATATATAAGTAGAAAGTAAAATACATTCACATTTATATTGTAGTTTTTAAATTAATGTTATTCGTAAGTTGTTTGTAGTTTAACCATTTTTGATAAATATTTTTACTAAATCATTCACATTAAGATTTCGTATGTACTTAAATGATTAATTTTTTTAAATTTAAATTTTTCAACATATTAATTTTTAAAATTATTTTGTCGTATAAAACAAAAAATATATAATAAAATTAATGTAACTCCTTCTATTTTTAGAAAGTAAAAAATTAGGTCTTTAAAATATAAAGAAAATGTTCGGGTTTTTGAGACATATAAATATAATAGTTTAAATATTTTTCTGATGGGAAGCTATTAAATGAACAGTTTCTTAGTCATATTATAACAGTTTAATTCAACTCATTATTTCCTTAAAAATTTCTAAAACAAAATCAACTCACGGTTAAAATACTTAATAATCCAATGAGATATCATTGTATGAAATTTTTTGTGTTAAATATTAGGTAGTATATTCGACATGCTTTTACTGTAATGATTTTGTAAGTAATTTGTTTGTAATTCTTCTCCTATCAAGAAAACTATTTCAGACAGTATTCAATAGTCACATATATAAGTAAAGAAATCATGGTGATATACACAAATGATTACCATAACTAATTTGCCTTCAAGAAATATCCACTTTATTTTTAATTTACAGAATTTCAAAATTGACCAATAATACATAAATAATTTTTTTATTGTTTAATCATTTGGTTAAGGTGGATTTATCCTGCATAAAGTTGGGAGATATTATATTATATTAATAGAGTTTATTATATTAATAAATTGTATAAGGAACAAATCTTCATACTTTTGATTTATATTAAAAATATACCTGAATTCTGGGATGTATTTATGATTTCTGAAGTATCATTGAGAATTCAAGACTAATGACAAAATCAATTTATGTTTCATTCAAGAGAACTGTTTTAAAAAAGCATTTTTTAAGCGTAAAAATCTTTTATAAGGAACTAAAAAGATGTGAAAAAATTGAATCAATAAATATATTTGGCAATACATTAATTGAATTAAAATATTTTACAAAATTTCAATTCAAAGGAAGGAAATGAATTTTAAAAGTTAAATGAATTATGGTAATATTGCTGCATTTAATTGTATTTTCCCATAAAGACATAAATAATAGATATTTGGTGTAATGAAATTATTTATAATAGTCATTAATACTTTTGTGCATACAGAACTGTGTATAAAATGTCTGAATAAAATATATAGATGTTTACATATATATAGAATAAAACTGCATGATTATCCAGATAAAACTGAATTTTGTTTCTTTAAAACAAAAGAAATGGTGAGTAGAGTAGTTTGTAAATAACTACAACCCTAACTATCACGAAATTAAGTATTGCTGATTCATTTAATTATAGCTTATTAAAAATTCTAAAACATTCTGTTAAATCAGTGATTGGGTATTATATAATAAAAACAGCATATTGAAAAAAAAGTAAGACCCAGTGGATTGTTTCCTATTTCATAGTCCATTTGTAATGTAAACTATAGGAAGGAAATGCAGTTTCACTCTAAGAAAGTAAATAATCGTTAAAAGTGTTCTGAAAAAGAAATTCATTGCTGTGATAGCAAATATATGAACTTTGTTTTCAATGAAAGAAAATGAGTGGTCTGATAAGGCAAATTATTCACAGGTCATGCACCTTTTTCATGTTGTAAATATTGGAAGACACGTTTTTATTTAAAGAACAGGTGGGATCAAAGACAAGTCTGCGTAGGAGAGTGTATTCTGATATGAAGAAGACAAACACAAATTATGGGCTGCAGCTGTGGTTGTTGGCGGTGAACATATTTAATGTCCTGAAGGAAGTCCTGTCCATGAATAAAATACTTTCTTCTCAGGGGAAGTATAAGCAAAAACTTTCCTTCAGTTTTATTATATATATATATATATATATATATATATATATATATATATATATATATATATATATATATATATATATATATATATATATATATATATTTGGCTCAACATGAAGAACAATAAAAATAATAAGGAAAATTCTGGAAACCACTGTGAGAATAAAACAATATACAATACAAATAATAGGAGGAAAACATAGAGACAACGTTTTCATCAGGAGGGAGATTGTGATCTATGCAAATTAAAGTCTTTTCTGACATGTAAAAAAGGATGTATGTCTAAAGGTCTTCCAGCAATTCCCCCAAAGAGTGTTTGTATGTTTGTACTAAAAGAAAGAATCATAAAAATATTAATTTCAAAAATTGGAGTAAAAATAGTATGTCAAAGAAAATTAAACAAATCCACAGTAGAAGGAACTATAGACATAGTTATAGTTAGACTATAGTTATAGTTGCAAAGTATCAATACCAACAAATCAGAACCTATTTAAATATTTATATAAAGTGGCCAAAATTAAAAATAAATTTGGGAAAAATGTACAATTGCCACAAGTAATTAGATTAAAAAAGTTAAAGTAGTTTAGAAACATGCTGTAAATTTAAAATTAAATTGTGTTTAAAGGAACTTAATGTTAAATTATGTTTTAAGCGAATTTAAGTAAAAATAGGTGTTTTCGGTATTCCTCTAAGAACTTCAGTGCTTGGGTACTCTTTTCAGATATTTGTTATCTAATCCAATGAAATTATGATAGAACTCCAATTATCCGAATCAATTGTGATCACTGTCATCTGGATAATCAAATATTTAGTTATTTGGATTTTTTTAAAAACGATTCATTTTATTTATTTTTGGTACTTTGGAAATGAGATAAAAACTGCATAATTTTATAAAAAAAGTAACAATTAAAAGTAATAAAAAGTAATAAAGTAATAATGAAAAGACAAATTTTTTACATGCTAACGTACTTACAAGTGCTGCACAATAATAGGGTGTGTATGCACATTGCTATAAACGAAAGTCATTGATTGCTGAATATCTCAATCAGAGAGTAAGTTGTTTTATTATCTTCATCATTTTCGGGCTTCTAATTCCCGCATCCATGTGACAGAGATAATGTGTATGTGGAACTCGAACTGACGCTCCATCCACTTAAGAGCAGTTTCAAAGCAAGTGAATGTCTCAAGATCTGATGGTCCCGTGTAAACAACAACTTGAGTATTAAAATCATCTTTTTCTTGGACACTTTTAATAATTTGACCATGATTTGCAGTTGGAAATTCAGTGTCTGACTCAGAATCCATTCTCTAATACTTTCAGTATTAACTTCTGAACAATCTGAGGAATTTTCAAATAAATGTTTCTGAATTTTTCAAGGGAAACTTCATTCTTATATTCTCTCTTCTTTTACTTTTCCTTTTCTTAATTTTCCGCCTTTTCTCATATTCTTTCTCTTTTTCTGTGTAATTAACTTTTTTGTAAGCTATTCAAGTAAATAGAATCCGAAGTCCTATTGTATTATTTTCAAAGCATTGGTTGATTATGTGATTTGATTATCCAAGCAAATTTCAGATGAATGAAAAACATTTTATTGTTTGTTTGAAAAGTTATTAAATTCATAAAATTTTCTAGGATTTATCATAAAAAAATAAAAATTTTGACTCTTTGATTTCAATGTATGTTATATTCAAAAATATAATCTAAATTCAAAAACGTAATGCGCTCACAATTTATTTACCAGTAAATATAATCAAATAGAGATTTTGAATAATATACATCGAATGATAAATCTCACAAAATGAAAATGTTTCTTCTGTGTTTTGTACTTACTTAAGAATCTAACTATTAATTTGTCCTATGAAAGTATTACAATAACATTTATTAATATAATGAGTTAAGTAGATATTTTTGATTGTATCAAAACAACCTGATTAGTGAAAGTTAAATGTTAAAAGATATAGATAATTATGCAGTTTCCAAAATGGCCATAAAAATCAGCTTCAAGTTTCATATTTTTGTAGCAATTGATAACGTATATACATAAGAAGTTCTAAATTTTACTTATTACAGCACCAAATTATGTAATATTTTCCATCTTTGAAAGAAATATTAATAATGATCTAAAGTTTGATAATTGAAATTACTAGATGTACAGATGAAGTTATTATGTTAATGAATTTCATAATTACTCAGCTTTTTCCTACTTTACTTAATACTATTTTTTTAATGTTTTCTTACAATTGGCAATTAATTTGAAGGCTTGATTGTGAATCCTAATTTCATTTTTGAGATCTAAGGAAATATTAATTTAACCCTTAAAGAATAAGAATCTTTTAATTGAAGTTTCAATAATCCTGAAAACGTCAGTAAAATTTATTTCTCAAATCTGTTTCTAATACTGATAATTTGCTAAATAGTTTATATTCTTGACGTTCACACACACACACACACACACACACACACACACACACACACACACACACACACACACACACACACACACACACACACACACACACACACACACACACACACACACACACACACACACACACACACACACACACACACACACACACACACACACACACACACACACACACACACACGCACACGCACACGCACACGCACACGCACACACACACGCACACACACACACACACACACGCACACACACACACACACACACACACACACACACACACACACACACACACACACACACACACACAACACACACACACACACACACACGTTTTTAAACTGTAAGCTTGAAATTATTATTATTTCTAAAAATGTAATCAGTTATGATACAAAATATTTATAAAGAAAGAAATATTAAAAGGTATGCATATCATTAATATCATAGTTCCAGTCATTAAGATCAACTTTGGATTAAAGTAAATCAAATTTTGTAGTTGCGGTAGAGTTTGAACTTCATTCTTTTATCAAATCCAATGTTCTTTCATTGTATGATAAATTCTTGGAAATTATGTATAAATATATGTTAGAATATTTGTGTAAAATGGTCAAAATTTTAAAGTTGACAGAGTTTAGGCAATAGTTTAATATAATTTAAGGTTTTAGAACTGATCCTTGACTCTGCTGAATAACAAATATGCATGTTTACCGGGAGTATTTAGGACTGTATGATCTACTATCCTCTTTTAACGCAATATAATAAAAAATTCATTAAAGTCTTCAGATGTGTGGATGTGATTGACGTTTCGTGAAAAAAAGAGCTTTCATGAATTTAACAGGAATATTTCTAACACTTTGAGTTCTGTTATGAGAATTGGCAATTGTTAATTGTAGCAAATAATGTTTATGTTCCATACCCAATCTGATACGGTGTATGATATTTTTAAGATGACAATATTTTCAAGAGTTATTATATTGAATGATTCGATAATTGTATTCCTTCAAGTAATTGTCGATTTGATATCTTTTAATATAAAATATTTTATCTAGAAAATAACACATGCCTCAAGCAATATTCATCACGCATATAAACTGATGCAGTTAATTTACGTTATTTCTTACAATATTTATTTACAGCAAATGATCTGTAAAATGACTATATTATACTAATTCTGTAGTAAATAAAAATAACAAATATTTTGTATATAAAAGATTAAATTAGTAGAAAGGTAAGAATGTATAAAAATAGGATTTCATTAAGAAAACAAGTTTTCTTATAAAATAATAATCCTAGTTGACACAATAACCTTCCAAAAGTTGAAAAATTAAAATAATATTTTTGAGCTCGCCTAATTTTTATCTTTTAATATTCAAAATTAACTCTTGAATTTGAAAGTTGCTAATAATTATCATACGACTATAATAAATTGTTAACTTATGAAGTTGTATAAAAATAAAAATATTTAAATATACTTAATATGAGAGTATATATACTGCTATTAATGAGTATATACTGTGAGTAGTAGTAGTATACTGCTATTAATGAGTATATACTGCTAATATACTTCTACATGTAATGAATGCATACTACTTTTATACTTCTACATGTAATGAATATATACTACTAATATACTTCTACATGTAATGAATATATACTACTAATATACTTCTACATGTAATGAATATATACTACTTTTATACTTCTACATGTAATGAATATATACTACTAATATACTTCTACATGTAATGAATATATACTACTAATATACTTCTACATGTAATGAATATATACTACTTATATACTTCTACATGTAATGAATATATACTACTTATACTTCTACAAGTAATGAATATATAATACTAATATACTTCTACATGTAATAAAACTTGAAAAATGAATCAAATGGAAAAAAAATATAAAGTTTCATTTGTAAAATTTATTCTAGAATTTATCACAGCCGATACTATTGTGAAAACAGAATGTCGAAGTAACGAAAACATACTTAATAATTTCTCGCAAATAAAACTTCTAGCTTTTAATGATTTTTCCTAGCTTATTCGAAATTATTTATTAGAATCATGGTAAATAGTGTGATATAAGGTCAAGAATCAGATCGAGAATGCTTGAAATAATATTAAGTATTTACAGTGTCATAGAATACAATTTTAGAACTGCTAGTATATTAAGGAGTAAAATATAGATAATAATATTATTTGAATTGGATTCTTATACATGTTCATTGTGAATAATAATAAGTCAAAAGATATTTTTTTATAAATCTATTTCGTCACATTCTATTGAATCCATGCAACAATTAAAATAAACTTATTTTAGAATGATATATTTGAATTTTTATAAAATTTTTCATGTAAAAATTACAAAAACATATACGAAATTTGAAATGGAAAATAACTTTCATGGGAATTAAATATTTTCAAAACATTAGAAAAAGTTCAAAAAATGTTATAAGCAGTAATATCAAATATACTTATTAATATCAAATAAATAGTTATATATATATATATATATATATATATATATATATATATATATATATATATATATATATATATATATATATATATATATATATATATATATACTAAAGAATATATTTTATTTTTATGTCACAGTGTGATTTGAACTTTTCAATTAATATCAATAGGTCAGAGTTTGAAAGATAGTATATTCTACACAATAAATAATGATGATAACCATGACAAGAAAAGCTGTTGATAAAGCAATAAAATGTTCTGTTCTTAAAAATAAATGTTACAACAATAGTTCTACATACTAAAGAAAGAACCTTATGTACCTTAAAATAAGTATACAAAACGTGTAATACTTATTTTACATTCTTACTTATATTACTTATAATTTTTTAGTTAATTATAATTATTTATTACTGCATATTTATGTGTTATTAAATATTTATAGTTAACTGAATAACAAATATTTAGTAACGTAAATATTAGTTGCATATTTATGCTACACTGGAAAGTAAAACATAAACTTACAAAAGTTACACACACACACGCGCGTGCGCGCATATGTATGCATGCGTGTCTGCAGAGAATAAATACAAAATCAGAATATTTCTTTTATCGATAGTTAGATGCAATGGTGCCATGCAACACATACTGTTACATCTAGTTATTGATATTTCAAAATGAAGTCAATAACTTTTTTTATTTTAAACATATGCAGAAATATATGTAACTAATAAGAGTCAATTGATATAGAATTGATTCATGGATTAAGTGTTTTCTTGACAGAATTATATTGATATACTATCTGTTATATTAAAGCTTAATACTTTTTAAATGATCTTTCAAGAAAATCTAAACAATAATCAATTGGTTTGTTTAAAAAAGAAGAAAGTGGAAGTGTTCCAAATATCAATCGTAAATATAATGCTTTTATATATTCAATAAAGATGAACCAGCTGTTATAGACAGCAGCAACAACATTTATTTTACAAATAAAAAACAATTAAAAATTAATGCAGGAATTTTAATATAATATTGTGGGTGTCATTTTACCAGAGTTATTTACCCACGTCCTTCCTACTTGGCATACAAGTGCCATCTCCCGTTTGAACGCTGAGCTCAGGAGCAGTTGACGCACCCGACCTTGCAATGTTCATGCAAGAGCTTGACATAAAATGAAATAAAACTTAACGTATACTTAATCTAACAAATGCAAGAACATGACACAAATAACTTTAAATTTAGAAGTATATATAAATGAAATAATAATAGAATTAAGAGATGAAATATTACATCAAATACAATATGGAAATAACATATGTGTGTTTACTATTTTATACAATTTAAATAGATAGAGAAAGCTATTTTATTAATTGTTTTTTTAATTAGCCTGATTTAGGTCGAATTTTCACTACACGCACTCTTTCATCCTTTTCAAGATATATCTCTATAATTATACCCAGAATCCAAATATTCAAAGGTAAACAATCTTTTATTATTAGTACAATTTGACCTATCATTAAAACGTTTTTTGTAACTATCCATTTTGATCTCGCTTGTTATGCATTTAAATAAGTGTTCTTCCATTTTTTCCAAATAAGTTGCACAATTTTTGTTGTTTTTTGAAGCCGAATTAAGCTGCTATCATTTATATCAATCAAAAGTGGTTCAAGTATAGATGATATCAGTCTTCCTATTAAGAAATAACCTGAAGTTAAAACATCAAGCTTATCAGAATCACCATTAAAAGAACTAAGGAGTCGACTTTTCAAAATCCCTTCTATTTGAATAGATATAGTTTCTATTTCCTCAAAAGTGAACTGAAATCTACCAATAACTCTTTTGAGATGCTGTTTAACCAATTACACGCCACTTTCTCTATGTCCTCCAAAATGAGGAGATATTGGAGAAATAAAGCTCCAATACATGCCTTCAGAAGTAAAATAATTAGTGAAATTCTCATTAGGAAAATTAATTAGTTTGCAGACATTTAATTAAGAATTTGATCCAACAGAATTAGGGTCATTATCAGCATAATTTTGGAACATTTGCCAACAAACGTATGCTCAGAAATCGTTTCAAATGTGGCAGTCATATAATAGGAAGACAGTTCTGAGAATTGTTCAAAATAAGCGGCTTTGGTTGAAAAAAAAATGCAAACACAAATATAAATTTTGTTCAGGATAACTTTTTATTGATTCGTATACTTAACTGAGAAAGGTCCACATAAATCAAGAACCGTAACAATAAATGGAGGAAATACATTGACTCGTTCTTTGGATAAATTACCCATTATTTGGGAGGAGAAAATATATTGGCATTTAAAACATATAATACATTGATGAACAGTTAGACTTGCAAGACTGCGGCCACCAATAGGACAAAATTTTAGTCGCTCTACATTTAGTAATCTTTGAGGTCCTACATGAAATAATCTGCTATGTAAGTAGGTAAGCTATTGAAATAAATTCAATATATATATATATATATTGAATTTATTTCAATAGCTAAATATATATATATATATATATATATATATATATATATATATATATATATATATATATATTTGGTAAAATAGGAGGAAGCTTCTAATCATGGGGTATCGATGCATTTTCTAACTTACGACCCACACTCAATATGACTTTATCATCTGCAAAATGAATCAAATTAGAAATATTATTTATAAATCTATTTTTATTAAAAATGCCTTTGAACATGCTTATCTAGAACTATTTCAGCATGCTTTTGTTCTTCAAAGGTTAAAGGACCAACTTTCTTTACTTTATTCCCATAGTTAAAAATAAACCTAAAAAATATAAGACAAAATATGATTAATTTCAAAATAATTATTAAAAACTTCTAAGAGTTTATCAATCAGTCCCAGAATCATCAGTTAATAAAAAAGTCTCCATTATGTCCTCAGATTTTGGAATTCTTTTTGTTTTTCTTAATATTGTTTCCTTCTCTTTTTCTGCAAGGCAATCCATCTGAAGGACAAAGGACTGTGAAGTCTATGGAAACTCTGATTCCATCAAAAATTCAGCGCCTGTCCACCACCTGAAACTCTCAACCAGACAGCCTGCAGTCATCCCACGAGAGAGAAGATAAGGAGGATTATCTTTATCTGCCCAATGTGATACCAGGAATCTGAATCTATCAAACTGTTTATTTCCTTGACTCAATTTGCAACGAATTGTTTCGAGATGCTATACCCTTGATCCAAAAAAGAGTTATTTTAGAATCAGTCCAGTGATACTCAACTGTAGGTCTTTTAAGATTTAGTATCTTTTTCACCTTCGATGTTAATCAAGCTGCAAGTAAGGCTCCCAGTGATTCTAATTGTTGTAAAGTTATACAATTCAAAGTTATGACAAGACTTTTCGAAGTTAAAAGTTTGACTCTCGACTACAGATGTTTCATTCCTTGTTTATACATTCAAAAAAATGACTGCTCCATATGCTTGCTTACTGGCACCAGAAAAACTATGTAATTCTATGATATCTTCTTTGAAAACAGAATCAAGAGCTAGTCTGGGTATTCTGTGATTTTCTAGAAGGGGTAGTTCTTCTCTTCATTTTTTCCTATTTCTTTTCAATATTTAATGGCAAGGGATTATCCCAGGGATTTTTGCCTCCCACAATTCTTGTATAAGACATTTCATTCTTATGGAGAAACTGGAAATCAATCCAAGTGGGTTAAATATCTTTCCTATAACATGAAGCGTTTTGTATTTTTGTTCAAAGAGACTTTTATTATCTAAGAAACTTTTAGTATCTATAGTTTAATAATTTTCACGAGTATTCCAAGAGAGTCCAAAAACTTTTATCTGATTAAAACCTAAACTGTCGCTTGTGTCTTCAGAATAGTAATTTGATTTATCCTTTCTTCACTGTTCTATCAATTCAGAATCATTATTGATTCATTTTCTGAGAACCACTCCAGCAGCTTTCATAATTTCATTTGTTTTTCATGATATTTAAAGTGCTTCTTTAACGTTGTTGAAACCAGATATGAGATTATCCACAAAGAAATTCCTGTTAAATAGTTTAACGATATCAGGATAAATATCTTTGTACTTTATTATGAGAAGTCTGATATTAGCAGCTAGGCGAAATGAACTTATTTCGAAATTGACTCGATTGACGCGGTATACTATCAAATTGGAATTTTTGGCAGTACACGGTCTATCATTGCTCTGCAGAAATCGTATAGTATCTTTTATTCCAAGTCCCTTTAAATCAAAAAAATTCTGAGATTTTTCCCATGAGAATCTTCTTTGGATAAAACATCTTCGTTTTGAGGTTTGTAATTTTTTCAGCTTATCGCAAGAACCTATATATCTACCAGAAAATTCTGGCAAAACTAATGGGGGAATTTTTTTCTTACATCTAATGTTTTTTTTTTTTAATTATTATTATTAATATTTACAGGAAGAAGTAAGTTCGATTGTTTGTAAGAATCTAATAAAGTTTGAATTCTTACCTCTGAATTTTCAAGGCAATCTTCACACTGCGTTAATTAATTTTCCAAAACGCTCAAATCTGCGGCTCTTGAATTTTAATAGAATATTGTGTCCTTTTACTAGAGTTATTTACCCACGCCCTTGTTGCTTGGCATACAAGTGCCGTCTTCTGTTTGAACGCTGAGCTCAATCACAGTTGACGCACATACGCCAACAGAATCTAATTTTAATTTTTTTCTAATTAACATTAAAATTTTTATATATTTATTACATAAAAATGCATTGAGAATTACAAAATTACATTGTAAATTAAATATTGTATTAACTATTTACTGATATGTTTGTTCAATAATTAAAACGATAAAATGTAAAATAATAAATCTTTTATAAAATCAAGATTTTAGTAAAATTTTTCTATAACATAGACGATTAAATGTTTATTTAGCAAAAGAACTAAAATTATTATTTTCTTATATTTTCATCAAGATTCTCATGTGGAAAGATATATTTGTTTTCATGAATCTTTTCACTCAAATAAAGATTGATTTTTTTAAAACTTCCATGAAATTTGATAATTTTATCTTATCTCTTCTGTTTTCTATTTTAGAGAAGAAAAACTTACTTCTTTTATTTTCTTTAGCATTCATTCTTCTTTAATACCTTTATGTATGTAGTGTAATTTTTTATGAAAGAACTTTGATTTCTTGATCATGTTAAAAATAAATTGTTTTTGCAATGATAATTCCTTGGAGGTGTACCTGTGAGCGCTTTTACTAAATATTCAGTGTAATTAGCTTCTTATGATATGTGGAAAAGAAAAAATTCAATATACACTGCTAGCCATCGCAAAGAGAACACCCTGAAGGATGCATGCAAATAATATGAAATTTTCAACATGCATTAGCAGTGATAAGGTACGAAAATGATTAGAATTTCAGCACAGACCTACATCATGCCTGTCTGTGGCTCCACTTCAAAGCGCTTCTTAAGGCTTGAAGATTTCGAAGATTATAAGTCTGGCAATTGGCAAGTGTGTTTTTCTTGTGGTATTTTTAACGGTCAATTATGCCTCGTAGAAAACAGCGATTACTTTATAGTCAAGTATTCGAGATCAAAAGTCGTGTTGGACGAAATCAAACAATTGTATTGCTGATATGTGATCTTTGGATACAGGAGGGTAAGACGGACTGACGTGTTCAATCGCATCCACCTCAGTGCCCCAATTTACGTTATGACAGGCAAATTGCGCACATAGCAGTGACGGATCACTCAGCCACATCACGATCATTCGGCACAGCACATTCAGTCCATAACGAATCATCCAGTGTCTGAGCGTACCATTCTTAACCAGGGACGTTATCCGTTGCGCCCCTTCGACGCCGTTTACAGCAGAGTGGTCTGTCCGAAAAACGCCCATTGCTTCGTCAGCACTTAACGCAGGACCACAAACATCTCCACCGCCAATGGTGCGATGAAAGAAGGATTTGGATATAAGAATGGAATGAAATTGTCTTTACTGATGAGTCTAACCCTGTCTGCAGCACCACGATGGTCACATTCAAGTCTGGAGACACCATGGAGAGAGGATGCTGAATAGTTGCGTTATACACCACCACACTGGTCCTGCAAAGGGTATTATTACATAGGGTGCTATTGGATATCACTTTTGTACTCCTGTAATACGCATTACCGGTACTACATCTATGTGGTGTTGGAGACAGTTGTTCTACCTTACTTTGAGGGCTTGGCCACAGTCTTATTTCAACAGGATTATGCGTGATCACTCGTGGCACGCATTGTACAAGGGTTCTTCCTCAATCAACAGATTGAATTGCTTCCCTGGCCTGACTAAAAAAATGACAGTCAAAACGAAAATATAAGCGCGGCGTTGGATTGACAAATGAAGGGGAAATTAGGCCGCTTGAAAACACAAAGACGAGAAAAAAATAGAGTCTATTAATTTGTTCCAAAACAAAATAAATTGCTTCATTAATTTTCTCTTTAGGACTCGTTGATAAATCTAAGATCCAAGAGAAAGAAAGAGGTCCGATATCAAGTTTTTCTCCTAAAGAATTTCTTGCATGATCATATCGAGGATACGATAGCATTATGTGATCCACGGTTTCTTTTTCTCCATAAGAACATTTATCCGTTGAAGAAAGCCTGAATTTCTGTAATTTATCATTTGTCGGAAAAGATCTAGTTCTAACTCTTCAAGCCACACTTCTTCAAGGTGAGAATTAATATAATTGCAGTGAATTTTCGTGATAGAAGACATGTGCAAAAAGTTAGAGGCATATTTACTTTTATTTCATTTGTTATTATAATTGATAAAATTTTTTCTTATATTATGGATAAGGTCTTCAGGTGAAATCGAGTTTAGAATAATACTTTTATTAATGGCCGATTTCGCAAGAGCATCTACTTTTTCGTTCTCAGCAATTCCGGAATGACCTGGAATTCAAACTAATTGAATAGATTCGCAAATCTTAGTTGCATTTACTAAGGCTGATCCAATGTGCTGAATGATGCTTGTAAAAGAGGTTGAGAGAGTTTTCAAACTGCTTAGAAGAATAAGGAGTCTGATAATAAGACATAGTTGGAGGAAGAAATAACACGTTTTTAAGAACAAACAAAAAGAAAATTTATAAAAAACCAATTAATTAATTGATTAAATTCACTTCAAATCCTATTTTAGAGTTACTGCCATGCTAACAAATATGTAAAAGAAATTTCAAACTAGTATTATTTAAATTGCTTGAATTAAAAGCAACAAACGTAGATATGAGTTTTGGTTTCAGTGGGTGTGCCACTAAGCGAAAGCATTTGTTTAAATATTTTAAAAATAAAAATAAAATACTTCTATTGGGGCTAAAAAATAATTTAATACCATCAGAAGCAAAAATGTGTATATTTTTTTAAATATTAAAATTGAAAAATGTGTTTTTCAGTTCCTTTTCTTGCACCATCCCCCTTAAGCTCTTCTTAAATTCAAAAAACGATGCCTATTATTTTCTTTGATCAGCTACATTTTTCATTAACGGTATTTTTTATTAATTAATTAAATAATTAACTAACAAATATTTATTTTTTAATTAATGGAATGCAGAATAAACTAAATTATAAGAGATGTATAAGTTATTTGTATTCAAAAATTAATCAATTATATATTATAACTAATTTTTATTTATTAATTAATTTGTTATTTTTTGAATATAAATAACTTACATATGTCTGTTCTCTTATAATGTAAATGTCATTAATTCCACGCGTCCTAGTGTCAGAAGATTATATAAAATTTCCAGCTAATTCAAATTATGAAAACGTGTTTTATAACTTTAATAATTATTTTAATACACAATGCCTTAGATTTGTATATGATTATAGTATGTGGCAGAATTGTATATTTAAAATGCTCTAAAAATTTACATGTTATTATTGAGTCAATTCTGAGAATTCTTGAAAGCGAATAATTAATAATCACCTGACGTGGACATAAATGCTGGATTTCAGGGTTTTGTTTTTAAAATTATAATAGAGCATTTGCATTTCACATTAATTTCTAAATATATATTTTCTAAGTAGTTATTGTAAGATCTATTTATATGATATATGAATGCCTTGATTTAAGCATTTATATTATATCATTAACAAAAAGAATTACTGAGAATTTTATAGTATCAATGCTTATTGAGTAAAAACAATAAAAATACTAATGTATTGATTTCACACAAAGGCATTTGTAAATCATGCACGTTAAATATTAAATTTTGGTTGGTAGATTTTCACTGAAATTAAAAGCTCTCTTCGAATATTTGTAAAAGGCTGAAAAATATCTGCAACGAGCTAAATGTTGTTATTGTCTAGAGATATTAATAAATAAAAATATTTCGTATTGAACATTCATTTTTTCAGCTATGTTCTTTTTATATTTTATTTTAAGAATATTACTGAATTCATTGGTAGCATATTCTGTATATATACATATATATATATATATACATAATGTGGTATTAATAACTTTAATTCTAATCAGTTAAATACTGTGGTGAAGTTAATTCAATAGCTTTATATTCTGTACAATAATATTTTTGATTTCCAGCATCAGTTCTTAAAATTATTCAGACGACTGTACTAAAATATTTTTGAATATAATATTATTAGTTAGTTAATTTATGCAGATAAACATTAATTTTTTCTTGCCTTTGCATTTTATTTCGATCTAATGTTGGGATATATTCTGAGACAAGTACTATCATTTTGTAAATCATTTTATGAAGAAATATTTTATTTTAAAAACAAAACATTAATATCTAATATTTTCAGCAATTGCAAGAACATGCGTCTGTTAAATGTGGCAATATTGTACTAAGATGTGACAGAACGTTAAATGTAATTTTGTAGAGTTTATTGATAAGAAACATTTAGCTAAAATCTTATACTTTGAAGAAATATTTTATTTTAAAAACAAAACATTAATATCTAATATTTTCAGCAATTGCAAGAACATGCGTCTGTTAAATGTGGCAATATTGTACTAAGATGTGATAGAACGTTAAATGTAATTTTGTAGACTTTATTGATAAGAAACATTTAGCTAAAATCTTATACTTTCGATGTTAAAATCGAATAAAGCATGGATAATTTGAGGAGTTTAATAACTATATGAATTTAGTACCGTTAAATCTGAATACTATAAGTATTAAAATGAGTTCCGAAAGTCATAAAATCTTCCAAATATATTTAGTTATTTGACCATTCCAATATTTGTAACATTTTGATTCTTAATACATTTGCGAATGATAACCATTATGCAGATTCAGTCACATCACAAAAAAAAAAAAAAAAAAAAAAAAATTGAAAATTTTCATGATGAAATACAAAATAAGAAGATTCTCCTGTTTTAACATTAATTAAACATTTTTACACATGTAATTGCAATTGCATATGTATCATAAATTGTTATTATTTTAAGGAATTATTTTGGGTGTATCTGGATAATTACGTCTGTAATCATCGAAAGAGTAACATTGACTTACTTTTTATATTTCACTCTTTAGTTAACCATACAATATTAAAATAGATTAATAATAATATACACGTTAATTGTCACGGTGACAAGTATTACGATATTTTCTTTGTCGCAAATTAAAATGTTATTTCATGACTAACACTATGAAGTAAAATTGTTGCTAGTAACTTAGGTTAAATATTAAATAAAAAAATGTATTATGTGTATTAAATAAATAAAATTTTCAAAAGTTCATGTGTGTAATTTTCTAATTACCGCTTAAATAATCTGATTTAGAAAAATAATTATTGATTAGTTTATCTATCGTAAGAATAAAAATATGAAAATTAATAATTTTTTTCTGTTAAGATTGAAACATGTAATATTCTTCTAGAATTTTGAAATTATTTTCCAATTGCAAACAAAAATATATCAGCAACTCTTAGTTATTAAATGTTGAGAAACTATTTTATCATAATATGCTACTATTATACGTATATTTACCATACAGTTTAACTTAATTATTGGTATATAATTGCATGTTGCGTTAAAAATAATTTGTAATAATCTGGACTCTTGCATGTTAACTTAAATTAAGACTTTAAAAAATTAGAAAAGCATATTTGATTCTTTAATGACAAAAGTAATTTTTTCCTAAGAAATGACTTGTTTTACATATTTTCTAAAAAGAAGTTTATATGTAGTTACATTTTAGTAATGGCTGACCGGTTGAATGAATTGTCAAACTCATATTTCTTGTAATTTTTGAAAAATGAACTAATTTAAATAAGAATGATATAAACATGACATCACAAAGGAAGCTTTTTATTAAAAAAATACTAAAATTATTCTCGCTGCTAAATCGATTTTGCTTTAAATTAAAGCAATCCATCATAAGACAACTTCATTATTCTTAGGAGACTAACTTTAAAACAAAACAAAGATGTCTAACTTTAATGATGGATCTTAAGAATTTGCATGAGTTATTTAAAATAATGTTTTTCAAAAACATTTTATTAAAAATTTTGATGGAAATAAAGCTTGAATATTTTCTAATTTAAGTGGATTTGGAGATTAAAGAGTCTTTGAGGAGAATCATCTTCGATAACTTTGGTATATAATCAAACTTTGAAAAGAATAATAAAATCTCTGTATCATCTCATTAACTTGAATTAATAGGATGTTGAAAGATTATTGAAGTAAAGTATATGCATGAATCTATTATTTTTATTGCTATTCTCATAACAGAAACTCCATTCGATTAATATTATGGTCCTAAAAAGAACAAATTCGAAATGATTAAAGATTGTTCTTTTCTATAATATTAGGTAATTTTCTGTCTAAGTTAGGCAAATTGCATTCATATATTTCCATCTGTAAAATTCTTTATGCTAAAGTTCAAAATAAGAAAATTATGCAAGAAAAACAGATATCTGTAGGGAAAGAAGTGAAAACGAATTCCCTTTCTGAAATATGGTAAATGTAACCGTAGGAAAATAAAATCTGATTAAATTTAATATAAAGTAGAAGCTTGAAACATTTTGCTGGCTTCACAAAATAATATCAAATCTAATAAAATTTTGAAATGCAATGATTTGAATTTTCTAAATTATTGTATAAGCAGAGCTTTATTAGTAAAGAATAATGAGAGGAAGTGAAATCCATTCTTGAATAGTATTCATTTCAATAATTTTTTACTGCATGTTTTGAATATAAATTTATGTATAATACAATAATAAATTATATGTACTGAGAAATTAAAATTTTTTTCCCAAAATGTTTTCCTGTAATTTAAATTAGTTTTGCAATGATTATCAAAATATTTATTTGAATAGATTTCTAGATTGTGTATTTCGATATTTATGCATTATGAGTCATTGTAAATTTTGTAAATAAAAAAGAGTAAAGTATTTACATTGATAATTTTTAGTAAATTTTTTTTAATAATCTGATAAGCTGGGTTGTAAAATTATGTATATTAGGCTACGTAGTTTTGTTCAAAGACATGTCATTTATTTGTTTATTGTTTTCTAATTTGTTTTTAATACGGTTACTGCTGTATTTGTAAAAATATTATTTTAATATGTCCAAGAGTTTCATAAATGCATATATTTTCAAAGCTCTGTATAAATCATAAAATTTATACAGAGCTTGTAAAATTGAATATTAAAATAATATTAAAATAACTTAATTAAATATTAAAATCTCCAAAATGCTTTAATAATGTATAATATTCTAAAATTTGTTAGTATTTTATTTTTATATACACTCCTTATTAAAAATCAAATTCATTAAATTTAATCTGATTAATTTTTGATTTTTAACAAGTATTCTTCAATGATTTAGAATATTTATCTAAGTAAAATATTATCCAATCAATATATTATTAACGAAAAAAAAACAGATTGATATTTTTCTATACAAACATAAATTAAATGATAAGAATACTTTGCTAAAATATTTATTTGGCAACAATGAATCACGAAATACATTACAAAGTAAGCTCTAACATTTTCTTAATCACAGGTACAGTATACATAAGATATAAGTGCTTATTTTTGGCAAAACCAGTACCCCTGACATATACAGCGATTCCAAAAATAAGAAGAAATAACAAAAACAAACATAAATCCTAAGAAAGAAATACAGATTGTCATGGAAAACAAAAAGAAAAAAAAGTCAGTCCAACAATAATTTCACAATAGTTATTCCGCAAACCATATTTTTACCCCAGCAGAAACTGCATCCCTTTTCGATAACATTCAGCACACATTCTAAAGTAAAGTATTTAGATAAAGAGAATCTTAGAAACAGGTAATAGAATTATAAAGTATGTTAAAAGTTCTTATATTAGTTAGGATTTGATTTAAAATGCTGATTTTGTTTGTTATGCAGTAGCATTTGCATTCATTTTACAATGGATAAAAATGCACAGAAGAAGACATTGTTCGTGAAGAAGAGACAGTCCATAAAGCACGCGGGTTTTCCGTTGACAAATGATTCCATATCCTTCCAACTAAACTAACGTTTTGGCATCAGAAGTATCTTTTAGCATTTCTAGCCTCGTTGAGGAGAAGGTCTGCCTACTGGAGCTGATTCGCCTCGGTTTCTGTACAACAACGGTTCTGCCCTTTGTATGTCATCATCGTTTAAGAAATATAATTTAGGATCTCCAGCATTGATTCTATCATTGATGTTGTAGAAGCTTGGAGCTTCTGGACATGGAACGGCATCTTCCGGATCAGCACAAGTAAGAGTTAATTGGTTGAAGAGTGTTTGATTGCCGCATAAGAAAGACCATTGCTTAGTGGTCTGTGATCCATCTTCCTGAAGGTCAGTGTGGCATACATGGAAGATCTGGCAGTTGTTGTCCACATCTGCGTAGTAACCATCATTAAAACAAGAGAACGTTGTTTTAATTGCTCCGACTAATATATCTGCTCCATCGGGAAGGGCGTATGCTTCTCTTTTTGCTCTCTAAAAATAAATATAAATACAAGTTCATTTTAAATCGACTTCTAAATATTTTTGTTAAGTTTGCTTAAAATTATTATAGAGTATTACCTTTGGAGCAGCAGTGGCTGCAGATACTAGCATGAAACCTAAATAAATAATTTGTTTATCATTAATATTGTATGTAGTTAATGAATTTAGATTGCACTTAGAAATATTTGTAATTTAATTACTACGATAATGATTATAACGGCATTTTATAAATTGTTGTTATATCATACAAAATATAATGATTTTTGTAATAGTAGATAAAGCATTTCTTACACAGAACTAGAAACTTCATTGTGAAATTTTGAATGAATTTCAGGCTGCCACTTCTGAAAAATATATAAAAAACGTAAAATATTAATAATTGTTTAAAAAGATGAATAATACATATCGATAAATAATATTTATTCATGTTAATGTAATTTATGAAAATATGTTCTTTTAAAAAATTTACAAACACAAATATTTTAATTTAGCGAAACTGAATTGAAAGTTTTATAAATAATAATTTGATATTCTTGATTTAAAAAAGATTTTTTTTCTTATTTAAGATTTATTTCCAAGATTTATTTTCTTTTCAGAATACAACTTTTGTTATCGTGATAATCTTTTACAAAAATATTTATACTTATAACTATTCTGAATGTTATTTAACATTATTTTTTAATGTAGTTTAAAGTATCAATTAGTTTTCATGTTTATTCATAATATTTTAAAAATTTCAAAAAAAGTTTTAAAGTTTGATATTTCAAATTCTAAAAATGTTTGATAAATACGCTTAGAGTATTCAAATATAGTTGCACAAATCAAATTAATATTATGCATGAAGACAATGTGCTTTAAAATAGTTGTATATTTAATATTCTAACCAATATTTTAAATATTCGAAAACTTAATTATATAATTAGTTTTAAACTTAAAAATCCAAATAAATATACATAATAAAGAACTTGATATAGTACAGTTTTGTCATTAATAATGATTAGATGAAAAAATATTGCATAGATATACAGAATTTCGCTTACTATTTTCTTAACAGCACTTTCGTTTTAAGGTCGTAGGTATAATACAAGGTACGACAAATAAGGTATAATACAAGGTACGGTTTTAAGGTATAATACATAGGTACGACATTAATTTATAGGGGGTTTTACATTTACGAATAAATAATATTAAATATTCCCTCAAAGTATTCAGTTAAAAAACCTGTGAAAGTAGAAACAGTTACTATTCACTGCATAATCTAACATATTTCTGCTGATATTATACTTGAATAAAATTGGAGCCTTGCTAGTGTCAGATAATATTTACATATTTCGTTGAAAAGAATGCATATTTTATTTAATATTTACTCCAAACTAAAGGTAAATGTAATTTTTTCAGATGACTGTTATTAAAAGTAAAATTTTTAATTTATTGGCTTGGAGTACCTTTCTAAAAATGTGATAAGGATATATCTTTTAGATAAAAATTATTAAGTGATTAAATCACCCAAATAAGTCTATTTCTAAATTTTTCAAGTAATTTTCTAATATATATGATAATGAACTCAATATATATTTAGATTCTTCTGTTATTTAATTATGAAAATTTTGGTAGTTTCCTAGGTAAAATATTTTTTAAAGAACGCAAAAATTAAAAATAATTTGAATATAATAGTATCTTAAAACTAAAATTATGCAGCATTTTTCTGAAAAATAACACACTTTGTTGGTATTAAATTCTTAAATTCAGTAATTTTATAAATTTGTTTTAGTATATTGCTTTTAAATGCTACAGTTTATAATTATTATCAAGTGTATAAATGAATTTAAAAATGGAACTAAGAATATTTTCAAGATCAAAAATTTATAGTTTGTAAATTTCGATAAATTTATTAGTGAATAAATAAGTTTTAGATTACCTCCATAAGAATTTGTAAAACAAACTACAAAAAATTATTTCATGAATTTTAAAAGTGCATATATATAAATAAATATATATATATATATATATATATACATATACATATATATATATATATGTTTATATATGTTTATATATTTCCTTATTATAGGGAATATTTCTTTTATTCCAAAAATCTTTCTTAAGAATGTGAATTTCATAGTTAAACTAAGAAAATTCTGCTTACTGGCTGATTCTGCTTGAAGTATTATTTCGATGTACTCTAAGGATAACTATGGTTACAATTTTATGAAACAAAAAATTTTACTTAAGATTCAAAAGAGCATTAATTAAACCTCTTTGTCACTAAAAATAAGTTAAACTTACACAAGATAAACTGATTTTATTATGAAATAAAGAAACAGCTAAGACTCAGGTTACTGTTAAATTATTTTGAAGAAAATGATGAAAACTATTGTTTTAAGCATTTCATATCTCTTTGAGTGTTCTTTAGTTTGAAGTATGTAATAACGTTAAAAGATTTTCTCCACTTTTATACTCTGATTAAATTTAAGATTGAGAACATACAAAGTCTTCTGCATTATTTTAAATCATAATGTGATCAAAGCATTCATAATCATTAAAACAGTGGTATTAACAAATTTAAGACAATATGAAGAATTAAATAATTGGAAAGTTAAACATGTTTGGAAAATTGAACAATTGCAACTCTTAAAAACTTTTATTTAAAGTTTAAAAGTTTTAGAATTTTCATAAAAATTTACAAAAATAAATAATCATATAAATTTGGTAAATAAACTAATTGAAAAAGAAAATATATCTTAGAGAAATTTTATATACTTCATTTGTATTACCCCATATTATTTTGCTTTTAAGAAGTGTTTTATTCTGTATAAATATATATATATATATATATATATATATATATTATATATATATATATATATATATATATATATATATATATATATATATATTATATATATAAAAAGTATTTTCTAATTATAAACATATCATATAATATTATTTATTGAAATATATCTATCATAACAAACTGATTCTCTGCAACTATCAAAATCTCCCAGAAATAATATTTTGAAAAAATAGCTAAACTTAAATTAAAAGTTGAATAATAGAAACCCATATAAATTGAAACCAATAGAAAAGAGATTTAAATGTGGTTTGAGTTTTCTTTGAGGAAAGTAACTATTTTATTTAAAAGTCTAATTTTCTGCCTATTTTAAAAGCATTTCAATCATCCAACAAAAGTTCATTTAAATAAAAGATATATAAAAATTTCTACGCACAATAATAAAAGCGCACAAAAATGAAACTAAAAATTAAAAACATAAAGCTACAAGGCTGTAGAGCAAATTCTGCATTAAATTTTACTAAAAAATCTTTGCATTAACATTATTGTTCACTTTGAAATACTCAATAATAGTGTACTAGTAATTCAATTGGAAAAATTTAGTTTATTTGTCCCTCTATAGTCTTTTTCTAAATATTAGTGTTAATAAATCACACATTCTAAGCTACAATGAGCATCAATACCTGAAAAGATAGGGAGAAGAAATTCTTAAGCATGGAACGGAGTGTTAAAGAGTTATCCATTTAAAATTACCGTTAGCAAGTCATTTTGCTGAGCTAATATTAATGCATTTTAATACGAATGTAATTAATTTAATTGTACAAAATAATATAGAACTTTAGTTTTTAAATTTCTTAAATCATGGGAAATAAGGAAAAATAAGCATTTTATATGAAATATTTCACCAGCCTTTACTCTATTTAGAACTATAAGATTTAATACACTGAGCCTTGAATGTATAATGGCGTAGTTGCCAATTCCATTAATAGTTTTGATTAAATCTTGAACGGTATCTTGAATTCATTCTCAAGTTTTCTTTCATTTAATCATATAAAAATAAACTGACTTCCAAACAATTGCATGAACTTTATAACAGAGTCTTGAATAATTTAATATTATTATATCTATTCTAATTAGTTAATATTCTATTTCTTTTAAAATTTTAATGTTTTTGAAGATTCATAAGTTATATATATGAAAGAAAAGAATTATTGCCTAATATCTCAAAATATGAAAAACATTCGCTCAGAAACAATCTTTTCAGTTCAGACTAACTGAACCAGTCAAATTAATTCCAATAGATTTGAGCATCAGATAACGAAACAATCATCAAGAAAGCGAGACTTACCGTTATTCGATTGCTGTTGGTTGTGAATGCTGCTTAGTCGGATTGGATGGCTTTTATAACTCCCGTGGCTGTTTTAATTCTTCACGCACGAATCAAGAGGGTCAAAGAGGTTGAACCGTAAATTTTTCCTCCAACGGTGGCAAACAAACAATAAAAATAAAAGTGGGAAAAGCTAATCATAAAGCGATCAAATGTGCAAATGGGTCCAAGAAAAAGAGAACATAACCTTGTCTTTTTTTTCATGACCTATGATCCTTATCTAACAACAGAAAGATTGAAGATGAGTTGCAGCATGCCATATGTCATAAAATTAGCACCATCTCCATAATTTCCCATTGTCTATGGATTTTAAATATATTGAATGAGCCTTCGCTATAGAAACTTACAAATCGCCTTCATTATCACCATGTCTGGTCACTTTAGCATTTTATCAATTTTCTAACTAAATGTGAATTTAGACAGCGAATAAATTAATGGGTCTTTACAAACTCTGAGAAATGGATTTAATATTTAAAGTGAACAATTATTTTGTCATTGAAATAAATATTGCAACAATAGTTTGACATCAAATGTTAGCATTGCCGAAATATACTTTTATCTGCTTGATAAAAAGATTCATTATCAAAATAAAATTGATTTGAGTTAAATTTATTGAAATATTATGCAATATATAAATATTCAATATGTAATCAACTTAACAAATTTATTGATATAATATTTTGAGCTATTGATTAGTTGAAGTTATTTGAGATGTGAAAAATTATACAAATCTATAAGATTTATTCATTTTGAAGTACTTGCATGTTATGTCTTAAAGTTATTATACCTTTCAATGGTAAAATATAAGATTTTAATGTTTCACTAAAAATGTGAAGACACAAAAACACATTATTACTTTTTTTTATTATACTTAAGACCTCATTGAGAAATCTTGCTCCATTTAAATTAGAATTAATGATGTTCAACAAAAAAAGATAATTTATTTTCAAAATTAGCTAATAGAAATGAATTTTCTTTTCCATTAATATTTAAACAAAGCATTTTTATGCGGGAATACAAAGAATAATTCAATTCTGTATTTTGAGGGATAATTTGGTACAGTTTAATCCAGATAATTTAATATTATCTTTTGTTAGTTTTATTACTAACTTCTCAGTAAATGACTATAAATCTTGTGATTTTGAAGAAATAATTAGTTGAAATAAAAGTTAATCTAAAATATTTTTCATATAAAACTTATAAATTTTATAAAGAAATTTGCGATGCTCTTAAAAATTACTGATAACATGTCGCAGAATGCATTTTTCTGGCTATTTCTGTTAGCTGAGCAGTATAGGCAGCTGTGATTCTGGAATAGGAGCACTTCTGGCACTCAATTCAACTGTTCATAACAGTTTAATAACTTTCTCGGGTGTGATTGTTTGCATTGTTTCAAAGTCCATCTTAAAGTTTAGATCAATATCTCTTGTTCCAATATCTCTTGTAAGAAAGCAAAAAGTTAGCATAGAACGACAATCGCTATCTAATCCAATCCATTTATAAGGATTATTTTCAAGTAGTTTCTCTTCCATGGATAACGGACTTTGGATTCTTTTATAATAAGGAGATAAGAAAAAAAGGAATAAATTAAAAACGTTGATATTCCTTAGAAAGCTTCTTTCGAATATGATTCTGTAATAGGAAAAATGTTTCACTTTGCTAATTTTCCAGTAAGAGTATTAATGAATTATGAGAGAATATACAAAGGAAAATTACATTTGTGGAGCAGTTAAACAATCTTTCTTTGTATGCTCTTTCTCCCTTTCTTTAAATATATACATGGATCATTTCGGTATTTTAAAACTTTTGGAAAACGCCTATGATTTGAAACTTAATTTATCAAATTTTAAGGAGTGTTTGAGTAATTAATCTTCGTGCAGCAATGCACCTTTGCAAAAGAATTTTTCAAGGATGATGTGTGTGATTTAAGTATTAATATCTTGATTGAATAGTTGGAAGAAAAAATTCATTTGTGGATATAATAATTTTTATTTATTTCTTTTTCTCACGAAAGCAAAACATTATTCAGTATACTAACGCAAACGAACATTTTCAAAAGAAATTAATTTTTAAATTACAATATTGTGAAAGACTAAATTACAATATTGTGAAAGCTAGACCAAATGAAGTCAATGGATTCGTGCATCACACTGCTTTCAGAGTTAATGCAGTTTTATGTTGCTTTCATAGTAATTAAATTTGTGATATTATTATATTTAATATATATTGCCTTATTTTATATAAAGAGAGACTCATGTTTTTTATTACTACATTATATTAAGTTTTATACTTACTTTATACTTTTATCACATTAAATTATATAATAACAATTTTATGTTATTTTATTTAATTTTTGCAATGCAGTTTATATTTATTTATAGGTAGTTCCTGGCATATTGCATTTTAATAATACTTTATTCCTTATAATAATGGAGTTAATTAATGAATTTAAAATAATTAAAACAATTTACTAATAAAGTCCTATCAACGGATAATGTATAGAAATAATATAATTTATTATTGCAGAAAATTATGTAGAATCCCTTATAAAGCATTATTTAATATTTAAAATTATTTTTAATACTTAAAAGTAGTTTTAATATTCTTATTAACATTTTACAAGTATACCATGATTTTCTATTTATGACAAGTTATTTACTATTTATGTGGTTAAAAATGGAGTTGTTTTCAATAAGTTTCCTGATATTTCTACGAGGAAATTGTTTACTTATTATGTGGTATTCCTTAATTGGCTTAGGTCAAAGGGTATATCGAATAACATCTTTGATGGATTCAAAAGCACATAATTAGTACGTGGCTCGCTTTGGAAAACTTTATATTGTGTGATTTATGTTTTTCAATTTTTCAGTTAAATAATGGAAGTATTTTGTTTTTCAAAACTGAAGTTTTAATGTTGTATTAGATTATTATTTTTAAAACATTCTTGTCAAAGTTAAATCTATGTTATGTTTTTGATAAGTTAAGTCAGAGTACAGCTACAAGAAATGCATTACATTTTTATCTAGTTTATTACTAAGTCAAAGAAAGTATCTTTTAATTTTGTTTCATAATTCAGCATTTTGTTTGCAAAATCATAAGCGTTATTCATTCAGTATCTATGCAGAAGGAAATAAATGCATTAAAATTTCTCCATTTCACGGTAAAAATATAAAATAATTTTAAATAAATGCATATAAAATTTATTTAAAATTTAACAAAACTAGAATTTATTCGTTTTAAGTAAAATCATCAAAAGTTCGCAAACATTTGATTGCATTATTAATCAATATATCCATAATAACTAATATATGGATAAGAACATAGCCCCATAAAATTAGAAAAGAAAGTTTTGTTAGTTTTTATAATTTTCAAGATTATACGAGGGTTACTCTGAAATTGTTAAGATACATGCAGAAGAGAATTTAAAAAATAAAATTAATGGTTTAATTAAAAAGAATATTTTAACACAGAAGACGATTTTTTACTGACTTACTTCAACTTGTTTAGCGTAGAATAAATTTTTAGCACAAGAGAAAATGTAGTTGACGCGAGAATATTTTAGCGATATTATTTTCTATGATTTTAAAGCAAGATTAAATCAAGAAGAATACGTTCAACGGTTGCAATTAGCATTTGGTGATGAATCTCCAGCTCGTAATACTGTATTCAGATGGTTTAGAGAATTTAGAAGCGGTCGCAATTTTCTTCAGGATGAAGAACACTCAGGAAGGCCGTCGTCGGCAGTAATCCAGGATAATGTGTATGCCATACGAAAAATGTTAATGGATGATAATCGATGTACCTATCAAATGATACAGAAGGAACTTAACATTGGATTCGTAGCCATACACCAAATCATTTGTGAAGAATTACATTTGAAAAAAGTAGTTTACCGTTGGGTTCCCCATAATCTAACTGAGCACCAAAAAGAGGAGCGTGTCAGAATCAGTATAGAAACTTTTAAATTGCTAAATGGAAAGATAGATACAGATTTACTGATTACCTGATTTAGCTATGTGCGACTTTTGGTTATTCTTTAATCTAAACAAGAAATTACATGAACGTCTTTTCATTCAGAAGGAGAGATTGATGTGGCTATAAATGCATTTTTTCATCTATTCCAAGAAATGAATGGTTAGGGGTAATTAATCTGTGGAAAATTTGTCTACAAAAAAGCATTGATGCTGGAGGAGACTACTTTGAACACACCTAAAATTTTGTGATTATAACTTTAAAAACCCAGTTGTATGTCTAAAATTTCAGAATGACCCTCGTACTTTATTTCATTAATAATAAACATAAAGTAAGAGTGAAAATTATTAAAAACTGAATTTTGTTACAGTACTTATAGCAGTTCATTTCATTTTAATGGTTGATTACCTGTAAAATTGAATACAATTATTTCAAATTAGTCAAAAATTTTCTATCATTTTTACAATTTTATATAGCATGAAATTGTAATAAACGATGGAAAACTACATAAATTTAATACATTAAAATCTCTATTGATACAAATGAGTCAATAACACATTGAGAAGGAATATTTATGTGAGAAATTTAGGACAAAGAAAAATAACTACAGATTATTTTGATGATGAATCTATTATAAAGCTCATAAAGAAATAAGGATGGTCAAGCACACACATTTAAAAATATTGGTTCTATGAGGAAAGTTTGACGCAGTCCATATTTAGCTGATACAATAATGATTAAAAAATTGTCATGAAGAACAAATTTCTACGAAAATTTATATAGGCCAAGCTGATTCTCGCAATCGGCAATTGATCTTAGTAAAGATAGTGGAATATAAACAAGACCTCCTTGAATGTTGCTCTATGTACAGTTAATACACTAAGCTCCTTTAGCAACAAATTATTTAGAAATCTTATGCGTTTACATATTTTAGTCAAGTAATAAGACATATTATTTTTAAATCCTGTTATAATATGAAAAGCTCACTGTTAGCTTGCAATTTGTATAGTAAGATTCTGCATCCCTTAGTCACACACTATTCTTCGCATATGCAATACAGTGTGTAATCAAATGCACACCTTTGTTGATCCACACACACACACACACACACACACACACACACACACACACACACACCACACCCACACACACACACACACACACACACACACACACACACACACACACACACACACATACATATATATATATATATATATATATATATATATATATATATATATATATATATATATATATATATAAAACCTAATAATCATTTTCCAATTTCTAATAAAACTTGAGATTTAATTAAATAATTATTTCACGATCAAAATGAAAATAAATATAATAATGGGATTATACGCTTTTTTGTGTCTTGTAATATACCGGATGAATATGCTTTTTTACCTTTTAGGTAATGTTTAAAAAATATAAATTAGATAATTTAGTTTTATACTATATTTTTTTATTTTTCAAGATATTCTATAATCACACTAAAGTATATTATTTAAAAGTATTGTCAGAGTGAAGCTAAACTGAGATTTATCCTTTTAATGATTCTTAGACTAATTATATAATTCAAGGATAATGGGAAATAATAAGTATGTCAGAGAAATGTGATAAGGAAAGAGCACATACACTTATACATGGTTAAAAATATTTTTTTATATTTATTCATGAGTAGTGAATCAATTTTAATTATTGAAAACTATTTCAAGTTTATTATATCACCGATGAGTTTTCTAATTTCAATAATATTCCCTGTGACAAAAATTCTTATTTTTGTTGCCTATTTATCGAGTGTTTTGATTTTGAAGGCAGCAAAATTTATGAGGTTCTCTATAAGAGCCGTATAAAATTATTCGAAATTTGGAATCAGCTTAAAAAATTAAACTATGGTTCGATCACAGTCTTTTAATGGCCACTTGCGAATTTCACGACAGAAGAATGAACTTTCGGGGATTTAAATGACAAAAATCATCAAACAAGACTTTTTCCTAATTGAATTTAGCTAAATACATGATCAGAGAATTACAGAGGATATGCATATAAGAATTTACAGTCGAGTGCTTGTGAGAAAAATCACTCATTTCTTTCTGAAATGTTAAAATTCGCTTGAAAACAAAGACAGTGGGCCTCTGAGGATTGGATACGAGTAATTTGATTGGATAAACAACACTGCACTTTAATTTTCCCTAATGAAAGACTTTGAATTGGGTTAGAGTTCAACCTGTCTTGTTCGCAATATCGCAAAGGTATTTTGGGAGACCATGATATGGCACATATGTTTCTGGTATATAAGTTGTGACTTGGTGTTCCTCGAGGGTAAGGAAATAGCGATGAGGTACTTAGATACACTCACAGATCAAGTGCATTCTACACTACTGCATTTCTATCCTATTAGGAAAGTACATTTCATGAACGATAATCCAAATATATATCGTGTCAGCCACAATAATAACTAGTTTTCTGGACTTCAATATGGCTTCCTACCCCTATTGCAGATACTGGAAGAACAGCAAAGATATTAACTCGAAAAAACTGGCAAAGATATTTTGAAAATATCTCGATAACATTGGAAATTCTCTACCATTTCAAATTCTGTATAACATGGTAAATTCTGGATATAAATGCCTTCTAAATTCATATTGCTTAATTCCAATGCTTAATTGAATATGCGATATTATCCATGTAAAATTTTTTCCAATAAATTATTCGACTTAGGATTCAAATTCATTGGCGAATGTGTGTAGCTTAAGACAACTTATAAGGTAGCAATGTTTAGTTTTCTTATTTCCTCAATGAAATTGATGCAAAACAATTTAATATTTTTATTACGAAAACGTTATATCTAAAAGTTTGAGTTTATTGCTTGAATCTTTT
This sequence comes from Latrodectus elegans, assembly GCA_030067965.1. Classification (NCBI taxonomy): domain Eukaryota; kingdom Metazoa; phylum Arthropoda; class Arachnida; order Araneae; family Theridiidae; genus Latrodectus; species Latrodectus elegans. The sequence goes on along the minus strand of CM057810.1, from coordinate 90,926,177 downwards.
TCACATTTCAATTCATGGCATCAAATCCATAGCCAATGACAAAAACACTATAGGCCATGCAATACTTTATCAAGCATATAAGAACACTATTGGCCAGAGACTATATTTTATCAAGCTTATTAATAAAAAATAAAAGAAATACATTTGTAGTTATGTTGAAGCATATTTTCGAACAGAAACACATTTGGTAACTCTAAATGTAAATGCGAATCAAACAAAAAAATTTTAGGTAGTAAACTTGATTACAGACAATATCATATATAATTGCATAAAAAACTATATTATTATTTCAAATAATATATTATTATTTATTTATTAAGTAATTGCTAATTTCAACACATAATAATAAATAGAATATTTTTAATTACAGGAGAATACATTATAAAAATAAACATTAATATCCTCTTTAGAGATCAAAATTAATTCGATTTTTGAAAATTTGTTATCAAGTAAATTAAGTAAAAATAATTTTTTAGTTCAGACTGAATAAAATGAAAATATTTTATAAATTTATGTACATTATATTTTACAGAATTTAATTTAAATCATGTTTCATGATTAATTTAAAGTATATCTTTAAATTCTGCATGAAAAATCTTATTCACTCTCTTTTTGAGTGCTGATATATATTACAAATATAACAATACCCACAATTCTGCAATTTATAATCATGCAAATTTGAAATCTTAAAAATCTTTGAAAAGAAAATTGTGTAGCTTTAAGACAAATATTGTATAGTTCCTTAAACTTACAGAGTTTTGTTCCTTGCTAAATTTTTTTATTGTTACCCTTTAAAACTTTATAAACTTGAAGCTTAAATGTAATAGACTGATATCTCAAACTGTTGTTAAAATATGTAGAGCACAAAAAATAGTAAATGAAATAAATTTTATAGAATTAAGCATATTTATTCAGTTCTCCAATACAAATAAAACAATTGATGCTATTGATTCAAAATATTTTTTCCCAGAAGTTCATATGAGTAGTAAATAAAATGTTCTATAAAAATAATTCAGATATTTTAATTTATTATTAAAAATACTATTAAAATTATTTAGATAAGTAGTTATTGTCCAAGAGTGTGATATATATAAGCTGGCGTTTTATTTCTTCTAGTATATGTTATAATACTTCATTAGTGTGAATCATTGCAAATTATCTTAAAAAGCAATTAAAAATCTGAATTGGTAAAAAGTACTACAAATTAAAAATGATATGCATGTTTAATATTTGACTATTCAATTTGAGTTTCAAAGTTAAGTATTTATTTATTTTTACAGACCAAATTTATATTGCTGAAGTACATTTTTTATTCATCTAAATCCCTTTTTTTTTACTTTTAGCTTTAGTTCTTTTCACTTTAACTGTTAAAAGCATTCCTCATTTGATTGTGAAAATTAGATACTACTTAAATTTTTTGTTCTAAAATGTACATGGTTTTAAAATTACCCGGAAGCATTTTTCTTGGGAAATAAGCAAATAATTTTACTTTTTCTAAAACAAAGAACAAATGTATAAATGGGTCAATATGGGGTTTCCCCAATTTATTGCTTTGCGTGGTTGGTCATAGGTCAACAGTAAATGGCTTTTACTAATAAAAATACTTCCTAGTAAAATATTGGGATTATTATTGCATTTTTTGAAAAAAATATAGTTAGCGCGACTACTTTATTATATCACCATTTAAATGATTTACGACTCCCAACAAAAATATTCTTCGAGATATTTTATATGTAGTATAAATTTCAAATCTATTTTTGCATATAATTTTAAATCATCTTTTGATTCATGAAGGACAGTTAATGTCTCATTTCTCATAAAATATGGTGTTTATAAAAAATAGCTATATATCAAATCTTGAATTAAATTAAAGTACTTAAAATAATATTATAAGTAACTTATTAAAATATCCTATAAATTTAAAAATATGCCATTAAAGAATATTATTTATGCATTCTTTTGTGAGGATATATATATATATATATATATATATATGCTATAAGAAATATATATATATACATAAAGAATTTTATTATAAGTTGAAATTAATACTAATTGGATGTTTAATATTTAACATAGTTTTCCTACATATATAAACATATTTAAAATATATAATGCAAAATCATAGAGACAGTCTTTACTTTTATTTGTATTTCAAATTAGATTTTAGTATGCTTGAAAATTTTACTTAAAATACGTGATAAATATCTGTGGCGGATTTCATTGATTTTGAAACTAATCAAAGTTATATTTTGTTAGTTTAGAAATTCCTGATTTAGTATTTTTGCGTTTATACTTAATGTAAAGAAAAGCTGCAATTTTGCTAAACTTCTTCATAAAGGTTGTCAATCACGAGACAATCGTGCAATATGTATGATGCGAAAATTGCAATGTAAAAAATTATCCATTTCAGTATAAACTATTTTTATTTAGCCATAACAATGCAATATAATCACAATTATCCAAGCCCCGATTATCAGAATTTTAACGAAATAAATTAGACTGAAAGGAAAATAAGAAAAAGTAAAAAGACCAAGAAAGGGAAATGTTGGAGGAGAGAGAAGATGAGAAGGACACGATACTTAAGGAATTCAAATACATTCTTTTGAAAATTCCTGGATGTTCAGAAGTTAGAGCCTAAAATACAAAAGAATGAATTAGAAGTTCGACACTGGATTTCAAATAGTGAATAATGATTAATTTAGCGAGGAAGAAGACCTTATTGTTTAATTGAAGCAGATTTGGGACCATCAGCTAGTGAAGCATTTGCCTGCTTTGAAGGGGAAAGACCCGAGTGTGAACACGGGCAAGTTCTCACTGTCAAGTGAATACGCTATTTGGAAGCCCGAAGACGAATGCAGGCAGCAAAACAGTTTACTTTAACCCAGAAGTTCAGTGAGCATTGTCTTTGATTTACAGTATTGTAAATGCATACTGTATTAATGTACAACAATTGTGTTGTGTAAGTATTTTAACATGTAAAAGTGCGGTATTATTATTTAAATGATTAAAAGTGCTTTTTTTTATAAAAAAAATTGATGTGTTGTTTCTTTTTGCCCATTTTCAACTTACAATAATTAATTAAATTAGACCCTTTTTTTTGAAAAAACTTGAATTATCCGAATGGGGTCTGGTGCCAATGGAATCGAATAAATGGAATTCTTCTGTACATGAGCTAGGATGGATTGACGCACTTAAATATGTTTTCATTTCTAGGCGAATCTCGTTCATTCTTTTTCTGTAATCTTTAGAAGATGTAGCAATGATAATAGTTTTTATTCATAGATTCTAAAATATTTTAAAATTTGTAATTACAGTTTAAACTTAAAGATATTTAATGAATTTTATTGTTAGATTTATGGGTGAAATGACTTCACTATAAAGGTATTATTCAAATAGGAGAAATTCATTCACTTGTACCATTTAGATACATAGGAAGACAAATGAACTGATTTGTGATTAAAAAGTTTGTAACTTATTGAAATTTTATCGGTGACACGATGTTATTCGCAAATTTTAAAAATAAATTACCATGAAAATTTTATTTTTGTAAAACGAAGAATTTTGGAAATAATCAGAAGCATATTTGAAAGATTTTATAATACTTAGCAACAAATTTCCAGTGTATTTCATAGCTCATCCTCTATTGCGTGTCACAAAATAATCCCATTTTATTCACTAAAAGAATTTAAATTTTAATCATTACGCTGAGCATTATGATGTTTACCTTTTCTTTATGAATTAAATTGAATTATAATAATATGCAATTTTCTGCTATAATGATAAACAAAACTATGTTTGTTTCTGGCAATGTATTTATTTACATAATTTTTATTCATTTGGATATAACAAAAAAACTTAATTTGCAGATACTAATAATCATTGCACTGAAAAGGTTTTGCATAAAATAATCGTTATATTTAAGCAGATAGTGATAATGTGCCTTACATATTTGATATAGATATAAAACTTTGTAAAGGTTACAAATTATTTTAAATGTCTATTGAAAAATAAAATTTATATTTACCTTTTTGACGAAATATGATTGAAAGTCTTTAAATATATTCAGTACTCTTTTTGTGAGTTAAAAAGAAAATTTAAAATTATACAAAAATAAAAATAAAATTTTGGACATTACATATTTTTATAATTTTTATGTAAATTTTTTTTTATATTTTTCATGTTTACTAAATATAAATGTAACTACTTTTTATACTTGAATGGAATTCCTGTAAATAAAGCACTATTAAAAGATATGAAAAAAAAATGTTTTTAGAGAGAGAAATTGCTTAATTAATTTTCTTAAAAAATTTGTAGGTAAACTTAACTTTCATCATGAGTATTTTAATTTTTTCAAAACATTTTTTGCTGATATCCAAAAGAATGGAAAAAGAGTAATAAAATTTTTTTAAATATTGTTAATTAAATTAAGCTGAAAATAAGAATAAAAATAATTTCAGTAGAATTAAATGTCGATAAAAAGTTGAGCAATTCTGAAGAATTCATTTAACGCATCAATCAATTTTAAAATGCCTTATGTCAAAGTATCTAAAAGTTTATTGTGTCATAACAGACCAGCTCTTCTTAAGTCAAGAGATTTAACCTGCGCGTATTCATGGGGTCATGTTCAGGTAAAAGCTTTAATTTTCTTAAATCGTTACATAAGGCGATTATTATAAAAGAAAGGAATTTTTAGTTTTTTGTTTTTATTACCGATCATTATATTTGCGCCTGAAGATATGAATAATTGATAAAATGAAAATATTTCATTCATATATATATATATATATATATATATATATATATTATTTCATTTTATTTCTTCAAATATACAATGAAATATGGTAAAAAGTCATTTTATTTTTTATATTTTGATAATTTAGTTTTATATTTATTTCAGTGAGGATAACTATTTCAAATGGTAATGCAAAACCATTTGAATTTGCATTTTAATGCAAAACCATTTGCATATAATATATATTTATTTATGTTTTTTTAGGTGTCTTGTATTTCAAAGTTCTATGGCATTCTTAACTAATTTATTTATTTAAATAAATTAATGCTTGCATATGACATAACATTAAATTATTTAGAAATAATTCAAAATATCAAGCATTTTTCTACTGCTTGAAATTCGAAATAAATAGAATGTCTTTTCAAATACCATAATTTTCCTTACGTGATTGTAATACATAACTTTATATTTTATATTATTTGAAATTTTGTTCTTAACAACTACTTTGATATATTTATTGGTGTGTATAAAATTCAATATACTCCTTAAAATTATCTAATTGATTTAAGATTTTACAAGCAAATTATTTATAGCAAGGATTTAAAGGAGCAAATCCAAGAATAATATGAATAAATTCTGGTGTCTATTAACGCAGGTACTACAAATGAGATTGAAAAAAATTAAATCAAAGTTGTTTAATAGAACAAAGCATGAGAAATTTGTATGTACCATTCAAATACTTTTTACCTATGCGAATATAGTGGTAATAAGAGGCTTATAGGTCATGGTTGGCTGATGATAAGGGCATCAGCTTTTCATCTGGAAGGGCTGGGTTCTATTCCCAATGCCTCCAAAGACCCTCCGAGTACATACAATATACGTGTTCGTTAAATTTTTGGAATCGAAAGACTTGTGGTCGGTGGTTGAGCAGTTACCATGAGTGTAAGGGTCTAGAGAAAATTTTCCCTCTCTGCATATCGAAGACAAAATTGAGGGAGTGAATCCTCCGGTAGTGCCATCTATGGAGGAGTCTTAGAAAGAAGACGTCCTTTCACTTTCGTGGTTCTCTGGTTCAACGAAATTTCACATAGCTGTCAGCTAGCGAGATTGACTTGTCCTGGTATCATAAATGACAACAGCAACATATGGGACTTTCATGGCAAAAATAATTCAAATAACTGAATGAGAGACTTAGACTATTCAAAATGTATTCATATCTAATCGACAAATGATATAGAAAGTCTCAAACATCATATAACAATTCTATAAATGTTGGATAAAAGCTCCTTTTAAACATGTGTATTTTTTGGGTAGATTAGATTTTAGAAAATTATTCCTACTCAAAACTAGAACACATAAAGCATTTGATGGTACTATAGTACATATCACTTGTAAGATTGCTCATTTTTGATTTGGTAATAAGTTATTTAGTTTGCTTATTAGATTAATTATTCTGTAATAATAAGAATGAATACAATTTTGTCCCAGTATAATTACAAAGAGAAGATTAGGCTATGACTTCTGCACATCCAATATATTTTCTCGGCAGATTATATTATATAAAATGCAATACATATTACAATATTATTTCTAGAAAATCTTATCACTATTTATTTACATGCTTATATTGACATAGGTATTGCAAAAACCAACAAAAACATACAGAAGTATATTCTTGGTGTGATGTTTCGCTGTCAACGGTAATTCTTTTGCAGACAAGTGTTAATTTGATCAGGACCTAGATTTTAATAAGACTTCCGAATCCAAGGTAGGATTTAAACCCATGAGCGCTTGTGCCAAAGCTTTGAAAGATAAACATGTGGCTACCATCTATGCACAGAAATGATGAATGTAAGCAATCCATAATGTAATTGTAATTGTAAATTTAAAATTAAAAAAAAATTGTTGTAAATTTGGGGGTGTTATAATTGTACATAATATATAAATCTTATATTTTAATAAAACGAGCTATATCTATGTGTCCTATAAAGAGTGCATTAAGAAATTTAATACACTCCTTAGAGGACACAAATAATTAAGGAAATGCAATAGTATAAATTAAAATGACTTGAAACCAATAAAATTTTACAATTTTAAAATGTAATAGTGCATTTGCAGTGAAACATATTCGATAAAAATGATATATATATATATATATATATATATATATATATATATATATATATATATATATATATATATATATATATATATATATATATATATATATATATATATATATATATATATATATATATATATATATATATATATATATATATATATATATATATAAGTTAAATAAATATGATAAATGTGTACAGAAAATTCCTTCGCAATTACCGATATATTCATTTATTAAAAAATCTTACATAAAAATAAATAATAAAACCATTTGATTTGTTTTAGAATTAAATACAATCTCAAAATTTTAATGTAATTTAACAATAAATAATAATTTTATTGAATTGAATAATATGTGTTTATATTAAATTAATTTTAACATTATTAATAGAAAAAATAACATATGCAGATCATAATGCACAAATGCAGAAACACATATAGCATTTGTGATTATAATTATCATTCCATCTCATCATTCAAAAAATGTTTCATCCGCTTTGGCTGAGAAAATAAAGCACATTAATATACAGTTTTATTACAATTCTGCTTTTTTATTCTAAGCACAAGTTAAGCATCGTAAACAAATTAAGACTTCAAACTTTGAATATAATAAATGAAAAAAGAGTGCTTACAAACTTTTCTGTCAATTTTAATTCTATATTGAAGGACGGTAGGTTCATGTTTTTAATTAATTAGCCTTATTTATTTCTTAGGATATTAAATTTTAATTTTTCCTCATTCTGTCAATCAGATGAATATAGTGAGCAAATAAATTTACAGTATATTGTTGCATAACTGAATTATTTACTGCTTACAACACCTGAGCAATGTTGATCATATAATGAATTATTCAAGTAATTTAATACACCAAATTTCATTGAGAAAATATATTTGTCGAAAATTTAAATTAATGATTAATTTAAACATTGGAAATAAATACTTTCCTAAGAAGTGCAAAAAATTTTCTTATTCTACCTTCTTTAAACATACATACTGCAACGTGCTTACATACTGCAAAAATGTCCAGATTTAAGTGCAAGTTGAGTTGATGTTGAGAACAGTGCAAGGATGCAGCTATTGGCGCTTGAACCAGAGTCTTTTGGATTAGGAATTGCAAGCGATACACTTGTGCTACATTGTGGTGTCGTCTTTAGAGTGAAAAATAATATTTTCTCTTTTTTGTTCACTTTTCGTGACGTCACAATGTATAAAAAGACGAAAATACAAATGCACATTTTAACTGTTCTTTTTTTCACATCCATGACAATGAAGTGTCTTTTCGCACCAAATCAATAATATTCTACAATTTAGTAATTCCCTTTTTTCCTCTATTTCGAACCATTTTTGAGATACGAAAGCAAATGCTACAATTTTCTACTAGATGACTCTGTAAATGGTCTCATTCGATAGCGCATATCCGATTTACTATATTTAGACACCACGTTTATAAAAATAGTAGTAGCTAGCTGTTCCGAAATAAAGAGGGATATCAAAGCGGGCACCCTATACATGTTGCGATAAAAGTGATTAATCCGGTGATTTTTCATAATTCCCTATACACTTGGTAATATGATAAATTATTGAATATTTATCATTTTTACCGGTAAAAAAATATAATTCTTACTGAGAAATGTGATAAATTTCAATTACTTTTTGTACCAAATTAATATTTTAATTCTAAAAATAATATATTTTAAAGAAATATTAAAAATGTCATTCCGACGAATTTTAAGAAAATCATGATAACTTAGAATAAATGGTTCAAAAGCTTTCAATTAAAAATTTAAAAATCTGTCTTTTTTATATTTTCATTTCAGCACATATTTTAAGATAAATGCATTAGGTAATAGCATAAGTTATTTATCTGGCGTAAAATGTATTGAAAATACAAAAGATCAAAATTGTTAAAAGTAAAATAAAGTATAGTTTACTATTTCATTAAATACCTTATTTTTTATTTAAACAAAGTGAAACATTAAATTAAATATTGTCTAGAAAGACATGGAAAAAGAATATATTTTAGTTTCTTATAATTTATCAGAAACATTTCTATGTCAATCAAACTAAACCTATATGTTAAAAAAGTATTTATTTATATTTGCTTGTAGGTTTACCTATTTAAATACGTAAGATTGCTGTGACATTTTGAAATACACAATATTCTAGATCTTTAACATTGTCTCTTGGAAACGGGTCATTAATAACACAGACTTTCTGAAAGATGATTTTCAGCAAAATGTAGAACATATCGTGTTTAATCTGTAAAATATTACAGATAAATTAATTTTTCTTCACAAATTAGGAACTGATTATTTGTATATAACTAGGAAAATTTTCCTTGCTTTCTTTTCTGTTTCTAATATCATTAAATACTTTCTAATAATATCATAACTTCTAATGCCATTTAATTCCTTCATGACAGATATAAAACTTATACTATTATCTAATACGCGCCCCTGTTTTAAAATATCAGTCTAAAATAAACATACAAAAAGAGCCACAGCTATTTAAATTTTTTAACTGAAAAATTATTTACATTTTTTCCTAAGTCATTATGATGTTCATTAAATTCTTAAGAACGTAAATTTTAATTTACTTCATACTATTTATTTATTTTTTGAACTAAAATACCATTTTTCTTAAAAATGATTGGAATTTTTCACATTCCCTATTACAAATAGGGTATTATATATATTTACAGGTAAAAGTAATACATATTCAATAATCATAACAATTTATCACGTTTACATGTTTCATAACAATTACGAAAAATCACCGGTTATTTTACATAATCATTTGATTAATACTACACCGCACCGGATATGGATAATCACCGGACACGCTTTTATCGTAATATATATATATATATATATATATATGCATATACATTTATTGTATATATATATATATGCATATACATTTATTGTATATATATATATATTTTATTGTATATATATATTTATATGTTTATATATATATGTGTGTGTGTGTATCACATAACATATATCTTCTTGTGGTGCAATTTGTTTACCTTTTGATATAAATGCCACATGCTTAAGTTTGATATAAGTGCTACATAATCTTAGCTAAGTTATGTATAGTTAATCTAGCCAATATATTACAGACAGTACAGTATTTAATATAATTAAAATACTATATATATTTTGCATCCATGCAAAGAAGAAAGATACATCATAATAACATCTAATTAATAAAATAAATCTTATATGTAAGACGTTTTTATAAAATGTCTGAAATAAAAAAGGAAATAAAAGTGATCAATAAATTGCAAGTTAAGACTTAATTTTAATTAAAGTGATAGAGAAGTATTTGATTTAAAGGAAAAAAATATTTAAAATTAAATTTATTTTATCGTGGCAAAGGTTAATTATCTATAGACATGTTGCAAATTAATATTATCGAAAACTTTTTTTATATAGAATTATGGATAACTTAGGACATTTACATGATTAACGTCACTGTTGATTTCATTACAAAAGCATTAAGAATCAAGGTTGACCATTATTAATTTCTGTAATGAATGATTGGAGCATACCATTCAGAAAACGAAAAAACATTCGGTTGCTTATAGTTATTAGTTAAGAACTTTGGAAGCTAAATTTAATAATATATTTACTATATAGACCATTAATCTTCCTATATTATATTCTTTATAGATGTTTAGTTCTTATATTATAATTTTATCTGACATAGTTTAGGAAATTAAAAAAAAATAAATTGAAAGATTGTGGAAAACCACTTTATTTGATTTAAAATTAAGTGAAAAAAATTTTCAATCTATTCTTTTGTAGCATTTATGATTAAGAAAATAAATCATGAGATTTATCATATCATAAATAGATAAAAAAATAAATATTATTAGAAAGTTTGAAAATATTTTTAAGTAAAATACACTTATTATATTTGCTTAGATATATAATCTTATTGTATTTATTTATAATAGATAAGGTAAAACATTAATTTTGATTTTAATGAACTAAAATTTTCTATGTTTAATATTGTTTTCTACGGATATATTATAAATTACATATAAAAGTTTATAAGCTATAGATTTTATAAATTATAAATAATAAGTATCGACGTAATATTTATTTTGCAATATAAAATTGTTTTTTGGATACAATTTAATTTGTTTATCAATGTATGCTAAACAAATTAAAAACTACTTTAGTAAATTATATAATACAATTGCCTTACATTATCCATTTTGTTTAAAAACTTGGTAATAAATTTAAAAAAATGTTAATTAGTAAAAGGCAATTTTTTCACATTGATATGTTAATTTTATAATCAAACTGTACAAGTTATTGATGCATTTGAAAAATCAGAAATGGTATTTTTAGACGTTTTTTTGTTTCAAAATATGTGTAAAGGATTTATGCTTTAAAATGATGTTCATTTTTTAAACAAAAATACAGTAACCCCAATATTTTTGTCTCAGGTTTAGCAATAAATATTTTTCAAAATATAAAAGCTTACTCGAATTTTTAAATTATGAATATTTGTAAATCTCTATAATATTGGGTGCATTAAATTTTATAAATATTATTTTTTTCTTTTGGAAATAACTATATATGTTTGTAAATAATAAAACAGAGTTTAATGGAAGAAAAAAAGCAAAAATCTGAAGACATTAACTTGACAAATAGAATTTAAATTAGAAATAACATTTTTCAATTCATATATTTTTGCCAGATTAAGCTATTCTATTATTTTTATTTAACCTTATAAGTTTTGTACTAAATTTATGAAATGAGGTGTACACAAATCAAATGAAAGAAATATTATTAAAACGTCAAATAAATATAGAAATTTTTATTACATTGAGAGCAACATAACATAGGCAAAATTAGATATAATAGCAGCAAATATGTTTAAAAGGCATTTTTTAATGACAGCTAAAGATACATTTTCTTGCACTTGGTAAAAAAGCATTAATTGCCTCAACCACAACTTCTCAATAGATGCAAACATAATTATGTTGATTTCCCTTAACCAGAAAGCATCCAGAAATATAACAAAGTAAGCAAAATCTCCTTTAAACAAATATCTTTGAGGCAATGAAATTATCCTCGATTTGGTCTTGAAGGTGGAGGTGGTTGTTCATTTCTGTTGGAAAGTCTGTTGTAACCAGGGATGAAGGCAGCTGCATTTTGGACATCCTCATCATTCAAGAAAGGAACTTCAGGATCACCTTGCTGAAGATTCAAATTTAAGTAGAAGAAATCTGGTGATCTGTCACAAGGAATTGATTCTTCAGGGTAAGAACAAGTGAAGGTGGCTTGGTTAAAAACTGTTTGATTTCCACAAGCAAAACTGAATTGCCTGTAAAATGAATTTATTAGTAAGAGACAGTTAAATATTCTATACACGGAATCAAATGAAAATTTTCACTACAATGAAAAGAAATAGGAATCAATATTCTCTCTTTATGCTATATTCATTTCAGTAGTTTTAATTGGAATTAAAATTGGAATCTCAAATAAATGATTCCATAAGGCTATGTTAATATAGGGAAAATAAAAATATAGATTATTCTATATATATTAATAATTTATGAATGGAAAAATAAATATTTTTTTCCACATAGTACACCAATGTGCTTGTAAAAATGTACGTTTTTCATTATAGATATAAATTAGATATCAATTCATAAGTCCCATATAGTATTGATTGAATGTGTATTTATTTGTTTAAAAAATTATAAAAGTATTAAAAACAGATTTTCGAACCAAAATAAAATGATTTCTGGCAATGCAATATGAAAACATATTGAATAATCTTAATATAATATTTATAGTTTATTAATAACTATTATGAATAGAAGTGATGAAAAATAATCATTTTGAAATAATGTAACCAAACATTATAATATTTGAAACTGAAAACATAATTTTTTTTGTCTTAAATGTAATTCTTAGAGATTTGTGAAAATTATTTTGCATAGTATATTTTTAAATATTTTACCTGGGACGTCCTTCTTCGTATCCATGACAAACATGAAATATTTGGCAATTGTTATCTACATCAGCAAAGTAGCCATCACCTTGGCAGGAAAATGACGGGCTAACATTTTGTAGAAGTAAATCCACTCCATCGGGAAGATCATAAGCTTCTCTTTTTGTCTAAAATTAAGACAAAGGATGATGAAAAATTAGCAGCAGCAGCAGTAGTAGTAGTAGTAGTAGTAGTATATATATATATATATATATATATATATATATATATATATATATATATATATATATATATATATATATATATATATATATATATATTATGCATAGTAAAAATGTAAGTACTATATAAATTCAGGGATTAAAGTATTCAATAATTAGAATAATAGATATTGTTTTGTTATTAAACTAGTTTTATTACGTCATATAGTTTACTAATAGCATATAACATTTCATTTAAAGAGGAGATAAAAAATATTTTAAACTCTATTTTTTGTGTACAAGACAACCCTAAATATGTATCCTAAGTATTTAAGATAAAAAGTTTCGGAATTGAAAGAATTTGTAGTGTAAAAACTATATTTGTGATCAGTATTTTTTAAATAAATAAAGTTTATCATATTTAAGAAAAGGATATTGTATATCATATAAAACAAATCAGCATTCGTTGTTATATATTGTTTTCTATGAATTTTACGTATTAAAAGAGGAAAAATCTTTAACAAAGAAATATTTATATAATACATACCCTTTTTGGCAAAGCATCAATGAATGTCAGACAGCCTACAAATACTATAAAAATTTCATTTATTAATTTAATATTTATAACATTATAATATACATAATTATTATATAACAAATGCGTATTGCACAAGGAATATTGAACATGGATTGATAATTTATTGTAATATTAAAAATCATACTATAGTATTACGCATCATAAACTGAAACAAGTGATTAATTTAAGTCATTTTAAATTAGGAATGTTCTGATAATTTGCAAAATTGATTTTTAAAATGATTAAGTATTTACTTTGTTTTTTACTCATTTTTCTTCTTTTTCTATCTATGATTCATTATATTTACTGTCCAAGAATGCCAAAAAATTTCCCTAAGTATTCTGTTTCAAGCATAATGTTCTGTTCTTGTGGGATATATTTTCGAATAAATTTTTTATATCCAAGAAAAAAATTAAATTTTTATTTTAATAATAAGAGTTACTTAATTTAATTAATGCTTAAATTGAACAC